>OZ024865.1:27566356-27741356 GCA_964017155.1 Oasisia sp. SBJ-2009
TATTTATGTTATGTGATCTTAGTTAATATGTGCTTATAATAATATCGGCAAACATTAATTGTTTGATAACAACGCCAATAAATTATTTAGCACGGGTGTATAGGTTTTAAGGAATATTTTAATTTCTGCAGATTTGCCCAAGATGGGAGGAACATCGATGGCCATGATGACATTCGTCAAAACTGAGCTGGTGGACAGTGTTCGGGGAAACAAAGGAAATGACCACACTTGGAACGGAATGAGAACGAGCAGTCTTAAAGTGGAGCCGGTCAGTCTTCTCCGCTATACAGGGGCTTAGTAAAATAAAACAAAAATTGACCCAGCAAGAACTATGTGAATGGGTAAATAAGTTAACATACGTACGCGCACAAATATGCCTGGATGCTTGTGCACTCGCCTGCTCACGTACGCGTCAGGCGAGCGCGTACACCGCACTCTCAACGCACTAATCATGTACACCGCATCCACCGATACGCATGCTCTCGTAAGCACGCATGCGCATGCACGCTCAAGTCCATATAAGTATGTGCACGCACGCAGGCACGCACATATAAACGCCATTTTCACACTTATCAATCGGAATAAAATCCCCATTGTTGGAAGTGACAGCACTTTTCAGCCCCTCAAATCCGCCTGGCGAATTAATGGGCTGCCGATATAATCGACAGGGGCGATGTAATCGACAGGGCGGCTTTACCCCAGATTAGAGTTGAGATGCTGATTGGTTCTCAGGCCGAATTAGAAATAACAAATTAAATAAGGAAGCCTTTTTATCAGATAGTGCTCTGCCTGTGTTACAAAAAAACCTATTCACAATTAAACTTAAATTAACACGAAAGAAAAAATAGGAATTATAATTTATGGCAGGATTTAACCAGTATCCATGAGGTGGCAGTATTGTTTAGTCCAAATGGATACCTCAAACGCCGGTAAAGTCACCAGACTGTCTTCTCGGCGACGTTACGCAGCCGAGCGACAGTCGGTAAAGCAAGACTAGAATGTGTCTGGTTCCACTAATTACTAGTGCGTGATTCAAGAGTAGTGACTATTGTAAGATGCAGTGGCGCCATGCGGTGGACAGTAAATTAGCCACCTAGCGGAGTTTACTGTTACAAGATTTAGTGCGACGCTAACAGAAGTCACGTTCACCGATTCATGGACATTTTGTAACGACTAATATTATAATCGTGGGTGTTTTTATGACGTCGTTTCGGTAATGTTGTCTAAAAATACCAAGATTGGAAAATATTTTTTACAAATTGTTTGCGCAAGTCGACCAGCGTTTTACAGCAGCCAGGTTTTTCAACGACCAAGTTCTGAGGAGTCAGTGTTTCAACTTTCACTCAGCGTCTCACTAGTCTAGACTCTAGAAGTTAATGTGTAAATATAGCCATGCTTTATAGGGGGCTAAACATAATATATACTAATATTGTGAACCTAGTCCTGGAGTGGTGGGGGTGGGATGATTCAGAGGCTAAACTGGGCATACACAGCCGTAGTCTTAAAAAAATAATATAAACTTAAAAGCTGATGGCAACAAATAGCGGCACTAGTCGTATGTTAGTTTACTATTTATAAGAAACACTAGTACGGAAAGGTGTGGTGTTCCCGGTCTGCCAGGGCTGTAGACTAATGCCTAAACTCCCATCCTAGTGCCAGTAGTGGGTCTGGATCTTACACACATATTCATCCTATATTTTATGGCAATTGTGCCGTTTTAACATTAAACAAAATCTTCCATAACTAAGTCAAGATAATGATATATATATATATATATATATTATATATATATATATAATTATATACATATAATATATACACTGTATATATGTATGTATATATATATATATATATATAATTGATATATATATATATATATATATATATATATCAATTTTTTTACAAACTTAGAAAACTTGTTTTGAGTTGAGTACACCAAACAAAACATTTTTTTGGATAAAAGGGTCATTCCATGTGAAAACACACACACACGCAATCACGCAATCACGCATGCACGCATGCAAGCACGCATGCACGCACGTACACACACACACACACACACACACACACACACACACACACACACACACAAAAATACCTTAACATTTGTGGTGCTTCTCCCAATTTAGGAATCAGGTTGGTTAAGGCCATTGACAAGATTTAAGGAGAAAAAGTTTTGTCATCATGAGTACATGGTAGGAGTTTTGGTTATGTGTACACAAGCTCTCTTTATCTTGAGTTGGACTCTTACTCAATAGGGCCTATCTAAAGTTGAGTTGAGACTAGACTATTTTTAAGCATACTGGTGGTTCCAATTTGGCTGTACCCACTGTAACCCAGCAGGAAAAATGGATTTATGGACAAACATCCATCAAATTGGAGATATATTTCATGGTGATTAATTTCTCATATTAATTATATTTAATGTAATACAATACATATTACTGCAAACTGATCGTTTGAAGAGACTCGCAATTAAAAAATTATGAAACCTACACTAAAAAACTTGCTACCATCATCAAATGCATTATGCACAGCAAAACACTGACAACATCTGATATTTCATAAGTATGTAATGTTGGTTTATGTATATATATTTAAACAGTGTAATTTTATCAATTTGACTGTTGACTTTGTTTGAACAGAATGCATTATTTCTTTCTTGCCTCCACTAACACAAATGTACTGCATTTTCTAGCAAGAACTGTTTAGTGTGTGGCAAAATTGGCAGATGAAATTATGTCACTTAGTCTCAGACTTAGACTTTGTCTTCTACCTAATGTCTTCCTTTATATTTAGCTCACGGGCGTTACAATAGATACAACATTGCTATTATTGTCAGTTGACTTGGAGTTGTATTTGTGATTTGACAGATTCCACCTTCAAAAGTAAAGCTATCATCGATTCAGAGAGCCATTGATGGAAACATAAGTTGTATTGTCACAGCACGTGAAGCTGGTAAGTGATCATAATTAATTATTAAGTATAATTACTAGGAAGTAAATGGCTGAATTTTGCTCTACATGACTGTCACATCATTGTGTTCATATTTTCTGTGGGTTTTGGTGCTGAAAAAGTATATCATTATTATCATCATCACCAAATTTCAAAATGGCAGTCAGTAGTAGTATTTGGACCTGAATCCCTTCAATTGATAGTCTAGCACTCGTCCTTATCCTGCCATTTGACCAGGGCTTTATGCAGGACCAAATTATTGCCAGTCACACATGTTTTGGTGGACACATGGATGTTAACTGTTAAGATGGATGTTAATGTTTTGAGGCATAACTGACAATATTTATGGTTTTGGAAGACCTTATTTTGCTCCTTCATTTTGTTACCGGTCAACCCATATTTCTACCCATCCACAACGGTTTTTACCCATCCAAATAATGGGTGGATGGGTCTCTGCATAAAGCTATGCGTTTGACCAGCTATGTATGTCATCATTGTGCAGCCATTCTGTCCCATGGTTAAATGAAGGCAAAGACCAAAGGCATCGGCAAGTTGTTTCCAAGTTTTTTTTTTTAACCTGCCACAACTGCTGAAGTGAGAAAAATAATCATGTCGTCCCCAAGTAAATCCTGTGAACTTGACCCACTCCCGACCATACTACTGAAAGCATGCCTTGACGTATTAATTAGATCAATAACAGATATCACAAATGCACCTCTGAGTTTCTGGCTTATTTCCTGAAGATTTCAAATATGCGCATGTAAACCGTGTTCTTAAGAAGTGTATTTATGTCTTAAAGGAAGTTATTGACAGGCATAGGAGTCTAAATGGGTCTATGTTTACATGTTTTTTAGATGCTTCTAAAGCCTTTGATAGAGTGAAACATTCTATCTTATTTCAAAAGTTGATTGACAGGGGAGTACCTGGATATATTGTTAGACTACTTATATATTGGTATTCAAATCAGACTATGTGTATAAGATGGTCAGGTAAATTGTCGGAACATTTTGGTGTTACAAATGGTGTCAGGCAAGGTGGTATACTCTCGCCGTACCTTTTTAATATATATATGGATGATTTAACCATAGCTTTAAATAAATGTAACACAGGGTGTGTAATAGGTAATACAACTATCAACCATCTTATGTATGCTGATGACTTGGTAATTCTGTCTCCATCTGTATCAGGACTGTCTGAACTGATGCAGGTATGTGGACTCTATGGGCTAAATCATGATATCAAGTACAATTCAAAGAAAAGTGCTGTGTTAATATTTAAAAGTAAATTTATGAAAAATTTTGATGTTCCATCATTTAAGATTAATGGTGAAACAATCCAGGAAGTGGATAATGTGAAATATCTGGGTCACTTTATTTCTAATACATTACGTGATGACAAAGATATTTTACGCCAATGCCGACAACTATATGCTAGGGGTAATACGCTATTGCGGAAATTTTACACGTGTTCCACTGAAGTGAAGCTGACTTTGCTTAGAACTTTCTGCTCTCCCATGTATACTGCTCAGTTGTGGTGGAATTACACAGTAGCAAGTATACATAGACTTCATGTGGCTTACAATAATGTGTTTCGCTTATTGCTAAATCAGCCTAAATATTGCAGTGCCTCCACTATGTTTGTAGAATACCATGTACCAGATAGCAAAGCTGTAATTAGAAACCTTGTATATAAATTCATGCGGAGACTTGATGCCTCTTATAATAAGTTGGTAATTGCAATTATCAACAGTGATATAAAATGGCAATCCAGGATAAGACGACATTGGATCAAAATGTTGTATATACATAATAGCTTTTGTTGAGTTTTGACTGAATGTACCATTGTGCAATGTTTTTTCTTCTATTTACCATGTGCAATACTTTTATAGTTTTCTAGTCACTTGTATTTTTTTAATGTTTATGTGGACATCTGTATGACACTGACAGTCTGAAATAAAGATATTGAATTGAATTGAAAAAAAGACAACTCTGCCTAAAGAAGAACTAAACAGCTAGGTGTATTTCTAACCTTAGCATCATTTAAAAAATACTTGAAAAGGTTGTAGCAAATCGTCTTAGGTTTCACATCTACATAAGTGGTGTATCAATTGTGTCACAATCTGCATATAAAAAAAAATCAACAGAAACTGCTCTTTTAAAACTACACAATGACATAAACCATGACATTGATAATGGCAAAGTTACTGCACTGACCCTGCTTGACATATCCACCGCTTTCGACACCACTGGCCACTACATTCTCATTACATGCTTATCAACGTGGTATGGAATATCTGGAACAGCCCTGAGCTGGTTTACTTCATACCTTACTAATAGTTGGCAAGCCATTAAAATAGGTAACTTCTTCTCAGACATGCTGCCCACCTCTTGTGGTGTCCCCCAGGGTTCTGTTTTGGGGCCATTGCTTTTCACTCTGTATACAACACCACTAAGCTCTGTTATCCAGAGTCACAACTTGGATCATCACCTTTATGCAGATGATACACAAATCTATGTTTCTTTGACCACACCATATACTTGTTGCTCCCTAAACTATCTCAGGCATTGTCTCCAAGATGTCTCCCTTTGGATGAAACACTAAATTAAAGCTATATTAATGCAGATAAGACCAAATTTCTCATCATTGGTACCACAATGCAGCGTGCAAAACTCAATGTTTTTTTCCGACACATATCATGAGTTAGAGTATCACACCAGCCACCTCAGTTTTAAATCTCGGAGTAACGTTTAATGAAAACTTCAATTTCAAACGACATATATCAAAATCGTGTTGTTGCTGTTTTTACCGTTGCCCGGGATTTTTGCCGTATCTGCCGGTTTATATCACTTTCCGTTGCTAAAACCATCGCAACAACTCTAGTAAACAACAACTCCCTCCTTTACAATACTGCAAACAAGCATATAACAAAACTTCAACATGTCCAAATTTGTTTAGCCATACATGTTAAGTTTTGGAAATGCCAATGTGGGAGATTTATACGTAAATCAGAGGGTCTCGGGGAAAACGGCATTTTATACGTAAATCGGAGGGTCTTGGAAAATTGGGCTATTATACGTAAATTAGGTTTTTAACCATAAATGCAAATAATATAATACAAAAAGGAATAAATTGCACTGATTAAGATATTTACATAGATTTTTTGTTATATGAATTAACTTATTTTGGAGCAAAACCATTCTTGGAGCCATGAACAATAGATGTTTTATTATCACTAGTCATAATACCACAAATATAATAAATTCCCTGCTAATCTCATTGGCATGTTTGTTGAACTTCTGATATGAATCATATGTTGCAAAAAAATCCCTTGGATGAAAAGCAGCAGCATCTACATGATATTTTATTACACAACTAATATAATCTTTACATGTAAAACTTGAATAGGGAATTCATTATTTATGAGCTGGACTGAGCCATTGTGACATAGGCTCG
The DNA here is from genome assembly GCA_964017155.1 of Oasisia sp. SBJ-2009. Taxonomy (NCBI): domain Eukaryota; kingdom Metazoa; phylum Annelida; class Polychaeta; order Sabellida; family Siboglinidae; genus Oasisia; species Oasisia sp. SBJ-2009. The sequence continues at coordinate 27,572,765 of OZ024865.1, forward strand.
ACTGGAGCCATTTAAATAACTATGCTTTCTCAACTGTTGAGAATGTTTTTCATTTACATGTAATCCTCAAATAGTAAAGAGCTTAGCAAAAGTACATATATTTACAAACGTGCACATGTAGTGTAGATGTATGGATGGACATTATTCCATTAGATCTAAACAGATTGCACTTTGTACTACAAGACTGGAACGTACACAGCGGGCGATAATAGGGTATCAAAGCGGCTCGCGGTGATTCTACCAAGCTAATAAACAATGTCAGCGACAGGCAAAGTGTAGGCTTTGTACTTAGATATTTATTAGACAGTTTTTAATGTTCAGTCATCACAGTAAGACGGGATTTAAATAGTTCCAATTCAGGTCATTGTTCTAATCATTGTCTGCACCGGCGAGCGCCCAGCGATGTCTGTGAGCATTAGCTCAGTCTCAGACTCGATTGCAATTAGTTAACTGGCACTACATTGTGAGGTGACACAGAAAAGCACACACGACAATTCCCAGCCAGAAATAAACCAATTATCCGCACCCAGTTAGGTAACTTAGGTCAAATTTGTTTGTTTTTGGTGTTGGAGTCTCCCGCAATTTTTTTCACTTACATTTCAGTTAAATTGCGGGAGATTGGTTCTCCCGTGCGGGAGATCGGGAGATTTCCTGTAAATTGCGGGAGTCTCCCGCCGAATGCGGGAGACTTAACATGTCTGAACTTTAGCAAGGGTAGTCACGCGTTCTCCTCATTTTTCTCGCTCAGTGCCGCTTCTAAAATCATTGCATTAGTTCCCTGTGCACTATCGCATTATTTTCAAGATTTGTACAATAGCCTATCAAGCATTATCATCTACACAACCAGCATATCTAAATTTGATGCTAACTCCAGCAAGAAATTCCACACAGCTATGCTCGACCAGTAGTAACCCTCTTTACACTCCTCGGGTGAAAACGAAAGCAGGGACCCGAGCTTTCTTGGTTGCTGCACCAACTGTGTGGAATTCGCTTCCTGCCAGTGTTAAATCAGAAGGTAATATAGTTTCTTCTTATCTCTTTAATGGTGCCTATCTTCCTTAGCTTCCTAGTATCTTCATCCATCCATTGATAACTCATGCATTGTTTTACGATTACGAGTTTGCTTAATCCCTTGGTTTTGTTGCGCCACTGAACGCTTTCTTTGAGGATATTGGCACAAAAGAAGTCATTATTATTATATTAATTTGTTCAATCACATCCAAGTTCATAATTTGTTCTTACCCAAATGTTGGTTTTTTTCTCCCAGTATGTTCGACATACTTCTTTTTATCATTATGCAATTGCTAACTTATTCTTTTCTCAGCTGGTGAGTGTCCGTTTTTCCATGATTTAAGTCATTGCAGGAAATACGCATAAATCATAGACTTGTTAAGCAGGTTCCAAGGTTACCCTTGAAGAAGATACCTTGCTTAAAGGGATACACCAGTCTGTGAGAGATTCACAGCATTTACTTACATCTGTATACTATATTGGTTGTGCGTAGTAATTGTGCACAAAGATCGTTAATAAACAATTAATTATGGTATAATTGTACCAGAAACACTCCATGTTGGATTCAGGGCGCTGCCATCTTGAGACTTATGTCCCAGTGATGTAAACTGCTTACGTCACTGGTGCATGGACGTTTGAACATCCTATGTCTGTCCAATGGTATTTGATGTATCCAGTACGTCATGGATTGCTTAAGTCACTATCACAATTATTAGTGAAGATTCCGCCAATCCTTGCCTTTTTCAACAATGCGCCAGTGACGTAAACGATTTGGCTTACGTCACTCGTGCATAAGTCTCAAGATGGCAGTGCCCTGAATCTAAGATAGCATGTTTTTGATACCATTAAACCCTAACTAATTTTTTATTTACGATCTTTGTGCACAATTACTAAGCACAACCAATATAGAATACATATGTAAGTTAATACTGTGAACCCTCACTGTTTGGAGTACCCCTATAATGAATGGTGTCCAACTGGCCATGATTCTTTCAAAAACTGTCTTGGTTTTTAGGTGGTCTCCCATGCTAAATGTGGTTTGTTTGTAGATATTCACAAAGGCATACCGTGCTTCCGGGAACTGGCCATCATGCTGACCCGCCTCAGACAAGATGATGTTGACAAGTTGACTCAGCAGTATCTTCAGGAGAAACAACCAGATGTTGCCCGCCAAACAATGATTGACGCCTTAGGGACAGCACATACATCTAACTGTTACACAGTTATGATGAGACGTGTTTTCCTTGTCAATGTTCCTGAGGCCGAGTTGCTCATGAGAGCCTTGTTTCAATTGATTCATCTGTCAACACCAGCACCGGAGGTAACATTGGGTCATCAGTGTTTATTATAAAATAGTTTGGTTGTTGAATTTATGTAATAATACAAATGTACATAGAGTAATATTAAAATTACACCGAGCTTGGTATTAACACCCAGAAAGCACTTGTTCAATAGGACAGGTACTACCATGGTAATTCATGTTTACTTGTCCCAATAGAAATCAACTAAAAAATTGTGTTAAACATAACATGGTAATGGTATTGCTGCAACTTGTGCTTTACTAAGTCTAAGCCACGTATATGTGGTACTAATGGCATTTACTATGATAGCAGTATGTTTTATGCAAATGGATTACATTTCAACATTCCAATGTAACACGACGTGTTCAAATTAGAATTAAAAGTATTTTTATGATGAATGATAGAAAAGCATCTTCCAAGTTTTTAGCCTGACATCAGTGTTCCACTGAGTCACAATCATTATTGACCAGGTTAATTATTTTACTTATCAACAACTATGTTATAATTTGAGACATTTAATTACTGCTGATATATTTATTTATATAAGTAAGTGATGGTCATTTATATTGGTCTGTAGACTTAGAACTGTTAGTTGATCTAGTGACCAGCTGGCCGGCTCTAAATTTCACCGGTCTTCTTAGTTATAACTACCTGTCTTGGCCAGTATCTGCCAGTCTCTGATTATGCCCCTGGCTCTAAAACTCTTTCTAGATACCACTTTCCCAGTCTCTACCTCTCCTGATAGAACACCTCTATGTTATCAACAATGTCTTATACAGTGTACATAGCATTTCCATCATGAAATGTACTTTTTAATGTCCGATTTAAATGTTTTTCAGATCATTATGTCGACCTTGGATGATGTTGTCTTCCATCATCCTTACTCCTTCAATGGTATGTGACCCTGGCTCGTTTTATGTGTCTAGTTCGACAACAGTGTTTGGTGTAATCTGTGGTAGTATATATTTAATTAATGTAGAAAAACTAAATGTTTCTTGTCTTCGATGGTGAGGTTCACTTGCTTCTTTCAATGTTCATTCACATCCCTGAACCATTGGCCAATTCGTGTCCTTGAAACCATATTATCAAATCTGCACAAACTAAAAAAAACCAGAAATTACAGCTGCAATAAGGAAACTGAAAAATTGGAAAGCTGGATGCAATGATAACAGTATACCAGAATCGCTAAAAAGCAGACATGACTAAATAAAAAAAATGGTTCTTATGCCTATTTGAAACAGTTTTGGAAACAAATACAAAACATGGAAACAGTGACTGATGGTTAAAATACAGAGGAAACATAGAATTAACAACAATATGTGTACCATGACTGGCACACCGTAGCATACCTAATGGCAAATTTTTAAAATCAAAAAAGTTTGCATCGCATTTATGGTCAAGTAAGATAGGTCCTAATTTTATCAGATAAACATGCTATTTTGGTATGCAGTATTTGGGCACACATCGCAGAAAAGAATGTGTTTTTTTACTGTTGATGCAGGATTCCTGCTAGGCCGCATGCTGAGGAAACCCCTGGGTATAGATTTTATATAACATTGAATGTGCAGTGCTAGATGAAGATTTAAGGTAAAAACTGGTGTTAAATTAGGAGATGTGAGGTCTGTGTTTCTTTCCTTGATATTAATCGACTGGATAATGAGGGAAACAGTTGAAGGAAACAATATAGGGAAAAGGTGCCAGATAGACCCTGCACTCTGTATGACTTTTTACTTAATGTAGAGTTACCATATGTAGCTGTCTCAGCCTGTGTTGATAACATTTTCCATCTTTACTGACAGATACAGAGATGACGGAACAGGTCAGAGATCGGGCGACACTAGTGCTGGCGTCAGTTGCCAAGAGAGTGAAACGTTCCCACACCAAATGGGCAACCAGTGTTATTCAGAGACTGGAAAATCGTCTTGGGATTCATGGTATTTATGCACTTACATGCTACATTTTGTTTATTTGTGGCAGATTCAAGAAATTAAACAAAAACAGTGTTGAAAAATTTACATTTGAAGGGTGTCTAAACATAAATATTTTATTTATAAATATGAGCGAAGTAATGAAAAGTGGTAAACTGGTAAAAATTGGAAGTAACATTTTGTATTAAGAAATAATTATTGGTTTTACTGCTTTAGTCGTCTGTGGTACCATTTGCATGACAAAGTTACAGTACCAAACAACTGTGCAGTACACACTGTTACTAGTATATTGCCATCCAACAGTTGGCAAAATTATTGGCTTCGGAAAAAAATACAAATTACAATGATAAAAACCTTCCAGAAGTAAGCATCTGTCAATATCTTGTTTGAAAACTAGATGCAACATGCAGATAGAACTATTTTTTATTTATGTAAAGAGTGCAGTTTTTTCTTTCTAAAGTATACATAGGGTCTTATTAAACAAGAAATAAGTTGAATTGTTTTCACCTAGACCCCCGTTTCCATGGTAACCAAAAAGTCCACCATTCACAGTGTGACAGACGCGACAATTTTTAGGATGGAATTGGGTAATTCTTTGCTAATCATCAACGGAAACTTACTGGTTTTGTATCTGTGAGTTCATTGATTTTTTAACTGTTACCGGGGGGACATTACTGGGAAATGTTGGTGGGACAGGCACAACCTAAGGAAGGGGACAGAATGTTGTTGACAGTTTTCCATTCATTTTTGTTGTAAATGAATTATGTTTGAATGTTTTTTTTTATTCAAAATGTATTGTGAGAATAAAAACATTTATGTTATGTTAGTTTAGCAAATTACCTTTTCCACAGAAATTATGATACAACCACCTAAAACTGCTATCTCTTGCAATTTAGCAATTTATAACAGTTGATAGATTGATATTTCATGCACTTGTTAGCCAAGCCTACCAGAATGCGTTTTATATTATAATAGTTTCAAAATGTCTTTCCAGATCCCTACCATCACCGGCAGTTACGCTCTACAATGACAGAGCAAGAGCTACACGACCATCTCAACTGGAAGACCCTACACATCCATGCCCTCGGCAACGCAGTCAGTGACTCATCTCTTGGTCACCTGCTGTCATATGTCAATGACTCGGACTCACACATTGTCCTGCGATCCAGTGCTGTGAATGCACTAGCAAAGTACAACCAGAAACATGTGAGCATTATGTCTGGACACTTATTCCCATAAGCATGTTTATTTATTTGGGACATAGAATAATAATAATTTTTGCACTTTTTACATAAGTCTTCATGCTGGTTATTACATTGCCATTGTTGTCAGAAAGAAGAACGCAAATACTACCTGTGTGGATAATTTTGACGGATAACAGATATACTATTTATGTGGACAGATAATGCTCAGACATAGTACCTGTTTGCATAATGTTGACATACAGCAGAAGTGCTACCTGTGCGGCTAATGTTGACAGGTGGAATACTACCTGTGTGGCTAATGTTGACAGATGGAATACTACCTATGTGGCTAATGTTGACAGATGGAATACTACCTGTGTGGATAATGTTGACAGATAGAATACTACCTGTATGGATAATGTTGACAGATAGAATACTACCTGTATGGATAATGTTGATAGATAGAATACTACCTGTGTGGCTAATATTGACAGATAGAATACTACCTGTGTGGATAATGTTGACAGATAGAATACTACCTGTGTGGATAATGTTGACAGATAGAATACTACCTGTGTGGATAATGTTGACAGATAGAAGTGCTACCTGTGTGGCTATTGTAGATACATAGTAGAAATACAACCGGTGTGACTAATATTGACATATAGCAAACATACTACCTATGTTGCTAATGATGTCAGATAGCAGAACTGCTACCTCTCGGCTATTGTTTACCTGTATACAAGAATGCTACGTATGTGGCTATTGTTGACAGGTAACATGCATGCTACTTGTGTTATTACAGTTGACATATAGCAAAACTATTACCTGTGTGATTATCGTTGGCCATAGTCAGCTGATATGTTACCTGTGTACATTTTATTGACAGACAACAGACATGCTATATATTTGGCTGTTATGGACAGATAGCAGACATGCTACATATTTGGCTGTTGTTGACAGATAGTGGACATGCTATGTACTTGGCTGTTGTTGCCAGATAGTGGACATATTACATATTTGGTTGTTGACAGATAGCGGACATATTACATATTTGGTTGTTGACAGATAGCGGACATATTACATATTTGGTTGTTGACTGATAGTGGACATATTACATATTTGGTTGTTGACTGATAGCGGACATATTACATATTTGGTTGTTGACTGATAGCGGACATATTACATATTTGGTTGTTGACTGATAGCGGACATATTACATATTTGGTTGTTGACTGATAGCGGACATATTACATATTTGGTTGTTGACAGATAGCAGACATATTACATATTTGGTTGTTGACAGATAGCGGACATATTACATATTTGGTTGTTGACTGATAGTGGACATATTACATATTTGGTTGTTGACAGATAGCGGTCATATTACATATTTGGTTGTTGACTGATAGCAGACATATTACATATTTGGTTGTTGACAGATAGCAGACATATTACATATTTGGTTGTTGACTGATAGCGGACATATTACATATTTGGTTGTTGACTGATAGTGGACATATTACATATTTGGTTGTTGACTGATAGCGGACATATTACATATTTGGTTGTTGACTGATAGTGGACATATTACATATTTGGTTGTTGACTGATAGCGGACATATTACATATTTGGTTGTTGACTGATAGTGGACATATTACATATTTGGTTGTTGACTGATAGTGGACATATTACATATTTGGTTGTTGACAGATAGCGGACCTATTGCTGTCAGTGGCGCTGACGGACCAAGAGGACAACGTGCGTCTGGCAGCCATCAATGGCTACAAGAAACATCCCCATGGTGGAGACATCCGGGCACTGATTGACCCTGTCTACAGCAGGCAAGTTATCTGGTGACACCGCTCTTTGACAGGCAAACAGTTGCCATTATTCCTTCTCTGTTGTTATTATTATTATGGAACAAACCAGCAGAAATGATAACTTGAGGATTGTAACTGTTTTATGCAGATGCAAACTAATAAGATAGTGTAGATTTTAAAATGAAGTTGTTAAAAACATTTCTGAATCCTATATATTGCTCAGAGCTTTTAGGATATTTGTGATGTTTTCATTGGCATTGTATTGGTTATCATATGTGAATTTTGTTTGGAGGCAATGACATGAAAGCATTTCAAAAATAATGTGGGTAGATCGTAGCCTGTTAATAGCCTGTCACGTCTATCAAAGGTCAGTGAGCTTACTGATCTTTCTTTATATATATATATATGTATGTATGTATGTATGCATGCATGCATGCATGCACGCACGCACGCACGCACGCACGCACGCACGCACGCACGCACGCACGCACGCACGCACGCACGCACGCACGCACACACACACACACACACACACACACACACACACACACACACACACACACATGTATATATACACTGTTCTTGGGTGTTTTGCTGAGAAAGATGACCAACTAGCTATCAATAGAGACACAAGCAACAATCTACTCCATGATATTCTTGAAGTACCATCATTTGACAAACACAAACAATATCACAAGATGATTGAACATGGTGGGCAAGGGTATTCAGCTCAATGCAGCAGCATCGCAAGGATGCCTAAAACCCCATTAAGCCATAGGGACGCCACAAAGGTATCAAACTTCATTTCTAAATTACAAGTTTAACTGAATCTGGAAGCAAATTAAATGCTGAAATATGTGTTGATGTTTTCAGGTCATACAATTTAACTCAAAAAGAACACAGCCGTATGAGAAGGAGCCTGGCTGATGTTTCCTCTAACATATGGAAGGGCTTCCAATTCCGCCTTGAAACTCCATCAGTCGACTGGCATAAACATGTTGGAGGTAGCAACCTGGGTGCTTCCATAGGTGTAATAGTGAGGAATCTATTGGACATCAACATTGGTAAGTGTTATCATATATAATGCTGGGTTAGAGATGGTTTTTAGCAGCAATTTGAATTCTGGAAATAAGATTTTAGTGGGATAGTTGTTAATTGTAGAACAGGCATATAAGAAATGAGATGATCACCTTCTTGTATTTACTTTACCCAGCCCAATTTCAGGTCATTCGCAAAGTTCCCGCAGGATTTGTTGGATAGCACTATGTCTTCATTGATATCATAAATGTCATAAATTTATGTCATAAATGTAACCATGTATATACAAACAATGATGCTCTAAATTTTGTTGCTTTGTGATTTTGACATATTCTATGTTTTCACTGTAGCGTATTCATGCACGGAATTGCATCGCCATGTAGGGCTCATGTATACAATATGGTATTGTAGGTGTGTTTGTGTGCATGCGTATGTATGTGTGTGGTGACTGTGCACATGAACGTGTTCGTGTCTAGCCTACGTGGTACTGTTTATTAGTGTTGTAATATTTGGCCCTATTGCAGGCCCTCTTCGAGGACATATGAAAATTGATATTATGGACTCTGCATTTGCCACACTGCATGTTGGCATCATTGGATTTGACCTTGACCTCTATAAAGCTGAACTCTGTATGAAGGGACATATTGAGTATGAACTGAACATCCTAAAGGTCAGTTTCATAGTCACTCACTTAGTAATGTACCTTTTTTGTACGTATGTATTTTTATTTCCTTCATTTGGTGTTTTTCACATATTGGCATATTTCACATATACCATAAGTGGTTCAAATGTGAACCACTTTATAAGAGAAGTGTGTCATAAGTGAGCATGCATACCTGTCACTAAGGGGGCGCTACAATGGCGACCTACCAGGCCATGCAGCACCAAGTCAAAGAACACCATTAGCAATGGACCAACACTTGATGCACTGGCCGCACAGTTTAAATGTGATTATTTAGATTATCCACCAGCGTAAATGTGTATTGTTTTAATGTCATACACTGTCTGATGACGAATTGAATAAAATTCAGAAAATGATGTTCAGTTTGGAAATAGATTACGGGCAAAGACACCATGCACGATACATCGATCCTAGACAAAAATGTGGGAAAACTTATTTTAATGAGATCTAAAATAATAAATTGGTTCTCAGTAGTGATTTGTTGCTCTGTTTTCATTTATTACAAATTTGAGAACTTCATGTAACAGATGACAGGTATTACAGCATTAATATTTGCTACAGTGCCATTGGAACCACAGCATGTCCGCATTATATCAGATTATGCATTATATCCAGGCGCATTATAACAAGACATCTTTGTATAATATGTTCATTAAATTGTCTTTGTAGGAATTTAACTATGAAGAGATTCAGAAGTTTGCTGAGCTATACAATAAAGTTGTGAAGACTGTGACTGGAACCATAATGAAGGCAGTAGAAACATTCAAGAGTCTTGTGTCAAATTTCAAAAACACAAATTTTGGTGATATCATCAAAATGTTTATTGACTCAGTGAAGCAGCTGCCACGCAAGGTGAGTAATCTGCGAAGCATCGGGACCCGCATATTCAAGAAGATCGGTGAATTTACAGAACTGCCACCCGTTGTCACAACTATCAAAGACTTAGTGACTAAAGTCACTACTCTCTTCAAAGATATAAAAACCGACATCATGAATCTTCACGCAGTGAGTATGAATCTTTACATTGTTAAATCACCATTTTATACATTATATATTTGTCATTTTACAATATATTTATATAATTAGATGTCAGGAATTGGCATATATAAACCACTGTTTGAGTTTCAACTGATATTGAACTTGGGTTGAACTTCAACTTGCATTCAACGCTGAATCTAAAGTGAGATTCAACCCACATTCAATAGATGAATCTCAGTTGAGTTTCAAATCGTGCTCAGCTGTTGAATTTCTGATGGTGAGCTATGTATAATATAGCTTTCCCTTTACATAGCTGCATGTGTCAAATAACGAAGCATGCATTCCTTGTAGGAATTCACAAAGTATCGCTACAATAAATATTCCATTCTTTTATTTTTAATTTAATTTTATTTGTAATGATCAAGCACCTCAGAATTCAATAGGAATGATAAAGTGTGTTCATTGCCCAGGTGAACTTGCTAGATGAGAGCATGAATACACAGAAAATATAAAGAAACAACTACATTCTGTGGTGAAACATGTAAATAGCGAGTGAATTAGTAAAATGTTTGCACGGATGCCTGATCGTGTATGCACACCATTTTTATGTACATGTGTACATAATTGTATCATATAAAATATTTAATATATATACACTCGTAATCATTTCATTCACAAGGTCTGTCACTAAGAACTAACTGACTTAAGTTAAGAAATCCCAATGTTGGATGCATGTGATCCTGTTCTGATCTGTTGTTTATGTATCGATGTATTAATGCATGCACACACACATGCACGCACTCACGCACATGCACGCATGCACGCACACACACACACACACACACACACACACACACACATCAATATATACAGTCGTAGTTGTATATAGCCTAAATTACTGTGGTGGTCAGTTAGATAAATATTTATGTTTATCATTTGTATAGTATATTTGGTATTTATTGGCATCTGGATTATCATGGATCAACTGTATGTATGCATCTGTTACAAACATGCTAATATGCATAGGGTAGCAATTGCATATTTTGTTGTACTAGCTTGAATTCAATACTGAAAATGTTATACCAAACCACATTCTAAAGCTTTCATCAGGGACGCCGATTTTGCATCCAAATGTAGATTTCCCACCAGCCTTGTCAAGGTTCCATTGTGTCATAAATCCATCCAGCATCTTCTTCATTACAAGGTTAATCTTTTTGCAACGTTTGTGTGATATGTTTAATGCCAATATTTTCCATGTTGCCAGTGGCCAGTCTGCAAGCTCTGCATGCTCGCTATGTACTTCTCACTGGTGTTTTAAAAATTCCTGCTAAAAGCCAGTAGGCCAACCTATAATTATAGTAATCAAGTCACATGCGCACAGTTGATCACATTCTTATTTACTGAGCTGGATAATGATGACATACTTTTCAGGCTATCACAGACTCCATCAATACAGTGATTCCATGGGCATGGAAAGAAATCAAAACATCATTTAATGGCATCGTGACAGCAATAAAGAAATTACTGAAAACTCCGCAGTCAGCCATTCAAGATATCGGAGAAGGCATTGTCAGGTAGGTGCACAGGATCTACATGTGTGTCAGTCAGCTGAACAGATGGAGGCCAGCAAGGCTTTAACTTTATAAAGTAGGTGTCCCACTCAAACATTTGTGATCTACATAAATGGAACCATCATTTCCATTGTCCATTTGTGAAGTATATTTTCTTAGTCCAAGACCTGCCCTCTAGGCCCATATACACTTGGTACCTAAGAAAGTTTGAATTTTGATTAGAGTAATATATACATGCAGCTTTAAAGGACAAACAAAGTTAACTTTTACGTGGCATACACCTAATAGAGTTAATATAAAGTAACAATTTCCACATATACTCAATTTTTTAACGCCAGCGGTTTACCAGAAAAATATTTTGTAACACCCAGCTATCCAAATTCTATGCGCTACCCCATCTTAGACGAAGAATGACGTCACGACGGTGATCGAGGCGCTCTCCATGTAGATTCCCTGCATAGGGTTTAGCTGTTGTCATGAAATGGCTGCAACTTGGCAACGCGCGTAACATATATAAAGTTGTCTATTATTGTTATCGCTGAAATCATCCCATCAACTGATGATACATGTCTACATCAAAGCATTTCTCCTCAAAATGGACCGAGCAAAGTGCCAAACAGTACGCCCGCAAATCACCAACGTGAATCCATTGCTTCAATACTACCGGTTGTTTCAACTATTATTGCAACCGTATGCTGAAAACGAAGGCATAATTACTAAAGTTTACCATAGATGTAACCACAGATTTAGATATACGTCTATAAGCAGCTGCTAGATGTCACGCCAACTGAACGAACTGTCGAAGACTCGAAGTTGTTGACCCTTAACGACGTCGCCGGAAGCTGACCGAGATATAGAATGCTGTGTGCTGAATGGCCAAGCCAAATTAACCCTTCACCTAGGGCGACGTCTAGACCATCGTGGATTTCGTTAGAATTTTAGACTTTAAAGTCACATTCTGAGTAAACCGCTGACGTTAAAAAATTGAGTATATGTGGAAATTGTTACTTTGTATAAACTCTATTAGGTGTATGACACGAAGCCGTAGCCTTTTTTTTCCTTTAAAATTCCACTACCAGTAGGTGGAATTTTCATAAACAGTGTGTAACTTGTGGGTGGCTATTTAAAAAAATTGACTTCCTTGGAATCCACGTCTGCCATATAAATATGGCAATATTGTTAATACAAATGTCACAATATCTCAATCACTATGTCACATAGAGCAGTTTTATTAAAGTGTTGGATATCGATTGTGAACAGTTTATATTTGACCTTCACCGATATTTAGTTATCCACAATTTTTAAAGATGGCGTCTGACTAAGCATACTATTTCTGTATCTTAAGAACTACATAATCTAGAGCCACAAAGTTGATACTAAATTGTATGTTTATAGACATGCTAATATCAATTGTATAGTTTGTTACGTTTACTGATTTTCAACTATCTGCCATTTTGTAGTATCCGCCTTTTTTAAGATTGCACCCAACAAAACCTATTACAGCCCAGGCTCCAGTAGGTGGCAGCATTTGTGAGCCCCTCACTACTGCCTAAGACATCGCTATCCACCAAGCAGAGCATAACGTAACAAAGTACATTTGCATCGTTACTTTACTTAGGTAAAAGTCTACTTTTCTTGAGTAACGAAGTACATTTTTTTTTGAATTACTTTTAGTTGTAACAAAGTACAAATGTGTGTAGTTTTTTAAATGTAACAGTACCCATAATTTCTTTGTTAAATTTATCCTAAATAGTTCCGCAAATGATCTGTGTCAGAAGCATATGTGGCATTGTTTGCCACCAACATAGATTTATTTACAAATGTCAGATGGAACAACAAATAGAAATAACAAGTAAGCAGAGACAGATGTGTTAAATATCCTGGACTGGCCAGATTTCGTTTGTTAGCCATGCAGTGATATATTTGCAATCTGAGGTCTGGTGCTGATCCTGAACTAGGTGTCAGGACTGTAGGATCACAGCAGGCTGTGCCGGCTGCCCGGACTGGGCTGCCGCAATGACCAAGGTTTATTTAAATCTGTGCTTTGACCAGAGAAGAAAAAACAGCTGCCTTATTATCTTCTTGTGTCTTGCCTGTTGTTGACACAGTTTGTTAATTCTAGATGATCCTTGTGAATGGCACATGCTAGATGTATATCAAGATTTCCCCAATAGCATCCACCACTTACCTGCTGATCTTTATAAACTGTATCTATCTGTAATATAGATCAGTGTGTGTAACTGATTGAAATCAGTTTTTATGTATATTTACATTAAACTCTTAAAATAAAACACATGAAGGCATAATTATTATGAAATGAATGTTGTAACCACTGATCTAGACCTCCTTCATCAAGTATATCACAAATGACAAAATTCTTCACATGTCCAGGATGATAAAAAAATTAAGAACCCTATGATAACGTGTACCCCGGTATATCTTCTTCTACTACAACGATGGTTGTTGTAGCCCTGTTAGTAATCAAACATGATGTAGGCTATTTACAGCCTGTATGCAATGCTCATTGCACTGTAATACTTATATTTCACATTGTTAAAAACATTTATTTATTATGCAGAGAACAAAATATTACTAAGCAAATTATATCTGTTTGGTATATACGCTAAATGATTTTTTTTATTCACAACAACTGGCTGCATTGGTCATTTTAGATAATTACAGGAGAAAAGTACTTCTGCGTTTACTACAAGTACCCGGTAAAAGTGTTTACTTTTTACTTGTACTTCAAGTACATTTTTTAGAAGTGCTTTTACTTGAGTAGTTTTTCTAGAGTTACCTTTACTCAAGTACAAAATAAATGTACTTGTTACAGCTCTGCCACCAAGCTATCAACATCTTAAACAAAACTGCTTTGAGATATTGTGATATTTGCATTGATAACCACCATCTACAAAAATGGTGGACATGGAAACCAGAGAAGTCCACAAATGTTACATTTATAATTCTTGTCCCCTAAAACATACATCAGTGAATAACAAATGTTGCTCTATATGATACAATTATTAAGATACGGAAAATGTTATTTGGCAGTCATTTTGATAAATGACCACTTCACAAGTTATGTTCAGTTGTTACAAATTCCACTTACTTGAGTTATAAAGCTAAATATGTATTACTTAAAACAACATTCAAACCCAATGAGCAGGTCCTAGACTAGTCTAATGTTCATGAACACAGACAACACAACCCTTCATGAAAGACCACCCCTCTAAGACCATCTTAGACCACTACACTGTGATTTTGACTGGTTCTGTATTTTATGAACAAATATTCACCTGGGCCAGCACAATTTGAGAGTTGCAGTAAAACATTTTAACAATGTATTTATCTCAAGCAGACCTGTTAATTTAAAATTTGTTTATTGTAATTCAGTTGCACACAATATGTAAACATGGTTAAATGATGGTTAGAATGAGAATATCTGTTCCTTTATTTCTTTCAATTAATATTATGTTCTTATGATACAACATACATTTTGCAGGCTTAGTGTGCTTAGTGACTTTATTAAGCTCGGGATAATGTTCGCAATTTGAAAGGTAACAAGTTTAAATAGTAAACAAAACATTAAGTTTTTAAATTTATTGGCAATAATGCCATGGCGAACAGAGTTAACGCCATACTCTTGGACGTTTAACTTTCCCATGTTCTATATAGCAGACTTCCTATTACAAATTACTCTGCCAATTCTAGAAAGGAGTGGGGTGCCTCCACCTTTAAATTCCAGTATTGATTTTAGAATGTAATGTACCCAGCTATCTGTAGTTCACATAAAAGTATTTATCTGACGATAATGTTGTAATTTGAGGAAGCTAGATATTGAACAGATATTTTCTATTTGTTATTGTGCATATGAAATGTGACTTGCTTATTTTATGGGTTGCGTCTGTAGGATCTCCGTGGCAGTTTCTGGTGTCATGGATGCCAAGGACAAGATTGTTAAAGCAAATTTCTTCTCGAAAGGTTAGTTACTGGCTACTTCATTTAAGAATATTTCTGTAATTATTAATAATAAAAAAGACTTTTTATGCAGCAGTATCCTCCTGTAAAAGGACGATGATAGCAGGGAAGTTGACAAAAGAAAAGACGACTGGAAATAATGGAACAAAAAAGAATGTGACATAAAAGAAGGCGGGAGGTAGAAAAAACAACAACCCAAAGGTAGAAACCAGAAAAGGAGATACTCTGAGACAGTCATTGATGCAACAGTGAGGAAAGCGAATGTTCATGAGTGACTCTGTTCTGAGAAAGACAGATAAGACACTGAGTGGGGAGACATAATTTGTTTACCAGGGGCTGGGATAGAACAAGTCACAAACAGGGAGAGAAGGTTTATAAATGAAAGAATGTTTTTATTTCAGATACAGTCCATATGTACGTATAGTGTAATGGTAAAAATATAGGATACAAAATATAGTTGAACAAATATAAACATACAAAAGTTATATGTAAAATGAGTATTCAGCTTCTAGCGTTTAAGTGTGTAGTCAAATATGTATGCAGTAGATTTTTGAAAATGCAAGGAGCCTAGTAAACAAAGGAAGTGAACAAAACATTATGGTAGAGAATATTGACCAGTATATAATACGTGAATCATAGACTAACATTGATATATATCATATACTGAACTGGGACTGATAGACTTTGTAAAGTTTGGGAAAGATAATTGAAAGAAGTCGAGGTGTAGTTGTGTATTAAAGAATCAGGATTATGAAATAAATTAGAAGCAGAAGAAGATTGTGGATAAATGATTTGGCATACAAAATTAATTGTCAAATGAAACCCACATTAACAGTTCATATAATCAAAATCCAAACATACCAGGTAAGCATAAACAAGATAAAAAAAGTACAAAATGCTAATGGTACAAACGTGAGTGTATTATTGTGTGGGATTTTAACCATAGTCATGATAATACTAAGGTAACTTCTATTGCACTTAAATCCTTGGAGACTAAGCCCAAAGGCAGTTATGCCAGGGATAAGCTGAGTTAGAAAACAAAGAGTTAGGACAATAATTTGTTTAGTTAGCTTCTGTTCATAACATGCTAGAACTAGCCAGAGAGAGAATGTGTCGGATATAGTTTTGTCGTCACAGAATGAATGAACAATTTGTGAGGCACCGAGAGTTAGTGATCACAACCAGATGCATTTGACTATCAAAGTAAAATTGGGAAGAAACAGCAAAAAACAATATAGGGGAAACTTCCACAAAGGAAGGTATGTGGATATGAGGAAATGTGTAGCAAATGTAGACTGGACTAAATAAATAATACAAACGAGTGATCCCAGGTGAACATCCCAAATGTAGGTAATGTTCCAGTTTATTTTGGGGCAAGTTTGCACAGGCACACAAGAATCATATACGCAATACTAAACCATCTTGGCATACAAAAAGTTATTAAATTGAACAGTTAATTAGAACGTTTCCAGCAAGAAATGTAGATGTTGTAGTTGCGTCTTTTTGACAGTTTTGATAGATTTATGTGCTTTCATAAGTGATGTGCCATTGCAGAAAACCGACCATATTGGTTTGATATCAAAAAGGAAATGGCTGATATTTGGGAACTTGTGAAAAGTGTCAAGAAAGCCATCACTGACACAGTGGCACAGCTGCAGTCAGACACAGATGATGTTGCCAAGCGATTCACAGGTGTTGACCTAGTAAGTATGTTACATGATTGGCCGACTTTGATTGACCTACTTGAGTTACTCGCGTAACCCTAATGTGGTATCCGGTTTATGCTGCGCATGCAGTACCACGAGAGTAATCCAACTGAACAGCGATGATCGTGATCATGGAGATAAACCCCTTATGTAAATAAATAAAATAAAGTAATCAGTTGTTCAGTGAGTAAATTGTGATGTTCATCTTCTTAGTCTTAAATTATAATTCCTTGAATGTGGTGACTTTAATCCATATTTAAATGATTGTGTCATGTAATGTTTAATTAATTTCATGTGCAGTAGGAGCCTACGTTCCCTATTGGCTGTCACTGTTAATGACGTTAGTTACTCGAGTGAATCCTCCCCAAACCCAGATTGCCTTGAGTAGCCGCCTTGAAGATTGACCTTGTTTATCTATGTCAAGAGGTCATGTGAGCAAGTGATCTTGGATGTTTGATTAGCACTTGGGTTACTCGAGTTACTCGAGTCGCATAGCTCAATCAAAGTCAGCCATTGTTTTGTTGTAAACATCAACAAACCAGACAGAGTGTCACCTTTCTCATGAGTTGAGTGCAAGTATTGTTGCACCCTTGCAAGTCTGTATTGCAAGTGTCAATGCTGGTGTGTGAACTGTTGTCAGCAGCCCTTTCTGGGATCAAAAAGTATAACCTTTCCCATTATGCTATATTACAAGCAACTTGTATCTATGTTTACTTGTTGTGTTATTAATAATATTAGTAATTTTATTTTTATATACCACTATATATCCAAATATAAAATTGTGTTCAAAAGCACTTAAAATATGTTACTAAACACATCATTGTTATAACAGAATACTTACTTTACATTGCATTTGCATAACATTCTTACTTTATAATAATATAGCCATTTATTAATAAATAACTTCTGTAAAATAATATCTATAGACAAGCACAAAGTTTGCATGATTGCACATTGTGTGCATGTTATGACATCTAATAATGCTTTCAGACAAGCACAATGCTTGCATGCTGAATGTCTAGTAATGTATGTAGATAAGAACAGTGTTTGTGTGCTGAATGTCTAGTAATATATGTAGATAAAAACAGTGTTTGTGTGCTGTATGTCTATTAATGTATGTAGATAAGAACAATGTTTGTGTGCTGTATGTCTAATAATGTATGTAGATAAGAACAATGTTTGTGTGTTGAATGTCTAGTAATGTATGTAGATAAAAACAATGTTTGTGTGCTGAATGTCTAGTAATGTATGTAGATTAAAAATGTTGTGTGTGCTGTAAGGTACGCAGATAAGACATTTTTGTGTGTGCTGAATGTCTAGTAATGTGTGTATATTAGAAATCTGTATGTGCTGAATGTCTAGTAATGTATGTAGATTAGAACAATATTTTTGTGTGCTGAATGTCTAGTAATGTATGTAGATTAGAACAATGAACAATGTTCGTGTGCTGAATGTCTAGTAATGTATGTAGAATGTATAAGAACAATGTTTGTATGTTGTGTGTTCATAGGCAACCATGCAGAGAGTAGCTCTTACTGAGCTCAAGAAGATTCTGCTGGAAGAACTTGCTGAACCAGTTGTCTACCTCAAACAGCTGCTTGAACCATTCCAACAGGCCTATGACTTCTTCACACAGACTGTCAAGAACATCAAAGAAGCTTGGCAGGCAATAGTGTCTGGGTCTGTGTTTCAATCTCTTGTCATTTAGGGGTCAGACTTCAGTTATATTCCTTATTGTATGACATACATATACAGCATAATTATATAGCTGTCAATGTCATTGATTATATACCAGAACATAATTGTATTTGTTTGGTATGTGCTGCATATGAATAAGATGCTTAATGATTCTGCAACATGAATTCATGTGTACAGACAAATATGTAAATACCATTTAGTGTTGTAATTGACATTTAGCAGTTGATCAAGTGGGATATTTTATTTGGTAACTGTTAATCATGTAATAATGATCTAAGCATACATCTGTAATTTTGTTTGTTGTAATGTTTTGTATGGTGTAATAATCCAATATAACACAGAACACAAGAGCTATTCATATTTATGTAACACAGATACAACACGGCCCGGACTCTGCTTGAGGAGATCTTTGGGCCAAAGGTGCACGAAGAGTTCCCACGGAAGTTTCTTGAGTCGCCATCATGTGGTGATGGATTTTGGGAGACAGATGGGAAAAGCCATTATACGCACAAGGGTATCATGCTTGAAGTCGAAGTAGGAAAGAAGGTAAGTACAAAAGCAAAATGTGAGGCATCATTAAAAATGATTCCAAACAACAAGCACAGACCTCAAATAGAATTTTGAAATCTTAGTTTTGCATATTCATTTTATGAAATTAAGATACCGATGATAGCAAGCAAGAACACAAAGTTACATGAAGATTTTTAGTTGTGATGCCACTCTGCTATTACAGCACAGTGTGAGGCATTAATCACGTAAAAAAACTGCAAGAATTCGGCACCAAGACATCATTAGTAATGGACACAGTTCTTAAGATCACGCTGCTTATGAAGTCCGTATGGTGTCACCATGCAGAATTACTATGAACATACACCCTCTGATCATTCACAAAACACACTGCCTTCATAACATAAGATGTCACAGTTGTCACAGATTATGATTAATTGTTATGTAGGGCATGACAAAATGATAGAAACCGTATAAAACAATGGTGACCAGTTGGATTGAAATCAGAAATATTACTAAAACCAGTAGCCCATCAGTCTAGCAAAAGAAGAAAACTGGTGGCCTGAACTGGTCTGATAACTTGAAAATAATGCCAGGCCAGTGCTTAGATGTCTAGCTAGCTAGAACCTAGCAGACTGATAATAATAATAAGCATTATTTATTAACGATAACCTTATAAAATGTACATTTTCTTCTTTCAATTGTCATGAACTGTACATACAGTAAACAATTGACTACCTAATAAATTGCATAATGCATTAAAATATTGTGAATAAATAAAAACAATTAGAATAAAATAAATTATAAAACAAGATAAATAGCATTAAGAAATATAATAAAACGTTTAGTAAAAATGTTCATTGCATCATGCGTCACTGTTGTCTAATTGAAAAGATTAGTTAGAGTTTCTTGTTACTAGATCTAAACCATTCCATATTTGTGCACCATTTACAGCAATACAGTTCTTGAAGATGTTGGTTCGTGCTCTTGGGTTACACTTGACCGGGTTGTTCTGGTCGAAATGTTTGAGACTGATTTGAGCAACACACACATATAGTCTGTAGCCAATCCATTCACTGCTTTGTATACCAACTATGACTCTGTATTTCATGCGCTCTGGTAGTGGCAGCCAGTTTAATTGTTTTGACAGTGGATCACTCGGAGCCCTCTATTCAGAGTCTGTTATTATTCTAGCAGCAGGTTTTTGCTATTTGTAACTGCGTTCTGATGAGTTTGCATTGCCCCAGAGTGTGCTGCAGTAGTCCATGATGTGTGGTAGAATGCAGCTGTTGTAGGACGTTTTCATTGCTTGATATGGAAGGTATTTTTTATCCTGCTCAGAAGTGCGAGTTTTCCGACAATCTTGTTGTGTGTCTGTTGTTCCAGGTGAGGAAATTATCCACTTGAAGCCCAAGTAACCTCTCACTTTCGACCACTTGGAGTTTGTCTCCCTTGATGGATAACAATAATTGCATATATTGATATCCTTTTTGTCAATGTGTTGCCACTTTTCATCATGATTTTTGTTTTTTTAGCATTGATGACCATCCTATTTTCATCACACCAGTTGGAGATTTCCTGTAGGTCGTTATTGAGCTTCAGTTTGATGTCCTGTACGTTCTTGCCACATACATGTCCACATTGCTTATGATGTTTGCGCTCATGGGCAAGTCGTTCATTAATACAATAAAAAACAGTGGTCCCAAAATAGAGCCTTGAGGAACTCCTGTTGTTATTTCAGGCTGCTCCGATTATTTGCTCTTGAACAATACAAACTTTGTGCTCGGACAGATGTGACGAGAACCATCGCATTGATTGTTATAAACATCCATACATGGCCAATTTCTCCAGTAAAACTGTATGGTTCACAGGATCAAAAGCTTTACACAGCTTTACCCACTTATGTACCATGTTATGAGACATGACATAGGTATACAGGCTGTCATGTACATGTCTCTCCTGTATCTTGCTGAGAGCATGTAAGACTGATATCAGTCGATTATTGCCCTTGTTTTCAGTAGGCCTCTTGTGTATTGGGGTAATTTTCGCAAGTTTCCAGTGTTGGAAATTTCCCTAATGCCTAGCTAAGCTAGCTAGCGTCTAGCAGACTGTTTACTAGGCACTAGGGTTTCCATAATAGTTCTATAAATACACAGCTGGGGTCTTTATCAGCATTATGTTGTTTTGATCTTTTTAATTCTCACAGTGGTGCCAATGGACAGTCTAATTACTATGCAGGTTCCATATTTTTCCTGAACTTAGAAAGTGTAACTTGGTAGATATATAACTAAATAACTGTTATGTTTTTTGAAATTCATCACTATTTAGGGAATACACTTACATAATTCCCCATATCATCATCATCATCATGATGTCGGTCGCAAAGCGACAAAGAATGCTTCCATCACTTGACTGTTGCTCTCCATTTATCTCTCTGAGAGTGATGTCCATGAGTCGATCTTTATGTCTCTCTCTTCAGGTTTCTCTTGATAGTATCCTTCAACCAGAGACGAGGGCGCCCTCTCTTTCTCTGACCAGAAGACAGTTGGGAGTAGAGCACCTGCTTTGGTAGCCTGTCTGGTGACATCCTCATGAGGTGTCCAGTCCACCGGAGATTCTTTCTGATCAGAGGATCTTCTGTAGATGGCAGCCCTGTTCGTTTGAATATTTCCTTGATTGTCACTTTGTCCATCCAGGTTATCCTCATGATCGAACACAGATGTCGCATCATGAAGGTATGCAGCTTTTTCACCTGTGGTCTGTACACTGTCCAGGCCTCGGCTTCATATAGGAGGTTGGACAGCACGATTGCATGGTATATCTTGTCTTTAACCCGCATGGACACATGGTGGTTGTACCAGAGTCTCTGGCGTAGTCAATGCATCCATTACTTGATATAGTGCTTCCGAGGTAGATGAATTCCAGAACAGAGTTCAGCTTGTTTCCATCAACCATGATATCCTCCTCTCGGGTTCTTGTAGAGTTGGATTGGTACAGCACCTCTGCTTCTTGATGTTAATCTTCAGGCCAAACTTCTTTGACGCATCGGAGAAAGCATCCACTATTTTCTGCATCTCTTCAGCAGAGTGTGCAACCAGTGCACTGTCATCTGCGAATAGCAGCGCTCTCATCAGTATCCGAGTAGTCTTGGTCTTCGATGTGAAGTGTCGACGTTGAATAGGTCAGCGCTCTGTCTGGACTGTATGTTGATGCCATCCCCCATGTCTCGGAAAGCCTCATTGAGCATCGGTGATAGGAAGATGGAGAAGAGTGTGGGGGCCAGTGCACAACCTTGCTTGACCCCCATTTGTGACACTGAACGATTCCGAGACTTCCCCTCCAACACTAACATTCGCCATCATTCCAGTATGTAGTGCCTCGATCATTGTTGTGAACTTCTCTGGGCAGCCATACTTCCTCAGTAGCTGCCATAGCCCGGTCATCCCAATTCCCCATAAGTAACCTAATAATATACCAATGAAACCTTTTATGTGTACATTGCCATTAAAGTTTAATATGCTATGATTATGAATGTGCTGTTTGTGACTGTAGATTGTTGCACCTTATGGTGGAAAAATGAAGAAGACTGGAGCTTTTCAAGTCACTATTTCTGTGAGCAACATGAATGAAGTGGATGTTATCATTGACAACATTGATCTGAATGTAATAGAAAATAAGGCAAGTTCAGTGACATCTAATCTAACGGATGGTCTGTACATGTTATCAAGTACTGTGTGTTTTTAATATATGACTTATTGAACACACTCATTTATTGCAGTGGTACATGTTGTACTGTCTTTGTATTGCAATTTTTATGATCCAGTCTCACCTTTCATAGTTTTATGCATTGACACTATACACTATAATCTATCAGTGACAGTTACATTTTTATTTTACGTATAAAAAATATATAATAACAAATTGCAAAACAGCCTGATATAATTTGGGGCCACAAACATCTTGACAAATCCTGTTTATTCACCCATTAGCACCTTCATGACTTTAATACATTTCAAATATGTGTCACTTTAGCAAAATGGTATGTAAAATATAATTGGGGAGGGGTCAGGTGCCACAATATGCCAAATGTGCATCTTCATAAAGTGATACAAAAAGATTCACTGCTAGATAGTTAAACTGTACCTGTTGTTCATGACATTGTATTGTGTATGATAAGTTATTTTAGATATGCTACTGTGTCTGTGTATATAAGGCTAATTACAACAGCAACCATCAGAATTGTATAAATAGTTCACTGGGCAAAGTTAATACAGATGGCTACATTTGTTTCATTTGCTCATTTACGGAAGGTGCTGTGAATTGTTTAGCACAGTGTAAGGAAATTGACTTATATTTCATCACAATTGTAGAACTCTGTTTCAATAATAGAACTTAGTTGACTGCAACAGCACAATTGCAACAGCATGTATTCACAAGTTAACGTATGTGTGTTGTGGAATTCATGTAATATTATGCAAACATTCATAATTGGCTGCCATCTTAAAAAATTTGGCAAAGCAAAAAAGTAAGAAGATTGTTTATCCAGGATTGAAAGGGGTAATAATACTTGTTGAAATTTGCTGACTGATTATATAATTATTGTTCTTCTCTTGCCTCAGATGTGTTGTACAATGCCCATCTGCCTGTAGGTGGCAGCTGGAGCAGTGATTGGCCAGGGTCGCAGGCCGCAGTATTGCTCTGATCCTCATATACATGTGGCTATGGTAAAGAGAGGCACCAGTAATACAATCGACCCAACTGGCTACCTGCGCAAGAGGAAGATGCCACCTCCCAAATGGATTCAAGAGTGCGACCACTTTATTCTGGTCTGGGAGGTGGGAGACACTGCAGTCTGAAATGGGTCAAAAATTGCTTTTATGATAATTTTTGTTTTGTTAACATTTTGACATATTGACATGTCTACTTCATAATAAATTATTCTTTTTAACATAATATTATTGTCACTGCTAAGTTGCTAAAATTTAGCATTAAACACGACAACTATACCCCAAAAACTAGACGACTAATGTACACCAAAATATTTAAATTGTTCTATTCCTTTGCATTTCATATTTGTAATTGCCTGACATGTCACGATAATTTATGGACATAGAGCCTCAGCATTTTTAAAGGAATTTGAAATTTAGGGTAAAATGGCATCCCGACCTAATATATGTTTCTTTAAACTTAAACAAGTGTGATACAAATATTTAAATTGAGTGTTATATGTTATCAGTATGCATGTTATAATTGGTCACAAGTCAAAATCTATGTAGGATTAATAATATGTGAACACAGTACGAATGGGTTTGTCGGATATGTGTACGGATTAAGTCACCTTCACCTATCCTGTAGTCTGGTGGACCGTTGGGGCGCCACAGATGACCTGGCAACCAGCTCCCTCCATTCCTCTCGCCTCTCAGCCTTTCTCGTGGCAGCGCCCAGTCCATTCCGGGATGTTGTCCTCCCATCTCTTTTTCTGTCAGCCTCTTCTCCCTGCTTGCACTGTGCCCTGCAGGATTGTCTTGGCAAGCCCTGTAGATATTGAACGGATTAAGTGGGCAGGGGTAAACAATTAAATATTTCGGTCATTATTAATGAAGCATTATTTGTAGAACCATTATGATATTTTATGTACATAGCAAGGCTATCATAAATGCTGCTTACTTGCAACATCCAGTATGCATAAATAAAAAAAATTACTTAGATCATATTTTAGGTGCTATTTTCCCAGTTGTTACCGTTTTGGTTACAAAAATGAATAGAAGTCCAAAATTAACAAACCAATGCATACCCATTTCCCCCACAACAATAGTGAGGTGAATATCAACATTCAAGTGCATTGGAATTATGATAAATCACCTGGATTATAGCCCAGAGGGTTTAGAATGTGTTTAAAAACAGGTAATACAAAAATCCAAATGGCATACAAAAATGGCTACTCACAGAAAGTTAGTATAATTCATTATTTAGTTAGTTGCATGTAAATTGATTAAATTACCATATGGGTTTCACAGTTCTGTTCATTTAAAATGTTTTCCTGCACTGCATATTTAAAATTGTCTTAAACATAACAACAAATCATGAAATATCCTTAGTTTCAATGTAATCACTTCATACAATACATTGTTGGTGAAATTTATCACCTTTAAAAAAATATATTTTCATGTGATCCCTTAAAAACATGCTCATATACATACATAAAACATTTAGCACACATATCATACATTATCGAGCCACATCACCACTAGTGACTACAGCTTAACTGTTTCCAACATTTGTGGACCGAATCACCAGCACACACATGGTGTGTGTTAGGTCATTGTTATTTCTCTTAGTTAAGAAATTAAGGCACACTTCATTTTAGGTCACATGTAGTCATTATTATTTCTCCAGGCTTAGGTAAGAAGGTCACACTTCATATTAGGTCACATGTAGTCACTATTAATGGACCTTGTGCACTATTGCGAGGGAATTCCCTCCGCAATGCATTGTGGATATTTTGTACTCGTCATAATTTTGTTGTGCCGCCATTATCCCATGTTAAAAGGCCTGTGTTTTTCGGGTGTCTCGCAAGATCTGACTATATCTAACAAGAAAATGTAGTGAAAAAGACTTCACGGCATATATTCAAAGTGTATGAATCCGTCATCAAAGAGCACCGCAACTTATTATATTACTGGTTATGCCATACTATTTGACAGCAAGATTCTCGTTGAAGTCAACTAGTGAAGTCACGTGTCTGCCACCAGGTTTGACAGCGCCTTCATCTTCGACTTTTTTGTGCAGCTGCGTTTTCCATATGTCTTAGTTGTTATAATTAGATGATTAACTTGATGTGTAGAACCTTATTGTATAGAAATGTATCGCTTGAGGCAATTTTCTAAAGTATAGTTGTAGTATTATGTTCCAAAGCTTAGGCTAAGCCTAGCTAAACAAAACTCAAAAGGCCCACAATCGTAATCATGGCGTAAAGACTAAAGCCGACAACTTCAAAAATCAAATCAAATATGATGATAAATATGGCCCATGTGAAAGTATCTGTGTAGATTTGTTTGTTTTGTATTATTGAATCAAGGTGTTGCTTAGTATAATATTAATTTCACTGTTATGTAGCATCATAATGACACAACTAGGAAATATTCTGCCAGGTCAAAAATCCGTGTCATTTAAGATTATTCAAGGGCAGATAACACGCACGGTATATTTGACATAGTCATAGGCGTTTCAAGATTTAGAATTTGTCATTTTAATATCTTGTATTGTAGGTACTGTTTGGTTTATGATAATTTATATATATATATAATATATATAGCACTGTAAATTGAGCAAAATAAAAAAATTGATAACTATTTCAGGTATCTGTCCACATCTTGACAGAATGTCATCACTGGGAAAACAATTGACATTTTGGTACAAAGATAACTGAGGAATATGTAAATGGTCATGCCAGAATTTTGTTAGCAAAAGTAAAACTATGTAAACATTTCAGGTATGTGTGTTCTACCACATTTTTACAGAATATCATCACTGGGAGAGATGGACAGTTTAGATAAAAAGACTTCAACGAGAATTTTGCTGTCAAATAATATGGTATAACCAGTAATATAATAAGTTGCGGCGCTGTTTGATGACGGATTCACACACTTTGATTATATGCCGTAAAGTATTTTTCACTACATTTTCTTGTTAGGTAGCCAGTTTGTAATATTGCCAGATCTTGCAAGAGACCCGAAAAACACAGGCCTTTTAACTTGGGATAATGGCGGCACAACAAACTTTTGACGAGTACAAAATGCACAATGCATTGCGCCGGAAGGGCTTCCCCAGATAATGATGTCATAGTGCACAAGGTCCATTCTCCAGGTCAGGTGCAGTCACTAAATTATTTCTCCAGGTTAGTTAAGAAGGTCATTCTTCTTTCAGCTCAGGTGTCATTGTTATTTCATCAGGCCCACTTTGGAGGTCACACTTCATCCACATCAGATATAGTCCACAGCAGTGACATCATCACTATATCTAAACTACATATTACACAATGCAGAAGTGTGTGTCTAATCTGTCTATAGGAAGAAACTGTCAGTCAAGGCACTGTCCTGGGTGTAACTCGTGATGATGAAACAACACCAGCGATTGATGGGACATCAGGCAGTTTGGATGCAAAGGCAATTGAAGATAATGACAGGGAGAAACGTGGAGTGGACGGACTCATTGACAAAGTAAATGGTATGTTGGTTAATTTGTATCAGAGCAGAGCCGTAATGTAACGAAGTACTTTTACTTCGTTACTTTACTTAAGTAGAAAAGTTTACTTTTCTTGGGTAACGAAGTACATTTATTTGGAACTACTTTTACTTGTAACGAAGTACAAAGTATGTGTACTTTATCTAAATGTAGTGAAGTACTCATAATTTCTTTGTTAAATTTGCAAATGTCCTAAAAGCACCTGTCGGAAGCAAGGTAATGTCTGCAGTTAGCATAGATTTATTTACAAACATCAGCCGGAACTTACAACAAACAGATATGTTAAGTGTCCTGGACTGGCCAGATCAGTTGTACAAACGATTTGCTTTGTCACCTGATGAAGCCAGTGAGACAATTGCAATCTGGGGTCTGGCACTGGTGCTGCTGAGCCTGAACTGAGTGTTACAAGACTTCCTGACTGGGCCTCTAAGACAACAATGCCCATGAATGGCATTGGCCCTGAGATTATTTAAAGCCTTGCATTGAGTAGACATGAAAAACAGCTGCCTTACTTGTCTTCTTGTGTCTTGCACATTGTTGACACAGTTGATTAGCTTTAGATGTTCACTGTGGACTGCACATGCTATATATATCGAAGGCTCCCCGTTATCGCCAACCGCAAACCTGCCGGTCTTGTGGAACCACATCTTTATAATTTCTATGTATTTTTAATATAGATCAGTGTTTGTAACTGTTTAATTTAACTAAAGTTTTTTTTATAAATGTTACAATTAGTAATTATTACAAATGAAGACATATTTCAAAAGACACGTTATTATAAGTATTCATCTAGACCGAATGCCTCCTTCAAGTAACACAGGATAAAATTAATCATGCATCCATCTATAACCCACGATGATAAGAACGTTTTAAGAAAGATGTAACACACCTATGACAACGTGAATTACTTCTAGTTCAACTTATGAATACGATGGTTGCTGTGGGCTTATTATTAATAAAGCATGGTGTATATACAGCTTGTAGGCCTAGTTGGCCTACGCAGTATTGTCTGCATCATTATTGTTCTTAGTATTAAATATTATATTTTATGCATAGTGTGTACACACTAAATTATAATTGTGAATGTTTTGTTTTGTTCACAACAGTGAGAATTAGTTTCAGGAGAAAAGTACTTTTGTGTTTACTTCAAGTACATATTTTTACTTGTACTTCAAGTACATTATTTTAGAAGTACTTTTACCTTTACTTGAGTAGCTTTTTCTAGGGTTACTTTTACTTTTACTCAAGTACAAAATGAATGTACTTGTTACAGCTCTGTATCAGAGTATATAAAATAACTAATCTGTGTTTTGTGTGTTTGTCTGCCCAGCATATCTCAATCAGTTTAGCATATGTGAGGCTGAAATTCATAAAATTTAGACATATTTGATGATGGAATTCTTGGGGAGTCAATACTTCAAAATGCTGTATATGACATTAAAATGGCAAATTGTTTTTTGTAATGTTTGGTTACAA
This sequence comes from Oasisia sp. SBJ-2009, assembly GCA_964017155.1. NCBI lineage: Eukaryota > Metazoa > Annelida > Polychaeta > Sabellida > Siboglinidae > Oasisia > Oasisia sp. SBJ-2009. The sequence goes on from OZ024865.1 coordinate 27,601,891, forward strand.
TATTCGGATACAGCTAAAATTCCGTTTTCCATGTGTACCCAAAGCCTGACATTGTAAATAACACTTGGTAATATAAAAACAAACAGAAAAATACATTTGTAGTATAAATAAAAAAATTAAGATTTAATTAGCTAGGTGATCAAGTGGTATAGTGACATCAGAGGCAATATATGCATTAAGGCTATCTTTCTATGCGTTCAATGCATGTATACAGTGTTAACGTTTTGGTCAAAACGAGCATCAGGGTGAGTTCCTGAGCAGCATTTTGATATAATGCAAACCCCAGACATTATAGAGGAACAATCAATTATCTTATGGTTCCACATAAATACAATTTTGTTAAAAAAGTTAAGGAGACCAGCGGGTCGAGAAATAAAAAAAATACGGTTTTCAGATCATGTCATTTTCAGATGCATTGGTATCTTATACAGCTATGTGCAAGAGCATATTTCAATATTTCAAGAATGAATACCAATAAAAACATCATTTATAACATGCCCCTCGTTCTTCAAGAAGCAAAATCCACCGTGGTAGCCATTTTTAAATGTCCGGGAATGACTAAAAAGAACGTTCGAGTCCAGAGACACGCCGCCTAGTAAATCCGCCATGTTTGTAACCGTCTTGTCCGGAAGTTTACACATAACCGGATGTGGTGTTCTGGGAGTTCTATAATATAATTATATGCATCTATTTCGGGAAAATGTATGCGACCTCTACTGCCATATAAGGATTTGTTACGCGATCCATGGCTCATTATAATATCGCGTAAATATCTAATCCAATGAACGCGCCCGGCGCACCAATGATCGCATCATCGCCCAATCAGCGCCGTTTCCGGCAGCTGCAGGATGAGAAAGCAAATGGCGTCGACCGGCAAAACGTTAACAATTCGTCACGCATTTTGGGTCAAAAACACACTTATAAATAAGGTTGGCACAATAATAAAATGTTGTTCCTATATGAATCTGATGCCTGGTAGTTATGTTCATTATGCAGAAACTTATAAATGATTTAGTTAATGGTTATTAGTAGTTTCTAGGTGTGCTGTCAATATTATATGACATGCTGTCGTTTTTTGTCATTTTCTCAAAATCACGTTTTTGCACATTTGTGAAATTTCAAATAATTATTCCCAAAAAACTATGAAAGATAGACATCTGAAATTTGTTCCATCTGTTCACATGTTAGTGACACACACAATAAGACTCATTTGACCATGGCAGCTGACTACTTGGAGTTGTCAGATATGAAACACTACAGTTGACCAACGTCCAAAAAACGTTTTTTTCTGAAAAATCATTTTACAAGCATAGAACACATTAGATCTTTCAAGCTCAAACCACCTTATTGTATGAAGGGACATTCTAGCTAATGAATTTGAGCAATTCCATGAATCCACATGAAACCATTGACTCAGAATAATTTTTTTTAATTCACCCCTCTGTGTAATTTTAAAATGTCGGTTGCTATGGTAACACATATGCAAATGAGTTCAAATTTTACACAGGAAGTGCTGTTCACATAACGAACGTGTATGCCAAATTTGGGTGAGATATATTGAGTATTAACATAAATATGGCACATAGCTGTTCTCGAGTAGTTGGTACCCTTAAGCCAAATAAAGTGATGGTTTCTTTGTGTAATCCAAGGTATCACTATAATATCACTAGATGAAGGTGTATTTTTTAGTGAAGCATGACCGGTTCACATCTTGTATGGTGATTTCCTTTTCAGACGTTTTTTCAAAATAACATCAACCAAATCTTTTTATACAACTGTGAACTGTTTGTAATTTGTTTAATTTTTGTATTAATATATTTGTCCAAAAAAATTTAATATGGTAATTGGGATGTGTCAAGGTATACACCTGTATATATTGGTATATATGTATATATGTATATATATATATATAAGTACAGCAGGTATGTATATCAAAACATCATGATTTATGTTCACAAATATGAAATGCTGAGACATAATTGTGTTTCTGATGTGTATGTATGATTTTTAGACTTTGGCAAGAGTTTAGGTCTTCCCGACATATCAGGACTGAAGGATGTGTTCAATTTCAACATGAATTCCATCACACTAAGTAAAGTGCTTGATCTCCTTGATGAGTCTGGCGTAACTGATGCCAAGACACGCATTGTGGGAGCACTAGAAGAAGTTCAGGTTGAACATTATTACTAGTGATTGTGTATTATCTCAGAAAATATCCTTTGGAATTGTTACATAAAATAAAGGTACAGAAATTATATAATGTATGTGGTAGGAATTTATATTACGTGGCGATATTTTTGTTCTTTCATTCTAAGGTTATTTTCCTAGCACAATTCATAACACATGAACAGGGATTATAGTAAACGTTGTGCTCTTATTGTCACGTGTCAACTACCTTGATAATGTTTGCAGTCTGACTTGAACTACCCCAAACATGAGTAAATCAAACAAGTAAATTATCATATAGATGCTCCAGGTGATTTACCACCATTGCACCAAGATTACAGGGAACTATTACTGAGATACATCAACTCTGTCATTGTTGTGTGTGCTTTAGGCATCTACGAATGAACAGACTTGTGTGAGTCCTCAGACAATGGATGACACTGAACTGAAGCAGGCCCTTGTCACTCGAGGTCTGTCAGACTCTGGCGCCCGACAAACCCTCATTAACCGCTTCCTTAAGTCTGACCCACGTATGTAGTATTACATTGCCATGTCATAGCATGTGTATACTGTATATGTTGGTAGCGAGCATTATTAATAGATATTTAGGTCTATGTAAATGTAGACACAGACATTGGCAGTTTGGTTAAGATAATGCACTTATATGTTGAACATGTTATTGATGATATCTGTGTTTAGGTAAATTGGCATTTTTATTACAAACTACCACTCGTCAATAATGTAATGAAAGGGATGTGTAGAAAACTTTCAGTGCTTTTGAATGTCTTACAAGGCAGTAAATTTGTATTGACAGAGTGCTTAAGAATTTACGGTCATGGTGGCAAGACTATCTGCTCTACAAAGCAATACTTTACGTTGGAAGTGCTGTGACTTGTTGGCAAGAATGTCTACCATTGTTTTGATTTCTCTTACCAGGCATTAACTTGTACTTTACATTGACAGAGTGCTTTGACATTGGCAGTCATATTGGCAAAAATGTCTACTGTCGTTTTGATGAATCTTGCACCAGCATCATTTGCTGTGTTGACCTCAAGTTGTTCATCTATCGTCATGCACTGACCGCTTACGTCAGATATGATGCATGTGATCTGGAACTGACCATTGGCATCAATGAGTGGACAGGGAGTTTTAAAGTGCTTGAAGAGGACTTCAGTGAGTGATTATAATGCAAACATAATGATTTTAACTGGTATATAATCCTGTCTCTTCATACTTCGGTAGGTTTATAGTGTTTTGATTGCAAACTTAATTTAACGGTTGTGTTTCTGGATACTCATTTATGAGATATCCACCTGGATCTTACTTTGGATACTAAACCAGGCAGATTATTTACTGATTATCCAAATACAAACAATGCATCTGATTGTCATACTTCTAACAAAGCATAATTGATAGAGATAACTGATGTGTTCAGGCATTGAAGAATATATTTTGGTGGTTACTCCTTGTCTATTTGGCATCTACAGTAAATCCTGTATTACTAATTGCGGCTTTAATTGCAATACTGTATAGATTAATTGGTTATTATGATGGCAAAGTTAGGATGCAGCTTTAAATACAGTAATTTGCCGAAAACAATTGACATTTGGGTCACCAAAATTGTCAGTATGAACGTGAAAAACTTACCGAAGAAATGAAGCTGGTTGTATAAATAAAACAACACGTATTACAATCGCCACCTGTGCAAAACAACGATATAGCACAGTTAATAAAATCCCATGTCCATAAAATGTTCAGATACAATGATCAGAACATGAAAATGTGTCACAATTAAAATCTACAAAAGTCCCTTTCATCGTCGCTGTCAAAGAATGCCTTGGCTCAGTCGGGGGAAGGGAATGGCATGGTGATGCCATTTCATGTATCTATTTCAACGTTGGCAACATCCCTGACTGTAGCCGTGGGTCCGCGTGCACCAGACAACCATCATCAAATATGATGAAATCATCACTTTCACAGTTAATAATCATCTCTTGTCAGCACTATTGTAGTATTATCACTGTCAAAGAACACAGTTACGAATGGCATATGCCAGGAAATAAATATTATGTCACCGTCCTTATTATTGTGTGCATCAATCCCACGCTGTCTGGTTTGTTCTGACTCTAGCACATGGTTTCAGGTGTTACTGTTTTAATCTCTGTTCCAAGAACAATGTTCACACATTTACAAAAACCAAATTTCATGCTGATTGTCAAAACAACACCACTCTCAACCAGAGCTTCCCAGCCACTGATGACAGAGTTAATTGCATTTCCTATCTGGTACAAGATACAGTGTTATGACCCCTACTACTACAGTGCATGACTCGTGCCAGGACAAGCATGCAGGATGACCGTCTAAGAAAAATATGTTACATCTGTTCTCACGCTCGGGGAGATGACATGTTTTTACATTGTTACTAGGAAGCGCCTTTGAAGTAAACACTTTTTTATTTATGATTGTTATTAGCAAAGTTATGACTTTTTATGAAACACATTAAAATGTATCCTAATTGCATGCGCTACTGCAGTATGTCACACATAGTATTAAATATAGTATTAAATGTGTTTTGCTCAAAATCAGCGCGTGGCTTTAAATAAGGATTTTGCCTGCAACAATTGGCATGGAAGAAATTCGGGATTTATGTCAAAAGTCGGGGTGCAGCTTTAATTGGGAAGCGGCTAGAAATACAGGATTTATGGTAGATCATGTTGATTTTGCCATCTTATTTGTTTTATTACAGTCTTGTTTGTTTTTACTAAGAAACTATTAACAATATAAATGCACTTATCAATTTCAGCAAAAGAAGACAGTGTGAATCTTTTCAATGAAGCCAACGTGTTGAATGTCGTCCAAATGTTGCTGTACCTGAAGATTGTGAGGACAGATAACATGCTGATGGTAATTACCGGGGGTAGTCTGTTTCTTGCATGAAGAAGAAAATCTTAGCTTGAAGTCATCCTACACCAGTGTTGGTATCTAACATGAGTGTTTATGTAATCCTTAATTGTTCAGTCGGTCAAGTTGGATTCACAATAATAAATAATAAAACCAGGGTGTGGCTTTAAATAAGGATTTTGACTGCAACAATTGGCATGGAAGAGGCGTCAGCATTATGCATCGCTATTTTTTATCTGTTTGTTTATGGGTATTTTAATATGAAAAACAGTGATTGTATCCATACTTCAGCTGTTAGCAAGATGTTAGGTCGGCCTATTGAAGATGTTATCAAGTTGGTTGATGCATCTGGTGTGGATGAAGAGGTCATTATTCAACTTGTTGAAGCTAGCCGATTTAATGTAACTTAAATTATATTTATACAGGTCATAAGGCCTGATTACATTTTTAAAAAACTACCGTAGCCACTGCCTGGAATCCAGGGGTAGCATAATCTTGTATAAAATAAGTAAATTATAATTTGAATTACATTCATTCCTGCATGCATTCATGCACAACATGAACAAATTACCTGTAAAAATGTATCCTATAAATAACTATCTAGCTTGGCATTTGTTTCTTCCTATGTGTGTTTGATAGGTCTCTCTGGGAGTGTCCTGGTGCTCTACTGACTCTGAGGAGTGTCTGAGTCGCTTTGATATCATGACAGGTGCCCAGATTGAGATTGGGGCATGTACCGATACAAAGTTGCCTGTGATAACACGTCATGGAAATACCACAAGTATGCATTGAGGACAGTCTTAAAATGTTGATCTTTGCTTACAATGTAATTATTCCAATTTTACAACAAAACCTTGGCTATAGTGTCAAAGCAGAAGTATGATATAACAATCGGTGATACAACATCAAGGATGAAATAATAGAGATATTGAGGGATGTTAGGTTAGAATGTATATAGACTTCTGTAGAATATACATATCCTATTTTTACATAGTTATTTAATTATTTCTTATAATTGTATAGCTTTTGTAACAAAATGTTTTAATATACTTTCTTATTTTTTATCTGTTTGTTTATGGGTATTTTAACATGAAAACAGTGATTGTATCCATATTTCAGCTGTTAGCAAGATGTTAGATCGGTCTATTGGAGATATTATCAAGTTGGTTGGTGCATCTGGGGTGGATGAAGAGGTCATTATTCAACTTGTTGAAGATATGAGAGATGCATTCCAAGTTTGGGTAAGACATTGTATGCAATGTGGATGTTTCACTTGGCCAGATGAAATATGCTAGAACAATAATTAAGGAGCAAAATCTATTACAGAAGCGTACAGTTATGTTATCAGCTCATAAGAGTATTTGTGAAACATCCCCAGGTATGGTAATTATCACTGAACAGTTTTATACAATAAGCACAAAACATACATGAAACTATTATTAAGAAGCAGGACACTTGTGTAAAGATGTGTGATCATGACCAGTACCTCTGCCATAGCTGTTCTTTGGCAGGTTCCTCATCCAGCATCCAGTCATGAAGATGTCTGCACGCATGCTTTTTATATAATAAAGAACATAGTCAATGGCATTTCAATTTTATAATTTTGTGTTCTCAATTGCTCACAATTGTATTTACTAGCAGAAACACTCATATTTTGAATGATGCTACATACAAACAGATGCAGAAGGCGGTTTCATAAATTATGTTTGTTATAATGTAAATAACAAATATGTTTGTGTTATGCAAGTTACATAAAACATCCTCAACTCATCAGTTCTCCTTGGAATAGTGGTGACAAATATGCATAGTGTCACAAACAATCGATTAATGTCCATCCCACTTTTGGTATGGACACTAAATGCACAAGAAGTCTTGATTAACACTGGTTTCTTTTATTTTTAAAAGGTCTATCATTAAACCATTCGCATTTTGCCACCTGAGATACAAAACATAGGAGAACAAAACATCCCTCATATACACAAACAGTCGTGCACAAAGACACTAGCTCAACTCTATTTCTGTTACAAATAATCCATTGAAATGAAAACATTAAAATTGGCTATTCCTTCTGCCTAAAGCTGAAACGTCAGATAAACAATCTGATGGTGAAGATATTTGGGAGTGAATTCAACCGCTTTGATAGCTGCACAACAGCAAAAGAAAAGAAATTTGGACCTTACCACATCAATATTTACAACCTGCAACCGCCACTACCAATTGTACTTGGGCCGATCATGCTAGAGTTCCGTAAGTATACAGTTTAAGTGAATATTAGCATCATGTCATAGACACACAAATTGATGTTCTAGTTAGAAATACCACACAAGTTGAAGTTATTAATTATTTCCTAACAAGTTGTAAACAATGTGTAATGTGATCGCAAAATGAATTCAAATGTTTTCACACACAGCATATTTTACTTGAAAGCGTACTGATATTAATACTTGTTATAAATAACAGTAAAATGACCTTCTGGCCATGGCTGGTGTGGATTTATTTTTTTACCAAAAAATTGCACATATTGTTCACCAGTAGACACCATGCTTCACCCTACTGCAACATATAAGGTGTTTTACATAGCGATATTTTGGCAGAAATACTTTGGAGTTCTACTTGGCAATGTAGTGAACTGTTCAGTGAATTGTCAACTGTTCTCTTGATTACACAGACATGAGCCAGGGAACTGTTCTCTTGATTACACAGACATGAGCCAGGGAACTGTTCTCTTGATTACACAGACATGAGCCAGGGATCTGTTCTCTTAATTACACAGACATGAGCCAGGGAACTGTTCTCTTGATTACACAGACATGAGTCATGGATCTGTTCTCTTGATTACACAGACATGAGTCAGGGAACTGTTCTCTTGATTACACAGACATGAGTCAGGGAACTGTTCTCTTGATTACACAGACATGAGCCAGGGATCTGTTCTCTTTATTACTAAGACATGAGCCAGGGATCTGTTCTCTTGATTACACAGACATGAGCCAGGGAACTGTTCTCTTGATTACACAGACATGAGTCAGGAAACTGTTCTCTTGATTACACAGACATGAGCCAGGGAACTGTTCTCTTGATTACACAGACATGAGCCAGGGAACTGTTCTCTTGATTACACAGACATGAGCCAGGGAACTATTCTCTTGATTACACAGACATGAGCCAGGGAACTGTTCTTATGATTACACAGACATGAGCCAGGGATCTGTTCTCATGATTACACAGACATGAGCCAGGGAACTGTTCTCATGATTACACAGACATGAGCCAGGGATCTGTTCTCATGATTACACAGACATGAGCCAGGGATCTGTTCTCTTGATTACACAGACATGAGCCAGGGATCTGTTCCCTTGATTACACAGACATGAGCCAGGGAACTGTTCTCTTGATTACACAGACATGAGCCAGGGATCTGTTCTCTCGATTACATAGACATGAGTCAGGGATCTGTTCTCTCGATTATACAGACATGAGCCAGGGATCTGTTCCCTCGATTACACAGACATGAGCCGGGGATCTGTTCTCTTGATTACACAGACATGAGCCAGGGAGCTGTTCTCTTGATTACACAGATATGAGTCATGGATCTGTTCTCTCGATTACACAGACATGAGCCAGGGATCTGTTCTCTCGATTACACAGACATGAGCCAGGGATCTGTTCTCTTGATTACACAGACATGAGCCAGGGAACTGTTCTCTTGATTACACAGACATGAGCCAGGGAACTGTTCTCTTGATTACACAGACATGAGTCAGGGATCTGTTCTCTTGATTACACAGACATGAGCCAGGGAACTGTTCTCTTGATTACACAGACATGAGTCAGGGAACGGTTCTCCTGATTCTACAGGCAACTGAGTCAGTGAACTGTTTCTGATTCTACAAACACCAGTAAAGTTGGTAAAATAATCCCTTGATATTCAAGATAAGTGTGTCAATGAATTATTCTCTTGATCCTTTGTTTTTCAAGTGTGGACCGTGATGACAGTTTACTTCTAGGTTTCCATTTCAGGTTTTCGCATTGATGGAATTTACGGTGCAACATTTGTGTGCAAATTTTGTTTCTTGTCAATGAAGGCCACAGTAAGTAACAAACACCTTTGTTTAAACTAACCTAGATTTAGTAATACAATGATCTTGTAGAAGACATGCCAATCTGAAATGTGTCAGAAATGTTATGACATTGTTGTTTTAATTAACGCTTTGGAAGATTGATATACCTACTTCAATATAAAGAAGATGTTTTAAGTTACCACTAAGTTACAACTTTAGCACTAAACAAAAACCATTACACCAGAAAACTAACCAACTAAACTATACTAAATATAACAATTATGCTATTCCTAATGTAGCATACATTTTAGAGTTACATTTTAGAATTGCAGAGTCCTACAAGTAATTGAATTTGTTCAGCCATGTGCAGTCTGCTGTGATACATACCTAATATATCTTGCCTTATTCATGCTTTTCAAGGATTATTTGCTAATTCAGTATTCTTGAGCAATGAGCTGCAAGACAGGATGATATATTTTGGCACAGGTGGTTGCTATTGCATGTAATAAACTAAACTGTAATAACATATCTCTATTATGTGCATTATACTCTTTGTCAAGCAAAAAGTGAAAAACAGCATGATCCAATGACAAAAACATTGTGTAGGGTACAATCACGCCACGGATAGGGAGTTCGGTGTCGGGCTCTGTTGGCCTATCACTTGGACCATTTATTGCTGAACTGCGTCTAACTGGATACGTGTTAACAGCAACCTTTCCAACAAAGATCGTTATTGAGTTCAACAAGTTCCCACTGGAAGTGAGGTAATGCTGACATGTGAAGTGTTCAACTACACTAATAACTGTTTTAGAATGTTTCAGTAGAAAGTTATCTGTGAAGTAATGTTTCTTTCTAGTACTGCTACTCCTAACAACTTGTTCCCGAAACTATTATTATGCCTCAAGCAAATTTCATGATTATACAGCTAATAATTTCTACTCACTTCGATGTTTCATCTGCCATCAGCGGCTTTCTTCAGAAACTGAATTGTCACTGCTCGCTAGATGGCAAGGCGAGCAGACTGTCCCACACGTGACTTAATCTGTATCCCCGCTCATCTCTGTTCATAGTTGGTACAGTTATGTCTGTCCACATGGTCTGTTATTGTCGATTTGATTTGTGTTCTATGCTTGTAGAGCATCTTCTTGTCTCCTGATTGAAATGTCTAGTTGTTATGGTTTCAACTTAATCTAATTTCACCAGGGGTATGGTTACACTACCACCATATGTCCAAGGGGTGACCAAATGTGTAATCATGAAATTTGCTTGAGTAATATACTTCTAACTTGATAGGATATTGTTATGCCATTGTTAATATTACACTTCCATTTATAATCTCCTAAGTGTTGTTTGAATTTTGTCTCTATTCATATCATAATTTATCATACTGTTTATTATCAATATACCATTTATTTTAATAATTATCTTTACCTAACTTATTTATTTAATTATTTATTACTATTACTTTTTATACATATTTTAGGTATTTTATTTACCTTAACAAAGTTAATATTATAATTCTACAACACATGTATATATACTCATGTACAGCGCCTCCGAATGGATATTTCCAGATTTATGGCGCTTTATAAATGTTCTTATTATTATTATTATTATTATAATTATCACAGTCAAATGAAACTATTTTCTTTGTTTCAACAGCTTTCTGCTGTCTCCTTCATAGTGCTGTCATCACTGTGTGCTTCATGGCATTGCTTGCTTTTCAGTGTCCTCATAATATTTTATTACAAACATTTCCATTGTGTCAAAATTATATTTGGAACCAACCCATAGATGATAATCTTGATTCTTTTTCTCAGTAGTCTGGTGACTTCTATTATACCACTTATTTTTCAGTGTAGTCCTAGTTAACTGAATGGTATTTAGTCCTTTGGGCTGAAGGTTTAAATGACTTATAGCATCACTCTGCATTTACTGTTAACTCCCATATCTCATAAACTGTTCAGCATATGAATTTCTAATTTGTGTAATTTTGCATAGACTTACATGTGGTTAAAGAGGTAATGCACAAGAAATGTATATTTGATTGGATGTTTGTAAGGGCACTTCTGGGCCTCCCACAAAGGCTAAATGTTCAGATTTCCCTGGTCCTGCCTAGCATGAGTTGTTTATTCAGATCCCTGTATATTCCTGCACTTATGTATTTGCCAACCCTATCGTTTCTTGTTCCACCTGTCTGCTGTCTGCTGTCGGCGTACTCAGTGTGACCTGTGACTAACCTATTATTAGTGGCTAGCTGACGATTATGTCAATAACATATTGGATCCATGTTACACTGAAAAGTTGCCAGCAATTTCCGCTTTAATACTGTCACTGTTCAGTGTAGAAGATAACCTGAATGTTAATAGGGTAAATTAGCATTAAGTTTATGATTTATTAGAATGATTGTCATAAGAAGATAATTACTGATAGTAATAACATTGTTGATAACAGGTTGATGACATTTGCAAATAATTTTGTTTTTGCAAGGTTGCACAAGTTCAGTGTATTACTGACACTTGACAGATGTTTGCTATCCATAGAACCTATGTGCAGAGATAGCCAGAACAGTTTAAATGCACAATTGAGCTTAACAGAATAATAAGCTTTTCTGATTTTTCACAGGCATTTCCCATTATGGTGCCGCACAAGATATCTGTACTTGACTGAATCCTTCTGAAGGCATTTCAGTGCCATCCAAAATGCAATTTTAAAATTCAAAGTCAAAATCTGACATTGAGCCCCCTCTAATTAAATTCACCATGACATTTTACATATAGGATCCAATTATTTATCCAGCAAGTAACAATTCGTCCAAAAATTGGCTTTAATGAAACATACTATAATGGTATTTATGACACTGCTGAGATGGTCAGTCAGAGATTTTGTCATTCCCATGTTTTTAAGATGTCACCTACAAATGTTCACATTCTAGGTAATTGTTGGTCTAGCTATTACTATGCATATTTGATATATAGATAGCTAAGGCTGCCAGATAATAATGACAAAACTGAATTACACTGAACTGAACTGCAAAAAAATACCAAAAAAAATTGTAGGAAACTGTATGTTCTATATACTTTGTCACATGCACTATTGTTAAGTTGCAATTATGTGTACCGGGTACTTGTTGCAGATGACAATATTTTGTAAACAGAGAAAATTATTATGTTTATTGTTGAAAATAAACTATTAATACTGATCTTAAGAATCGTTTGTTATTTCAGGGCACGTCTGGACCTCCACATGATACCACTGTATGTAGACCTGAGGGCGTTACTCAGGATAGAGACATGCATATGTGCTTTGAAGTGTTGGTGCTATGATAAATCACTGATTGATTATTTGATGTGGCAATCCCAGTCAAAGACCATCACCAAAACTATATTCAACTACAATGATGCTGAGCCTGACAACTCAGGGCCAGATTTTGGCATGTACACGGAAAAAGTAAGTTCCTTACGCCAATTGCTAAAAAATAATAAAAGTTATGCTTGTCAAAACATGTTCAGCTCTTATTAAAATATTTGATTTTCACATTAATTAAATATTTATATGGATGATTATTGAAATACAAAAAAAAACATGTTTCATGCTCCAAGGAAGTGGTCATGCATTTCTTCGTGGTCCTGTAATTATAAGTACCCTTACTGTATGGCTGCAGACCAGATGTATTATTATTATACGGTCATTTTGTAAATTTCACCTGATGTTATTTTTAATGTTCAGTGACCTGAAGTATAGCAAATGTTTTCATCACCTTACTAAATTGGTGCACCATAGTCACGTGATACATCTCAAAATGTTGCTACACCGTTTAACCTATTTTTTCCATTAAAAAGGGTACTTTGACATTTATACTCACTGTGACATGTAGATCTGACCAATGCCATCTGATATGAGATCCACTGATATCTCTGAAAGAGCAGAAACTGACGAGGAACAGAAATATTCCAGTGACAATAACATTTGTTTCCAGTCTAAAAAAACTTCCATTTAAAGCAATCCTTTGATAATAGTAGTAATCTTATTATAATGTACCCAATTATTATTTAATCATTTTAATATGAAAAGTTCACAGAATTCTTTGCATTTATGTTACAACAATTGTTTTAATAAAAATGAACAACTATGACAATATTTATATCAATATTCAACTTTGTGTATATGTTAAAAGGAAGAAAGGGGAAGAGGATATATTTCAAATTATCAGCAAACCACACACCAACCACTTGGTACTTGCTTGACCGGTGTGAAAAGACATAACTAGTTCAATTCTGGTTATAACTAGTGCTGTGATTGCTTGATTATCCCACATGGTCTAATGTGGTGAGATATTCAAATGGCTGCAACAGCCAGGGCCTGCCGAAGCCTTGTTTGCTTGTTGCGTAAAATCTAGAATGTATCCACTGCACATACCACCTCCTATACAAAGCAGCAGTGCAAGACAAGTGATGATTGAAATAGGCCAATTCAATGACATTGCCTTATTCGGTTAGATAAATCATATGAGTGACCACACAATACATACATCAATACATCTACACAGCCAGCATGCTGGCCCCAATTATCTTGCTTAGCAAGACATACAAATTATAAACACATTACCAATCACCAGAATTAACACTTATCTTTACACAATCTTTATACAATCGACACCGTATCGGTGGAGGTTACTCCGCCACCAGGTCAACTAATATTAAATGTGACAGACCCCCACCTAGAAATTTGTGCAAACACAGTTTTTGCACCTATAAAGAGCAACCTATACAATGCAAGAAATAAGTGGGATAGAAACTTATGGGAAATTATCACGTTTTGATACCGTATAACTTGAATGTGTATTACAATAGAGTGAATTGCTTCTATGTGAAAATGGTCTTGTTAGTTAATTTCTGTGGAATGTGACATTTCAGCCGGATCCTGAGCGTAGACGGCGCGCTGTAGGCCACTCAGGTGGTGCGTGTCAGGTGGTGCAACTGGAGGGGCGGGACTACACAGACCCCGCCTTCAACATTGAGTTTGGTGTGGCAGACGACCGCAGTGAAGTGGAACTCACCTACTGTGTTGGCACATACAGTGGAGGCTGCGATGTGGTCAATAATGGAACTCTAGGTGGACCATCTACTGTCATAGAACGGGTGCGTGTAGATCATTACTGTCATTAAGATACGATGATTATGTTCCAGGTGAATATACTACTCCTTTATTTTAAACTTATGTATTTTAGTCCATCTACAGAGTTGTTTTTGCTAAGTCTGTGTCAGATGATTTCCTATAACATAATGTATTTTCATCTTGATCGTACTACTTTTTGATGTTACTGATACTTGTATGCTAGAATCACTCAATCTTAGGCATTTTCATATCGGCAACCATCATATTTACATTCATTGCTTAATCTTTGTCCTAATTTACTTTTTGTACCTAGAATAAATACTAACATTGGTACTATGGCTTTTTATAGCTGCACCTTCTCTTAGCAATATGCTTTATGTTGGTGTTTGATCAGTTGAAAATATTGCCTAATTCTGTCATCATTTTAAAACATAAATTCATAGCCTTAATTGCCTATCCACCATAGCTCCCTGACATATTAATTCATAATGTTAACAACTGGAATACTCATCGATTATGAGGTTTATCAACCCTTTTGTCTTTATGTGCACCTGAGCTTGGTTTCCAAGGACTATGGCATGATAGATGTTATTATTATTAAATACAGTGCTAAAATGACACATTTGTATTTATTAAGGAATTCAAAAGATGCAACAGATATGTGATAAAATTATGTATTTGTTCGAATGATAAACTCGCGAAGGAATCTAAATTGCAAAAAAGTTACCAAATGTTTTGTTTACCTTACCCAAGTCCCCAGTATAAATGGAGGAGGACTACACAATATACATATAGGGAAAACTAAAACAAAACCGCCATAAAGGTAAGTTTATATATAACACAGCATCCAGCCATCTGAACAGTGCTGTGAACCAGATATTAATTGATGTGTCAGACAGTCAAATACAATGCAACTTTCTGTCATGCGTCATGTTGATACTTTCAGACAATGGTGCACAGCAGACCTCTGTACTTCACGGTGACAGCACAGAACTCAATGGGACTGTCAGCAGCAACATCCTGTCAACTACCAACATATGACATGACACTCCCAGAGGGCCGTATCACCCCAGACTTCAGCAGCACCAGTCACCCTGAACTTCTACAAGGGTCAGCTCTTGTCCTTGAAGACTCGGTCGTTATAGAGGAAATGGTAAGATGACTGCTTAACCTAATAGCTTTGTTTTATGTCATATATGCCTGGCTTCCCATTCTTTTAAAATTTCTGGATGGCTTTGATCACTATTTTTTCATCAGATGCTCTATCATACTGGTCGCATTTCATGTGGTCGCGTTTCATACACTGGCACTTTATATAAGAGTTGTATGTTTTAAGAACTTGGCTTAAGTCAATGATAATTGGTTGCCTTGTTAACTGGGTTCGGACGTGTGTATGGGCTGTTATGTTGTAGCATATTAGCAGCCCCATCAGGGTTGCTTGTAGAATGTTAGTTTTTATCATTTGTTTTGATGGGCAATAGAATTGGGATCTTGAGAGCTCAGTATTTAATGAAGAATCCTCTGTATAGCCTGTTGGCACTGCAACCCAATACAACCATTCAAAGTTACCACCAGGTTTACATACAAAATCTCCTGAAAGGTATATTTTAGATCACTTAATAGAGTTAACAATAACTGATTAAAATAAAAAAATTATTTCCAATGGATAGCACTGGCTGTATGTGACTTGCAGTACATTTGAAGTTCGAAGTGTATATATTTCAGATCAGTGCTGGGTATGGTAAGGGTTCCCATGGCACCCAAATAGTCGGCTGGAAGAACATCTCCAGCATAAAGGCGGTCAGTGAAGTGGACACAGGAAATGACCCGCTCGGATTGCGACTGTTGGAACACTTCACAGGTATCAATTGATTAAAATATTTGCCTTTATGGGGTGACACAATTTTGAGCTATATGATTTAAAGATATCCATTGTGTCCAGGCATGTTTGGGCATTTTGACTGAGTCTAAATCAACCATGATAGAGTGTTTCCTTTGAATGGAGCATCTACCAGTAGTTGTTTGTTGCCCTAGCACCCAGGGAAGGCCGTCTCGTCACTGTGCCAGTGAAGACCACCCACTACCTGTATGCGCAGGCGTGTGCGAGGGAATGTCTCAGTCTTCCAGCCGCAGCCTGTCTCAGCTTCAACTACGACTACAGCAATGCGGGCGTCTGTGAACTACTGGGACATGTGGAGGGACACACTGTCTATATCAGAGAGGTGGGTCTATTGGGACACACTGTGTATATCAGAGAGGTGAGTCCAATGGAACACATTGTCTATATCAGAGAGGTGGGTCTAATGGAACACACTGTCTATATCAGAGAGCTGGGTCTAATGGAACACACTGTCTATATCAGAGAGGTGGGTCTAATGGAACACACTGTCTATATCAGAGAGGTGGGTCTAATGGGACACACTGCCTATATCAGAGAGGTGGGTCCATTGGGACACACTGCCTATATCAGAGAGGTGGGTCTAATGGAACACACTGTCTATATCAGAGAGGTGGGTCTAATGGAACACACTGTCTATATCAGAGAGGTGGGTCTAATGGAACACACTGTCTATATCAGAGAGGTGGGTCTATTGGGACACACTGTCTATATCAGAGAGGTGGGTCCATTGCGACACACTGTCTATATCAGAGAGGTGGGTCTAATGGAACACACTGCCTATATCAGAGAGGTGGGTCTAATGGAACACACTGCCTATATCAGAGAGGTGGGTCTAATGGAACACACTGTCTATATCAGAGAGGTGGGTCTAATGGAACACACTGTCTATATCAGAGAGGTGGGTCTAATGGAACACACTGTCTATATCAGAGAGGTGGGTCCATTGGGACACACTGTCTATATCAGAGAGGTGGGTCTAATAGGACGCATTGTCTGTATCAGAGAGGTGGGTCTAATGGGACACACTGTCTATATCAGAGAGGTGGGTCTAATGGAACACACTGTCTATATCAGAGAGGTGGGTCCATTGGGACACACTGCCTATATCAGAGAGGTGGGTCTAATGGAACACACTGTCTATATCAGAGAGGTGGGTCTAATGGAACACACTGTCTATATCAGAGAGGTGGGTCTAATGGAACACACTGTCTATATCAGAGAGGTGGGTCTATTGGGACACACTGTCTATATCAGAGAGGTGGGTCCATTGCGACACACTGTCTATATCAGAGAGGTGGGTCTAATGGAACACACTGCCTATATCAGAGAGGTGGGTCTAATGGAACACACTGTCTATATCAGAGAGGTGGGTCTAATGGAACACACTGTCTATATCAGAGAGGTGGGTCCATTGGGACACACTGTCTATATCAGAGAGGTGGGTCTAATAGGACGCATTGTCTGTATCAGAGAGGTGGGTCTAATGGGACAAACTGCCTATATCAGAGAGGTGGGTATAATGGGACACACTGTCTATATCAGAGAGGTGGGCCTAATGGGACACACTGTCTATATCAGAGAGGTGGGTCTAATGGGACAAACTGTCTATATCAGAGAGGTGGGCCTAATGGGACACACTGTCTATATCAGAGAGGTAGGTATAATGGGTCACACTGTCTATATCAAAGAGGTGGATCTAATGGGACAAGCTGTCTATATCATAGAGGTAGGTCTAATGGGACACACTGTCTATATCAGAGAGGTAGGTATAATGGGTCACACTGTCTATATCAAAGAGGTGGGTCTAATGGGACAAACTGTCTATATCAGAGAGGTGGGCCTAATGGGACACACTGTCCATATCAGAGAGGTAGGTCTAATGGGACACTGTCTATATCAGAGAGGTGGGTCTAATGGGACAAACTGTCTATATCAGAGAGGTGGGTCTAATGGGACAAACTGTCTATATCAGAGAGGTGGGCCTAATGGGACAAACTGTCTATATCATAGAGGTAGGTCTAATGGGACACACTGTCTATATCAGAGAGGTGAGTCCAATGGGACAAACTGTCTATATCAGAGAGGTAGGTCTAATGGGACACACTGTCTATATCAGAGAGGTAGGTATAATGGGTCACACTGTCTATATCAAAGAGGTGGGTCTAATGGGACAAACTGTCTATATCAGAGAGGTGGGCCTAATGGGACACACTGTCTATATCAGAGAGGTGAGTCCAATGGGACAAACTGTCTACATCAAAGAGGTGAGTCTAATGGGATACACTGTCTACATCAAAGAGGTGAGTATAATGGGATACACTGTCTATATCAGAGAGTTTGGGTCTAATGGGACCACTGTCTACATCAGAGAGGTGGTTTTAATGGGACACACTGTCTATTACAGAGAGGTGGTTTTAATGGGACACACTGTCTATATCAGAGAGGTGGGTCTAATGAGACACACTGCCTATATCAGAGCGGTGGTTTTAATGGGACACACTGTCTATATCAGAGAGGTGGGTCTAATGGGACACACTGTCTATATCAGAGAGGTGTGTCTAATGGGACACACTGCCTATATCAGAGCGGTGGTTTTAATGGGACACACTGTCTATGTCAGAGAGGTGGGTCTAATGGGACACACTGTCTATATCAGAGAGGTGGGTCTAATGGGACACACTGTCTATATCAGAGAGGTGTGTCTAATGGGACACACTGCCTATATCAGAGCGGTGGTTTTAATGGGACACACTGTCTATGTCAGAGAGGTGGGTCTAATGGGACACACTGTCTATATCAGAGAGGTGGGTCTAATGGGTCACACTGTCTATATCAGAGAGGTGTGTCTAATGGGACACACTGTCTGTATCAAAGAGGTGTGTCTAATGGGGCACACTGTCTACATCAAAGAAGTGGGTCTAATGGGACACACTGTCTATATCAGAGAGGTGGTTTTAATGGGACACACTGTCTATTACAGAGAGGTGGTTTTAATGGGACACACTGCCTATATAAGAGAGGTGGGTCTAATGAGACACACTGTCTATATCAGAGAGGTGGTTTTAATGGGACACACTGCCTATATCAGAGAGATGGGTCAAATGGGACACACTGTCTATATCAGAGAGGTGGTATTAATGGGACACACTGTCTATTACAGAGAGGTGGTTTTAATGGGACACACTGCCTATATCAGAGAGGTGGGTCTAATGGGACACACTGTCTATATCAGAGAGGTGGGTCTAATGGGAACACTGTCTATAGCAGAGAGGTGGGTCTAATGGAACACACTATCTATAGCAGAGAGGTGGGTCTAATGGAACACACTGTCTATAGCAGAGAGGTGGGTATAATGGAACACACTGTCTATATCAGAGAGGTGGGTCTAATGGGACACACTGTCTATATCAGAGAGGTAGGTCTAATGGGACACACTGCCTATATCAGAGAGGTGGGTATAATGGGACACACTGTCTATATCAGAGAGGTGGGTCTAATGGGACACACTGCCTATATCAGAGAGGTGGGTCTAATTGGACACACTGTCTATATAAGAGAGGTGGGTCTAATGGGACACGCTGTCTATAACAAAGAGGTGATTTTAATGGGACACATTGTCCGTATCAGAGAGATCGGTCTTAAGGGACATACTGTCTATATTAGAGAGATTGGTCTAACGGGACACATTGTCTATAGCAGAGAGGTGAGTCTAATGGGACACACTGTATATATCAGACAGGTGGTTTTAATGGGACACTCTGTCTATATAAGAGAGGTGAGTTTAATGAGACACACTGTCTATATCAGAGAGGTGAGTCTAATGTGACACACTGTATATCAGAGATGGGACACCCTGTCTATATCAGAGAGGTGAGTCTAATGGGACACCCTGTCTGTATCACAGTGGTGGGTCTAGAGGCCTTGTGTATGTTGTCGTTGTTGTTGACTTTGACATCAGCATGATGTTTTAGTTCAACAAAGCCAAAGTTCTAGAAGTGGTTTAAACCGTCATCAACTCTTCTAATGTATTGGGTGCCACTGTATGTGTCAGCATTGGAGCCACTCTAGACATGTCGGCAGTTGAGTCACTCTAGATGAGTCAGCAGTAGAGCTCTGTGGAGATGTCAGCAATGAAGCAACTTTAGACATGTCAGCAGTGGAGCCACTCTAGACATGTCTGCAGTAGATGTCAGTAATGGAGACACTTTAGAAACGACAGCATTGTAGCCACTCTAGATGAGTCGGCAATGGAGGGACTTTAGACATCACAGCAGTAGAAATGTCAGTAATGGAGCCACTTTAAACATGTCGGCTTTGGTTCTAGTTTAGACATGTCAGCAATGGAGACACTCTAGAAATATCAGCAGTGGAGACACTCTAGAAATGTCAGCAATGGAGCCATTCTAGAAATGTCAGCAGTGGAGCCATTCTAGTAATGTCAGTCGTGGAGCCATTCTAGAAATATCAGCTATGGAGCCAATCTAGGTGTGTCAGCAGAGGAGCCATTCTAGATGATTCATCAGTAAGCAGAGTCAGAGTGTAGACCATGCTAGATATAAAATGTGAAATGTTTCTCTGTCTACTTTCCAGAATGGACTGTTTCACTACTTTGAACGACGTGGAATTGGCCATACAACATCTATAAGGTTCAGTCGTCTCCAGCTGCAGCACAACTCAACAGTCTACTTCAACTACTACCTACAAAATGTACTCTGTGAGTATTGCTGACATGTGTACTAAAAACGGTGTTTCTCTGTTTGTTTATTTGTACATGTTTGTAACCCAATAGTTTTGTCAGTGTTGTGTGAAATTGTGCATGTGTGCTAGCGGGCCCACTGTGAATGTTAACTCGAGATGACAGGTGGACAAGGAGGCCCTTATGAAGTGTCCAACCCTTTTTGTAATTATATATCCTGCCTTTCAGAGGTATGTGTCAATTTTTTTAACATTCATGCTAATAACATCCAAACAATCAGCAGGTACTCACCAGAAATGTTTTGTATATAACCTACACTGCTCCTTTTTAATGTAACTTGGTGTCCTCCACCCTTCTACCTTTCTTATCTGGAAACAATATTTCCATCAATATAACCATTGAATATATTACAAAAAAACTTGTATTTGATCACCTCCTAATCTCCTGGTATCTAATATTGTCAAATGCCATTATTTTAGGCATATTTTGTAAGTAAAATCTATCACTTTTGGTATAATTTTAGTCTCTACTCTGTGCACTTTCTATAATAATATCTATATCCATTTTGTAATTATAGTTTTCATGTTTGTATGCAATATTCTAAGTAAAGCCTAACTATTATTTTGTACAATGGCGTTATCAGTTACTTGTCCGTATACACCATATTTCATAAAATTCAACCTAAGATTTTGTTTTCCTTCGATGCCCATGTCTGCCCATCTTGAAGAGAGCAGACAACTGTCCCAGACTTGTACTATGTCAGATAAGATAGTTAACTACAACTGATAATATAGAGGGGGCTACCTGTTCTCTAGACCAACCAATGATTCTAAGTATAAGGACCAAACAGAAATTTGTAAAACAATGTTTCAAATACAACTTGCAATACACTATAAACGATACCCCTGAAATAGTGAAAGAAAAATTATGAATCGGAGGGCGAAGAACAAAAAGACTGCTGAAATGATCATATGTTTATTCCTTCAATCTTTTTTCATTAACATAACAGTGATGATATTTCATTACAGACTATAAGAACATCATATCGTCTCGGGGTGTGTTGGTTGACTTCAGCCCACCCTATCCAAGCATCATTCGCCACAACACGGCAGATGTGTTTGAACATGATCTCTGTATGAACTACGTTCCCAAACTCTGGCAGCACAGATGTGTTACTGAGAGCCCACTACCCACACACAGGTAGGGCAGAATCACACTGAAATAACACTTGAAAATCAAAGCTATTTTGAAACATTGTTGTTTTTGAACAATTAGTAGTTGCTAGATCCAATAATATTCTATTTTATTACATCAACCATGGTGACTATAAAGTTTTCTGTAAACATGATTAATGTAATATAAAAATCTTGAAAGCTGGCATAAAGTCGGTTTTATAGGTCAGTGAAAATTTGAAAAAAGTAAGCAATGTTTGGTGGCGATAATGCATTATTAACCATTTCAGTACAACAGGCCACTTTTGTGATCACACAGTATATGACACTTGTGCCACTTGAATACGACAGGCCCCTACTGTGACCAATAGTGTGTGACAAGTGACAACAGACCCCTATTGCAGCATTGACCAGTCTCCTATTCAAATTATTATTAGTCCTTTGGGCCGAAGGTCTAACAGACTTATGGCATCACTCTGCAGTCGCGCTTAGCTCCCATATCTATTATTTTAATTTGGCATAGACATATATTAGGGCATTGTCACTATACACGAGAAATTTATATATTTAATTGGATCATTCTAAAGGCATCCTAGGGCCTTTATCTGTATGCCTATTTTGTTCAGAAACTGTGAATAATTGTTTCTCTAATTTTGCATAGACATAAGTTTGGGTAAAAAAGGCAACAAGCATGACATTTGTATTTGATTCAAGGTTTTTAAGGGCACCTCCAGGCGTCCCTCCCTTTTTGACATGTAATGATTCCATTTATCTTTACAGAACTTTTGTGTGATGTGTGTGTAGGTCCATTGTTGATGGAGAGGGGTCATTGACTGTCTTCAATGGACTGGAGCCAATGGTTGACAGAAAGTACACACGAGCCAACCGAGTCATGTCTGGTAACAAGTCACCAATTCTCTACTTGAAATAATCAAATGTTTAGCTGTAGCTGTTGTATAAAATGTATTCTGTGATTTATGAGTTGACAATTGTCCCGTGATGTTTGAATTATATATATTGTCAGATATTGGCTGTAGATGTGGTCAACTTTATTCACCCAGCATTCCCTTAGATCACCTAGCTGTGTAAAGTAATACCAGTATGTCAGTAGACAGTGGTGGATGCATGTGAATGTGAAGTTTTCATGCAGTAATCACAATATGGCTGAATGCCAAGATAGGTCAAGTCAGCTTGAGATCACCCAGGAACTGGTAGAGCAGTGAGAATGTGTGTGAACTGTTTCAAGTGGTTCTAATGATACTGCACTTTGTAAAAATATCTTTCTTCACTGCTGTCAATTGAAGACTAAGTCTTGCAAAAAAATATACTCTTGCAGGTAACTGGGATGGTATCCATGACAACGAGACAGGGATCCTGATGTACACATGGGCTGTGGGAACAACAGTCTGTGGGACTGATGTTGTACAGTACAATGATCCCCATGAACACCTTGCATCCGCCTCCCAATGGACCAACATTGGCGTCGCATTCCCTCTCAAGCTGCCTGGTAATCATTGATGGAACATGCTATTGTTTCAACCTAAATTAGACAGACTGTTCTTGTTAACCTTTGAAAATCATAAGGGTCATATGTAAGTTTTATGTAGAACCTATTTAAAAATTAAAGGAGGTAGATTTAAGAATCGCATTATTGTCATATCATGCTGGTAATGAAGTTAGTACACACTGTTCAATTACCATCACAGTGATGTCAGGTATGTTATCTGTGTATATTATTACTTTTTTTATTGTTTTTCCTCCTTTTTTAGTGTCCTACCTATGTCTTCGTTTACCTTTAATTCCCCTCTCTTTTCACAAAACATTATTTTAGTATCAAATCAATTGCAGTTCATGTGATAAACTCTATTAATAATTGCTATAAGTAATATGTCTATATACCATTTTTTGTTCAGACGATAAATATTACATCACTGTGCGAGCCATCAACAACATAGAGTTTGGTCCCTTGGCACTGACAGTCTGCCATGCAACACCTTATACTGTTGACACCACGCCACCAATCATCTACGTCGTCGATAACGTCACATACAACGAAGACACATTCCTGATTTCATATTACGTCAATGCCACGTAGGTAACAATTTATAGGACTGTACACAACCACTTTCCAAAGAGTATTCCGGCCAATTCTAGCCCCATTGAAATTATTAGTAATCTCATTTATAAAGAACTTTTAGTATTTATTCCATCACTAATGTTAATATATGTAAACTTCTGTTTGATTCCATAATAAAAACACTGTAAGCAACATAGATATCAAAGCACATTTGTAGAGCATATTTGTAAACTTTTTTATAAGCAAACAACATGTTGACATTCATCGCTTACTTCTGTAAAAGAATGTATACAGCTTTGATCATCTAGGTTCTGACTTAAGTTTTGTTTCTAGAGTTCAGGGCCTGTTCTGTAGCTGTGCCTGCTCTTTGGAACATGCTCTCTCAGTGTTAGAGCAGTAGATACAGTTGCACAATTCTGCCGTCATTTAAAAAAATACCATTGCTGTGTATTATTCCACATTGTACATGTTCGGGTTTGAAGTGGAATTACCTGTTGCAGTGACCCTGTGTCTGGCATCAAGAGAGCACAGATGGGCCTGGGTTTAAGCAGGAGGGACACGTATGTCCTCGGCTGGACGACAATTGACAACTACACACACATCCAATACAGCTACCACATCCCTGATGGAGTTGCAGTCTGGGTGAAGATACGTGTCGCCAACAATGGTCAGTTATCATCTGTATTCTATAAGAATTCAGTGCTTAAAATGTTACAAACGGACATTAACTTCTTGTTCTGTGTGTGATGTTTCTGAATCTTATATAATCACTAAAAAATTGTCATTGTATGTATTATTAGGTCTACTTAGTTTATCTGATATTTATTGCTCTATGAGATGTTATTGGGTATAATTTAGTGAATTCACTGTATATATTATTTATCTGTGTAGTGACATCAACATGGGTGATTTTATTGGATGTAAGTTAGTGAATTCACTGTGTCTATATATTATTTATCTACATAATGATATTTACATGGGTGATGCTGTTGAATGTGATTTAGTGAATTCACTGTATCTATATGTTATTTATCTGTGTGACATAAAATGGGTGATGCTGTTGAATGTAATTTCGTGAATTCACTGTGTCTATATGTTATTTATCTGTGTGACATAAAATGGGTGATGCTGTTGAATGTAATTTCGTGAATTCACTGTGTCTATATGTTATTTATCTGTGTGACATAAAATGGGTGATGCTGTTGAATGTAATTTCGTGAATTCACTGTATCTATATGTTATTTATCTGTGTGACATAAAATGGGTGATGCTGTTGAATGTAATTTCGTGAATTCACTGTGTCTATATGTTATTTATCTGTGTGACATAAAATGGGTGATGCTGTTTAATGTAATTTCGTGAATTCACTGTGTCTATATGTTATTTATCTGTGTGACATAAAATGGGTGATGCTGTTGAATGTAATTTCGTGAATTCACTGTGTCTATATGTTATTTATCTGTGTGACATAAAATGGGTGATGCTGTTGAATGTAGTTTCGTGAATTCACTGTATCTATATGTTATTTATCTGTGTGACATAAAATGGGTGATGCTGTTGAATGTAATTTCGTGAATTCACTGTGTCTATATGTTATTTATCTGTGTGACATAAAATGGGTGATGCTGTTGAATGTAATTTAGTGAATTCACTGTGTCTGTATGTTATTTATCTGTGTGACATAAAATGGGTGATGCTGTTGAATGTAATTTAGTGAATTCACTGTGTCTTTATGTTATTTATCTGTGTGACATAAAATGGGTGATGCTGTTGAATGTAATTTAGTGAATTCACTGTGTCTATATGTTATTAATCTGTGTGACATAAAATGGGTGATGCTGTTGAATGTAATTTCGTGAATTCACTGTGTCTATATGTTATTTATCTGTGTGACATAAAATGGGTGATGCTGTTGAATGTAATTTCGTGAATTCACTGTGTCTATATGTTATTTATCTGTGTGACATAAAAATGGGTGATGCTGTTGAATGTAATTTCGTGAATTCACTGTGTCTATATGCTATTTATCTGTGTGACATAAAAATGGGTGATGCTGTTGAATGTAATTTCGTGAATTCACTGTGTCTATATGTTATTTATCTGTGTGACATAAAAATGGGTGATGCTGTTGAATGTAATTTCGTGAATTCACTGTGTCTATATGTTATTTATCTGTGTGACATAAAAATGGGTGATGCTGTTGAATGTAATTTCGTGAATTCACTGTGTCTATATGTTATTTATCTGTGTGACATAAAAATGGGTGATGCTGTTGAATGTAATTTCGTGAATTCACTGTGTCTATATGTTATTTATCTGTGTGACATAAAAATGGGTGATGCTGTTGAATGTAATTTAGTGAATTCACTGTGTCTATATGTTATTTATCTGTGTGACATAAACATGGGTGATGTTGTTGAATGTGATTTAGTGAATTCACTGTGTCTATATGTTATTTATCCGTGTGACATAAAAATGGGTGCTGCTGTTGAATGTAATTTCGTGAATTCCCTGTGTCTATATGTTATTTATCTGTGTGACATAAAAATGGGTGATGCTGTTGAATGTAATTTGGTGAATTCACTGTGTCTATATGTTATTTATCTGTGTGACATAAAAATGGGTGATACTGTTGAATGTAATTTGGTGAATTCACTGTGTCTATATGTTATTTATCTGTGTGACATAAAAATGGGTGATGCTGTTGAATGTAATTTAGTGAATTCACTGTGTCTATATGTTATTTATCTGTGTGACATAAACATGGGTGATGTTGTTGAATGTGATTCTGTGTCTTGCCTCTTTCAGTTGACCTGAGGACAGTCGGCCATGCAGACAAACCAATCATAGTGGACAGCTCTCCACCCATTGCAGGGGATGTCTACGATGGAGACAAACGGAAAGAGGACATCACCTTCCAGGCTTCTCCCTCCCAATACTGTGCCAACTGGAATGGCTTTGGAGATCCAGAGAGTGGACTCTGTAAGTTTGTAGATCGTTAATAATATGTTCAAATCATGGCAGTATGTTGTGACACCTGGTTGCTGATAACAGCAGCAGTTGATTGGGTCTAATTAACATTTAGTTTTTAAAACAATGATAAAACAAAATTATTTGCATGTCAAAATATATTGAGTTAGTCACATCATTGGAAAGAAGATATATTATGCATTCCAAAAGTTTAACAATCATGGACCTAGATCATACGTAGCAAGTTAATCGACACAGAACAGACGTGTGGTAGAAAGGGTAAAACTGAGAAAAAGACATTTGAAGATTGCAGTCAAGTAATTACATGGTTAAATATGTTGTCATTCCAAATTAAGCCAATTTGCTTCTTTTTCTCCTTTTGATACATTCGAAACACACTCCAAACTCCAAAGTCATGCTTGTTGTCAAAGATATATCTTGCAAACTGTTTACTGATATTATCGCATCATTCTCTGAGTATTTAGCAGTGTTTCATAGCAGCGACCCGACCGAGATATGTTGTTTACAGTTTGCGAGTGTGCTCACAACATTAAGCCAATAAGGGGACCGCTATTGTCTAGCATCAGGTGGCTTTTGGTTACAGATAGACATCTGTATCAAGTGCTGCTATTGGCTAAAGTTGACATCAATGGGGAATTCCCCCATCAGACTCAGAGAGTAGTCATTCTGGACTTCCCTGTAGTACCAAATATGTCCACCATGTATCGAAGGAAACCCCAAAGAATGCAATTTGAACATGTGTGATTTATCACTTTTGTTTTTTATGAAATTCATCCATGAAATATTACACAGCCTCTCTATAAAAGGTTATAAAAGGTACTAAATAGTAATATAAATGAGAAATAAGCATTGCCAGTTGATTGAATATTTTTATAGAATACTTTGGTGACAGAGTCAGAATTGTCAAAAATGAAATGGCAATGTTTTTATAGTGTCTTCTGGAAATCAAATTCGATGACACTCATTTCATTAGAATATGACACACACATATATATGACACACATAGTTATGTAATTGTATGTATGTATGTATGTATGCATATACACAAATATGTACATAAATATATTTATGCATATATAAAATATATATATATATATATACACAAATATGTACAAAAATATATTTATGCATATATAGAATATATATACAACAATGTATACACATATTTATACGTATATAAAATATATATACAACAATGTGTACACACACAACATGACTGGTAACTATAAAATATGTTAGTTTGTTCAAATATCAACTTAATTGAACAAGAAATATATTTATGTGGGACAATGCTCCTTGTTTATATGGAATCGTGACTCGTTTGCTGTAAGTGACAACGCATATATGTGTTTGTAAAAGAGCTTGTATTTAGCCAAACATATATACACATAATAACACAATCCACATAATTCATAAAAATCCAGATACAATGTAAATGTTGTATATTATGCAAAATAATTATAATACTAAAGTAAACCTAAACAGCAAAGGTGGGTGAAACCAACCACCACATATATAGATACAGGTTGAAACAAGGGGAAAGCGTCACAGCGCCCCAAAACCCCTGATACAAATCAAAGAATACAGTTTTCCTTTTCCAACATATCAAACAAATATCACACACACAGGTGTAGCTGGGGCTGGTGGGTGGGAACCTCAAACATAGCTGCCAATGCTATGAATACTATATCGAAGAGCAGTAACCACTAACAGTATTGAGACAAATTAGGCAAATACCAATAACATAAAACTCAATCGAATGACAATGTGTGGTTACCTTTCTTTCTTTGTAATTCGCACTGGGCAGCGGCAACAGCGCGGCTGCCCTTTTATACCATAGTATCACGTGGAAAGTCATGTGACCCTGCCTAGCCTAAGTCGCTGGAATTACCGTAAATGTTAGTCTTTAGGCTCGGAGCAATGCCCACATAAAAGGCATTTGACTTGTATCATAATGTCGTATTTATGTGGGACAATGCTCCTTGTTTATATGGAATCGTGACTCGTTTGCTGTAAGTGACAACGCATATATGTGTTTGTAAAAGAGCTTGTATTTAGCCAAACATATATACACATAATAACACAATCCACATAATTCATAAAAATCCAGATACAATGTAAATGTTGTATATTATGCAAAATAATTATAATACTAAAGTAAACCTAAACAGCAAAGGTGGGTGAAACCAACCACCCGGCCAGCATGGCCCAGCGCCCACCTCAGGATTCCGTATCAGTACAGGAATTTTTTGAAATGTACATTACGCATGGAACATTATTCTACAGTACACCCCACCTCAGTAGAAAGTGCAAATTTATCAAACCGTAACCACTACCATGAATTTTGCTCCCCAGAAAAAACCCCACCTAAGTAGAAAGCTCTTCTGGGTTGCAATAATCCATATTAACTGCAAATAATTTCTGATGTGAATAACATTCGCATAATAAATACACACTATGGCCATTTGCCAGCACCAATGTATTATAGCATGGAACATTATTCTACTGCAACATAGTACACCCCACCTAAGTAGAAAGTGCACAGCTGCAAAAATGTCCAACCGTCCCTACTACCACGAATTTTGTTCCCCAGAAAAACCCCACCTAAGTAGAAAGTTCTTCTGGGTTGCAATAATCCGTAACAGCTACAATTAATTGCTGATGTGGACAACCTTCACACACAATATATACACAGTATGGGTAGTAGCTAGCATCAATATATTACAGCATAACCCTGTTGAACAGTAATGCCCCACCTAAGTAGAAAGCATACTTAGTACCAACTAATGGCAGCAAGCCCTACTAATAAAGTAGAAAAACACCCATGAGGATACCAATCAGTGATAAATTGTCTTTATCATTGTAACTGCAGCATAGGGATTCTGATATATTTCTTAAACGCCTGCGATTTCCATCGCCCCATTCGCTGAATTTCCTCATCAGATATTCCCTGCATGGCTGCTGTTGTCGCAGCGCCTATGCGGAAACTATGGCCTTTATAACATTCACTGGAAAGACCTGCCCATGTCAACGACTTTTTTAACTGGTCGCCAAAAAAGGTTTTTGTCACTGGCATACCACCCGGGAAGATAAATAGTGGTCCCGGAGCATTTTTCCTCACCGCTAGGTAAAGCCGGATAGCTTTGATTGGACAGAAAGATGAATCTGCATGTGCTGAAATAACCAAAGATACCGGAGGGCCCTGGTAATGTTTATAGGAATGAAAAACAACTGTACATTTTTCTGAGCTAAGTGAAATTTGGCTCAACTGCAACACACCAGACGACTGTGCAGTTGACGTTACTGCAATTTCACCTATCCTAAGGAAGGCATGGAAAGCTAGCAGATACATTGCTGAAGTCAACACACTGTTATAATAACAAATGGAGATATGTGGTGCAGAACGCACCAAGTCGTGTAGAATTACTTTTGTTACTGGAGCTCGTTGATCACAGGATGGCCTCAGCTTAGCAGCTCCATGTAACAGTTTCCGAACTACAAATGCAGCTGTTGGATCATTTAAATGGTGCATCTTATGTATATATGAAACCGCAGATAAAGCACTGGTGATGGATGATGAAGCGTAGCCCTTTTTAAAACAGAATGCAATAAAGGAAACCACTGCTGGCATGGTAGATGGAAACCAGTGTGTATAATGGAGTTCTGATTCACAAAATTGCTGGAACATAGATATATTTTTCTTGTATGCATTAGTGGTTAGAGGTGATAATGAACTGTCCAACAATTGTTGAGTTACAGCGGCCAGGGCAGGAGATCCGGCGGGATGACTGACTGTAGCTGCACAAGGCCATATCGATCTCGAATTTCCGGGGTGTCCTGAAAGCGAGATAGGGCATCAGCAATAATATTTGTCTTCCCCGGAACATGCTTCGCCCGTAGAATGACGTTATTTCGCATGATTGTTACTGTCATAGTGCGGACAAGGGACATAATGTTCTGTTCTTTACATGTTTGGCTGTTGATGACGTGAACAATTGCTTCGTTATCACACAGCACAAGAAGGCGTTTGTCAGCAAGGACATCTGACCATAAGATTAATGCGAGAACAATAGGAAACAATTCCTTGACGGCTATGCTAAACGCTTGCCATGATGTAGGCCAGTAACCTTGGAACCATTTTCCTGCCAAAATGCCTGCAAATCCCAAACCATATGCATCCGTAAAAAGCTCTAACTTCTCCGAAGACTCCCATAGATCATTAATAAGGAGAGAAGTTCCATTATAACTATCCAGAAACAACGACAAAGCTGCTAAGTCAAGACGAGCCTCCTTATTCAAACGGATATGAAAGTGTGGCTTTACTACACCTATCGTCAGATCAATGAGGCGCCGTAAAAAGGGGCGTCCACCAACAACAACCTTTGATGCAAAACTAAGAGTCCCTATAAGGGACTGCAGCTCCCTTAACGTCACTTTCTTGCGTCGACTGAATGTCTTAACCAAAGCAGATGCCGAGTCCAGTTTGTCCTGTGGTAACCTTGCCTGCATAACTACAGTGTCTATTTCTATACCATGAACGATCGCACAGGTTGACGGGACTACAGTCTTACTATGTTTTATAGGTAATGCCAACAGGTCCGCTACTGACAAAAAAGACTGTAGATATGATTGGCAAAGAGACTCTGATGCAGCAAGGAAAATGAAATCATCCAAAATGTGTGACATAGTTGTAACCTTATAAATATGCTGCAGAATCCACTGTAAGGCACAGCTAAATTGTTCAAAAACCTTACATGAAATTGAACAGCCCATCGGGAGGCACTTATCATAGTAATATTGACCGGCAAAGGTGAATCCTAAAAGATGGTAATCATCTGGGTTTACTGGAATGATCCTAAATGCGGATTCAAGGTCTGCCTTGGCGATAAAACATCCTGGACCTACTGATGTTAACAGAGAAACAAAATAATCATAATTCTCATAAGTGACAGAACAGTACTCCTTCGGAATACCGAAATTAATAGAATTACCCTTGGGAAATGACAAATCATGGATGAGACGGAATGTTCCTGCCTCCTTCTTTGGTACGAGGCCTAAAGGGGAAACAACTAAATCCTGAAATG
The DNA here is from genome assembly GCA_964017155.1 of Oasisia sp. SBJ-2009. Lineage (NCBI taxonomy): Eukaryota > Metazoa > Annelida > Polychaeta > Sabellida > Siboglinidae > Oasisia > Oasisia sp. SBJ-2009. The sequence continues at coordinate 27,634,057 of OZ024865.1, forward strand.
GTGGTGTTAAAAATGGGCCAGCTATACGACCGAGTTGTTTTTCCTTATGGATCATTTCTGTTGCAATAGATATGTTCTGTAAAAGAGAAGGATGATTTCCTGGAACTGGTCTATCGGCTAAGTCTCCCTGAAAAGGTATGGAGAAACCTTAAGAAAAACCCTTACAAATGTCATAGATTAGAACAGGATCATAATTACTTCTTTCTAAGAGCCTGGATAGCGGGGCGACTAGCAAAGGCGTTGGAAGGGCGTTGGCCTGTACGCTTTGTTGGACACATTGATGGGGCATGGGGTCCACTACATGTCGGGCACATGTGGGAGTAGGTGCACGCCGCATTTCTGCAGCGCCCTGTGGCACAGAAGGCGTAGCAGTATCCGGCGGGAAAGGACTGCTTTCTCTGAAAGGGCTGACGAAAGGGCTGCCTGGTCAAAGGGAACCCCCCCCCTGCTTTGGCTCTGAGCCTTGTTTGCTTCTGATGAGACATGATGAAACAATTCTTGGTGAATATTACACCACGGCATGGAATTGCGAGCCCTCAACTTGCGGAAATTTCGGTCATAGGACATGAAAAGCTTGCTATGGGCATTAGCTGACATGGTGCGAATAATTTGCAAATATTTTAGGATGTCAGCTGTATCTGCGGGATGGCGTTCGAGGTAGATTGCAATGTAAAGGAGGAAGGCGTCTGTCCATTGCTCTACGTTGGTGATTCTCTTTGTTGGCTGGTCCCTAACCTCAACTACTGGCTTACTTGTGTGTGCATCAAGCATAAACAATGTTTGGGGGGTAGACTCGGCCGCTAGCAACTCTAGCTCGACAAACTGCTTTGCCCAAATTTTGGCCTTAATTTTTGGGTCAACCAAACTCCCGAGTGGGACAGATGAGAAGGACTGCATTACCCATGGGAAGTGTTCATCAATGTTCTCACCTAGCACGCATGCACTGTCCACAACAACGTCCGATGCAACAGTAGCCGCAGATCCGGCAGCCGCCGCGGGGCGTCGCAGTGGGCGTGTCTCCTCGCACTCAGTAGGTGGCGCCGCAGCTGCGGTAGCCATACCAATAACAACGTCACTAATTGACTGGATTTGTTGCTGCATGGCAGCCATCTGTTCATTAAGCACTACAATGTCCGGGGGAGCCACCGTCACTGCTTGGGCCTCGTCGTCCGATGGAGCTGTCTCCACACGGGTAGTACGACGGCGTTTAGTTGTGCTGCGTGTTGTCACGTCATCACTGTAACGGGCCGGACGAATCGACTTTCTTCCTCTTTTCGGTGGCATTCTGAAATCGTAATGCCAACCGGACAGCACTAATCTCACAGTTAACATACAGGTGTTCCTCAGTAGCCGAAGCCAGCAATTAAAGTAAATTTAGTGACTAGCTGTCACAGGAATCAAGAAATGTGACAATTCAAATTTGGAATTAACTGAAAGCCCTAATGTCACTTGAAACACAAAACGAACACCTATGTATAAAGTACACTTTATTATAAATTATTGCATATAATAAAAGCAGCCAATCCGTGGCACAAATTAGAAACCGCCAATCCGTGGCACATAAGGCGCCAATCCGTGGCACCTAGATACAATTGACCAATTCGTGGCCTATATAAATCCAGGCCAATCCGTGGCATAAATTAAACCGGGCCAATCCAGGCACAACATCAACGGCCAATCCAGGCACAACAAATCATTAACTTCAGCAAAAATGTTTTACCACAGCCATATTAAATCGTGAAACTTGCCACGAGGCCGTCACTGACTTAAATGGTATAGTCAAACATGAAGCCGTCAAACAGCTGACCACGAGGCTGTCATGTGTCGTATGTCAACCATTTGTAAATTAGTCAAACATGGAGCAGTCAAACAGCTGACCACGACAATGACTTTGCCACGAGGCTATCATGTGTCGGACGTCAGCTATTTGTAAATAAATTATGATTTAAAGGTAAACAAGCCAATGACTGGGGCCACAGTTGCTACACATCTCATCATTTTTATTATCGATAAACACGTTATTTTTACTTATGTTTTTAGTGGACGGTGAATAAACAAATGATCAATGCCACGAGGCCGTCAATGTTTTCACATTTTCCATGAATCGGTAGGGTAACACGGTTATGATTGTTTAATTTCAATTTTTTACTGATGTTTAGAGTGGACGGTGAATAAACAATGATCAATGCCACGAGGCCGTCAATGTTCTCACATTTTCCATGAATCACAGGCCGCACAAACAGCTAACCGTCCGATTACTTAGAGAGTATTAGCGGCAGCGATAATCGCTCCTCGAACGCTGTTGTAGTACTTTCGGTTACCCTCCTGATTATAATGTACACCATCAACAAGATATTTAGACCAATCGGCCCACAGACCACGATGTCGCCAAAATGTTACCGTCTCAAAAGACTGGACTGCGTCGGCCATATAATTATTATAATCCACAACCCGGTCATTGAAATCCTCGCGTAACGAGAAACGCGACAGTTCCGCACTACGGAAAAACATTTGCGAAACAACAACACGTTGAACCGCGGCCATGACACCTAAGTAGGTCGCGTACGCGAGCACGCGGTCTCCTAAAACCATCGGGTCAACCTCCGAGATATCGTTAGTCCCCACCTCCAGAAAAACTATATCGCTGTTAGCCACCTTGGTCGCGAACGAATACAGTTGGGGGACTTTAAGCCCGCCTCTAGCCACAAACGTTACGTTAAATTTATCGTCGTCGAGATTAAAATGCAAAGATTTATTCTCAACGGAATAAAGCGCTAATCGACGAACAAAGGAATGACCCAGAACTTTAACCTCAAACATAGCTGCCAATGCTATGAATACTATATCGAAGAGCAGTAACCACTAACAGTATTGAGACAAATTAGGCAAATACCAATAACATAAAACTCAATCGAATGACAATGTGTGGTTACCTTTCTTTCTTTGTAATTCGCACTGGGCAGCGGCAACAGCGCGGCTGCCCTTTTATACCATAGTATCACGTGGAAAGTCATGTGACCCTGCCTAGCCTAAGTCGCTGGAATTACCGTAAATGTTAGTCTTTAGGCTCGGAGCAATGCCCACATAAAAGGCATTTGACTTGTATCATAATGTCGTATTGTTGATGGCTTCAATCTTTGCAAACATTGCTACCGATGTTGCTATTGATGCTATTCTTTTAACATATTACAAATCTTGTATTTACATCATTTGACATAAGGCAAGTACACATGTACACAAGAAATGTGAATTAATGTATTATTATCTGTCATGATATCGATATAAATTTGTTTATGATTGTTGATACTACTACTGAATAGTTGCATTGTTGTATGTGTGGTTTTCCCTCAGCCAAGTACATGTTCTCTATGGGGATGTCTGCTGGCTCTGGTGACATTGTGCCTGCCACAAGATTGCCGCACGATGTGACAAGTCACTGTGTTGACAGCCTACACTTACAGCACAAGTCTGTGTACTTCGCCAGTGTCACTGCTGTCAATGGTGGACTCAATGAAAAGAATGTCACAGTAAACTCAGACGGAGGTAGGATACAACATACTTGAACACAGTCTATGTTCCTGTTGCATCAGTGTTCTATAAGCAAAGTTCTAACTTAAGTTGTAGTGTTTGGATCAGTGCCTGTACATTGCATTACAGTATAATTATATAGTCCTTAACAGGGTTTTTAGCTATTTTATAAAATATAATTATCTGACTAATTCAGTGCACACGCACATGTAGTACACACACGCGCACATGCACACGCACACGCACACACACACAGTACATACATGCGCACATGCATGCACACACAGACACACACACACAACCGCACAACTGCACACGCACACATGTGCACGCACACACACATACATGTCTACCTGGCAGCATACAACATTATAAGCACTTTCTAAGTTTATTTTACTTACAGTTAAACAAGTGTTTTGCAGGACTGTACTGGTAGATGTGCTTCTGTCTTTAGACTGAGAGTCACATGCAGACATTCACTCATGTTACAGTGTACGTAGACGTGACACCCCCAGTGAAGGGGTTAGTGACAGATGGCTTGAACCCTGATGAAGATCAGATATACTCATCAGAGGCATCCACAGTTGCCAGCACGTGGAAAAACTTTTCTGACCCAGAATCTGGCCTCAAAAGTTACCTAGTCAACATATACAGAAAGTCTGCAGGTAAAATGTTGTGTATGCAGCTGATTCATCTACTCACAAGATTGGGAAAATTATGAAATTTCAAGTTTGCTATAGTTGTATGCATAAAATGTAATTGTATTTAAATATTTTTTCTTTCGGTAATTATAATTGTTTATGATTTATTTTATATGTTAACAGATTTGTGTTGTTACAATATTTACTTTTTTAGATTGGTGTAATTTATTACACCTGTTTATATGTAGTGGTGTGTGGCTTTTATATGTGAAATAATTGCATTGTATAACAACACTAACGCACGGTATAGCAATCGTTCTCCAAATCAATCTTGACATGTGTCATTTGTTGATTTGACACTTTTGTTATGTTATTCGTCCCCCCAAAATATTTTGTTGGCCCCAGTAGAAGTAGAAGGGAAGTGTCTGCCGTCCTAATACTCCTGATATCTATAAGTGTTTTGTAATATTTCAGGCACCAGAATCAGGGGTTCGCTTCAGTTTAGCCCCTTATTGTTTTAAGTCTCAGTAGTAGGGAGGTGAGTTCCACCCTGACACCCACGATGTTTTAAGCTCTAGTGGTTAAATAGAGCAATTTCTTACAGTCACACCTCGTCATAGCACACGTCACTCATGTCAAATATTTGTCTTGTAATGGGACCGGTACCTTGGTAGCAGCATGTTCTATTTACAGTATTTGGGCCAGTAACATTTTGGGCAGCCCAGGAACTTTTCAAATATACTCGCCCCTGCGACAGTGGTTACAACACCTTATTACCCTTCATGTTTCAGGCCCCAATGGCAGGGAGGTGAGACTGCACACAGAGAAGAACCTGGCGCCATCTGTGAGCTCACTGGAGAGACATCACTTCCATCTACACCACGGTGACTTTGTCCGTGTTGATGTGACAGCCACAAACAGAGCCGAGACAAGTTGCTCAGTGACATCAGATGGGGTGACAGTAGATCTGACAGACCCCAAGATGCTGCAGCTCGTTGATGGTGACAACTTGCAACATGACAAGGAATACACTGTGAGTGTGACGGCTTCTCTTTGCTGCAATACATAGATTTAACAATAACACTGTCACAGGTGTTAATTGGCACTTCTCCAAATTCCAACAAACCAATAGAATAAAGAATTCACTTGTTGATACAGCAATTCACCTGTGCTCTGGAAAACGATTTTTTTTGCGAATGGTTCAGTTGTCCTCAGTTGTCCCAGAGACAACTACTTTAGTAGGACTAGATTCACTTGTCCATCGACTAGTTCACCTGTTATGGACAACTGGACAAATTTCAAGCCCTGTTTGCTGTTTGCCAAGATGTCGTTACCGTTTTCATTCTGTTACGGGGACAGAATGCATAGCAAATATTTGGGGTGCCAGATTTGTCAGAATATACATTCTGATAAGCGTACAGCTATGTTTGGCTCCGAAAAAGATTTCACTTTCTCATGCTAGATGGTGTTGTGACATGAATATGGCAATGAGTTCATAGCTAAAGAATTTGACAACTTGTGTTCAAGGATTCGACCACTGAGTTGACATGTTCATGGTCATTTGTTGACCCTGAATCTGGGATTGACCACTACCAAATATCAGCGTATGAACTACTTGGAGGCAAGACAACTATGATCTACCCCGCTGGGTAAGGGTAACTGAACATGTACATGTTTCTTTACGTGTGTCAGTGGCTGTTTTTGACATCTACATTTGTAAAGTGTTAGTTACTTATTATCTGTGATTGATACATGTTTTATTTGTCTGTTATATTCCACATGCCTTAGATTGAGCAACTGCAAATATAAGTTAAATATGTTTGTGTACTCCATTGATAACTTAAACCATAAGGAACCACTCATTATACATTCATGGCATGTTGTTTTGACAATTAACAGGCAGTTTGGTTTCTATGATGAATATGAGCCTATGTTTTAAGAATGGGTTTGGTTTAATAATTCACAATAAGATAGTATGCCGAGTTACAATCTTGGACCACACAGGTTATAAAGCTGGTATACATTGCCAGAACATTCATCATATATCTTTAGTAGTTTATTGCTCTGGATCTTGTTGTAGATGATATTTTCTTGCTCTAGTATTATCTGTGAATGATGGTCAATTATACATCTTAGATCCCAGGGAAAGATTGTACCAGCCAGCGCCACCTCATGGACAACAGATGAACCCATGAGTCTGAAGGTGGGAGCACGGTACAGAATGCGTGTGACAGCCGTGAATGGGGCAGGACTGGCCGCTGTCCACTACACCAGTGGACTATTGGTGGACCCAACGCCACCCAAGGTATGGGCTGTGGTGTCATTTGTCATGTAGGCTTGTTCAGTTGACGTATCATTACACTGAAATGATTGCAGGGTCACCATAGACAATTTGACAACATACATAGAAATTGCCATGTTTCCCCCACGTTATTGGTAGTTAAGCAGTAGGTAAGCAGGTGGGGAATCCTGGCAAAGCCACATGGAATGAAGGGAAAGATTGGTGATGAGGGCAGATTTATTGTGTACTGTTACGATATGTGGATGATATGATCTGTTTTCTGTCACCAGATGACATTTGTGCACGCTGGCACACTCTTAGGAGAATCAGAGGAACTAATCGATGGTTATGTTGTTCACAATGATGAGAATGGTATCCAGGCTTCATGGGGGGCCGTGGATGGAGAAAGTGACATCTCTGAATACTATGTTGGCATAGGAACTGCAGAAGGTAAAGATATTTTCAGATGCCAATATACTCTCCATTTTGTACAATATCGTACAAAGCAGACTTAAGATACTGTGTATAAATATAACAATCAGGCAGTTTGTTCTTGACAGTCAAAGCCATGTAGTGAACAGGCAGACACCAATCAATCTAGAACATTTAAATTAACAGTGTAACATTTGTTTTGAAATTATTAACATCTGCCTGTATATAAAAGCATTGTGAATTGCGTGACCATATTTATTATTCCAATATTATGTTCTTGACAGCCAACAGAGTTCTATGTAGATTAATTCGGGGTGGGGTAGCAGTTGACATTTGTCTTACTGGCTGCTGTTTTTTCTGCTGCTTTGAATTTTAGTTTTGACTGACACATCAGGAATGTATAGTTTGAGTGGGTTACATGTGGAGTGTCTTGATGTTCCTTCTGTCACATTGCAGGACAAACAGATGTTCTGGGATTCCGCAGCATGGGACTGTCACAGGACGGCTACATTGACAAGTTGTCCCTGGCCCTGACAGACCCTGTCACCAACTCTCCTGTCTACTACATCATAGTGAAGGCTCTAAACGGAGCCGGCAAACACAGCACTCTTATGTCCTCACAGTAAGAACCTCATGAGTACATTTTACTTCTGTAAAGGTGCGAATGAACCATTTCAGTTCTACACCCCTGATCTGCTGTGACCACTGAGCACGGCATTCCAGTGAGGTGCAGCAAAGTTGACAACCTCTTTTCATATCAAGATTTTGGAACCAAATAAGCATTTTATGAATAGGGATGTTATATATTATCAGAAAATATGATAATCAGTGAGTAAAATGAGCTGTACTATATTACACTGACAACACGGTATACTGCTCTTGCTCCGGTTTAATTCTGTAACTTTTATCATCACTGACATCCAAGTATTGATCAAAACTAATCGGTCAGTTTCATTGTTAAGTTCACTAACATCGCCATAGTTTCAAATGTAATTATTGTCCGATGTGGTTTCTTTGCAAACCATTGGTTGAAATACTGCCTTCCACCATTGTAGCCACCATAGGTTTCGATAAACAATCTTCAAATATCGACAAAAATCAGTAAATTGTTAGTGAACTACAGCGACAATTAAATACCGAATTAACTCAGCTTGGCCAGTGTATATAATAACTGGCTCCGCTGATAATTATGAGTTAAAACGCTTTGAATGGCAAAGCTTGCCAAAATCTCAATAGCTGCCTACCGTACCGAAGTGTCGCAAGCGGTGATGTCGTTAAAGGGGCATCCTCTACAGAAATGGTTAAAGTAACTTCACCCATTTTATTAAGATAAAAATAAGCTGATTTCAATGGTAACTAAAAAATGGTTGTGAAACTGTAAACTTGAAAGAAGTAGTGATAGACACCACACCACTACATTTTCCAATCTCTGTTTACTCTCACCAGTTTGGATTTTTTTATGAGTGTAGAATACTAATAAAAAACTGATGTACCACTGGTCAACTTATGTGTTTTTGAATATATTAAAATGTTGTGAGCATTATAAAAAAGAATCATGCTGTTAGATGATATGTGGAGATGTGGTTGGAGTGGTCAGTGATGACAGGACACTTAGTGGACATTGTATGTTGTAGTCCCATCAAGATGGTGTCTGGGGATGTGCCTGGAGTGGTCAGTGATGGTCCAGACACTCAGCTGGACATTGACTATGAGATGGACGTGTCAGAAGTGACCGTGACCTTCAGTGGCTATGAGAGTGAGAGAGATGGAGTGACTCACTATCAGTGGGCAGTCGGCTCCGCTCCAAGACTTGATGATGTCATGCCGTTCTCCTACATCAATCTGGTGGAGGAGGACGGAGGCACACAGGGAATGCTGGGTAAGATGACGCAGAATTCCCCTTCCTCTTATTCTTTACGAGGAGTGCCACATCAGTTAGGGTGGTCCCCTATCTCACCACATCGTCTCCATAATAATAAGGTTACATCTTTTGCCCGTAAGTCCTTGGGAACCAAGCTCAGACGAAGGCACATCAAATCAAAAGGGTTATTCAATCTTACCATCAGTAAGCAATATTGCAGTCATCAACAGATGTATTGTTATTTCAGATAATATCCAGTTGTTCATATTTCACAGTCACATATGTCAGTAACATTTCTGTTTGATGACGACGGTTGAAAGCTGCCAAAGTATGACTGAAGAAAAGAGTAAATTTTGCTAAAAATGGTGACACAGAACTTGTGCAGCCTAATGTGAAACTTGTGCACAGGTGTCGGCGGTAGTGGCAAGGGTCAAGGCCAGGTGGCGCTGTCTGCTGGGGTCAAGTACTACACGACAGTGCGAGCACTGACAGGAGCGGGGGCAGTGCTGGAGTCTGTCTCTGATGGCTTCCTGGTTGACGTCACTGCTCCAGTCCCTGTCGTCAAGTCTACTGGAGGTGTAGCACTCAATCTCACTGCCAGGGCAGCTACATCGACCATCTACCAGAAGGAGGTTGACTCCTTCACCGCAGCCTGGGACGTCAGTGACCCAGAGAGTGGTGTCTCAGATGTCTGGTTTCATCTGGGCACCTACCCAGGTAGGTCCTGAAGGATCCACGTTGGGAGTGGGTTGATTGACAATGTGCTTTCATTACAACAGCTGTAAACACAGTAAAACATTTAGGATGGAAATATATATTTCTGATTTTAGAAAACAGTTTCTTACTTTTCCCTCAATAATATACAGTAGTGATTAGAGTTGTTTGGTTTTTATATAGAATGGTGGAAAATGTGTTTGTACCCATAAAATAAATATTATAAGAAGCACACAATTTTATACGTTGTTTTATTAGCTAAGTCAAACCGAGTCAACCTTTAAAAAATACTGCAGTATTTAAAATTAAAGATATACAATTAAACCTGGCCACAGTCACCTCATTAACATGGCTGTCCATCAGTGATCTCTGCTTGTGCTACAGATGCTACAGATATCCATCCTTCAACATGGGTTGGCAATGTGACTAGTCTAGAGAATGGATATGTGTCGCCCTACACAGATGGAGTGCCTAACATTCTTACCCTCGATGCTGCAAATGGGGTAGGCTACTTACTCATCTCTGTGTTAGTGTGGCTATTTCTAAGTTACTTTTATCTTTTGTCAACTTTTGTTCTGGTATGAAGTTGGCTACCTGTGTTATTTCATAAAGTTCACATAATCTTGATATGTGAAACTTTCGTCTACACATGTAAATGTAACTGTTGTAATGTTGTCTCAGGCAATTGACTGTGGAGTCATTGTAACCTTGGTGATCGTTTATGTAGCATCTTATGTTAGTGCAGCACTTTATTGGCAACACAGAAGCTGGATCCTGGTTTGTAGGATACACATTCAGGGATTTCTCAAGACGTGTCGACACTACATGTCAACGTTATCAGCTCGCACACACTTGAACACTCCATGCAGAAGAAATGCAAATTACAGGAATGCAAACAAAGAAAAATGTAACTTTTGTGATGGCTATGATATTAGAGCACTTAATCATGTGCCTGTTTAAATAAAATAAATGCTGTACTGATGCCTTCTATAATAAATAGTATGTTTAAGTAAGCTTTGTCATGTGACAACATGTAGTAAGCCCAGTGTGTTGTTAACAGGCCGGGTTGACAGCAGAGCAAGTGTCACCAGCCCTCACAGTGGACACATCTCCACCTCTAGATGGCAAGGTCGTCTGTCCAGAGTTTGTACAAGGTTTGTGAAATTTCCTTCAGAAACAGGATTAAATTGTTGGTTCAAAAAGAATGTTTTGTCATCTAACCATTTCATCTAGAACCACTGGAATTGTTGGATCAGATTAACACGATATTTACTTAAACATATGGTTGTATATAGCTTGCTGTTATTAGGAGGTAACTCTGTTCAGTATAATTGGAGTGACTTTATTGACACTGTTATCTGTTTGTGTCACTAGGAGGAGACACTCTTTAGTTGGAGTGACTTCATTGACACTGTCCTCAGTTTGTGTCTCTACGAGGGGACAGTCTTGAGCCTAGTTGGAGTGACTTCATTGACACTGTCCTCTGTTTGTGTCACTAGGAGGGGACAGTCTTGAGCCTAGTTGGAGTGACTTCATTGACACTGTCCTCTGTTTGTGTCACTAGGAGGGGACAGTCTTGAGCCTAGTTGGAGTGACTTCATTGACACTGTCCTCTGTTTGTGTCACTAGGAGGGGACAGTCTTGAGCCTAGTTGGAGTGACTTCATTGACACTGTCCTCTGTTTGTGTCACTAGGAGGGGACAGTCTTGAGCCTAGTTGGAGTGACTTCATTGACACTGTCCTCTGTTTGTGTCACTAGGAGGGGACAGTCTTGAGCCTAGTTGGAGTGACTTCATTGACACTGTCCTCTGTTTGTGTCACTAGGAGGGGACAGTCTTGAGCCTAGTTGGAGTGACTTCATTGACACTGTCGTCTGTTTGTGTCACTAGGAGGGAACACTCTTGAGTGTAGTTGGAGTGAAGTTATTGACACTGTCCTCTGTTTGTGTCACTAGGAGGGGACAGTCTTGAGCCTAGTTGGAGTGACTTCATTGACACTGTCCTCTGTTTGTGTCACTAGGAGGGGACAGCCTTGAGTATAATTGGAGTGACTTCATTGAAACTGTCCTCTGTTTGTGTCACTAGGAGGAGACAGCCTTGAGTGTAACTGGAGTGGCTTCATTGAGAAGGAAAGTGGAGTAGAGTTCTTCCAGTTTGGCATTGGCAAGATAGAAGGAGATGACAGTGTGTATGAGTTCCACCGCGTTGAAGCCAGTGTCAGCTCACACAAGGCTACAGGTGGGTTTATTGCAGGCATGTTTGTATAATGGAAAAAAGTGGTTCATATTTGGAATGATATAAATTATATCAGTGTATAGATTACGCAAACACCATATCTTATTCAAACACATTAGCCACGCATATGTCAAATCATGTCTGCGTGTCAAATAAACTCATATTGATGAAAATTGAATACATTTAATTTCTCTGGTAATTGAGAAATCAGCATTTCAATAACCAACTCATGAATAACAAATGCCTGTGTTAATTAATGCTATTTTTCTGTTTTATGTATGCTAATGATATCTTAATAACTATTTATTTAAAAATTAAATTGCGTTTAATAAACAAATGACTTTGTATTTTGTTAATCCAGTGAATAGCTAGTGGTGCACCAAAATCATAATTATGATGGATTATAATTTAGTATAAAAATTAAGTTTTCATTAAAAAGTTACTATTTTGTCAGCCAAACTGTTTTATTGCATAAATTGATGTACTGTTTATTACTACAAGTATCCACATTTGATTGTCGATGTGTGGTGTTGTTACATGTGATATGAAACACTTCCTTGTGATTGAGTTGAGTCCTGTGTGCAGGCATTACAAATGGTGGCTTGCAACATCAGGAGACATACTACGTGACAGTGACAGCTGTCAACAAAGTTGGATTGACAACTACAGCTTTCTCTAAGCCTCTCGTGGTTGACAACACTCCTCCTCAGGTGTGTCAGAGAACTAGCATTTTGTTCACTGTGAGAACTGTCATGGCAGTGACCTAGTTGTTGGTGTGTCCGTCGTGCTACAGTTTCTGTCATGTGACCCACTACAACAAGTTAGCTATTAGATAAAAAAAATAGAGCCTGGCAATTACTTGTGGTGGGTCACTTATATGAATGAAGATGGTCATCAGACGGGTAATGTTTAAATAATATATGTTTACTAATTTTACTTAGTTTACTTTACCTTTTTTCTAGAGATGTACCAGCAATCTTTATTAGAAAACCATGTCTCATCATTCTGTCCAAAACCGCCAGTGAATTATTAGTTTCTAATTGTAGAATACTCATTGTGATTCTCCACATAGAGGTCTAAGATGTAGAATACAGATTTGTTCTGTATGAGGAGAATAACAACAGTCATACTTACACAAAAGGGACGACAAGTAACTACTGCACACAGCAGATACATATGTCATGTATTTGTTTCGTAGGTTTTACAGCAGACCTAAATATAAATATGGTATTGATAAAATATTAATTAATTCTTTATATCTAACTATTATATAGATAGCTGTGATAATTAATTAAATTAATTATTATTTTGGTAAATAAATGTTGTTCATCATAACATGAAATTTCATTTGTTAGGGAGGACTTGTGATTGAATTGTCAGACACGAGCGTCACTTCATTGAACCCTGACAGCCTCGATACAGGTGTAACTCAGCATGAAGCAGGTGTGTTATTTTAGTCAAAAATAAAAATAAATGTACGCACCAGGAATATGGGGATATATTCTGGGTTGACAGGGATGACATTTGTCTTTGCTGGATGTTCAGAATTCTACGAGTTCAGACACAATGCACTCCTACCACCACCATATTATTGAATATGTAGCACTGTGTACATGCTAGTGTATCTTCAAAATCAGGAATTTTACTTAGTAACTGACAACAGATTAGGTATTCTACATATCTTTCCTGAGCTCTTGTGTCTTATATTTGAAGCTGCAGCATTTGCAAGGAAGGATGTCATTTGCCAGCGTGCCGTGACACAGGTGGTTGTAGCATGGCAACCATTTAAGGACCCAGAAACAGACGTCATAAGGTACATGATGTGTATGAACTGCATAAAGTATTGGTAATTACGGAAGAGATTTGTAACATATTAGTTAAACCACTGCACAGTAAGTTGGTGGGCCACATTTACAAATATTTCATATTGCTGCCTTTTAAATGTTGCATGATTCTGTTCAAGCTCATCTCAATATTTTCAGATGTTCTGTTTGATGCAGTGATGTACCTGAGTACCTGGCACCTGTTATTAGAGTCAAATAACTGGTGACACACACGCACACGCACACGCACACGCACACGCACACGCACACGCACACACACACACAAACACACACATATACACATCTGGCTGGCAGCATACAAGGGTTAATGTCATTGTTCCTGTTACGCTGATGAAAATAGGATTTAGCCATGAGTTATTTTACAAAGATAGCACCTGATGCATTTTTGTTCTAATGATATAAAAACTTAATGCCAACATTTGTTGTGTCAAATAACTGCATAAGTTTGCAGACACTTCCTGCAAAGCCTTACCCTGTAAGTATGTCAGTGTTAGATGCATGTTTGTAAGAATATATCACTGTACATGAGTTTTGTTTGCCCAGATACCAAGTAGCTCTTGGCTCCACGCCTGGTGGAACTCAGATCCACCCATTTGAGGACATCTCTCCTGGGGCATTGTCTGTCGTCATCCATGGCCTTGACCTCTCACGTCAACGTAGGATGTTTGCCACTGTGAAGGGGTACAACGCAGCGGGACTTCACAGCACAGCCACCTCCAATGGCGTCTACATCAGTCGTGTCAGCGCTGGTCTTGAACCACTTGGAATCTCCTCTGTGTATGACGGCAGTGACATCAACACTGACATGTAAGTGATATATCAGTGTCTTGAACCACTTGGAGTCTCCTCTGTGTATGACGGCAGTGACGTCAACACATACAGATAAGTAGGATCATGATATTGTAATACCTCAATGACATGGCACCAGAACTCCATTGGCTACACATATACAAAATTGGCATATATCAGCCCTCGATAAGCAACGCACTTCCTTATTAAATTGACATCTGGTTTTGAATTAAATTCAGTAATAACGAAACAATTATTATTTCAAATATTAAACTAAAGCACATGTTTATGTACATTAGTGAGTGTATTGAGACAGTTGTTGTGCTGGAGAATCCATGTTGTGATTGTTTATAGCCATGCTGTGTATTGTTTATAGCCATGCTGTGTTTGTTTTTAACCACCATGGTGTGTTTGTTTATAACCATGCTGTGTATTGTTTATAGCCATGTTGTGTTTGTTTATAACCATGCTGTGTTTGTTTATAACCATGCTGTGTTTGTTTATAACCATGCTGTGTTTGTTTATAACCATGCTGTGTTTGTTTATAACCATGCTGTGTTTGTCTATAACCATGCTGTGTTTGTCTATAACCATGCTGTGTTTGTCTATAACCATGCTGTGTTTGTCTATAACCATGCTGTGTTTGTCTATAACCATGCTGTGTTTGTCTATAACCATGCTGTGTTTGTTTGCAGTGAGTTCCAGGACCACAATGATGGTCTGTCTGCTCACTGGGATGTCAGTGGGGATCCTTGTCCCACAGACAAGCTTGAGTGGGCCATTCACAAGTTTGATGGCACTGTTGTCCTTGGATTGACAGAACTACCAGCAGGTAGGAGCTAGTGGAGACATGTTGCATCCTCTCATGTTAAGTACAGTACGATAATCTAAATAGTAAGCCATGTATCGGCTGTGGACATGTCATGCTGTATACTGTGTTTATGCAGGACGTTTATTGAAATAGAAAATGTTAGTGTTTTGATTATAAGTAGATGGCTCCTTTGAGAATGACTTTTTAACCTTAGGAGTAAGATTATTTGTCTTAAAACACACAATGCCTCTGTAGATGCAAGAAACGCTGAGGCTGATGAGTTGGCCCTGAAAGACGGAGAATCCTACTTTGTTGTTCTGCGAGTGACCAACAAACTTGGCTTTGTCTACACCATCCACTCCAACGGTGTCACTGTGAAGCTGGAGCCGCTGTTGCCAGGCAACGTGAGAGATGGTGACATCATTGGCACTGACCTCAACTACCAGCCTTCTGTCACAAGTCTCTCAGCCAACTGGGATGGTTTTGGTAAACCAAAACATGATGACAACGGCCCAGTGATTAGCAGTAAGTATTTTCAAACGTAACCTCCTGTATGATTATATAAATGGTATGTTATCTTCTTATAACATTTCACATGTTTTTGTCATAAAGAAATCTTCAGAAACTAGAATTTCAAACAAAATCTATGATTAAATGCACATGTTCACAGCCATTGTTGCATCGTTGTGCCAAGTTTTATCAGTTCAGTGTGAGCCAGTTGTTACAAAAGTGTGTGTGTTGTCGAAGAAGTTTGTAATATGTTACAGAGGTTAATTGTTTGTTACGTAAATGAGTTGGTTTGTTAAACAAATCAGTTACAGTGTTGATGTGTATTGCAGAAGTGGGACATGTGTTACAAAAGTGAGTCATGTTACATAAGAGGGTTATGTGTTACAGACGTTGGTTGTGTGTTACAGAAATTAGTCCTGTGTTAGAAAAGTGGATCGTGTGTTACAGAAGTGAGCCTTATGTTACAGAAGTGAGTGGAATGTTACAAAAGTGAGCCTTGTGTTACAGAAGTGAGTCGAGTTGACGGCAGCCTTGGAGACCATCTCAAGATAGAGCACTACGAGGTGGCAGTTGGCACCGACCGTAGGTTCCACAGATCCAGGAATAACATCCAACCCTTCACCAATGTTGGTCTCAATGTCACGTGGAGTTTCTCTGACCTCAATCTCATCCCTCGTTCATCTACCTACTATGTGACAGTGCGGGCCTACAGTGTGTCGTCGGCCATGGTCGAGGTCACATCTAATGGCATCAAGGTTGGCTATGGAAGCCATGTTGTTACTAATGGATCGCTGGAACTCTCCGGGTAAGTTTCTTGACAGACACCACAGTATTCCATGCCCAATAGACTATTGTTGTTCCATGTACAACTATTGAATAGTTGTACATGGAACAACCCACTCATAAAACCATATATTGGCCTGAAGACTGAAACTGAAAGTAAATGGGAATAGACTGAGAAGAGAAACATTGCAAGACATCCAAATACCGCTTGGATGTCTTAAAATCAAGCTGCATTGTACAGAGATGCATGTCCACTAAGCTGTACCTGAAAATTTGCTTTCAGGTCCAATGTTAGGATGATTATGCTACATGTGTGAACTGTTGACTGGCTGGTGAATTATGTACAAATAACATGTTTACAGATACAGTTCATCAACGACACATCTGTCATTCTCCTGGAGTGGGTTCAAGTTCCTGCTTCCTGTGAAGATGTACTACTGGGGCATTGCAACATCAGAGGCTGCTCTGACGTCCGTGTCTTGTGATGTGATGGTGGGTCTCTTCCATTCATGTTGATTTCTATTGGTAACAGACATATCTGAGAAGACAACACATTGTTTTTGAAATATTGTTTAACCAGTGAATGGTACACAATAACTACCAACTGTGTTAAATATTCAAGAGTGAATCTGTGTTAAAAATGTCTTTAATTGTTCAAGGTAACTACACATCTAGATGAAGTACAGTTGGACTCTGCAGACGTGAATTAATTCTTTGCCAGTTGTCCTTTGACACTTGTTGCTGTAACTCTACTTGTCTGTGTCCTACTGTCCTTCCTTTATCTCAGCTTGTCTGTGTCCTACTGTCCTTCCTTTATCTCAGCTTGTCTGTGTCCTACTGTCCTTCCTTTATCTCAGCTTGTCTGTGTCCTACTGTCCTTCCTTTATCTCAGCTTGTCTGTGTCCTACTGTCCTTCCTTTATCTCAGCTTGTCTGTGTCCTACTGTCCTTCCTTTATCTCAGCTTGTCTGTGTCCTGCTGTCCTTCCTTTATCTCAGCTTGTCTGTGTCCTACTGTCCTTCCTTTATCTCAGCTTGTCTGTGTCTTACTGTCCTTCCTTTATCCCAGCTTGTCTGTGTCCTACTGTCCTTCCTTGATCTCAGCTTGCCTGTGTCCTACTGTTCTTCCTTTATCTCAGCTTGTCTATGTCCTGCTGTCCTTCCTTTATCTCAGCTTGTCTGTGTCCTACTGTCCTTCCTTTATCTCAGCTTGTTTGTGTCCTGCTGTCCTTCCTTTATCTCAGCTTGTCTGTGTCCTGCTGTCCTTCCTTTATCTCAGCTTGTCTGTGTCCTGCTGTCCTTCCTTTATCTCAGCTTGTCTGTGTCCTGCTGTCCTTCCTTTATCTCAGCTTGTCTGTGTCCTACTGTCCTTCCTTTATCTCAGCTTGTCTGTGTCCTACTGTCCTTCCTTTATCTCAGCTTGTCTGTGTCCTACTGTCCTTCCTTTATCTCAGCTTGTCTGTGTCCTACTGTCCTTCCTTTATCTCAGCTTGTCTGTGTCCTACTGTCCTTCCTTTATCTCAGCTTGTCTGTGTCCTGTTGTCCTTCCTTTATCTCAGCTTGCCTGTGTCCTGTTGTCCTTCCTTTATCTCAGCTTGTCTGTGTCCTACTGTCCTTCCTTTATCTCAGCTTGCCTGTGTCCTACTGTTCTTCCTTTATCTCAGCTTGTCTGTGTCCTGCTGTCCTTCCTTTATCTCAGCTTGTCTGTGTCCTGCTGTCCTTCCTTTATCTCAGCTTGTCTGTGTCCTGCTGTCCTTCCTTTATCTCAGCTTGTCTGTGTCCTACTGTCCTTCCTTTATCTCAGCTTGTCTGTGTCCTACTGTCCTTCCTTTATCTCAGCTTGTCTGTGTCCTACTGTCCTTCCTTTATCTCAGCTTGTCTGTGTCCTACTGTCCTTCCTTTATCTCAGCTTGTCTGTGTCCTACTGTCCTTCCTTTATCTCAGCTTGTCTGTGTCCTACTGTCCTTTCTTTATCTCAGCTTGTCTGTGTCCTACTGTCCTTCCTTTATCTCAGCTTGTCTGTGTCCTACTGTCCTTCCTTTATCTCAGCTTGTCTGTGTCCTACTGTCCTTCCTTTATCTCAGCTTGTATGTGTCCTACTGTCCTTCCTTTATCTCAGCTTGTCTGTGTCCTGCTGTCGTTCCTTTATCTCAGCTTGTCTGTGTCCTGCTGTCCTTCCTTTATATCAGCTTGTCTGTGTCCTACTGTCCTTCCTTTATCCCAGCTTGTCTGTGTCCTGTTGTCCTTCCTTTATCTCAGCTTGTCTGTGTCCTGCTGTCCTTCCTTTATCTCAGCTTGTCTGTGTCCTACTGTCCTTCCTTTATCTCAGCTTGCCTGTGTCCTACTGTTCTTCCTTTATCTCAGCTTGTCTGTGTCCTGTTGTCCTTCCTTTATCTCAGCTTGTCTGTGTCCTGCTGTCCTTCCTTTATCTCAGCTTGTCTGTGTCCTGCTGTCCTTCCTTTATCTCAGCTTGTCTGTGTCCTACTGTCCTTCCTTTATCTCAGCTTGTCTGTGTCCTACTGTCCTTCCTTTATCTCAGCTTGTCTGTGTCCTACTGTCCTTCCTTTATCTCAGCTTGTCTGTGTCCTACTGTCCTTCCTTTATCTCAGCTTGTCTGTGTCCTACTGTCCTTTCTTTATCTCAGCTTGTCTGTGTCCTACTGTCCTTCCTTTATCTCAGCTTGTCTGTGTCCTACTGTCCTTCCTTTATCTCAGCTTGTCTGTGTCCTACTGTCCTTCCTTTATCTCAGCTTGTATGTGTCCTACTGTCCTTCCTTTATCTCAGCTTGTCTGTGTCCTGCTGTCGTTCCTTTATCTCAGCTTGTCTGTGTCCTGCTGTCCTTCCTTTATATCAGCTTGTCTGTGTCCTACTGTCCTTCCTTTATCCCAGCTTGTCTGTGTCCTGTTGTCCTTCCTTTATCTCAGCTTGTCTGTGTCCTGCTGTCCTTCCTTTATCTCAGCTTGTCTGTGTCCTACTGTCCTTCCTTTATCTCAGCTTGCCTGTGTCCTACTGTTCTTCCTTTATCTCAGCTTGTCTGTGTCCTGTTGTCCTTCCTTTATCTCAGCTTGTCTGTGTCCTGCTGTCCTTCCTTTATCTCAGCTTGTCTGTGTCCTGCTGTCCTTCCTTTATCTCAGCTTGTCTGTGTCCTACTGTCCTTCCTTTATCTCAGCTTGTCTGTGTCCTACTGTTCTTCCTTGATCTCAGCTTGTCTGTGTCCTGTTGTCCTTCCTTGATCTCAACTTGTTTGTGTCCTACTGTCCTTAATGTAGATATACTTTTCTGTGTCCTGCTGCCCTTCCTGTACTCTGCTTGTCTGTGTCCTGGTGTCATTATGTCAGTCAGTGTCACTTATGATGACACAGGTGCACCTTGAAGAAGATGACACGGCCAGTCACTCCCAAGTGTTTGATGTCCATCCACTGACCAGTGTTGGTCTGGACACCTATGTCCAGCTGACTGACCTGAGCCTGGTGC
The DNA here is from genome assembly GCA_964017155.1 of Oasisia sp. SBJ-2009. Lineage (NCBI taxonomy): Eukaryota > Metazoa > Annelida > Polychaeta > Sabellida > Siboglinidae > Oasisia > Oasisia sp. SBJ-2009. Next base: position 27,653,957 of record OZ024865.1, read on the forward strand.
ATGGTGCCACCTACTATGTCATGGTCATCGCTGTGGATGAGAGTGGGGGTTGTGTGGAGACGTCAGACTCTGTTACCGTGGACACCACGCCTCCACAGAGTGGGCAGATTGGAGTGGGAACAGACACTGACATGGTCAGTTGTTTTGGTTATCAATTTCAAACATTTAGTTTTTCTAATTATTTTTCTAATCTTATTACATGTGCCAAGATTTGAAGAATGGCAATTCATATTTTATTGAATTATATAACATGTTATTCGAATTAAGAAAGCCTGTGACAAGGCAGTGCATTTTAACAAGAAATAGCTGTCATAGTAGATGTGTTTGGGCCCGCATGTACGCATGCATGCACACACATAATACATTATGATATTTCAGTTAAGAGTTATGAAGCAATAATAATTGATGATGTACTGTAGTTTGTAATGATGGCAACATGACTATTAACCTGCGATCACTTAGTGGTTTAACCGTTCATTTTTTGTAAGTAACCCAGCATTATCATCAGGCAATGAACAAACGTATTAGCTGGGAACAGTAAGTATATCAGCAGAGAGACAAATGGATGACAGTAAGCAGGCAGGTCAATAATTACTATATATCTTGTCACATTCAGTCTGAATGACCAGTAAAACAATGCACATTTCATTGACTGTACAGACCTGTTTCTGTCCCTGTTGTCTCACAGCAACTGTTGTACGCGTCGTCCCGTGACTCTCTGACCGTCCGGTGGAGTGGCTACACTGACCCAGAGAGTGACATCAAAGACTTCAAGGTCCGCCTCCTCACAGGACCCTCCTGCTTCAGTCATAACGACCTCACGACCCTCGTAGACTGGACAGAGTTATCGTCTAACTCTACCTCATATGAATTCACGCACCTCAATCTACAGGTATCAAATGTCATTGGCTGGACAGAGTTATCTTAATAAACTTGAAGAAACCAGTGTGTGTAGAATTATTTGTGACTGATTGGATAACTGGCTTAATTAATGTTATCACTGTATTGTCTCTTGTAACTTTTAACACCTCTTTCAGTACTTATAACACTGTTTATTGCCATCTTATCCAGGAATCTGCTGTCTACTTTGTTGACCTTCAAGCAACTAATGGTGCTGACATTGAACTCCACAACCTCAGTCGACCTATTCTCCTAGACGATGCTTCCCCTACTGGGGGTGATGTGAAACATGGGGACAACTTCAAAGAAACTGCCACTTTCCAAGGTTCAACAACACATATTCAAGGTACGCCAGATCAGATACCTAAGTTTAATATTGTGTCTCGCCTGAGACAATATTAGACTGAGTTTATGTAAATTTATATGTCATGTAATTGTAAAAGACAGTGTTGCCAGATTGGAAAAATCGAACTATTTTAATATAGTTACTTCAGAATAAGTTCTGCATATAGATGTACCCCAGGGTATATTACATTTTATCACAAATCAGCCTGTTACAGTAGTGACATTGCCTGTATTACTCCAGATGTGACCTCTGTGAAGGTATCACTGTCTCTATCTTGCTCCAGGTGTCTTCTATGAAGTTGACACTATTTCTATATTGCTCCTGATGTCTTCTTCTATGAAGGTGTCACTGTCTCTGTGTTGCTCCAGATGTTTTCTATGAAGGTGACAATGTCTCTATCTTGTTTCACTGTGTGTCTTCCTTTATGTAGATGTCACTGTCTCTATCTTGCTTCACATGTCTTCATCTGTGAAGGTGTCACTATCTCTATCTTGCTCCATGTGTCTTCTTCTATGACGGTGACATTGTGTCTATCTTGCTCCAGATGTGTCCTCTATGACAGTGACAATCTCTAAGTTGCTCCAAATGTGTCCTCTGTAATTGTGACACTCTATCTTGCTCCACGTATGTCCTCTGTGAGGATGACACTGTTGCTATCTTGCTCCTGATGTGCCCTCTATGAAGGTGACACTGCCTGTGTCTTGCTCCAGGTGTCTTCCTGTACGTGCCGTCAGCCAGTGAGTCTGGATGTTCACAGCAGAACTACCCAATGACTGGTCCACATTCCCACTGGATGCCACTTGTACACAAGTACTTGCATGGCTTTCTACAGGACAGACAGAAAGGGATCGCCTTCCAACAATACCAGGTGGTTAAATGACACTTATGCTCTAACACTAGTTATCTACATACGATTTCATAAGACGATCATTATAGTTCACTCCATATTGCACCATATTCATGTAATTGCAAGGAGTTCAAATTAGGTATCACATGTCAAGGATAAGAAATAAATTTATGTGACAATTTTAAGTATTATTTATTCATAAATGCAGGAGTCGGTAATCTACATTATAAAGGTTAGTCTTTGTGTTTGTTTACTTTCAATGTACAACAAGAACATAGTAATGAGTCTGTTGTGTGAGCTGTCATTAAAACATAACAATTATTTATCATTTTAGTTGAGGAGTTTTGTTTGTCAGGTGACAATCCAAATCTTCCTCGGTTATGAAGTGTGCTGAAGTTAAATGTGTGTATTCTAGAAGACAATGTGTGGTCACTGACACTGCATACTTGATAGTTTTGTATATTTTTTAACAATACATTTTTAAGAATACCTTGAAGTGTGTCACGTAGCAACTCCACAGCTGTGTGTGATGTTCTCTGTTGCTGTCAGCTGCACTACACAGCTGTGTGTGATGTTCTCTGTTGCTGTCAGTTGCACTACACAGCTGTGTGTGATGTTCTCTGTTGCTGTCAGTTGCACTACACAGCTGTGTGTGATGTTCTCTGTTGCTGTCAGTTGCACTACACAGCTGTGTGTGATGTTCCCTGTTGCTGTCAGTTGCACTACACAGCTGTGTGTGATGTTCTCTGTTGCTGTCAGTTGCACTACACAGCTGTGTGTGATGTTCTCTGCTGCTGTCAGTTGCACTACACAGCTGTGTGTGATGTTCTCTGTTGCTGTCAGTTGCACTACACAGCTGTGTGTGATGTTCTCTGTTGCTGTCAGTTGCACTACACAGCTGTGTGTGATGTTCCCTTTTGCTGTCAGTTGTTCTACACAGCTGTGTGTGATGTTCTCTGTTGCTGTCAGTTGCACTACACAGCTGTGTGTGATGTTCTCTGTTGCTGTCAGTTGCACTACACAGCTGTGTGTCGTGTTCCCTGTTGCTGTCAGGTGCACTACACAGCTGTGCGTGCTGTTCTCTGTTGCTGTCAGTTGCACTACACAGCTGTGTGTCATGTTCTGTGTTGCTGTCAGTTGCACTATACAGCTGTGTGTCATGTTACCTGTTGCTGTCAGTTGCACTACACAGCTGTGTGTGATGTTCTCTGTTGCTGTCAGTTGCACTACACAGCTGTGTGTCATGTTCCCTGTTGCTGTCAGTTGCACTACACAGCTGTGTGTCATGTTCTATGTTGGTGTCAGTTGCACTACACAGCTGTGTGTCATGTTCTATGTTGCTGTCAGTTGCACTACGCAGCTGTGTGTCATGTTCTCTGTTGCTGTCAGTTGCACTACACAGCTGTGTGCTTAGTAGCAAAATAACCGGCCTCAAACAAACCTCTGTCACTGCTTTGTACGAAAAGCAGGTTCTCCGTAAAGCCAATAAAATAATTAACGACAGCACACACATCCTATATAACGAGTACGTCCTTCTGCCCTCGTCCAGAAGGTTCAGAACAATAACATCCAAAACAAACAGAAAGCGAGATTCATTCATCCCAATGTCAGTACGACTCCTAAATTCAAAACGATAATCACCTCTGGCGTTATGTGTGTATGTTGTATTTTATTTTTTTATTTGTAAAAGGAAGACCACAATTACAATTTAACTTTAATTTTAAAATTATATTATAGAATTTATCTTGTATTTTATTATGATTGATGTTCACTTACTGTTTTAATAATGAATTTATTAGCATTTCTTTTATTTCTCTACTCTGTATTTTAAATTTTTATGACGACGAACGCTGCAAAATGAATTTCCCGGTTCGGGACAATAAAGTTTTATTGTATTGTATTGTATTGTATTGTATTGTGTGTCATGTTCTCTGTTGCTGTCAGTTGCACTACACAGCTGTGTGTCATGTTCTCTGTTGCTATCAGTTGCATTACACGGACGAAGGCTTGCGTGTGAGCCTGAGGAGAGATGTACGGAATGCACGCATGTCATCCGGGGCGCTCCAGGCAGACGCTGATGTTGAAACTGGAGGGAAGTATTCAGTAAGTGCAGCTGAAACAATAGTTGAAGAGGGTTGTTTGCGTTAAACCTTTCTAATTATTGTTCCATGACCAAAACAATAGACTGATATCTGTACTGTTGTGAGCATAATAAATGCAGTATTAATACATGTGGTTTATTGTCATGTTAACCTTCATAATTTGTGAAATTATTTTCTGACTATGTACAGTCTACTTGTATGCCACCTACTCAGTGTTTTCTAGTTCTACTTGGTGTCTTCTATTTTAGTGGCTTCTACCTGCTTGCCTTCTACATGGTGACTTTTATATCGGCGTCTTTTACTTGTATGCCTTCTGCTTGAGTGGCTTCTTGTATATCCTCTACTTGTGTGTCATGTACTCACATGTCTTCTACTGAGTAATTCTACTTGTGTGTATGGTACTTATGAGTCTTCTACTTGTGTGACAGTTTGACATCCTAGCTGCTAGTGGGGAACTACGTGCTGTCACTTCTGTGGTCTTCTTCGATGGCCCTAAGGGAGTGTTTGTTGACTACGCCCCTGTGCTGTTTGATGGAGACACCCCACAGCTGGCTGACAGTGACAGGCGCAGTAATGGACTGAGGATTGTGGAGGCTGGTCTGCCCGGAGACACAGCCCTCAATCTCCCTCTAGACAAGATGCACAAGGGAAGAGGATTTGGCTTCCAGATATTCCCAAGTAAGTGGCAGAGATGTTGCAAGGAGGCTGCTTTTTAGAGCAGGACCTATACAGTTACCACATTCCTGACTGGCTCTGCTCACATGAAAATTGATTTGATAAGGTATATGTGGAATGTTGCATACATCTTTTCTGATTTCTGTGTTTTCATAGCATTTTTTAAATTAACAAATAATTTAGTAGTGAATGTATTCTCTAGTCATCCTTCATCTCTTACAGTTGTGAGTTGACTGTCAGTCTCATTACATTGGAAGTAACAAGATGTGTTACATGTGATTGGATATTTGTGAACATTTACTACGTCCCATTATCAGATGTCTCCTACAAGCAACATACTTCTCATTGGGTTGTGCTGTGGTCAGCCAAGTTAAACAGAACTTCACACACAGTCAGAGAGTTGAGGTTTGACCCTACAGAGAGAATGCACACATACAAGGTGGTCATCAATGAGGATGCTTCAATGGTTGATGATGTGAGTATACAATGCATGCACACACACACACACACACACACACACACACACAAACTCTCACACATGCACACATACACGCACGACACACACACACACACACACACACACACACACACAAACTCTCACACATGCACACATGCACACATACACGCACCCCCCCCCCCCCACACACACACACAACACAAACACACACTCACACACACTCAACACACACACACACAACACAAACACACTCAACACAAACACACACACACACACACACAAACACACAACACAAACACACACTCGCACTCACACACACACACACACACTCAACACACACACAACACACACACAACACAAACACACACAACACAACACAAACACACACAACACAAACACACACAACACAAACCCACACAACTCAACACACACACACACACACACACACACACACACACACACACACACACACACACACACACACTAAATTTTTGCCAATATTTATCAAATATTAATAAATGAATTTAATTCAATTATAGGTAAAATTAAACAACGTAATTGGAATATGATAGTAAGATGTTATCTGAATATAAACACAATACAATATAACATAGTTAACACATTTTTATTAATTATTTATTTTACCTATTTATTATCTTGTATATGTTTTTAAACTAATTTTACCAAATGTTTTCACCCATTATTAATATACCCTTTATTTTAAGCATCTTCATTAGCGAACTTATTTATTTATCATGTATTACTATTATTTTGTATACTTAGTTTATGTAGTTCATTTACTTTAACAAATTTAATATTATTGATTGTATGTAACTTATTAATAGTTTACATATTCATGTAATTACTGTGCCTCCAATGGATTTTGTCTACATTTATGGCGCAATATAAATATTATTTTATTAAATTATAATGCATCAATTACTGAATAAAATATAGCAGTATAAAATCAAATACATAAACTAATGCTTATAAAATATTACTGATATAAATCAGTCCACCAGATGGAGAACATTGAAATCTACGTCCACCTGGGACAGAGATACAGCATCAGAGACAAAAACCAAGACAAGGAGATCCAAAGAAGAATGACGGCCAGATGGGCAGCATTCGCCAAGCAACGTGACATCTTCTAGGGTAACACTGGAACAGACAAAACTTGAAGAGACAAATCTACAACTCATACATACTTCCAGCAATGACATTCGGCGTGGAAACATGGGCACTCACCACCCATGCAAAGAACAAGCTAGCAGCCGCACAAACAAAGATGGAAAGGAGTATGCTAAACATCACATACCAGGAGAGAAAAAAACAAATATCTGGGTAAGAGGAAAGACAGAGGTCATAGATGTGATTGAACAAGTCAGAAATGGCACGTCAGCAGAATACGAATTAACCGATGAACACTGGAAACTCTACAAAAGGAAAAGACCTAGAGGGAGACCGGCGAGACGTTGGAGAGATGAACTAGATGACTACTGGAAGGGTACCATCTGGCAGAGGATAGCGCAAGATAGGCAGATGTGGAAGCGGCATGCTTCGCCCAAACACGGGACACTATGGCTGCACAATGATGATGATAACCAGATCATTGAGGAAAGTCACAACCAAGCTATTAGTGTTCACTTACAATAATGTTATAGACAGATGTCTTTTTAGTTGACAGCTAAAATAAAACTGTCAAGACTGATGTCGTCATGTGTCATGTTGTTGTACAGGTGAACTGGGAGTTCAAGTTGTACGTTGATGAGAAACAAGAAGCACTCCTGGTGGGGTCACCTGTTTCCCGAGATACTCGTGTCACCATCGGTGTCTACAATCGTCACGGTTGGGTGGCACCACTCGACAATGTTTTCTATCCACCCGAGACAACAGCCTACTTCCATGCATTCACGTATGAGCCACTTTCATTGTCTTTAACACTCTATTTATTATATTCTTAAAAGTCATACTTGTCATGGATTTTGGAATAACTTATATCCTCCGTGGACAAATAACATAAATTGTGCAACATTTGTCAACTACCAGAGTCTCTGAAAGTCTACTCTCAAAGACCACTCTCAAAAAGCTGAATCTTCAAGTTCGCTATCTATATCCAGTATCCAAATCCACTGTCAAAGTCCAATGTCTACTGTCAGAAACAGCTCTCCAAGTCCTATTTCCAGAGTAGATGTGACAGTGGTCTTGTCATTGATGTGATGTTGATTTATCTGTTTTTATGTGACACTGGTGTCACTGGTGACATTGATGCCAGTTAACACATTCATGGCACCCATGTTAATATGACATTCTTGTCATCTGTGTTGCTGTAACTGTCCACTGTAGGTTTCCTCCCTCGTCCACTGAGCTGTGTCGTTATGGACAGCCCTTCCACGCCGGCTCTCACCCAGTAGTAGAGTTCCAGGCGGCCATTGGAACTACTGCTCATTCTCAGGATGTTGCCAAGTTCAAAAGGGTTAGAATATTTCTATATTTATTACACTGCAAAATTGTTGTCAACATATGCAATTGGGAAATTTGATAATAAAGAAAGTTATATCAAGAAATTGTAGTAAAAATTATGACACAGGCTTGTTTACATAAATATATTATTTTGAGTGAAGAAGCACTGAAAACCAGGAAGCTCTTGCTCCAAGTTACAAAGCCGTTGAAACAAGTAACTCAGTAACATATAATGTAAACCATTCAGTCATTTGATCAGTAACTCCACCCTGTCTTCCATGTAACAAGGTGTGTCATCATCATCATATGTGTGTATGGGGGTGTTTTAAATCAGTCGCCCCTGACTTCCATGTAACAGTCTCTGTCATCATCTGTGTGTGTGGGGGTGTTTTAGATCAGTCGCCCCTGTCTTCCATGTAACAGTGTCTGTCATCATGTGTGTCTGTGGGGTGTTTTAGATCAGTCGCCCCTGTCTTCCATGTAACAGTGTCTGTCATCATATCTTGTGACTGTAGGGTGTTTTAGAACAGTGTCTGTCATCATATGTGTATATATGTATGTGGGGTGTTTTAGATCAGTCGCCCCTGTCTTCCATGTAACAGTGTCTGTCATCATCTGTGTGTGTGGGGGTGTTTTAGATCAGTCGCCCCTGTCTTCCATGTAGCAGTGTCTGTCATCATGTGTGTCTGTGGGGTGTTTTAGATCAGTCGCCCCTGTCTTCCATGTAACAGTGTCTGTCATCATGTGTGTGTGGGGGTGTTTTAGATCAGTCGCCCCTGTCTTCCATGTAACAGTGTCTGTCATCATGTGTGTCTGTGGGGTGTTTTAGATCAGTCGCCCCTGTCTTCCATGTAACAGTGTCTGTCATCATCTGTGTGTGTGGGGGTGTTTTAGATCAGTCGCCCCTGTCTTCCATGTAACAGTGTCTGTCATCATGTGTGTATGTGGGGTGTTTTAGATCAGTCGCCCCTGTCTTCCATGTAGCAGTGTCTGTCATCATGTGTGTCTGTGGGGTGTTTTAGATCAGTCGCCCCTCTCTTCCATGTAGCAGTGTCTGTCATCATGTGTGTCTGTGGGGTGTTTTAGATCAGTCGCCCCTGTCTTCCATGTAACAGTGTCTGTCATCATGTGTGTCTGTGGGGTGTTTTAGATCAGTTGCCCCTGTCTTCCATGTAACAGTGTCTGTCATCATGTGTGTCTGTGGGGTGTTTTAGATCAGTCGCCCCTGTCAGTCCTGCCGCACTGCCTGTGACCAGGCTGTGTGTACCCCGACCTGTCGTAGTGGAGAGACACAGGTCATACACTTTAACCTCACTGACCTGGCCCTGGAGCCAGCAATGTCCACTGTGTCCAACAATGAGAGTCTCCTCCAGCCATACTTTGTGACGGTCAAGGCGGTCACTGGCTCCGGCCGCTCAGTGACCGTGTCTTCAGCAGGAGTCTACATTGATACGACACCACCAGTTATAGGGATGGTCTTCCACATAGACTACAGCTGGAGCAAGTCTGAACCTACCTCCTTCCAGGGAGACAACTCTACCATCGCTATCTACTACGAAGTGGTCGACAGAGAGAGTGAGGTAGGGTATTGAATTAATTAGTGTCTTTATTTCAGATACAGTCCATATGTACATATGTACATACATGCAAAAAGAGATATAGTAAAAGAAAATATAGATAAAACAAGTAATAAAAACCTGCACTAGGTTATAGACATACAACTACTACTGTGGTTGACAGAGAGAGTTGTGTATCATGTTGTATTGTATTCAATGTTAGAATAATTATACCGTCAAGTGATCCTTCTCAGAATATATCTTCATTTTCTTAGGTGGGTATTGGTGAAGGTTCCACTGATTGCATAGGATAAACTTCATAAAAAATCCCAGAAATCTACGATTACTGTGTTCAAGCTGCCATTACAAGATTTTAAAAAGCCTTACAAAATCCCTTGGACAAGAAAATCAGTGCAGTAGTGTGACTCAAATAATGCTTCTCCTTCACAGTTAGGACCTAACAAGATGAATTAAACTGGAGTACACATAACTATCACCTTTAAACAAATCAACACAAACCATTGATTTATAGTCGTTGCATCAAACTGAACAGTTTATTCAAACTTAATAATAATGTCTATGAAATGAATACCGTGCCAATGAAAATAAAGTATGTCCTGATTTGTTGGAGCAGCAACCGTTGTATGCTGTAGGTGGTCGAGACATGGTGGGCTATTGGCAGCTCACCAGGTGGAGCTGACGTGCAGCCTTTTGTCAACATCGGCACCGAGTCATTTGTGAGCAACACGTCCCTGGAAGGCTTGCTGCTTGAGGACCACACCTACTATGTGACGCTGAGGTGTGTCAATGGAGCAGGACTCACTACAGTCAACTCATCACAAGGTGAGGATCAAACTGTTACAATTTCTTGTTACCTGAGTGTTTTGTTTGTGTAGTAATAGAAGTACTTATAGTGCGCCAATTATCAGTTACATCAGACCAGTTGTACTGTGTAGTAATGAATATTTTTTAATTGCCAGAGCAATGCTTCTCTTTGGAGAAATCATTTTTGTAAATTTACTGACAATCGATACATTTTGTAATTTCTGTGAAATAATACAATGGTAACACTACAGCATTGATTCACATGTATTATATTATATATTATGTTGTCATTCCAGGTGTCACCATCAAAACTGTGTCACCAAGTGTGGCCAACATCACTACAGTAATGGATGACACTGAGCCTTTTGATGATGCTGCGGTAGAGGAGCCAGCAGTGAAGACGTCACGTCAGAATGGCGTTGGTGTCACCTGGGACAAACCACCCAAGGACGAGAACATTGACGGCATGTGTAAGTTCTGACACTGCCACATTGTGAACATTCAACACATTTTATATATATTTTAATTTGGCATGATCATGATCATTTACTAATATTGACTTCAGGATTCACATTGTTAGGTGATAACGTCATGTGCAGTGATGTTGTATTTCATCACATTTGTGTGAGCAGATGAGAAAATACTTTGTACAATTAATCTAAGCTTATAGCAAGAATGGTATAATTATGTTTGGTGGTACAAGTTTGTACTTTAAATACAATGTTGAATTTGTATCAGATGCAGTTTAACATAAAAAACCTTCAATGCAAATTATACAACAGGGTCATGTAACAAAATAACACACTTTTTCATAGTCTTGTTTCTGGTGGTGTAACTTATTTTTGATTAACTCATTTCAATTAAATTAAGTTTTATATACTGCAGTTTAAATGTATTTTTTTATAAGTTTAAGCCTATTTCTTCTTACACTTCATTGCAAACCAACATTTACTTACCAATTACTTAAAAAAATCCAGAACCCTTTCCTGTGATAACATGATAATCTACCAAAAGTCATGTAGTCATGATGGAGTGGACAAAAGTAAGATGGTTAGATTATTGCTGTCTATTACAATGTGACTGTGTGACAAGACAAGCAGTGCAGTAGGTGATAGTTTGATAAAATGACTTTAGTGTACATTCATTCACAATCTTTGTTTATGTGTTGACTTCAGTAAATGTATGACATAAACACATCAACCTTTGTTTCTGTGTAGATTTTAATAAAGGTTTGATGGAAGAATTTTAATGTGGGACCACGACCTTTGGTTATGTGTAGGACTCAATAATGGTTTGGTGGAAGAACTTTAATATACAATCACAACCTTTGTTTCAGTGTACACGTCAGTCATGGTTAGATATAACAACTTGAATATACAATCACAACAAGGCTTTATTTGAGTGTAGACTTTAGTCATTGTTTGATGGAAAAATGTTAATACACGAACATGATGTAACTTTGTATGTGTGTACTCTTTGAAGAATGTTAATGTACAATTCCAAACTTTATTTCTATGTAGACTTTACTAATGGATTGATGGAAGACTGTTGTGTGTGCAGACTTCAGTGTTGGCAGCAAGAGTGGATCAGATGACGTCTACCCGGAAGAACAGGTGGGTTTTGGGGAGTTTGGTGGCGGAGTGAGTCTCAACTCAGACGGGATCAAACTGAGTGCAGAGGGCAACATGACAGTCAACTACAGTCGCAGTGACAACAGTCACAGTCGCAGGAAAAGAGACCTAGGAAGCAACTTCTACATGGAGCCTGGCAGGTGGGGCAGTCTTACTTCTACTTGCGACCAGCTACATCCACGACTTACTGTAACTGTATGACAGCAACTATAAAGACTGAGCTCAATGGTAATGACAGGAACTAGGTCACAGCACAGTTAAATCTGACTTCTTGTATGACACTAGTACAACTTCCTTGGAAGTAAGGTCACCATACCAAAAGTCCCACATTATTTCCACACACAGTAAAGAGTAGATAGTTATATTGATATGGTCATCTGGCTATACAGGTAATTAGAGTGCCCTTATTGCCAAATAATGGTAATGATCACACTGTCCTGATCACCATATTACATCTGTCATGACAGTCGTGAGATCAACTTGGAATTACAACATGACAGCCTTAATTACTTAGTGTCAACACACATGACATCAGCACTGCACTGACTGGTGTCACACATTCTGTGTCTTCTGTGCCAGGACACTGAGGATACATCTGCGTGCCTGCTCCAAGGCCCACAAGTGCAGTGAGATGCCCATCAAACCCATGCTCATTGTCCGTGAGTATGTCTACTGCACCTGTGTATCGTTTGACTTTGTACAGTGCACTGTGATTTTTAGACAGGAAACATGGACATGTAACAATGGCGCCACACTGTGGCTTGATGTGACATCGCCAGTGATTGACTTTTGCCATCTTCTCTTGTGGGTGCTTTCTGGACAGATGGGGATGCCAGGATGTGTTGATGTTTTTGTTTTTTTCCTTCAATTGTTATGAGTTTTAAATTATTATTCAAGTGTTGTCAGTTGATCATATAAAATCACATGATATACAGCTACATTAGTTTACAAGAAAATGGTTTCCAAACCTGAAAAAAAATTGGTTCAATGGTAAATGGTACAGAACTTAAATTTCTCATGCAGACACATTGACTGATAGAACGAAGTGGTGTTTGCTGCAACTGTTGTGGTGTTACCTGATGTGGTGTTACCTGCTGTGGTCTTACCTGCTGTGGTATTACCTATGACAGGACAACTGTGTCAGCAATGCGGTGGTAGTGATATAAGAATTGATTGATTTTATTTTATATTATAAAAAAATATATACACAAAGTACAGTAAATATAAGGATGCCACAAAAAGGTGCAAGCACTTATTTCCATTGTGGTCCTTTATAAATTAATAATTATTGTATTTGTCATCGTTTATTAAATGTTCTCTTGTTGGTATCACAAAAGTAACGTTTCACATTTATCCATATCAGTGTCATGGTAGCCAGTACTACTAGCCACATGTGTCAGTGATGTGATATGTATGTGTGTGTCACTGTGTGGAATGTGTCACATGGACTGTTTGTGTCTGCAGGTGACACTGACACTGTTGCTAAGACTGAAGCAGGTGAACTGACACTCAAGATGCACACACCTGGTGACACCAAGACCACTGTCACTGTGAGAGCAATAAGATGTAGGTTTACCACACCAAATGTTCCTGTACTCTGTAGTGTCATCCAGTTACACATTATTTATCAAGACTCACTTGTGTCTTTATAAAGAACTTACTGGAAATGATACGTGTTAACATTATTATATTTGTTATATATGTAATATATAATAGTAGTATACAATATATGCTATATAATTATATATCTGAATTTATATGTGTGTTGTTATTCATAGTCTACAAGTTTTCACACCTTACATACTTTGTATTGACATTGAATTGTGTTTACTATTTCTATTTACTACAATTTGATTTGTTATTATTAAAAGGGGACTCTTATGTTAGGAACATGTTGTTTTAATGGGGTTCTCCTCGACCTTTACTTCTTCATCTTTACATTTATATTAATTATATCAGTTAGTACATTTGTCAAAAATGTATCTGTCCGTCCATCCGTCCATCTGTCAGTTAACAGGTAATCTATTAATTAGCTCCACATATAAATTGAATGATTCATACCCAATTGTTTTGACAGTTCACCTTAATGATATGTTGAAGTGTAAAGTGCTCTTTCTGTCCACAGCCCAGTCGAGTGAGAAGATGTTGACCGGGGGTATTCTGTCAGACAGTGACTTGAGGGCCCAGTACCAGTCAGGGTCTGACTCATTCAAGTCATTCATTGTCGACCCACAGTCAACCACGGACAGCACTGACAGATACCTGAAGAACAGGTGGCAGATTGTGTTTATTGCGCTTATAAGTAGGATTGTATATAAAGAAGTAGAGGCAGGTTGTGTCTGTTGTTTTTGTAAATAGGCTCTTACTTAAAGAACAGGTGGCAGATTGTATAAATTACTCATATAATTAGATTCCTACTTTGGGGGAGTTATGACAGTTTAAGAGGATACTTTCCTAAATGCATGTGGGAGATTGGTTGTGAAAGATGACTTGGTGTATTGATTTAAATTGATATAGAAAGCATTGCATTTGTCAAATATTCTGTGTTTTTGTACAAACCACAATATCTCACTCACACAATACAACTCTTGTGTCAACTCTCAGTGTGTCATTGACTGTCACCAGAATACACCGTTGGGAGGAGATGACTGTGTTTGTGTCAACTCTACCAGACCAGGCGATAGACGGACCACTCAGCATCACTATGCCATTTGACAAGTCTCGAGTGGAAGACTTCATGCATGACATCCACCCACGGATACTGCGCTGGTGTGCAGGTCAGTGTCATCTCTTGTCTTGTCTCACAGCATCATTGGCCAGGTCAGTGTCATCTCTTGTCTGTATCATTGGCCAGGTCAGTGTCATCTCTTGTCTGGTCTCACTGTATCATTGGCCAGGTCAGTGTCATCTCTTGTCTGTATCATTGGCCAGGTCAGTGTCATCACTTGTCTGTATCATTGGCCAGGTCAGTGACATCTCTTGTCTGGTCTCACTGTATCATTGGCCAGGTCAGTGTCATCTCTTGTCTGTATCATTGGCCAGGTCAGTGTCATCACTTGTCTGTATCATTGGCCAGGTCAGTGTCATCTCTTGTCTTGTCTCACAGCATCATTGGCCAGGTCAGTGTCATCTCTTGTCTGTATCATTGGCCAGGTCAGTGTCATCTCTTGACTGGCCTCACTGTATCATTGGCCAGGTCAGTGTCATCTCTTGACTGGTCTCACTGTATCATTGGCCAGGTCAGTGTCATCTCTTGTCTGGTCTCACTGTATCATTGGCCAGGTCAGTGACATCTCTTGTCTGGTCTCATTGTATCATTGACCAGGTCAGTGTCATCTCTCGTCTGGTCTCACTGTATCATTGGCCAGATCAGTGTCATCTCTTGTCTGGTCTCACTGTATCATTGGCCAGGTCAGTGTCATCTCTTGTCTGGTCTCACTGTATCATTGGCCAGGTCAGTGTCATCTCTTGTCTGGTCTCACTGTATCATTGGCCAGGTCAGTGACATCTCTTGTCTGGTCTCATTGTATCATTGACCAGGTCAGTGTCATCTCTCGTCTGGTCTCACTGTATCATTGGCCAGGTCAGTGTCATCTCTTGTCTGGTCTCATTGTATCATTGGCCAGGTCAGTGTCATCTCTTGTCTGGTCTCATTGGCCAGATCAGTGTCATCTCTTGTCTGGTCTCACTGTGTCATTGGCCAGGTCAGTGTCATCTCTTGTCTGGTCTCACTGTATCATTGGCCAGGTCAGTGACATCTCTTGTCTGGTCTCATTGTATCATTGGCCAGGTCAGTGTCATCTCTCGTCTGGTCTCACTGTATCATTGGCCAGGTCAGTGTCATCTCTTGTCTGGTCTCACTGTATCATTGGCCAGGTCAGTGTCATCTCTTGTCTGGTCTCATTGGCCAGATCAGTGTCATCTCTTGTCTGGTCTCACTGTGTCATTGGCCAGGTCAGTGTCATCTCTTGTCTGGTCTCACTGTATCATTGGCCAGGTCAGTGACATCTCTTGTCCGGTCTCACTGAATCATTGGCCAGGTCAGTGTCATCTCTTGTCTGTATCATTGGCCAGGTCAGTGACTTGACTGGTCTCACTGTATCATTGGCCAGGTCAGTGTCAACTCTTGTCCGGTCTCACTGTGTCATTGGTCAGGTCAGTGTCATCTCTTGTCTGGTCTCACTGTGTCATTGGTCAGGTCAGTGTCATCTCTTGTCTGGTCTCACTGTATCATTGGCCAGGTCTCTTGTCTGTATCATTGACCAGGTCAGTGACATCTCTTGTCTGGTCTCATTGTATCATTGGCCAGGTCAGTGACATCTCTTGTCTGCTCTCATTGTATCATTGGCCAGGTCAGTGACATCTCTTGTCTGGTCTCATTGTATCATTGGCCAGGTCAGTGTCATCTCTTGTCTGCTCTCATTGTATCATTGGCCAGGTCAGTGACATCTCTTGTCTGCTCTCATTGTATCATTGGCCAGGTCAGTGTCATCTCTTGTCTGCTCTCATTGTATCATTGGCCAGGTCAGTGACATCTCTTGTCTGGTCTCATTGTATCATTGGCCAGGTCAGTGTCATCTCTTGTCTGGGCTCATTGTATCATTGGCCAGGTCAGTGACATCTCTTGTCTGGTCTCATTGTATCATTGGCCAGGTCAGTGTCATCTCTTGTCTGGGCTCATTGTATCATTGGCCAGGTCAGTGACATCTCTTGTCTGGTCTCATTGTATCATTGGCCAGGTCAGTGACATCTCTTGTCTGCTCTCATTGTATCATTGGCCAGGTCAGTGACATCTCTTGTCTGGTCTCATTGTATCATTGGCCAGGTCAGTGTCATCTCTTGTCTGGGCTCATTGTATCATTGGCCAGGTCAGTGACATCTCTTGTCTGGTCTCATTGTATCATTGGCCAGGTCAGTGTCATCTCTTGTCTGGGCTCATTGTATCATTGGCCAGGTCAGTGACATCTCTTGTCTGGTCTCATTGTATCATTGGCCAGGTCAGTGACATCTCTTGTCTGCTCTCATTGTATCATTGGCCAGGTCAGTGACATCTCTTGTCTGGTCTCATTGTATCATTGGCCAGGTCAGTGTCATCTCTTGTCTGGGCTCATTGTATCATTGGCCAGGTCAGTGACATCTCTTGTCTGGTCTCATTGTATCATTGGCCAGGTCAGTGTCATCTCTTGTCTGGTCTCATTGTATCATTGGCCAGGTCAGTGTCATCTCTTGTCTGCTCTCATTGTATCATTGGCCAGGTCAGTGACATCTCTTGTCTGGTCTCATTGTATCATTGGCCAGGTCAGTGACATCTCTTGTCTGCTCTCATTGTATCATTGGCCAGGTCAGTGACATCTCTTGTCTGCTCTCATTGTATCATTGGCCAGGTCAGTGACATCTCTTGTCTGCTCTCATTGTATCATTGGCCAGGTCAGTGACATCTCTTGTCTGCTCTCATTGTATCATTGGCCAGGTCAGTGTCATCTCTTGTCTGGTCTCATTGTATCATTGACCAGGTCAGTGACATCTCTTGTCTGGTCTCATTGTATCATTGGCCAGGTCAGTGACATCTCTTGTCTGGTCTCATTGTATCATTGGCCAGGTCAGTGACATCTCTTGTCTGGTCTCACTGTGTCATTGGCCAGGTCAGTGTCAACTCTTGTCTGGTCTCATTGTATCATTGGCCAGGTCAGTGTCATCTCTTGTCTGGTCTCACTGTGTCATTGGCCAGGTCAGTGTCATCTCTTGTCTGGTCTCATTGTATCATTGGCCAGGTCAGTGTCATCTCTTGTCCGGTCTCACTGTATCATTGGCCAGGTCAGTGTCATCTCTTGTCCGGTCTAACTATATCAATGGCCAGGTCAGTGTCATCTCTTGACTGGTCTCACTGTATCATTGGCCAGGTCAGTGTCATGGCATCACCTGTCTCAGTCATCAAGTTATTATGTCCTGGCCAGTGAATCTGTGTCCTTTGACTCTAATACAGCTTTGGTCAGGTCAATAGAAACATTGCCAGTCAAAGTCCATGTCTCAGTATTAGTAAGTTTGTATTGTGTCCATCTTACAGGCCAGAATGTTTAGTGACCATTTAACTCTCATCACATACATATCAATCTTCATGTTTTATGTGATACATAGAAATGAGATTTAGTTATGCAAATGCAATTCAACAAATGAAATACAAATGATTTTCTAATCATAATCAGACTGGTTATGATTTATCACACACAACAGTTGCATGTTGTGAAATAACAAAGGACACGTGTCATTGTCACAGATGAGGAGATGTGGATTGATGCTGGTCGGACATGTGACATGGATGACAACAACCGACAGATTGACTGGGCCAATGGTGTCGTCACTGTCAAAGTGAGTCATGCTGTTGCTGCCATTACATTCAGTGAGGATGTTTCTAGCTCTGATAGATATATGTGGAAATAATTAGAATAAAATATAATAAGGCCTGTCTTAACTCCAATGTTTGTGTGACACGTGTGTTTTTGTTTGGCAGGTGTGTAATTTGTCAAGCTCACATGTTTGTGTGACAGATTTGTGAGACAGGTGTTTAAAATTGGCCAGTGTTTGTTTGACAGGTGTTTTACATCTCAACTAAGTGTTTGATAGATAGGTCATGTGTGAAGTGTTTGCTCTAGATTGACATATGTGTCACAGTGAGTCCATTTGATTGCTACAATGCTAGTGTTTGTTTTTCATGTATCACAGAGCCAGTGTTTAATTGATAGGTGTGTTAAAGTGCCGGTGTTTGATTGACAAGTGTCTTATAATGCCAGTGTGTGTATTTCATTGAGAGGTGTGTCACAGTGCCAGTTTTTGGTTGACAGGTGCGTCACAGTGCCAGTGTTTGATTAACAAGTGTGTCACAGTGCCAGTGTTTGATTAACAAGTGCGTTACAATGCCCATATTTGTTTGACAGGTGTGTCACAGTGTCAGTGTGTGTGATGTCACTGACAAGAAGCCCTACAGAAGCAAGAGGGCCACACTTCAGTCTACAACCAGTGGCACAGCTACTTACAGCGTCGCTAGTGTCAACAACAAACTAGTGAACACACCACCACGCATAACCTCTGCACTGGAGGTAAATGTAAAGGAGGATCAAGGATTTCAGTTACAAGTGAAGGCAGTTGACTCAGAGGGTGATCATCTGTCGTTCTTGCTGAATGAGACGGCCCCAGCATCTATGGGTAATGTGAGTCTGGAACTGAATGGACTGTTGACTTACACACCCTGTGTTGACTGCTACGGGGAAGATGCCGTCTACTACACTGTTTGGGAACAAAGACTGGACAATGAGCCAGCTTTGTTTGTCGAAGGCAAGTTGGTAGTCAAGATCAGAAATCTGCCCGACTCTCCAACCATTCAGATGTACCACAAGGGATATGATGTCATCCCACCGTCGTCTGTTTTCATGGTATCCATGGAGGAAAACACGGGTTCTTCCTCCACGGATCTGGTTTATGTCCTGGCTGCTTACGATCCAGACTACATGGATAGTGTGAAGTTGACATTTGATCCTCCTCAGCATGGTAATCTCACCCAGTACCACCAACTCACAAAGGTTGTTCTCACGGAGCAAGACTGCTCACAGCCATGGCACGCACGGCGCCCTCTGTGGGATCAGTTGACCAACATTGTGTCCAGTTCAGTCACTTCACCACAGGTGTCACTACCGAACCCTTGTGGAACAGACTTGATCACAAGACACCTGGCCTGGGTTGTCACTATGTTCAAATACAGGCCTTTCTACGGCTACTTTGGAGAGGACGTCATCAAGGTAAGAGTTCCTTTATGTCTTCCAGGAATTCTTAAAAACAAAATATATTGAAAAATGGCACATATGGTTTTCTCAGATATGTGTTTTCATATATAACTGATCAGCTATTTATTAATCATTGCATAGTTATGAACCATAATGTATAATCCTAAGTCATATAAGCTGCCATGAAGCTCACCAAAATGTCCAACTTCATTCTCCCTTGCTAAAATAGCATGGGCTAAATTTAATTCTCCACCCAAAATATTAAGGGCTGAGCCACTTTAAATTTCTTCCCGTGGATATAGTGCCTGCATGTGCTAATATTGACAGGTAAATGTTTTTAGCAGTAGTTTGAATCTTGTGTATATTGTTGTATAAATGGGAGTGTCACACTGAGAAAAAATGGGAGTTTCACATCTATAATGATACTTTGATCAATTCTGCAGCTCAGATCTACGTCTGCCCGCACTCCAGATTCATTTCATGTCCAGTCCCATTGCATGCACAATCTACTCTAACTTAGCCAGTTGTGTCTTAACTAACAAACAGTGACAGTTAATATTATATGACAGGTAAACACAATTCAGAAGTTACATTTCAGGTAAAAGCTGAAGACATCATGGGTCATGATTTGTTGACTCTCAAAGTCTACATTCTGAGGAATCCCTGTGTCAACGAGGGGGTCTGTGAGGGCCCAGAAACTGACCCAGAATGCACTTCAACCAACAGAAGCACAGGTGGGTACAATAACTGTACACTCTTCATAACTTACATGTTCATAAATCAAACTATATGTGATAATTGTTATGCACAGGAGAATAAGTGAATATTTTTGTTGTATTGGCCTTGGTGGATTTTATATTAAAATATTCAGTGGTAAAAATAATGCAAATTATAATGCAAATTTCTTTAGATTACATTAAATTAATTAAAAACACATAACATCTTAACATGGTAATTACTTATATTGAAACTATACCTACAATTAAAATATTGTGTTGATTTAAAATATGAAACAGACAGAAATGTCTACTGTTTGCGTTGTATGGAGCAGGCAAACACTGCATGGACAATAAGTCTGTCTTCTGTAAACAGTAAATGAGACTTTTCAGCTGTTAGTTAAAATAATTTAACTATTTTCTGGATAGTTCATATCTTATTTATGCTGTTGCGTCCATTGCAGGTTTCAGTGGCTACAGATGTCGCTGTCCTCATGGCTATAGCGGTGACTACTGTGAGACAGACATAGATGAGTGTCTGTCATCTCCCTGTCCAGCCAACTACTCGTGTGTCAACCATGTGGGGCGCTACAAGTGCTTCTGTTCCCCCAAGTGGCCGTGTCATGTGACGGCCCCACTGCTGGAGACGTGGCACATTGTGTTGCTCTCCGCGGGTGGCGGTCTCGTCCTCATAGGGATTCTTGTGGCAGTCGCATGCTTCTGCAGGAAACTGTAAGTTTTTCACAGAAATTACTGTTTACACATTTTTATTTCACTGCCATTCAGGCCACCCAATCTGTTTGCCTGTATGATGTTCTGGGACTTACGGAGTTATGTGATTTTCCGTGGCTATTAACTACACATCAATAAATGTAATTTAATAGCACATTCAGGCCTTGAAATTAAGGTTTTGTTACTTCTTAAAGTAGATTTAAGAAGTAACTGGCTCAACCAAAAAGTTACTGGCCTGAATATTGTAACCAAAATATGCTGATGCTGAGGTGCCTGTCGATTTGCAAGACCAATGTATAGTAGGAGTGACATCATGCAGCCTTTTTTGAAATTTTAAGGTTGCAACTTTAAGAAGAGAAAGCACAAAGTTAAAGTAACATTTTTAATAATGATGCCAGTCTGCTATTAATACAAAAACTTTAATACATGGATTATTACATATTACGAGAAATCAAATATCTACACCGATGACAACAGTCAAATTCATCTGTCAGTATTCTCTCATCTACATATTACATAATAAAATCAGTGTAATTGTTTTAATACTGTAAAACAAAAATATAAAACTTGTAGGCCATTTTATGAGCTCACGCATAAAAAACTTTTCATATTTAATACTGACAACTGACTCACTCTTTGACACTTTCCCTTAATATTTTATTTTGCATAATTAGACTGAGACAAAAGTAAAATCAATGAAGAGTATCTCGTAATGTTGACTAGATGTTTGATAGGTATACTGGGGACTGGGCGTGGCTTGAAATGTTACGCTTAGCAAGCTGTCTTCAGTATATGAAAAGCATTTCTTGGTGTTGGTTGTGCCTGAAGCTCAACGCTAATGCTTTTATTGCCTGGATCAGGCATGCATGACAAGTTTGCATTAAATGTGTATTATATTTATATATTAAAGTGTAAAGCGTTTTAAGCAATCCTGAGGATTGAATACTGCACTATATAAGAACTTACATTTTATATGAACGCAGATACCATGTGATCCATTTAATGTCTGGCTAGCCTATGTAAACAATGCTCCCACAGTGTACAAAGGCCCGCAGGCACAGGTTGAGCGAAAGCCCGCATGTGAGTGACAGTGACCGCTGTCCAAAGCCTTTCCCCTCCATCCTCCAAGATCATATTACAAAATCCAGCCATGGTCTTTTGCAGCACTAGCTCTCAAACATTTGACAGTAAAATAAATTGCCTTGATGATTTTTCGTTACAGAATGTGCAGTAGCATAATTGTTATCATACATATAACAATGGTATAGCCTGTCAATGTCACCCTGCAGCCAATATGTAACAAGATCGCTTATTGGCTGAACAATTTGTAACCCCCCGCCATTTACCAATCAAATGCGCTCATACAAACTATTATATTCAACAGTGCGTACAAGTATTCGTATACGCACAACTGCATTTTACATGCTATTTTATTAGTTATAAATATAATACAATAAAACAAACATTGATTGAAATATCAAATAGACTAAGGTATTAGGATTGTCCCATTTTTATATGAATAGTAGGGCTACGGAAAGTGGGACACGTTGACGGTGGTCAGCTGGATTGAAACCAGTGGCCCATCAGGCCAGTAGAATTTCAAAACTAGTGTCCCAAATCGGCCAGACTGCTTCAAAACATGTGTCTGACCATCAGGCCAGTGCTAATGTTAAGCCCTGAAGTTGTGTTGCTAAACTTTAAAGTAATAATAACAAATGAGTTATATAAGAATAACAGTATTCATAGCTTGGACAGATAGATGATGTCATCATGAATATGTTTCTTACAATGACATACTAACTCCAGGCACAGCTTGTTAAGACAGGGTCATACATAGAGTTAGAAATATGAATTAATCCAAGTCGTAAGGAGACTTAACATATGTACACACACAATTTAGGACAAACAATTGAGTCAGCATAGTACCACCTTGATTTGTAATGAAGTACTTAGTCATGTAATGTGTTATGTTGTCTGTGTACAGGACCACAATGTCACTGTACATAATGTGTTGTGTGGATACAGGGCCACCAAATCACTGTACATAATGTGTTGTGTGGATATTAAGGGCCACCAAGTCACTGTACATAATGTGTTGTGTGTATACAAGGCCACCAAGTCAATATACATCATGTGTTGTGTAGATACAGGGCCACACTGTCACTGCATATAATGTGTTGTGTGGATGGATACAAGGCCACCAATTCACTGCATATACATATAATGTGTTCTGTGGATACAGGGCCACCAAGTCACTGCATATAATGTGTTGTGTCGATACAGGGCCACCAAGTCACTGTATGTAATGTGTTGTGTCGATACAGGGCCACCAAGTCAATGTACATAATCTGCTATGTGGATACAGGGCCACAAATTCACAGTATATAATGTGTTCTGTGGATACAGGGCCACCAAGTCAATGTACATAATGTGTTGTGTGGATACAGGGTCACCAAGTCAATGTACATAATGTGTTGTGTGGATACAGGGCCACCAAGTCAAGCCCAGGTACATCGAGGAGATCACTGACAAGTGAGTCGAGTATCCGCCATGGACCATTCCGTAGCCGCTGGTTGTATGGAACTCCAACTGTGGAACAGCAACAGAGGCAGCAGCACGTGAACCCAGCATTCCGTGGGGCCCACGCGCTGGACTACAGACTGCCTGACGTCTACGGGCGCCGCCAGAATGAATACATCGGCTCCCCAATGGCTCCTCGACAACAAATGGCACCACTCTATCGCAAGGTAGGTTATAAATGTGTTTAATGGATACTTTTTTACCTAAGTGTATCTAAGTGCAAGATTTAGACAATCAGATTTTATGGAAATTATACATATATATATATTATGGTTCAATTTTGCTAATTATTTATTTTTTGGCATCAGTACTGTACTAATGTTTCTGTGTTGGCTTCCTGTCCGGTGTCACATTTAGTCTTTAAGATCTGTACCATTACTTGCCAGGCACTTTCTTGTAAGCAGCCATCATATTTACATTCATTGGTTATACTCCTGTTAGAAAACCCGTTCAGGCTTGATTATAATATTAATAATTTTTATTTCAGACAAAAACATCCATCTGTATACATATAATACAATTAAGACAATTAAAAAGTACAATACACCAGAAAATAGGTCAGGAAAACATTTGAATAATTTTTTTTAATAATAATAAAAAAATAGGACACTACAAATATCACGTGTACAATTGGGATGTCCAGTATATGTACATAGAACTTCCAAAATATCTATATCTATATGGAAGTATTGCACAAAAAGAGGGTTTTTAGACTGATGAAGACAACATAAAAAGCTAAATATGGATGAACTAATGCATTCATTGGAAGATTTAATGTAGTTGATGGCATACATAAACCTTGCACTACATCTTGATGGTAAGTTAAGTAACATTCTGAGACTCTTATTGTCAGTGACGGAAATGCTTTTCAAGCTCAGATTTGTTAATTTGTACCAGACTTGAAGTGTTCATTGGAGCACAGTACACTTGAAATAAAGTAATTTGTAATTTTGGTGGAAGGACTACAAAGACCAGATCTCGATGTTCAACCTAAAGCATTAGCTTGTGCATAAAGGCATCTTTTTTGTATGGCACGTTGCGTCATCATCAATAAGATTGTTCTTGATTATATGACCCAGATATTTACATTTTGTAGTATAAGGCAATGGACGATTAATGAGATTGACACAGTGAATATTGTTCATGTCCTTTAGTTTGCTGTCAATAACCACACAATAAGACTTGTTGACATTATATGTAATGTTGAACAGTTCGCCAAACTTGGCACAGCCTGTGAGCTCGATTTTTAAGGATTTAGGGCGCAATAAAAGTTACATAATTATTATTATTAAATATCAGTAATAAATGTCTTATTGGTTAATGTTATGTTACCCTTTTCAGCCGGCTCAGCACTTCCCCTTGCCAAAGAAACCTCTGTACCGACCAATAAGGCGTACACGGGCGGTGGAGCCATACCCAGACTACGACTGAAGACAACAATCATGACTCGGCAACCGACTCAAAGCTGACTAACACACTAACTTGTAACACACCTTCAGCTATTTCACTCTTGTGTGTAACTTAAGTAACCATGATTGACGATTGCAAGAATGAGCAGAATATGTCTAAAATGTGTATTTTAACTACTAATTATTGGTGGATGATGCTAATAACATATAGACATACATGTGTTGTTGCTTTAGTTTGTATTTACCACTTCAATTATTTCATTTCAAATCACATTTATATGACTAATTATCACAATAGCCAAGAGCAACTTTAAGGCTTAACAGACAGATGTAATTTATTAATACAATTCATAAAATATGAATTTTATTAATTACTAATTTTTCAACCATAAAAAAACTTTGTTTATCTCTGTATACTTGAACTATTGCTGCTTGAAACAAATTCCATGTTTCTGTGATCTACTTGGTTACTGTTTACCTTAGTATACTGCTGTGATATTTACCCTAGAATGTGTTTTTGTGCGCTGTTGAATATGACTGCACTGGTGAATCTGACTACAGTACACCATACCGATACGCATTGTTCTTGCATAACAGTATCCATCCTATACTACATGTACGGTTGAACTTCGTTTTGTGGTCACCTCGGTAATGTAGCCACCTCGGTAATGTAGCCACCTCTGTAATGCAGTCACCTCAATAATGCAGCCACGTCACAATTAAGGTCACCCCAGAGTGTTCTCAAATGATTAAATTTATATTGAAATATAGGATATTACCACGAATACAACCACCTGCCAGTCAGGTTATTTTCCTGTCCAAGGGTGACCTTAATAGAGAAGTTCCATTGTACATGCATTCGTTTATAACACATTTGTTGCTTCTTATAATTGGAATTAATTAACAGAATGATGCACATTATATGTGGTTTTAAATTATCAGAATAATTCATTGTATTTATGTTCAACTAACAAAATATATAATATGTTTATCTAACTATAATTATTGCATTTCTGCAGCTCTTAGATAATAAGGAACTTTCATATTTGATTGATGCACATTTTGCAAAGGTGTGTTTTTTAAATATGCTTACATAGTCACTTTAATACTAATTCAACTCGTGCATACATGTATATGTTGCGGTTTGTACATGTCAGAGTTAATAAAACCAATGGGCTATTAAGGGTGGACACGTGTCGTGGTTCTATTTACTTATATGAGTAGGTAGGTTTAGATGATGTGTTCCATCAAACCATTACAGATGACATTATGTGAACAATTCCAACTTTTAGCTGTATCCTTACTGTCAAAACAGACACATCATTACCACGTGACGTGACGTGACGTGACGTGACGTGACGTGACGTGACGTGACGTGACGTGACGTGACGTGACGTGACGTGACGTGACGTGACGGGACGGGACGGGACGGGACGGGACGGGACGGGACGGGACGGGACGGGACGGGACGTGACGTGACGTGACGTGAACAATTCCTACTTGTAGTTGTGTCCTTACAGTCAAAACAGACACACCATTACCAGGTGATGTGATGAGAACAATTTCAACGTGTAGCTGTCGTCAAGACGTGAATAATTCCAACTAGCAGTTGTGGTCTTACAATCCGAATAAACATCACATAAACATAATTGCACGTGAACAATTCCAACTTGTCGGAGATTGGTCCAGAGATGGTAATACACTGTATGGGGAACACAAAACCTCCAACATCCGTTCATGTTGCCAAAACTGTCGGCCCTGCTGTTGCACTCCATATTGCGTGACATTGGACGATGGGCATAAGGTGGAGCTGTTGACATTTTTCACCACTGTTTTCTTCTAGGGGTTATGTCACGGGGAGCATTACAAAAACTTGGAAAATATACAAAGGCAAGGGGCACGTGCCCCTTGCCACCAGGCTCCGCCTATACTCATGGTTAAATCCTTATAGCCATAAGTCAGAACAAACATTGTATGAATGATTGGGTGGGGGCACTGTTATAGTAGATAAAAATATGCAGCTTTGTTTTTAAAACCAATTACATAGCTAAGCCCCACTTTACTGAATTCTAACTTCCAGTGACACAACCAACTCATGGCACCTTGGAAGATCCGTGACTGACGGCTTCATACATTAGAGCCACCGCAGTCCCAGTCTCGATGAACGACAAAGAGCCTCCCGCGTAAAGTTCATCCTTCTTCCCTGTTCCCGCACAGGTCGATGCACGGGGGACTGCACCACTTGTCACCTCTGTTGACACGATCCGAGCAACAGCCTGCATCCATACTCGTATTTCAGCGACTCTCAATGGTTCGGTCACATGCAACACATGGCACCAGACAATCTTGCATCACATTTGTACCAATCCCACCCACATAACTCGTGTTAAAAGGGACCCGGTGATCGCTGAAACGATTAGTTGACTGCATTAAGCAGGGTCTTGACAGCATGGACCTCACGCTTGCCACTTGAGGAGGCTGGGCTGTTGACTGCCTCACATGGACGGTGATAAATGATGTACCTGAGCTCTAACCTAGAAATGTTATGGTGGGCATTTGTATATACATTCAGGGTAGCAATATACATAGACTGAAGGAAGATGTAAGTACGCCTACAGGCGGAAGCCATATAGTCGGCAGTGGTACACCGAGGGATGGAGAAGGATTGTTGACGCCACAAATATTCGAGTCCAGTGGTCGACATGAGTGCGTGAGTGCGTGAGTGAGTGAGTGAGTGAGTGAGTGAGTGCGTGAGTGAGTGAGTGAGTGCGTGAGTGAGTGAGTGAGTGAGTGAGTGAGTGAGTGAGTGAGTGAGTGAGTGAGTGAGTGAGTGAGTGAGTAAGTGTACCAATGAACTTTCGGCTAGTGCATTTCTACAAACATAGTTTAAATGTCTCCAACATTTATATTCTTTTTTATCATTTGCGCTGCAAATAAAAAATATATATAAACAAATCTTCTATCATTTGCGCTGCGCTTCTATTACAACCCTCGGCATAGTATTTTGTAACAAGAAAATTGTGACCAACAGAAAAGTTTACTGGCAACTAGTCGGCTAACACGAATAGCGATGACGTCATCGCAACGTTTTGCCGCGCCAGACTTTCGTCACGTGACATGCATTGTCTCGGCCTAACGTCGTCGAAGTGCTGAACGTGTTTTACGGTGCGGTTTACGGTTTCCACGTCCACCCGGAATGTCCAGCCACCACTGCACGAAAAGCTGCAGAGCAAGAATCGGGCCGACGACGATTACTTGTGAAGCGATCTGCGTGAAAGATTGTTCATGAATTTCGACGGGAAGGGACAATACAGACGAGACGAAACTGCGACTTTTATACTTATAGATTGTGACACTAGTAATAATTATTGCACTTTAATGAGTAATTATTGGACTTTTAGTATTTAAGTAACTATTAGTAATTAAGTAATACTTAATTTAAGAATTACTGGATAAATAAAACTGTTAAATTAAAATGTGTCGTACATATGCAATATTTTACACCATTCACGTTAGACTTGTACATGTGCAAAGGTTGCTGCATGTACATTATGAATCAAATACCATGCACCATGACATTTAAGGTGGGCAAAGGCGGAGCATAACTATATACTCTTTAAGGTATACCCAGTCAATCTTTCCAAATAGGCCTACACGATAAACAGTAAGAATTGCCCAGGCTGTGACAAGTTTCATAAAGCTTACATACATCCCACCACTTTAAACCCTTTACTGCGAAGCATGTCCCCTGGGAAGATGTAATGATTTTTTCACTCACAACAATCATGAATTACAGTGTTGGTGGAAAGGGGTATGTTTCAACATACACACGCACGCACGCACGCACGCACCAACACACACACACACACACACACACACACACACACACACACACACACACACACACACACACACACACACACATGGAATGACAATGTGATTATTATTTAAACTTGTGCATTTCTTGTGCATTTTAGCAAATAGATGAAAGAAATGCATAATAATAAATGAGTGGCGTTGCAGTCCCTTGTCGTTCTGACGCAACTCACACAAGTACGACATAAGACCTACATGTGGGCTGTAGAAGAAGGCAGATAACATGTTTCTCGCTGGCAGCATCATATGGCCAGCGTCAGAGTTCTGCCAGGTTATCAAGTTACACAACAATCATAACTCTTGTAAAGGTTAGCGTAGAAAATATGTTGAGGACTGCAGTAGCGATATCAAAGTATGGTAGTTGCAAGAAATCAAGGATGTAAGTAAGGCCCATATCCCAGTTGTGGACCATGTTTCAGACTGTTGCTATAAGAAAAATGGAGACTTCAATCCGACATATCTTGACTGGTTGGGGAGAGAGACAGACAGACAGACAGACAGACAGACAGACAGACAGACAGACAGACAGACAGACAGACAGACAGACAGACAGACAGACAAAGAGAGGGGTGGTGTCCACAACAGTAGAGAGTACAGTGGGTGAGCGTTGCTGAAGAGAGAGAGAGAGAGAGAGAGGTGACAACGTGAGCGAGAGAGAGAGAGAGAGAGAGAGAGAGAGAGAGAGAGAAAGAGGGATTGTGTACAGTACATGTCTATAAAGTGATGGATATCGTGGATGAAGAAAGAGAGTGGGAGGAGAGTTTGGCATCCACAACACAAGAGAGTAAAGTGGGTGACAGTGGTTGATGAGAGCGAGAGAGTGAGCGAGAGAAAGAGACGGGGATGGTGTACATGTCTAAAGAGTGACGTTCAACATGGCTGAAGAGAGAGGGATAGAAATAGAAAGCAAGAGAGAAGAGAGAGTGAATGAGAGAGAGAGAAACACTGAGAGATGTGGTGTCTGCAACATATGTTAAAAAAGTGGGTGAGGGTGGCTAAGAGAGAGAGAGAGAGAGAGAGAGAGAGAGAGAGAGAGAGAGAGATAGAGAGAGCGTGAGAGTGAAAAAGGAAGAGAGTGGGATGGTGTACATGTGTGAAGAGTGACATTGAACGTGGCTGAAGAGAGAGAGAGAGAGAGAGAGAGAGAGAGAGAAGAGAGAGAGGGGGAGAGAGAGGGAGAGAGATAAAGAGGACAGAGCCGGAGAATGAGGTAGAGAGATAGATAGGTAATGAATGTTGGTGAAGAGAAAGAGTTGAAGAATGTACCTGAAAAGAAAGAGATGGTGAACACATCTAAAGTGCCGACTTAGCTTCCGTTGTGTACCTTGGTGGAAGTGGGCCGCTACATTAATTTCTACAGCGTCCTTCGATTCAAATAGCGCTGGGTACTGTGTGCTGCTAAAGTTGTCCTTTAGCACGCTTGTGTGTGTGTGTGTGTGTGTGTGTGTGTGTGCGTGCGTGCGTGCGTGCGTGCGTGCGTGTGTGGTGCGTGCGTGCGTGCGTGCGTGCGTGCGAGCGTGCGTGTGTGTGGTATGTGTGTGTGCGTGTGTGCATGTGTGTGTGGTGTAAGTATGTACAAATAATGTGTATATATATTTAATTACGTACGTATGTACATACGTAAGCACTCGGTGTATGTGCGTACGTGGGTGCTTACGCGGGTGTAACATATTGTTTTGATTATTTTGTAATCAAACTACTAATTGTTGTACTAATTGCAAAAGTCACCACACTGTGTTTATTGACATTAAGATAAAACAAACAGCAGTCAAGTGCAAAGTGCACCCGCGATATATGCCAGTGCGCGGACTGCTTGTGATGTCTACACGTGGGCCCGCATTCATGAATGTTAGTTATGATATTGTCTATGAGAGTTGCTGATTGTTGAGCGATTCTAGTTGGTTTGCTAATTGTTGGATAGAACATATTTGCAAACATATTATGTACAAAGTCTGCTGTTAAATTATTAGTGACATTTGTTAACAGGCCAATATTAAAGTCAGCCATGAGTATGCATTTCTTTCTTTCAATCGAGATAGCGTCCTCTAGTAGATAACTGGTAGCGTCCTCTAGTAGATCACTGGATCATTACATTTCACAGAGTACAAACTTTGTAAAACATTTAAAAACTTGTAAAACTTTACTAATTGGGGTTAAACAGGCATAGATAGGTTATTTTGTGATCATTAAAATATCCCTTTAAGTAGGTAGGATTAAGCACGGGCAAAGTTTGTGTAAAATGTGTGAAGTTTAAAAACGTGGCGCCGCCTTGTGGATAATTACAGTGTACTTGGGTTTGTCCGTTAGATGGAGCCATCGTATAACAGTGCCTCAATTATCCGCAAGGCGACTGGATGTTTTTAAATATTCAATATTCATACATTTTACACAAACTTTGCCAATGTTTAATCCTACCTAGATAAAGGGATTCTTTTTCAATGTTCAATACATTTAATAAGTTCCATATCAGTGGCGTAGCCAGGAATACTTTAAGAAAAACTATATTACAAATATACGAAGCTGCATGGACATGGTACGTGATATAAGGATTTATTTTGTATCAGTCAAACTAGTACTATTCCATACTTTAAAAACCGTATTCATCTCAATACAGAAGTGTGAGAAATTGACGAATACGCTTTGTGTGATGATTGTAAAAGTTGAAGGTTAGTGTAAAAATAATTGATAACGACAATGGCTTAGTGTATCAGAGTGAGCATTAATTCCTGCCCCGGTACGTCTTGTGTACATCGCTACAGACGCATGGACTGGAAGACAACAGAAAAGTGTACATGCAGTTATAAAGACCGGCGCAGTGGCATTGCTAAGTTTTTGCTTTTGCATTGGAGCATTGGAGGGGGCCATGGCAACCGACAACCAAGCAAACTATAGCAAAACAAAATACAAGCAATATATATATATATATATATATATATATATATATATATATATATATATATATATATATATATATATATATATATATATATATATATATATATATATATATATATAAGCCTAAAATTAATACCGCCATGACAACCAAGTTCACAGATCAGCTCTGGCAATTCAGCAAAACCATTTATAGAAGGCGTCAACGTTAGAAAATAAACACATTAAATTAAAGAGACACGAACCAAAGCCCCGACATAACATCAGCCTGTAGCCGGACACCACATCCCTCTTTATCAATCTGCGCGTAGTTTTTTTAAGAGACACTTCTGGAGTGGTACGCATTTGGTTTCTCTGTACCAGCTTCCATGGGCGTGAGCAAGGACGGATCCAACGTCGATAAACTGAGTCTAGCGTGTTGTCTTTGCAATTACTACGATTACAATATACACGTACATATGCTCGCACGCACGCACGCACGCACGCACGCACGCACGCACGCACGCACGCACGCACGCCCGCACGCACGCACACACACACACACACACACACAAACACACACACACAAACACACAAACTCTAGCACAGTGGTCAGCTTTTTATTGAATTGTATGACGCTGTAGAAATTAATGTCGCGGTCTACTTCCGCCGAGCTACACAACGGAAGGTATGTTGGCGCGGAGCATTTCGGGACATGTCAGCAAAGCAGTGGTATTCATGGTGGAACGTATTCACTAGGTTCGTAATGCATAGAAATAATGTAAACAAAACATCCACAACACGTTTCAGTTTTTAAGTTTAATTTTGCCAGTAATTCTTACATTTTTAACTACATCTTAATTACTAAAATTACTAATGAAAGTCCATTAATTATTAATAATGCCACAATACACAAAACGCCGCAGTTGAAACTTGAACGCATCCGAAGTCTCGTCTCTGTCGTCTCTTCCCATTCAAGTCAACGAAGGTCGTGAACAATCTTTCCTGCACATCGCTTCCCAAGTAATGGTCGTCGGTCGTCTTCGGATGACGTCGTCAATTGTCCGTTCCAATCGGCCGGATTCTTCTTTTTCCGACTTTCATGCAACGGTGGCTCGACATTCCGGATGGAAATGTAGTCGACAAGGGCGCGATCAAATACGTCCATACAGAGCCTTAGATAGATATCTATCTAAGGCTCTGCGTCCATACACTCCGACGTCTACGTTGTTAGGCAGAGACAATGCACGTCACGTGACGAGAGTCCTGCACAGTTTGAATGATTAATTTATATCATAACAACCAAGAAAATAGACCATTAAGTATATATTTTATATTATCTGTTAAATACGACATGTTTATTTTTATGAGGGGGGACGTTGTGTTATGCAGAATTTAAAAGAACGTTTTCAATGACGTCATCGCTATTAGTTTATCTCTGTTCACGTTCGTTCGCGTCGCTCGCGTTCGCGCGAGAAATAGGGAGAACATGTTGAGAAGGGAAGGAGGTGCAGCAAGAAATAAATTAGGGAGGGGCAAGACAAACAGGGACGGACAACCCGATCACACACCAACCTGTCCACTCTGACACATTGTATATCAGAACAAACATTATTTCAGCTAAACTCATTAGGGCCTAATGCATTTTGTTTCATTTACTTGCTGCATACGGCAGGGTTTACTAGTCACACTAGTATTCCATCGATAGGGTAATACGGTATTACATATCTGGGTGATTTTAGCAGTAATAAAAAATATTCTGCTAAGGGAGGGAGCCATGGGAGGATGAGAGGGTGGGGAAGGGGAGAGAGACAGTGGGAGTGAAAGACAGAGACACACATGATGAAAGGAAGGGGGATCAGAAAGAGGGAGGGCGAGAGCGCGTGCGTGCGTGCGTGCGTGCGTGCGTGCGTGCGTGCGTGCGTGCGTGCGTGCGTGCGCGCGCAATGCTCCAGTGACGACTGTAGCCTGCCTTCGTTATGATTACGCCAAATGATTTTGTTTGTTGCGCCTCTGAGGTTGAACTTTTAGGGCGATAGGCGCTGTGGACGTGTTACAATATTTATTATCATAAGAAATGTGCTACCATTACTAGTGTTACACTCATTCCTTGGCGACACGTGTCTCCCCCAGGCTGTCTGTCGATTCTCCCTTCCCGGATACTCTCCCAGCGCTCCTGGGCCGCCTACTGTTACATACTAAATATTAAGGCATTATTTTGACCGCCGTCTGCCCTATACTGTTATAGTGTATGTCATTGTGTCATATTGTGACTTTTTCATATAGATTTTAAATAATTGTGTGTTTTTCTCACTTATATTGATCCTAAGGGACAGAAAAAACTGTTTTCATTTACTCGTCCATTTTTTCGTGGAAAAATTCAAGATGGCCGCTACCGGTCACCAAGTTTTATAATCTCTATATCTTTCGCAATAAACGGTATAGAAACTTGAACTCGAAGTCGATTTGTATGTTTTGAAGTATGAAGAATTCAATGCAACTATTATTTTGATGAAAGAAATGGAAATAAAGCTATACCAGCCAAAACGTTGTTAAAATGACCATAAATGTATATAGTACATACAGTTATGTAGCAAATATACGTCCAGTAACTTTTTCATGTAGATTTTAAATAATTGTGTTTTTTTCACTTATATTGACCCTAAAGAACTGAAAAAGACTGTTTCAACTTTTGTATACACTTTTTCGTGGGAAAATTTTAGATGGCCGCCACCGTTCACCGAAAGTCTTATAATCGCCATGTCTTGGGCAATAAACGGTATAGAAACTTAAATTCGGGGTCGTTTTACATGTTTTGAAGTATGATGAATCTAACGCAGTTATTATTCTGATGAAGATAATATGAAGTTATATATAGGTGTTTGGAAAGACACTTCGGGCATCAATCATCATATTCGTCTGCAAGATGACTCTCCTCTTCACTCTGGACGCCTTTGTTAAGAACGTTGGTGGATTTCTGTTCAGCTGCTTCACACTTGCACAGTTCTGTAATTGTTAAGATGTGCGCCTTACATGCTCGTGGCATTTATACTGAAAATGCTTTTGTTGTTTCGTTGGACATTGATGATTTTACATTTATTGCGCATGTGCAGAAACGTCAATCGGAAGGTTTTTAACGACCGGAAAAATGTAAGCGCTAACAGCGCAGTTGGGAGTCAAACAAGGCAAGGTGGAAGACATAAAGACGCTCTCACAATATATTTATTCAGCTTGACAACAATTTATTACTTACCTAATACATAACATACTATATGTTATATGAAATAATACGCTGTATTATTTTGTGACAAATGCTCATTAATGAAGACATTCATCATGTCATTGCCAAATAAAGATATTTAATTTTAAAAGGGCCCAACTCCTCCATTGACAAGTTTTTGTGTGTTTTTCTTTGAAGTGATATTATAATCATATTTTGTTCCAAGATAAGCCAACAATACTCTACACCTAAACATGTCATAGAAATTATATATTCAGGAAAATATTTAGACAATGTGTCCTCCTGCACAATTTTGTCTGAAGGAGTTGGGTCCTTTTATAACTCACCAATTCAATTATGTATTAACACAGCAGTAGCAAATTCTATATAAAATAACATTACATGATTTGACATAATTATATATATATATATATATATATATATATATATATATATATATATATATATATATATAAACAATAACGCAGCAATAGCTAAGCTCCTATTACATACATGGTGCACCAAACAGGTATGTTATTTTGCCCGTATTACCATTGGTGCCATTGGACAACTGCACGCGAGATAAACGGGCATTACATGGCATCGTATACAATCTTCAAGGTCGCTTTTGAAAAGGGCATTAAACTGTATTCTCTGGTAGCCCTGAGCAATTGAACACCTTCCCAACTTTACTTTAAAAACATCCAGCAACACTACTATTAGCGAAAGCACTACTGCTATATATATATATATATATATATATATATATATATATATATATATATATATATATATATATATATATATATATATATATATATATATATATATATATATATATATATATATATATATATTATACACACACATTTCCACCATTGTTTCTAGCCATGTACTCCATACAAATGAGTGAATTGCAACATCGTAGAGTGACCGAATGTGCCCAATGTTCGACACAGCAGCACAGGATTCGAACCCGGGTTCTGTTCGTGGCGAGTGTGACGCTCTACCCACTACGCCACGGCATTACTACATAAACAGTATCACCGCACCCTAGCATTACTACATAAACAGTATCACCGCACCCTAACATTACTACATAAACAGTATCACCGCACCCTAGCATTCATTAGACGCAATCTCCACTCATGTCCCATAAACATCAAAACAACAGCCTACACAACCCAAGTTCGACCCCTTTTAGAATACTCATCTTCAGTATGGGACCCCCACACCAAGACCCTAATCAACCAAATCGAAATGGTTCAAAGACGCGCAGCCCGTTTCTGTCGTAACGACTATACATCTAGAGAAGCGGGCTGCGTGTCAGAAATGCTAAACCAATTACACTTACATCAACTAAAAACCAGAAGAACAAACAGACGCCTCACCATACTCCACAAAGCCATCTATGGACACCTATCCTTGCCTGTCAATAACCTCCTCCAGCCCGTACAACGCCTATCAAGATATTTAAACACTAAAGCATTCAACACTATCCATGCCAGTAAGAACTGCTATAAATATTCATATTTCCCTAGGACAACAAGAGACTGGAATTCCCTGCCAGATGCAAAAGTTAACATTTCTAAACCACAACATTTTAAACAAGCTCTAATACACGACTAACAACCCAACAGCATGCGCACCCAACCCTGACCGTTTGACTCCACCAGGAGTGTTGGCCAGTATTCCAACAAGACAAGACAAGACTGTCTACACCCGACGAGAAAACGGACACATCTTTAGAGACGTCCTAATGCACATTAGTGGCATTCTAAATCAACACGCATCATATACTAACCGACTCACTGCTGTGTTTACACAATGCACATTTGATATACATTGCTGTGTTGACATAATAATAAACATTTTGATTACGTAAAAGACAACGCTAGCTTGAAATGTTCATGAAGAAAATAATATTCTCTGCTCATGCAACCAATTTTAACATAAACACAGTAACAATGCTCTAGTAATGCAGGGTGCCGAAAAAACACTGGATAAATTAGTCATAGCATATTAGTTGATGGCTGGATGAAGTGGCGGTGCCTTGTTTCGCTGTAATTGTGACGACACTAAAAAGTTGTAAATTCGTGTTTTTTAACGTTTTTGAACATATTGATATGTAGTCTTCGAGGTCTTCACTTAGTTGGTCACACTTCGATGCCGTCGGAGGCAATTGTGTCTGGAACAAACACAACAGATTCTATTCTAATAAGGCGACACTTATTGATTGTACACGCGATGATACTTTGTACAACACACACGAATTAAGCATGTCAGTTAGCATTTAAATTAGTATAACCATTACAGACATAGGTACAGGGAGTTTACATAAATCAGTGACGTTTATCGCCGAAACCTTTAAGAATTGAGCGCAAAACGGATAATTGAATTATAACAATATTAAATGAAACCAGAATCATTGACTATTTTGAGACAGTCCCTGAACTTGGCGGTGACATGAGCCGTCGACTATTTCTAGACGAATGCCGCGACATTGTAACAATTCGTGATTCTCGGTCAAACGGCAGCGATCGACGAGATCATTGGTGTAGTTCAGGGATCAAAGGTTGTTTTTTAAACAAGACGATGTAAAACTCACATTCAGGTGGGACTCGTCACTGACGATATGCGAGTGTCAACGATGACACATATCACTGGCAACGACAACAACTGCAGGTCAGACAACTGTAAGTCTCACACCCCTCGGTATCACAATGGTGGCGTGACGAGGGACACCGCTGGTAGGACAGACTACAACAGCAACAGACACAACACGTGTTACACGAGTGTGTGTGTGTGTGTGTGTGTGTGTGTGTGTGTGTGTGTGTGTGTGTGTGTGTGTGTGTGTGTGTGTGTGTGTGTGTGTGTGTGTGTGTGTGTGTGTGTGTGTGTGTGTGTGTGTGTGTGTGTGTGTGTGTGTGTGTGTGTGTGTGTGTGTGTGTGTGTGTGTGTGTGTGTGTGTGTGTGTGTGTGTGTGTGTGTGTGTGTGTGTGTGTGTGTGTGTGTGTGTGTGTGTGTGTGTGTGTGTGTGTGTGTGTGTGTGTGTGTGTGTGTGTGTGTGTGTGTGTGTGTGTGTGTGTGTGTGTGTGTGTGTGTGTGTGTGTGTGTGTGTGTGTGTGTGTGTGTGTAGGTGTGTAGGTGTGTAGGTGTGTAGGTGTGTAGGTGTGTAGGTGTGTAGGTGTGTAGGTGTGTAGGTGTGTAGGTGTGTAGGTGTGTGTGTGTGTGTGTGTGTTTTGTGTGTGTGTGTGTGTGTGTGTGTGTGTGTGTTTTTTTGTGTGTGTTTTTTTGTGTGTGTTTTTGTGTGTGTGTGTGTGTGTGTGTGTGTGTGTGTGTGTGTGTGTGTGTGTGTGTGTGTGTGTGTGTGTTCAAGCTGAGGCTAAACATAAACCACGGACGATCTGAGACGACGTCATAAAATATTCGCAGACACAATAAAAACAGTCGCCGTAGAAACTCACAACTTTCACTGACTCGATTCAAACAACACCAAAGTTTCTCGCCGCAAACTACGTTTTGTTGAGCGAAAAAAAACCGACACGACTTGTTTTGAAAAAGTCCCGTCGGTGTCGCGCGAAATATTGACAATTTTTTTATTTAAAAGAATGTCTGGTTTAAATAACCGACCCATCAATTTGTTGGCAGTAAAAGTTATTGTTGCTTCGTTGTTCACTAAGACTGAATGAATTATTTGTATTCGTGTAAACATCCAACAAACCTGAGGTACTCCAGGTCTGTATCTCGTAGCACGTCGACGAGTGATGTCAGTGAGTCTGGAGGCAGGTCACAGCAGCCTAAACTGTAACACAAAATAGTGGATATGAACAGTTGATTTAACACCCGCCGACAGTAAAATTTATCTCAATACTTTGATCAAACAAACGTTGTTAATATCATAATTGTTTTATTATACGCTTTGCAGAATGTAATTTGGAATGTTTTGTGAACTACAATTTACGGTTTTCGTTCAGAGACGCTGACTGTTATATACGTAGTTCGATCATGCCTGGTAAACCATAACTCTTACAGCTCAAGGCAACTTGATCTTCCTTAGCCTTAGGCAAGTGCTTGGATTGTGTCTACTAGTAAGTCTACGAAAGATACTAAATAGTTACACGACTTGGTCACTTGGTGTTAATGTTGACACGGAAACTTAAAAGTATACATTTATATAATACATCATACATTGATCACAATATATTTATAATATTACAGAACATTTGGACAATATTGATAGTGGGCTATGGGTGCCCATTATTTTGACATGCACTAGCAGAACCAGACCAACATCTTCATGTACTGTGTCTGAGAGTGTAACTAGACAGATGTTGAAAATGGGAACGTTTTCTTCCGCTAGATGGCAGTATCGCTAGTGTCCGTCAGAGCCTTGGATACATAGAGTTTGGCCAACTGAAAACCTGGACGCCATTTTCGGTCTCGGCACCTGATAACCACATGACGTATTAAAAATGTTAATGCCTTGACCTTCACCTTGTTGTTCTGCTTGGATTGGAGATGCTTTATGTGTAATAAGTGCATACATGGATACGATGTGATATTGGACGGTTCGGCTTCATGTTGAGAAACATTCGTAGGAAGTTTAGGGAAGTTTAATTATAACAGAAAGGATGGATTAGCAATGCTTAGTTAACGCCAGTGCAGCGTCCAGGCTAGGACGGTGGTACGTTCGTTCTCCGACCGTGGCGTGATTAACGTGAACATGATATAAATCGAGAATGATATGACTAAACCTGTCTATCAGCTTATCTTCCATTGTTGTTTTAGCACTTTACCATTCCAACCATAACGAAATGTAATGTAGATGTAGCGGATCTTTGATATGATGCCGTCAAATTGCCGATTAGTGTACGTACTGTCATGGTCATAGAGTGAGGAGGCTGTGTGTTTTGCTGGATGCTGCTATGTCCATTTTCGTGCCTCATATTAGTTTGAGCGTCATTATGATTAAATATATCTCTTATTATATATATATATATATATATATATATATATCGGACACTGTTGGGAAAAGGACGTCTACAAATTCGCACGATTTTTTTTAACAAACAAAAATGAACAAAGCAACCAGATATTTTCGAAACCCCAATGCAGTAAACAGGATTTCAGTGCGCCATAAACCGTGATGGTGTTGTAAACAACCGTGACATTTCCATTCGGCGAACGAAATTGCAAGCAGCTTTTCACACCACTTACCATACGAATATTAGCGAATAGCCGACGTGATTATATTTAACCATATATATAAATAGAACACCCCAGTAGAACAAGATTGCTTGGCTGCTATCAGTTGACACATGATACTTTGAAGTCAACATGGGCTGGTGACAGCCATGCTAATGCCAAGCAGAAAGCAACTGCAGTCCCTGTTTATACACAGGACTGCACCAAGTTTTCTACATAATTATGATGCTATTTATTTACTGACATCAGTTAGCCAGTGTTGTTTAATTGGGCATACTGTGTTCAAACAGTTGCCTCTCTAATTATATGTCTGTCTGAAACAAATCAACAGGCTTACAGTGTCTCACTGTGTGAGGGGTGAGTACAGCTTAGAACTATGTAATTTGTTATTCTATCAGATCCACAATTGTTGTGGTGTTTTATTACAAAAAAGGTCACTTAAAAATCAACCAACTGAAGTCCATCCTCCAATTTCACAGATTAAAAAACAGACCATGCAAAGTTGGTGAGAGAATAGGGAAAACAACAACAAAACAGAGCTGCCAACATTACTAACAACAACAGTAGTAGAAAAGGTAGAAAGGTAGAAAAGTAGTAATGTTAAGATAGTCAACTAACTAATGATATGGTGTCAATAGTAATAACAATAAATAAATAAAATTAGGCAAACTACAACAAAATAGCAGGGGTGTCATAGTAATTTAACAGGTTTCCTTAAAATGACCACAGTTTCCCTTTCATGTCCCCCTAAACAGAATTAGTTAATTTAGGTAATTTCATGTATTAGTGTTGGTCAATTTGCATATGACTGTAATGTTTTAAAACTATTAATTTCCTAAATTAATGGCAGTGGAACATAAATATGTTCGCAAAGACTATAACCTAAGCTATATATTGTATAACCAGTGGAAAGAGACTCCGGATCCTGTTTTCTGTCAGTTGGTACAGTTGTACGCTACACAGAAAATAACCATACTTGCTACTTCACAATGACTGTTGTAGCCAGCATGTCCCCAAATGGATTAACGTTGCTCACATCACCGATGTCTGTTTTAAGGATATTTCGTGTGTAGCTTTAAAATGGTGGAGAGTCAGCATATCATTATAAGGTTTACACTGACAGTTTGTTAACGGGATGACGTCTTTTTGCTGTAATTAGCAGCTACCTCAGGAACAGGTAATAGGAACCTCACTACAAGCCATTGTACAGAGACTTGTCCTTCTTAGCTTTGATACAGTCCACTCACTGACATTAATTTAAACATATCAGACATATACAAAGCGTCTGTTTGACAAGAAAAACTTGCAATGTTCACTTCTCTTCTAGCATTATATTTCAAGTATTTTACATTAATGTGGTATTTTATAGGTAAACCTGGATAAAAAATGAAAATAAAATAGAAATAGCTTCTCTTTTATTTACAATTTTGAGAACCATTAACATATCTACATGAGAAAATAATAACATTCAGTTCACTTCAAATAAATACATTTATTGTAGACTCAACAGAACTTGCACGTACTGATACATACACACATATATGAAAATGGGGTTCATATATTATTGTTAAACAGCATTTTAAATAAATATCGTACATATAATCATGTACATTTGTACACATTATGTATATACACCCCTTTGTGATGATCTGGTGTACTAATCAATCAATGAATCCGTGGAACAAATCTATCTCCAAGTTTCATAAATAATGTTCCCTCTCAAACCCGTAACTCACAAGCACATGTAAAAATATGCTACAATTACTAGACATTTATAAGTATATCATTTCTTTTAGAACACACACATTTATCAATACAAGTTGTCTTCTTATAATATAACTGACTTGGGTGAATATCTGCTGTGTATTCCAAAATTTAATATGTCTAGTATGGAATGAATGGTAGTGTTTGAATGATTGAATTACAGTTTTATCAACAAGATCATAGTAATATATATATATATATATATATATATATATATATATATATATATAATATACATATATATATATATACATATATATATAATATATATATACATAGCAGACGTCATGTTACTATTCAAATGGAAACACATAGGCTATCTAGTAACCGTAATAAGCTTTATAAGACAGAGTACAAAGTAACAGTAATTATTTGTTAACATTGCAATAACTATTCACAAGTACGAAGAAAGGAACAACGGCGTGAGTTTCGTAAATTGTAGCTAATTAAGTATTTGTGTTATTTCATTATGTTATGGCTAACATAATGATTTTGATTAATTTGCTAAACAACTACCTAAATTAACTGAATGATAGTGGTTCTTGGAGGAAGTGTTTACGGTTTTGTTCTTCGTAGCTGGAGCAAGTACCATTTATAGCATACCCATACCTTGTCAAACAAACTACGAACAATGAAAACTACAGCGAGTAATACAAATCAAATGCAATAGGATATGAGGTGAGCCTAAAGCCTAAGTCCGACTGTCCCGGTTCTGGCCACGGTGTACCTCAGCAAAAATTCCAGGTGCTCCGGAGTGATCCGTGAAGATTTGGCTCATTTGTATAATTATTTCAGTCTCATATATACAGTGGTATTGCCGGTGTCGCCATGGTGTCATCAGGTTTTGAACCCCGGATCATCCCGGTGTAGCCACGGTGTCACACGGTATCACCCCGGACTCCCGGAGTGTCAAGGATATGCCACGGTGTCGCCCCGGTTTGGTGCCGGTTTATTACGGTTCTCCCCAGTGTGGCCACGGTGCTCCCCGGTGTGGCCACGGTTCTCCTCGGTTTAGTCTCGGTCTGTCCCTGTCGTTTGGGACAGTATTCGGTTATAATGTTTTATGTTTCCCATCAAGGGCAAGGCGGTGTAATTCGAAATGGTTGGTTTCGAAATGTGCCTGAAATAAAATAAATATACGCGACCATTTGAAATTATGCACATGTCAACTTTGTCTGTACTGTTATGTGATTTGTGGCATACAGAGAAATGGTAAGCATTGCAGATTGAACTGTATTGATAGTTGATCAGCTTCATGTGTGATGATTGCAGTTTCAGTAGACTGAGAGATAATATGTGAAGTGATCTGAAAAATGTGAAGTAATGAAATTTATAATTAGTGAGCACAAATACATATATGATTTACACATCAGAGATTGCTGTATGTTCGTATTGGGTTATATAGTGCTATCCTGGTGCATTTTTTCATCCACGGCTGTGCTAAATTTAATGTATCTCTGAACATTATTAATTGCTCACTCCAATATTTTCAGGGACTTTTCTGCAATAGTATAGAATGTTCTATGCAAACTATTAGCAAAATCAGAGATTGTGCCGAATGTTTGTATTGGGCTATACAATGCTATCCTGGTGCAATTTTACATCCACGGGTGTACTTAATTTGATGTATCTCTGAAACGTATTATTTGCCCACTCTAATATTTTCAGGGACTCTTCTGCAATAATATTTGATCCTGTGTACACAATATTAGCAAAATCATAGATTGTGCTGTATGTTTGTATTGGGTTAAACAGCGCTACCCTGGTGCAATTTTCCATCCACGGGTGACGTCGGGTGTACTTAATTTAATTTTAATGTATCTCTGAACAATATTATTTGCCCACTCTAATATTTTCAGGGACTCTTCTGCAATAGTATAGGATACTGTCTACAAATTATTTGCAAAATCAGAGGATACATTTATTGGGTACTTGAGGTTAAAGTCAAATTTTGAAATTTACAACATTCTTATTTACACAATTGTTTTAATTTTATTACAGTTATATGCGCATGTTTATTGGCTTTCCAATTATATATTGTTTGTTTATCTAGCTTTATTAATAGCAGAATTACAGGCATTACTGATATTTGACCTAGATTTTTATTTTATTTTTTATTTTGATATTCTCGCATGAGCCAACAACTGTACTAAATTTCATCAAAATTGGAGTCGGGTAATGTTTTGAATGATGGATTTGACATGGAATGACCCCTGACATTTAGTAGACGCTTGAATAACTGCTGACTATATAAAAGGAACTGTTGATTTAGTATAGACATGTAGTTAAATTAGCCAATTCTCCTTTAACAGACTGTGTGATAAAACTTTAATAAACCTCGCAACATAGCATTATACATACATTCCTGTACCTCCTCTATGCCACATAATCAAAACCAAAGTCAAAGAGCGAAGTAGAAAAATAAGATTTTTCTACCAACCCCATTCATAATCACGACGCCTAGTAATCAATGAACGTCTATAAACATGTAACAAAGTTAAAAACGAGACAAACGGTTGTTGAGAAGAATAAATACTTCACTGCGCCATAATCCGTGATGCCTGATGGTGATATACACAACCGTGTCCGTGACGGG
Source organism: Oasisia sp. SBJ-2009 (assembly GCA_964017155.1). Classification (NCBI taxonomy): domain Eukaryota; kingdom Metazoa; phylum Annelida; class Polychaeta; order Sabellida; family Siboglinidae; genus Oasisia; species Oasisia sp. SBJ-2009. The sequence goes on from OZ024865.1 coordinate 27,698,506, forward strand.
GCTAGTGTCTTTTCTTGAGACTTGATAATACAATTTTGGGTATTTGGTCTTGTTAGTGTTGTAAAATTATAGGTACTTCACTCTAAGTCTAACCAGTTTCAAAGTATAACGTTTATATCATTACATGAACAACAGGCATTTAGGCATCGTATGGAAACGTGTGCCTTGTTTGTTTACACGAGAAATTTCGAATGACAGTGTTAGTGACATATAGTGTAGTAGATCCTACGGCTACGGCTACGTAAAATTATGTCGACACCTACCTCGCACAATTTCGATATTCCTGGCTTCGCCTTCCACCCTTCACGATTCACATTACTTTCCCATGTTGCCAATCTGTTCTTATTAAAAGGGAATCCATATAACTTAAATTTGTTGCTGATATTGGAGCATCCCCAAGCAGAACAGCAAGGCATTATATGCTATACTGCTTGAAAACGCGCCAAATGAGACCGATAATGGCGTCCACACATCCATCGACCAATCAAAAATTGGTACGTCATTGGCCAAACTCTATGTATTCTATTTGCAGTCCGCGGAGTCCGCGGACGCGGAGAATGCGGAGACGTGAAAAAGAATAGATTCGGAGAAGGTCGGAGACGTTCGAGACGCATAGCAACCAGCATAGCAACCAGCGCGTTTAAAGATGGACGGAGACGCAGCCTTGGCGCTACTGTGTAATGATTTATTTTCGTCAAGTGATGGTGATCATCATCCTCATGCCATCGACCAATACGCGGATGAGTTAACATCAGCCGCGTTGATGTTGTAAGTTGCATTTCGTAAATTATGAAGGAATATTTTAACAAATAAACACTTGTTTTACTCGCATGGCTTGTCATTTTTGTGGGCGTGGGCCCGCGGCACAACTGTGACCTTGGCCGGCTTGGCTTTTTGGCTCGCTATGGAGTTGGTTGTGTTGTTTGCATAATGGAATACTTATTTCATAGGATGTCTATGTTATGCTATGTTATATATACTTACTTCAGAAAGATATTTGTAGATAAATTTTATACTTTACCAGTGTTATATGCATATGAATATGCTTGTTTATTTATAAATATATGCCTGGCACATATAACACAACAACTAGTAAACAGTAAAACACGCATTGTCTATAAACCACCTCCAAAGACAAATTTTTTTACACTGCTTCTTGACATCCTTATACATATTATACTTTATCATCATTGCATATAATAGTTTATGCTATATATACCTGCCCCGTTTGTCTTGAATAAGTTGTAACTGACATACTATATAATTATATTTTGCTTAAATAAACATGTTTATTTCCTCTTCTGTTCCTCTAAAACAGGTTACGTGATGACCATCATCGACTGCAACATATGTAATGCCACAATTACTTGCCTGCTGACTTCATTGCCGTGTTCCACGTGAGGCCAAGTACATTCCAGGTGGTGGTGCATATACTTGGTGCAGTGACCATCCGCGAGTGCTGATTATATAGCAATTTTGCATAGCATTAATGTTCAAAAATACTAAATCTTGTGTTTACTTCATTTACTATTTATCCTTCTTTATTGTTGAATATGCAATGATATGCATGCCTGTTTTCTTGTAATATTGTGCAATGTTGTAAATTATCTACTGTTTAATAAGACATAAAAATTATTTTGTAACAATGTGCACTTTTAAATTACCTTACTATTGTTATGTTGTAGAGATTCGCATTATGTTTCAGTCCACATATATATTTCTGTTGTGCTACAGCTTGCATATAAATAACTTTCTCTTTTATTGTATTCTTATTAATTATTATACATACTATTGTAATCGTGGAATAATGTATGTCACTCATGTAAATATGTATATGAATAAATATTCTTCGTTGTGTTGTATTTGTCACTGTAAAGCATAAAACAGTTGGGAAAGCTGATAATTTTTATTATAGAATTTATTGTTATATAAATGCTATAACATGTTTTTTTGTAAAACATGGATGCACATTAACATATGTATCGTACGTAGTATGAAGGAACATAAGCAATAAACATATGTAACTATACACAGTAAACACTTGTTGTCAGTCATTGTGTGATATATTCCATACAAAGTTTTAATGTTTTGCACATTAATACCATACAAATGTGAACACAACAGTAATTACTTTTACATATTCTTATTAAGTAAGCCTGAAACATGTCAAACAACAACTCGCACGTCACATATTTAAACAAAATAATACCATCATAGTCAATCCTTCACAATGGTAATGTACATATTGTAGGAACAAATCACTGTATTAATACTGATTTTTTTTTTAACAATGGCACACCATGAACAAATTACAATACAGAAAAATGTCAAAACAAGATTTATACTAAAAGTAAAACATAACATCTTTACAAAACTTCATATATTAACCATTATAACATATAAATGACAAACAAACTATTGATGATTTCCTACATGAAAACATCTCAACAATACCAGTATCTCCACTACACACTAAATGTAGAACTACACATGTATCATTACTATATGCATACATTTTACATATATGGCTATGTCAGGGGAAATATAAAATCCAATTCACATCATGTAGTGTCTAACTCTTCAATATCATGACAAAGGCTACGAGCATGTTGCTATTGCATGTAGAAGCCACAGTTGTGCAAGGACACATGGCCCTGGCCTTTCACTTAGATGTTTACAAATTATTAGAAGAAGCGTGTACAAGTGTATATATATAGTATATATATATTGCAATTTGTATGCTATGTATGACACTATTTGTAAATAATAATTTTAAATGCATATATATATATATATATATATATATATATATATATATATATATATATATATACACACACACACACATATATATATTATAGCACCTATTTAACCCCCCAGGTGTAGCAACATTTAACAACCATGTTCCCTAGTTTGAAAATTTCGTCAACACACTGAAAACATCCCAATACTTTCAGTAGATATTTGTTTTCACAATTTGTCTGATTTTCAGTGTTAGGCTTCATAATGGTTTACATATAATATGGGAGCATGAAGATAAAATGGAAACTATGGTGCACAAAATCCCTCTTGGCAGTTTGTAGTGCATGTCTTGAAGTATATATCCTCCAGATTTGGAGTTGATCTGCCTTCCATATTTCCAAGGATTTTTCTAGTGCCTTGTCCACATTTTTGGTTGTTGTCTTTGACCAGTTTAAAAGAAGACACCATTATATGCTATTGTGGCATGAGTTTTTCGTCATGTTCTCGTGGACGAGGTCAATCAGCTGTTTGGTTGCCGCACTGGTCCACACTGTGCATGCATGCAAAATAAATGTCACAGTGTTTATGTATAGCTAACACACATATTTTGTTTTTCAAAATGATCAGCATATACTTATTGACAGAAAATTATGAAACATTCTCATATTTTATCAGATATTTCAAAGATGAGTTTATTATTCAAAAACTGTGCCTATAAATTTATACTCATTAACTACTTTCTCGTATTTTCAACAAATACGTTGTATGAAAATTACTTTTTAACGTACTGACATAAGCATAAATCGTGTGTGTGTGTGTGTGTGTGTGTGTGTGTGTGTGTGTGTGTGTGTGTGTGTGTGTGTGTGTGTGTGTGTGTGTGTGTGTGTGTGTGTGTGTGTGTGTGTGTGTGTGTGTGTGTGTGTGTGTGTGTGTGTGTGTGTGTGTGTGTGTGTGTGTGTGTGTGTGTGTGTGTGTGTGTGTGTGTGTGTGTGTGTGTGTGTGTGTGTGTGTGTGTGTGTGTGTGTGTGTGTGTGTGTGTGTGTGTGTGTGTGTGTGTGTGTGTGTGTGTGTGTGTGTGTGTGTGTGTGTGTGTGTGTGTGTGTGTGTGTGTGTGTGTGTGTGTGTGTGTGTGTGTGTGTGTGTGTGTGTGTGTGTGTGTGTGTGTGTGTGTGTGTGTGTGTGTGTGTGTGTGTGTGTGTGTGTGTGTGTGTGTGTGTGTGTGTGTGTGTGTGTGTGTGTGTGTGTGTGTGTGTGTGTGTGTGTGTGTGTGTGTGTGTGTGTGTGTGTGTGTGTGTGTGTGTGTGTGTGTGTGTGTGTGTGTGTGTGTGTGTGTGTGTGTGTGTGTGTGTGTGTGTGTGTGTGTGTGTGTGTGTGTGTGTGTGTGTGTGTGTGTGTGTGTGTGTGTGTGTGTGTGTGTGTGTGTGTGTGTGTGTGTGTGTGTGTGTGTGTGTGTGTGTGTGTGTGTGTGTACCTACCTTGTTGGAGCTGTTTGTGTAACTGCTGAAGTTGTGATCCATGGTGCAGTGATTTCCTGTTGCACATTGTGCAATATTTCTGCATCTACAGCATGTATATTGAAAATAAATACATTATAATCCTGCTTTTTAATGTGTTGTATAATTTATGCAACAAGATATCATGCAATGAAAACTATTTCAAATTAATATTTTTGTTCGTACACATACATATATGTACTAATAAAAGCTTACAAGCCATAAGTGCATTACCACATATTATAGAAATTACATTTTTTTATAAACATTTATGTTTATGTAGTTTTAATTATATTGCTATAATTATACACTGTAAATAAAAGTAAACGTAACATTTTACAAAATGCCTGATAGTAAATAAGAATGTATATATTTTATAATTACCTCCAACTATCAACTGTTGCCCGTCTAGGGAACTCAGAACAACGTTTTCACCTGTCCATCAGGCATGATGACCTCATAGCTTCTCCAATATCTGAAATAGCCATAGCCAATACAGAAAGTGGAACAGTACACATAAGAAAGATTTTTTAAGAATAATAAAAGGTATGGAATGGACAACTACATATTTTTAATAATATCATTTTAGATCAAAAAATTCATAGCTTTTAAATGGATAATAAAATACAAACAAATGACTGAATACAATAAGAAGATTTGTAATATTTGATAATGATTTGAAAATAATAAAATAAATATATGAAAATGTAATTTCTATGTATAAATAACAAAATACAATTTTAAATAATGTAGCATTTCGTAAGAAAAAAATCACTATACGTAACATATGTGTCATAAATATACATAATAATTCCTGATGTGTCTGGGGCGCGCTAACTGACTGGCCCGCTAACTGCTCACGCCCTGAGCCTGAGACATCGGATCGTTTACGAATTACGTCGAATCAACAGCATTAAATTTATCTGAAACACAATTTAAAAATAATAGTTGACTTCTTTGTATTGAAAATGATGCAACTGGGAGCCGTGCACCTGGCTGGATGTGGCAGTTAGTGAATTAATTGTTATTGGCTATAAAGGTTTTCTAATAATAGGATGTATCTTGTCTGGTCTTATGATGTGCACACAACATACATTACAAATATATACAATGTTTTATAGCAAATATAACGCCCATACAAATCGCATTCACACATAAATACTGACTTCATATATTACGAATGACAACAAATACACGACACGGCAGCAAGTGCAACCCGTCAACTTGTGTTCACGTGATACTACATCACGTGATCATGCATTTCGTTCTGGGCTTTTAGCCACGCCTACAACGGTTTCGTAAACGCCTCGTGGTCGATGTGCACACAGAGTAAGCGCCCTTATTGCGTCTATTTTCAACCCCTAAATGGTATATGAAAACTTCTTTTGACGGTCTGTACGCTATAATAGGTATAATTTATACCGTATAACATCATGTTGCAATAAAAATAAAAACCCATGTCGCTCTGTCTGGCGGAAAGCAGTAGCGCCGCGCGACGGCGACTTGACGTAACTAGGAAGTGACGTAACTGTGATTACGCGCCATTTCCTTTACTTTCTCTAACTTCTAAGTGCGAAGTAAACTGTACGGCGAACCTTTTTGGATTAACCCGGAACGTCCTCCACGGCGCTGCCGTGGAAGGACTGACACGAAATTAGCCATCATCGACGATCGGATACGTATTAGATAACGGATCTATTCTCTTAGACTTAGGGTATTGTCTATTAGTATATATAGATCCTTGGGCTTGGCTTTAGCCTATATACTGGCAAATTGTGCTGCACAGTTAAATGTTTTCATTTTATATAATAAACCTTTTCCTCATTCGAGACCGGACATGCGCACTGGGCGTGTTTGCATTTCTCACCGGAAGTAGGGGGATGCCGTGAACCCCACCAATGCAGAAAGATGGGAGGGAACGATTATTGTAGTGTTTATAACTGCAATAGTCATCGGATGAAAGCGAAAGAAACAGGGCAAAATGTGTCGTTTTTTAGCTTCCCAATGGGAAAGAGTGCAAAGGCAAAGCGTCGTCGATCGCTGTGGGTTGGAGCAATTCGACGCCAAGGTTTTGTCCCTACACAAAATACTAAAGTGTGCAGTCGACATGTTGGCGTCTTTGTGTCTTGAATTGCAGTTAGTGATCCAAGCTCCGTTGACTATATTCCAACAGTCAACATGGGGTATGAAAAACAGCGTAGCACGAGAAGAACAGAGACAAGTACGAAAGCCTGATACTGGACTAACTGTGACCTAACTAGTGTTCTTGATGAGGACGGGAAGCGTCGAGCCACTGGCGTTGCAGTTCCTGAAATCGGTGCAATAACAACTGTTGGAATTGTGGAGCCATCACGTAAGTACAGTGTTTGATCATAATAGAATAACAAATATGTAACGGTAACTCCCGCATAACGGATCGATGCGCTGTACAATAAATGTAATATAATAAATGACAAAATAGAAATATAATAAATGATAACTGATGCTCTACATAACGTCATAAGTCAATTTAGTGTTTCAGTATTCTGCATTCACCTTGGGCTTGGCCTTGCAGTGGTGAAATGTATCACTTAGTATGTACATAACGATAATCAGTGTGTCAAGAACAGTCGAATGTATTTAACAACTGCAATGGCATGATTATACTTGACAATTAGAAACCTCAAATAAAAAATTATTATTAAATTAAAATTCAGCTCGTATTTGTCTTTGTTCCAGTGCATGTATTTTAGTGTGTAACTATGCTACCTCCTTTTCTGGTTGTGCGTATGCTGCGAATAACCTAATCTTTTATATTTCAGGTCATGACAGCTTCATACCAGCCACAGTTCTATGCAGTGAAGCTGTTGTGCCAGTTCACAGAGGATGAGGTAATGTGGAAAGACATAATGACATTAATGTGATAAGAATTCACTTTGCAGTTGTCAGAATTGTAGTGATACATCAGTTTATTTTCTAGACATGACACACATGTGATTAGCACTGAATGTGTTGCAGAGGTAATTGCAGAGAGTCTGTTTACATAATAATAATACATTTATTTCCAGGATATAATTGATATCTTAGTATCTGTTTCAGTAACAGTACTTGAAAGCAGTTTCTTTGAATAGTGCAACAGTAATTCCAAGTGTGAAAGTTCTCAAAATACATTATCTATTAAAACAAATGTACTTTTAATTAATTATTTATTCTTTTCGTAGGTTGAGAGGAAAAACTCATTGCTGATGTTCGAATTCATGTCGAACGCCTAATCTGCCGCATCAAAAATTACCACCTATACTGGATGGATCTCTCCCCTTGAGTGTATACTGCAATGCGAAGGACATCATCCATGTGTGTGCCTACCTCACGCAATTTCAAAGTCCAATTATTGCAAAGGTAGAAAACATGTCAAAGTACTACGATTTAATCATATTCACTATTGGCATTTACAGAATACACTTTTGGGTCATTCCATAACAAATCAATCACTTGTTGGCCATTTTTGCATCAACCGACTCCAAATTTTATTAAATGTAGTACAGTTGTTGGTTCACATGAATATATCAACATCTCATCACTAATTCTGAAACTTATTTTCTACTGTGATATATCGATCATTTATTTAAGGAAAAACAATTAACTAAATTGTTGTGGCTCAGCTGGTAATGCAAATGCACACACGTGGAGTCTGTAAAATTATTTCATAAAGTTAAACAGCATGCTACTTACCCAGCAACACAGTCACAGTAAGCTCCAGCAATTTCGCCTCAGTATCGAACTCCCACGTACACCTTGTAATTAATTTTCTTCATAGAAGCTAGTACTTGTGCCTTCACGATTAACATAGCGTCATTCGTTAGTTACTTGCACACGTGCATTTTTTTCACATGGCAATCTCTAAAAAATTGTCCGCCTTTAAACGACTTTGTCTTCTTTGCTTATTTTTGATTTCGGTGTATGTCCGACACCCCCCTCCTCTCTGTGCTGGTACCTTGTTGGTGGTGAGGAGGCTTGCGTGTCTCAAGGACTCTGGGTGCTATACCGGTGGGGGCTTAAGCCCCTGGCAGGTTTAACCAAGCCGGGCAGGTCTCAGGGGAGGGACCAGACGAAACCCAGCACCTGGTCCTCCAGGTTGGGGGTTGGGCGTGGGGCTAACAACCCCACCCTATAAAACAAATGATGTTACGGAAACTACAATAATCGAAACTACTACAAGGGGCCCCATAGCAGACTTGAGCCAGCCTGGCAGTATGACCACACCTGCTGAAAGCCTACCCCAGGAAGGCAGGTGTGCGACAGATAGTTTGCTCGGGCCCAAAACTAAGATCAGCATAGGGACATGGAATGTCCGTACAATGAATGAGGTCTCAAAGCTAGCACAAGTCATCCGCGAGATGAAAAGATACAGACTGGACATCCTAGGGGTCAGCGAGTGTCGATGGACTGGGTCCGGGCGACAGGTGACCCATGATGGTTCAACCATACTATACTCAGGACATGAGGACACACACATCCGTGGTGTAGCCCTTGTAATCTCCAAGCAGAAGGCCAACACCTTGCTGGAATGGGAACCGATCAGTGATAGGATAATGAAAGCACGCTTCAACTCCAAACACTGCAACCTTACAATCATTCTGTGTTACGCCCCAACCAATGAATCTGACACAGAGGACAAGGAAGACTGGTACGAACAGCTGCAACAAGCAGTCGCCAAAGTGCCACAACATGACATGCTTCTGATCATCGGAGAAATGAATGCTAAGGTTGGTTCTGAAAACTCCAACTGCGAAAGAGCCATGGGCAAACATGGTTGTGGCGTGATGAATGACAATGGTGAACGCCTTGTTGACTTCTGCTTGAACAACAACTATGTAATTGGAGGTACCATCTTTGCCCACCGGGACATCCACAAGCTCACCTGGAAATCACCTGATGGTAGGACAAGCAATCAAATCGACCACATTATCATCAATGGAAAATGGCGTAGGTCCCTTCAAGATGTGAGAGTTTGCCGTGGAGCTGACATTTATAGTGACCTCTATTTGGTGACCGCACGCGTCAAGTTGAAGCTTCACAAAGTGGTACCAGAAAGCCAGCGGCGTAAACAACTAGATGTCACAAGACTCGCATGGTCAGCCACCAAACAGGAGTTCACCGCTTCAGTGCATTAACAGACACATCAGAGGAGACTGACCACGACGCTACCAACAAGTGGGACACCATCAAGAAGACCTATGTTGAAGTAGCTACCAAAGTCTTGGGCCACAAGAAGAAGAACCACAGGGAATGGCTAACACAGGAAACCTGGAAAAAGATTGAGGAGCGGAAACAACTCAAAATCAAGATGCTCAGCACCAAATCAACGAGACTCCAACAACAAGTCCAAAAAGCATACAAAGGCAAAGACAAGGAAGTGAAGAAGAGTGCCATGAATGACGAGAGGGCCTACGTAGAAGGGCTAGCAGCAGAAGCTGAGAGTGCAGCAGCAAGAGGTGAACTGAGCACTGTCTACAAGATCACCAAACGTCTCTGTGGTAATTACACTACCCACACTGCCCCTGTGAAAGGCAAAGATGGCAGCATTATTACAACTGAACGTGAACAAGCTGATAGATGGGTTGAATATTTCTGTGAAGTCCTGAACCACCCTCAGCCAAATGAACCCGCCGACCCCCCACCAGTGACAGATGACCTCAACATCGACACCAGTCCCCCAACAGAAGCGGAAGTTAGAAATGCCATCAAAGCTATGAAGAGTGGAAAAGCCCCAGGCGTAGACTCCATCCATGCTGAAATGTTGAAGGCCGACCTCAGTACAGCTACAAGAGTCCTGACTAACTTGTTCGACACCATTTGGGACAAAGAGACTATCCCAAGTGACTGGGACAAAGGACTCATTATAAAGATCCCTAAGAAAGGCAACCTCCAAGTCTGTGACAATTGGCGAGGAATCACACTCTTGTCCATCCCCAGCAAAGTCTTCTGTAGAATCCTTCTTGGAAGAATCGAGACAGCTATTGACAAGAAGCTGAGGCAAGAACAAGCGGGATTCCGGAAGAGAAGAGGGTGCACTGATCAGATCTTTGCTTTGAGAAACATCATAGAGCAGACTCTAGAATGGAACTGTCCACTGTATATCAACTTCATTGATTTCAAAAAGGCCTTTGACAGTATCCACCATGACACTCTGTGGAAGATCTTAAGATCTTATGGAGTACCTCTAAAGATTGTTTCACTGATAGAGACGTTCTACAACCACTTTGAATGCAGTGTCATCCTCAGTAATACACCCTCTGAATGGTTCCCAGTGAAATCGGGTGTTAGACAGGGATGTATCCTCTCGCCCATCCTCTTCTTGGTCGTCATCGACTGGGTTATGCGGAAAACTACATCAGATAAAGCCAGGGGTATCCAGTGGACTCTCTTTTCCCAGCTAGAAGACCTCGACTTTGCTGATGACCTTGCATTTCTATCAGTAAAGCGTGACCATCTGCAGGAAAAAACTGATAGATTAGAGAGATATGCAAAGCAACCTGGGCTTACCATCAATACATCCAAGACACAAGTGATGAGCATCAACACCACACCAACTGCACCTGTTACCGTAAATGGTGAACCACTTGAGTTTGTACAGGACTTTACTTACCTGGGTAGTCTCATCAGCAAAGACAATGGAGGCCAAAAATACATCAAAGCAAGACTCGGTAAAGCCCGCTGTGCTTTCGCCAAACTGCAGAACATTTGGAAGTCTAACCAGTACACCACCAAAACAAAGATAATACTTTACAACAGTAATGTGAAGTCCATCCTACTGTATGGCTCAGAGAGCTGGCGAGTGGTTAAAGGGGACATGGCAAAGATCGACGCGTTCCACAATGGATGTCTCAGAAAGATCTGCCGAATATTCTGGCCCAATAAGAACTCCAACGTAGCCCTGTATAAGAAGAGGGGCTGCAACAGTGCTGTCCTAGAAACGAAACGCAGGCGGCTGAGATGGCTAGGACACGTCCTGCGAATGCCCGGAGACAGCATCCCCAAAGTGGCACTCAGATGGACACCACCAGGAAAAAGGAAGCGAGGACGGCCAAAGATGACGTGGCGGCAAACAGTGATGGCCGAGCTGAGAGAGATGGGGCTGTCGTGGGGAGAAGCTCAGGCCTCAGCCAAGGACAGGACCTTGTGGCGGAAGATTGTTGTGGCCTTATGTCCCACTGGGGACGAAGAGGATTAAGTAAGTTAAGTAAGTAATGGCCGACACCCGCTCTACGTCTGAATACGAGAAATCGTAGCAATACTTCCATTGTTATTTCTGGCACATTTGCCAGTGGTTTACTCCACTCACCGTCCATGTTACATTCGAACCACTCCTTGTTCAGTTGTGGTGCGGATATTGTGTCCATTGCAGTAAAATTCTTCAAAATATTTAATAAGAAACGCAAAAGGCTCTGCGCGTCCCTAGAGAATGCCTGTCGCTAGTGGGAGGCGAAATTGTTAACCCCCTACTTCCGGTGGCGTTAATTTTAGAACAACAGGCTTGGCTCTGATTGGTTGATGAGCGGCGCGAGATTCGAATGAGGAAAAGGTCTATGGTGACGTCATACGTCAAGACGTCATTCGATACTCGAACGCTGATTGGCTGAAGCGTTTTTCGGGGGGATTTACATTTTGCGACTTGCGACGAACCTGTCCAAATTACCGTCTAGCGGTGTACGATGCCGTCCACACTGTCGTCTAGCGATTTCAAAGATTTAACAGGAGAATTGTCAAAATATCGCAAGACTTTGACTTTTAAAGTTTGCGAGGCCGTCCACACCCGCCCTCCACAGGTCGCAAGGCCTGTATACGTCAAATGTGAGCAAATATCTTCCGATTTATGTCCTGGCGAGGTGTGGTGTGGACAGGGCATCACAGTTCCATTTCGCGAATATGTTCGTAGAATCGCTTTAGAGTTCTGCGTTAGCCCAAGTTTGGGCTGTTTAGAGGAAACCACCTGAGACCTAAGACCTAGACAACAATATTCCGACGATTATATGTGGAATACAAATAGTATCTTGTTCACCCAAACCCAAGATGGTTCGATTGGTAATGAGAGTTGTGACTTAGTAACTGACCTCAGTGGATGTCAGCGACGTCAGATATCGGCTTGTTGTGCATGAAAGCTTGCATCGAAATGTCGTGTCCAATCTTCGTATTGTTTTCCCCTCCACCTCTTCGCTTCTGTTTTTTTAAATAATTTTGTTTACCATTCAATAGGGTTTTCTGTTTCTAGATGTCATTATTACTACACGCGTAATGGTAGACAACAATGTGGATTTAACGGTTTCATGCGTGCGTACGTGTGTGCGTTCGGGCGTGCATGCGTATGTGTAGGTCTATGCATGTGTGCGGCGTGTACGTGCACGTGCTGTGTGTGAGTATTTTGTTCAATTGTATTACAAATGAGGAGTGACAATTAGCTCATAAGGAAAATTCATCACTAAATAGATCATATACTTAAATTAAAGTTATTTCAAATACGCAAGAACTCGCCGCTCTGCGTGTCTTCATTCATGTGTATGTATTTGTCGCGATCTTTCCGCGTAGTTCCTACTCATTCGCTAGGTGGCGACACATTCATTCGGTGGAGGGAGACAACGCAACCTCTGGTCCAAGTGCATGTTGCGGCGTAATTGGCTTATTGCACTACTGTAAGCTCGTATCAAATGTAACTGCGTGTTGGAAAAGGTTATTACCATTTCCTATTCCATAGAAACCGAAACCCGGGGTAGGATCCATTGTCCTCTACCAGATGGTGCCTTTCCTCGTCTAGTTCGTCTCTCTGTCGTTTCGCCAGTCTTCCGCTTGATTGTTTCCTTTCGTAGAATTTCCAGGTAGTTATATGCGAAATCCATCGGTTACCTCGTAGTCTGCTGATGTGCCCTGCACAAGTCCACTTCCGTCTTCTAACTTGTTCGGTCATGTTTTGTCTTTTCTCTTACACAGATGTTTGTTTTTCTGTCCCGGTATGTCGTTGTTTGTGCGGCTGCTAGCTTAAGGTTGCGCAACTAACTTAGTTTGTAACACAGACGTGGAACTGTCAATACACTAAAATGATAAGTGTTAAATGATTATAAGCATGGTAAAACGACAACGTCTAATGGGACATTGGAAGTTAAATTGGGATGGTAAGACTTACATTACCTCGTGATCTTGGGATTATTAAAACAACCTAACAGCGGCAATAAGACACAAAGAGATTACATTACTGTATACATAGTAGGTAAACACTATTTATCAGTTAGCACAACGGAATATTATGTTAATATTGTACGTGACTGTTTTGTTGTCATTTTAACAGACAATGTGTGAGACGAATAATAAAACATAATATCTTCCCCTAATGGTGAACACTTGATATATGGTGGGGGTAGGCTGTTTCACCCCTACCCCTACCCTCACATTGCAGAAAGGCGGAGGTGTTTGTGTCAGGCGAATACAGCAGGAGTTTATAAAAACGATTATATGTGGAATACTACACAATGCAGGATGTTCTAGAACTTTGTTAAAATGTTGGTTGATTAGCTGAGCATGTCAGCCATTGAAGAAACTGTACTACGCTTTGAATATTCCAAAATAAGAATTCACCTTTACGCTATGATGAAATCATTATAGTCGGGGAGCACGGGGGTATTTTTTAGGAAGCCAGGTACAAAACATTGGACAATATATCGAAAAATATGTTCGGTTTCGCAGTTGACATCTCATAACAGGCGTTTTAGTTACTTTAATATGTAATCAATATATTTATGTAATATATCAAAATGATGTACATTCATTTACCTACTGGATAGTGCAAAGCAATAGTAAAATAGTGCTACGTTATACGCAATCACGAGCCAAACATGTACCCCACCCCCTAAGTGTTGCGCAATCGTGATGTGACGCAAATCGGTGTGAATTTCATTGATTGTATAATTTTCGCGTTTCTTAGAGGGTAATAATTTACTGTTAAAGACAGTCCTGATGCATAACCTACTGCTGGTTATTAATGCGATGTTTGTTAAGGCAATATAAAATTATGACACGCATTATTTGTGATAAAAATACATCAAGGTGTTACTCAATAACATCTTAGACATTGTTCTGAGTCATCTGTGTCACTCTTGTCACAGCCATTGTTTTCAATAAGAGGCCGAACAGGTATTACTCGTATGCCCAAGCAACACAACACGGCACTTGAAAATTACACTTAAAATTCAGGCCTGAAGGTGTCTGAATGACCGTTAAGTCACAATGGCTAATTATAAAATATTCATAGTTTATTTAATTAATTTAGCTAGTTTTTGTACCACAATATATCCGGAATGGTGAGAGGAATAGAGACGTCAAATATATTATAGAAATGTATATCTTTAAGGCAACGAGAAATAAACGATTGAAGAAAAAGTAGATAAACATTTCCGTTGTGTCATCGATTTCATATAAATGTACCGTAGTCACCGTACTAAATATTCAAAATATATGGTTAACATACCAAAGGTATCCCCATTCATTCCTCGGTTGATTTATACCACATAATTGTAAAATATATCTGAAAATTAATTGTTCTTGAATTATCATGCACTGTATACTTCTCCCCCATATTTTGGTTTGACGCTAGATTTTAACATCATCTCTGGAATAACTTGAATATATATATATATATATATATATATATATATATATATATATATATATATATATATATATATGTATATATATATATATATATATATATATATATATATATATATATATATATATATACGTGGCGTCTAATATGTAAATTAAATATAATATATTCTTGTTTTCAAATACAGGAGGTATGTTATTTATTTTGAATGACATGTTTTGCAGCGCATCAGTCATTTTAATTTAGTTTGGTGTCCACCGTGTTTTACCGACAATAAATACGAAACAAACAAAATAAAAACAACGGACTCTTATGATTACCAATTATATAGTATGTGACAGCACTATTGTTGACGTCTAAAAAACGATAACTTGTCATCTGCATAAGCTATTTTGATTATTGAAGATAACAATTTGTTGACTGCAAGGACGAAGATTTTCGCACTGTTATCGTCATTGCCGTTCGTCCCACATAAAGAAAATAGAGCTCCAAAGCAACCACTGTCAAAGTTGGAATGCTTTCTTCACAACACTGGCGTCAATACTGCCAGCCACATCTTTGTATATGGCCTGATGATCCATTCTGGTCAAATAGATCCGCTTAGGGTATGCAGCAAAGCTGGCCAATAAATTTAGGGTGAAACACACCGTAGTTATGGCTGATCTGGCTTTGCATGATATTTCGAATGGCCTACTTCCCCGATGATGACATTGAGATCGTATTGTCATGTGCGTGCGTGCGTGCGTGCGTGCGTGCGTGCGTGCGTGCGTGCGTGTGTGTGTAGTTTCATCTCGCTGGAAACATTATGGACGCAGTTGGAAAAACTATGTGGAACAATGATGCTGAAGACATTCTTATAGAAACTGGTTTGTGCAAGGAAGGAACGGCTAACAAAGGTTTTGCAGGGGATTACTACCAAAGTATGCGCGAACACATATTACTACGGGAGGCAATGGCTAATCTACATGTATACGGATGCATTTGAACAATGGCATCTGGAAAGAAATGATGATGCACAACTCAGTGGACTGGCTGATGACTTGCAACACATTTGCGACACACTGTGCATATTGCAAAACGATGAAACTCGCTTCCTTTTGACTCCTTATTCAAACTACATGATCAGATGGTTATCTACGATGAAGACACACAGGTCTTCTGTAGAATCTACAGCAAGACGATTGGCATTCTTATCAGGTTCATGGCATCTCACCGTGCAGGCAATTGGGAAAACATTGGTTTAGTCTGCTCCCATTTGTTGTTGCTGCTGGTGATCACAACTACATTTATTCACTGCCACTGTGTCTAATAAAGGAAATGAACAACCTGAAGGACCCAACACCATATGTATATCAGCACTTCACGAAAGGTATTCATGGTGTGCGAAAAAAGGTAGGTCATTCAAAGGTGTCACTTCTGATGTGGCTCATGGACAGACGTACAACATAGATGTGAAGGAAGGTGCGAGTGGGCTTACATAAATACCCCTGGATGCTAAAGCACGAACCGAGTAGCTTTATACTAAGCCTGTGTAATCTGAGGTATCATTCCATTTCAAAGAAGTGATGAACCATCCGCAGGCGGGGTGTGTCTAACAATGAATTTCTAGGTCCAGGACAATACAGTTAGAATGTTTTGTATTGTAATGTATTGTAATTTATTGTGTTATATTATATTGTATTGTATTGTAATGTAATACCACGGAGATGAAAACCAAGAAATGGTCAATCAAGCATGCCTAAAAACAGCACATGATCAATCCCGTCACGATATACTCCAGCAACATGCGCTAAATATTGCCACGAAATAGGGAGCCACTGTAACCATCATGGAAACTCTGGAAACTGCTGAATATATTTGCAAAACTGAGCTCCAGAAATATTAAAATAACAACGCAAAGTCCCCAATAACATACCGCAGAAGCAGACGTAGAAGCTGATCAATGAAGTTGTCGTGCTGATACGCCTTCTTCATCAGAAAACAGTTGGGAAAGATGTCAATCTTGAGTTGAAGAAACCATCGGAGAATATGAATTGTCTAAAGTACCGCAAGTTTCGTTGAGTCAAATGGATCGATGCGTCATGGCCGTTAGGCATGGTGGTTGACAGCTGTGCTGACAGTGACTCACTTGAAGACGGAGAAATTATTAGATATCGGTTGGAAGATGGGTTCCACACATTTGGAATCAGTATCTTTGACGGTGCCGCCATTACCAGAACTTACACAATGGTATACATGTTGCGTGTCGCCAGAATATGCCTTTGTAATTGTTCAGGCGCTAAATTCCAAGTGCCGCGTTGTTCTGCTTACAAGTGCAAAGGGAACGATATAAAATGTGGGCGAGTAATACCTGTTCGGACTCTTGTTGAAAATAATGGCTGTGACAAGAGTGACACAGCTGACTCAGAACAATGTCTACGATGTGATTGAGTAATACCTTGATGTATTTTTATTTCGAATAATGCGTGTCATAATTTTATATTGTCTTAACAAACATCGCATTAATAGCCAGCAGTAGGATATGCATCAGTAGTCTGTCTGTAATTGTGTATATTACCCTAAGGAACGCCAAAATGTTTCAATCAATGAAATCCACTCCTATTTGCGTCACGTCACGATTGCGCAACACTTAGGGGGTGGGGTACATGTTTGGATCGTGATTACGTATAACGTAGCAGTATTTTACTATTGCTTTGCAATATTCAGTAGGTAACTGAATGTACATTATTGTAGTGTATTACATAAATATATTGATTACATAGTAAGGTAAATATGACTCCTTTTGTGTGATGTTAATTGCGAAACCGAACTGATTTATCGTTACTTTTGTCCAATGTTTTGTATCTGGCATCTTGAAAAATACACGTATCAACAAGATATTGCCACATACATTAATTATCGTAATTCCTGATTATTTGATACTACACTTAAGTTTGTTGCTATAGAGTTACTGTGGAAATGTGGAAAGAGAAATATATACATTGAGGACATTAAGGGCCTGGATATAAGTGCAATTTTCGAAGTGAGGTACACTGATTTGAGAGGGCTGCCCTCTGGAATATATTTCGGGAGGGTTTGAAGTTTAATAAAATACAGGGCAACCAAAAATAGCACGAGGTGTCCACTACCTCCAAATTTTGGACCCGTGCGCCCCGACTATTAGCATATTATAGCGGCATGTTTACGAGTTGTAGAGTAACCGTGGGAATAAAAACACTACAAGTGAACATTTGCCTTCTTCATAATAATATGTATATAAAGAACAGTTTATTTTTGTTGTATATGCATAGAATAATGTAATTGTGGTTATAAAGATAACAATAAACGTTTGTGACATTCCCACTCGTTCATGGAAATGATACTCACTATATACAGTTGCAGACAGCGGAAATAAATAATAATTTCCTCTATACCGGAAGTAATTACTCCCTCAGATCTGTTCGTAAGCAACGGCAATATTCTTCGCCGAGAAACCGTATTATGTATACTATATCCATATGCAGAATATACCCAATATTAAAAGTAACAATGTCGTTGAAACCCTGATGGGGAAACTTAGCTGTAACGCACGGGTGAAAACAAACGTCGGGTGAACACAAAGTTGCAGGTTTACACGACCGAAGTTGTCGGCCGATGTCGTCGGACGTTATCCGTCGTTGTCGTTCGTCAGCAGCCCGACCTTTTTCCCAATCCACTTACATTTCCCCTTCACCTCCTCCTGCATGAGATTGAAGCACATGGCGAGGAGGGACAGGCCGAAGGCAAGCCAGAGGGAGCATAGGACGAGCTTCTCCTGTGACGACCATTCGTCCATATCCGTGCCCGGGACGATGTCGCCGAAGCCGATCGTGCTGAGAGTGATGAAGCAGAAGTATGACCCGGTGAGCGGGTCCCAGTCCTCCCATAGGGTAAACAAGATGGAGCCGGCGACGATGTAGGTGGCGATAATGAGGAGGCACACGCATATCGGCACCGTCACCTTCTCCTCCGACTCGTCGATGTCAAGGTCGAACGCGTCGTCCGCCAGCGCCATCGTCGCCATCTTGGCGGACGTGACGTCATACGAGCAGCGCGACGACCTGGTGACGACCTCCGGTTGGACGGTGACGACCGACGCGTTGCGGCAGCTCGTGAGCAGCTTCGCCGGCGGCGGCGGACGTGACGTCATCGTGCCGGTGACGTCATCGAGCGGGAATGAATGGACGGACACGCCGAGCGTCTGGTACGACGAGCTGTCGGGGTCGGTCTGCGCCGTCACGAACGACTCGTCCGACCGTCGCGTCTCGTCCGACGACAGCGACGCCTCGCGCTGTCGCCGCAACGTGCTGCACTTCCGGTGCGGCGGAAGTTTCATCGTGTTGTTGCGCGCGAACTTCTTGCTGCCGCCGCCCGCCGGCGACTTGATCTTCAGGCTCTGCTTCTGCCTCAGCATCGGCTCCGACTCGGTCGATTTCCGTCGGTCGATGCTCGGTTTGCGAATCTGTTCCGACTCCGTGAGCACGATCGTCGTGGGAGTCGTCTGATTTGACGTCAAACCCCCTCGCGTAGGCGGCGGATCCGTCTTCGAACTGTCCTTCGCGTTAGACGCGCCTGGCTTCGTTCCCGTTTCACGACAACTCACATCGGAAACGTCGGCCGTTTTATCCTTGTTTTTCGCTTCCTTAGGTTCACTTTTGGATTCGTTCTGTTTCTGCGAGTCACGTGACGAATCTTTGACTTTCTTACTTGTCTTCGTCTTATCCTTTTTATCTTTTTTACTCTTTTTAATCGACGCCTTCGCCGTCTTCCCCTTGCCACCCCCCGCCGTCGGGGGAGAAGTCTTTGGCGTGTTATTCGGGGGCGGCACGTGGTCCGCCTGAGATCCTTTGCCGTCGTCACGTGACGCGCTCTCCAAGGGCGAATGGAATTCGAGGAGATCGTCATCCGAGTCCTCCAGTATGTCCGTCTCTTTGGCGTCGCGCAACTGTTCCAGAAAGCACAAGTCGGTCGTGCAGGAGTCCTGTCTCTGCGCGCTGATGACGTCATTCTCCCGACACTTGCCAACCAGCACGTCCGTTTCCGTATCGATGCCGTCAATGCTGTCCAGGATGTCCGTCTCGCGCAGAGCTCCGTAGTCGATCTGGGTGTTGAGCAAAGGATCACTCGCCTCGTCCAGGATCGCCTTTTCGCCGATCCCGGAGTCCGTGCCGTTCGGTTCCGGCGACTTGGAGCAGGTGATGTCGTCGGCGTTGGACTCCGGATCGGGCGTGAGGCCGCGGACACCGGAAGTACTCTCGGCGAAGGTCGACTGACTTGGACACTGCGAGCCGAGGTTTCCCGGTCCGAGGAGTCCAACCGTCGCCTCTGGGTCGTCGATGTACCCGCTCTCCCCGGCCGTGTCGTCGTTCACCGACACCTCCCCGTCGATCGTGAACCGGACGTCGTCGAGTGACGTCACGCCGAGCACGACGTTGCGCTGCGCCGCCAGCTCCATCTGCTTGCGCATGCGCAGTCGTTCGCGCTTCTTCTTCCGCTCGCAGCGCCGACACCAGCAGATGTCGCAGCAGATGTGCTTGTAGAAGAGTCGGAAGGAGTCGGCGAGGAAGTTGCCGACGTTGGAGAGGTAGAGGAAGGTGAGGGGGATGCCGATGAGGGCGTAGATGATGGTGAGGAAACGGCCCCACGCCGTCTTCGGCGCCAGGTGGCCGTAGCCTGCAAACACAACGTCGGATAATTAGTTAATACTAATAGTAATACACTTTATTTATACACTAAGAATCCAGAGTACATGCTCTGTTCAGTAGTGTTCACGTTGTAAGAAGTAAATATAATATAATATATATATATATATATATATATATATATATATATATATATATATATATATATATATATATAATTTAAAACTTTGAATACATATATTTAAATGTAAAACCAATTAATAAATAGTTTAAATGATATGCTAGCTGAGCTACTTAAACATTAATACCAATCTGAAAAGGTATAGAAGAGCTAGACATTAAAATCAATATTGAAATAGAATGTCTTAAGGTGCGCTTTAAATTTTTTCATGCACTCTGTGGAACGTAATTCATAGACAGTAGACAGATCGAAACGAAAACACCGCGAACGTAACGGGAAATAGATCTTGGGGATCGCTTCAGTAACGTAAACAGCTTTTAAGGAATATTCATCAGTAAAATATTTTATTAAATTAAAGGAGGTTCTTCAAAACGCAAACACCCACTGCTTTGTTTACTGAGGACACTATTTCCACGACACACCGGCAAAAACTAGTGACGTGTCATTGTGTTGACAGTTTTCGGGTATACAAGGTCACTGCTAAAGCGCAAAAATCGATTGTAATGAACAACGAGCTCTTAATAACTTTAGTTAAACTAGTTCCTGGGCCGGGGACCATTCATTAATGTTAGTAAGACCTCTTAAACCCGATTTATCACGTTAATATCAATTTTGATCATTAACAATGATCTTAAATACTTGAAAACTGTCAACACCATAACGCGACAGCGGGACATTGTCACTGGTGGGTCAAGGATATAGTGTTTACATTACTTTAGCAATGGATGTTTGCGTTTTGAAAAATTATTAAATTTAACAACATGTTTTGTGTAATGATGACTTTTCTCTAAGAGCTCTTTATCTCAGTGCAGCGGTCCCCTGGACTTGAAGTAATAGATATACATAGGAAAAGATGCGCAAAGCCGTTGACACAGATCACGTAACGCAACAGTGTGGACTGGGTGAAGGTGGTTAGGGTTGCAAGCCGGTGTCGCGGTCCAGAACGTTGAGGCAGTCCAGAACGTCGAAGGTTAGCGGTTCATGTCAAAGGTTAACGGTTCATGTCAAAGGTTAGCGGTTCATGGCGAAGGTTAGCGCGACGTTACGGCCCGCAGCTAGCCAGTCTGGAATGTCTATCCGGTTCAGGTTGTCGTTCCACCTCGTTTAGAATGTTGTTTAATTCTTATATACATGACAAAGGTTAACGTCTACTGTGACCAGCGTAAACATTGTAACTGCCGAATTAACATATGAGTGAACCATGCATATTATAGTTTATGTTAATCATTTAAACACGTAAATAAAATAGCAAATAAATGTTCCAGGATTACCGGCGTTTAAAAAAAAACTAAAGTATGTACTACCACTAGACAATAAAAAACTGTTATGCAATTCTCTAATCCTATCACATATTAATTATTGTATTACAGTTTGGGGATACAAAGGTAGCCGAATATTGAAAATCCAAAAAAGGCACTTCGAATAATAACATTAAACAGGTACAATTCATATACAGAACCACTTTTTAAAACACTCGAAATATTAAAAATAGATGATCTATTAAAAGTGCAAGAACTAGTGTTTTTCTATAAATATAGGCAAGGTGTTTTGCCTGTTTATTTATTAAATTGGAATATTATACCAAATTACAATATACACAGTCATGCAACAAATATACACACCTCTATGACAAAACATGAATTTGCCAAAAAATGCCTTAAACACAATTTGCCCCATACTATAAACGATACTCCAGAATTAGTTTTGGAAAAGATTATTACCCACAGTTTACATGGGTTTGAGTATTACTTAAAAACAAGTCTTATGCAAAGATATCACAACGCATGTACAATATTATATGATTGTTACGTATGTCAGATAAATCTTCAAAATCATTAGAATTCAAATATACATATAGATGGATAGATGCAAACTAATGTTATATGTTCTTATGTATTGTAAGTATTGTCATTTCATTATTTCAATTTGTACACATGTGTTATGGAAAGATTAACACATACAGAGACAAACATCGTATTGAATTAATACAAATACTATAACGTGTAATAATCCGAGTGGCTCCTGTGATAGCGACTTTTTAGTCTTAGCAGGAGTCACTGACCCCAATTTCATATTTATTCTTAATTACTTATATGGTGACATTTGTTCATGTGCATATTATTTGCTATTATTTAATGTAATTGTTTTGAGGTCAAAATAAACATCTTGTTCTATTGAAATGAATTGGAATTTATTTCAATAACAACAATTACTACTACTACATTATACGTACAGTGCATAAAATACAAATGGTTGAAAAAAGGGTCAAAGAAGTACAATAGTTATCATGTTTACCCTTATAGTTGCTTAATTGCATAATAAAGCATCTGAACAGTGCAACAACACTATTTACATGTATAACCATACCAAATTTAATCGAAAATATGACATTGTGACATTTATTGAAGAAAAAACCCTTATGAATCTGAATGTTTAACTTAGTTATCTAATTTATGTTGGCAAAATAGTCTAGGACTCTAATACATAACTATTCAACAGTCTATCTGTATAACACTTTTTGAAATGATGAATTGTTTTACTAATCAGTGAATTATCGAGGGTGTTCCAAAGTTTAACCCCAGTAACAGAAATACACATATTTTTTAAGTTAGTACGTACATAGATTTGCTTGAACTTACATTTATGCCTGGATGAATATCGTGATTCATGTATTCTGAATATTTTTTGTACATTCATTAGTAAAACATAACGATATGCCTTAAACATAATTATAGCAGTTTTCAGTTTTACAAGATCTGGTATTTTAAGAATATATACATTGTGAAAGAGTAAGTTTGTGTGATCAAGTCTTTTGGCACCACAAATTAATCTTATAACCCTTTTCTCTAATAAAACTAACCAATGAATATTTGTAGCACATGTGTTACGCCATACTTCAGCACAATAAGGCATGAAAAATGAATAGTACAAAATATGCATACCATGTTTGTTAATCAAGGAACTGGCTCTATACATAATAGCACAACATTTTGACAGTTTAGATCTTATTGATAAAATGTGACTTTTCCAGTTTAATTTGTCATCAATTACTACACCTAAAAATTGTGTGTAATTTACTCTATTGATTTTCTCTTTATTTATTCTATCACAAATATCTGCAGTTATTCTGCGATTACCAAAAATCATGTAATTAGTTTTTGATATATTAAGAGACCATCTATTAACAGAAAACCATGTCTGCATTTGTTCTAATCCATCATTTATCACCCGAACAAGTTCATTTAAGTCTCTATCACAACATAATAGATTTGTATCATCAGCAAATAAAATATACTTGAACACTTGTGAGACTTTCCAGATGTCATTAATATACATGATAAATAATCTTGGTCCCAAAATGGAACCCTGAGGCACACCACACGATACATTTAATATTTCTGAATGACAGTTATTAAAACTGACAAATTGCTGTCTATTTTCTAAATAACTCTGAATCCATTCCTGTGCGACACCACGCAAACCACAGAAATGCAGTTTTTTACACAGTATATCATGATCAACAGTATCAAAGGCCTTCTTTAGGTCAATAAATACTCAAACAGTATACTTATGTTTTTCTAATGAAGTTGTAATTTCTTCTACCAAATCTAAGAGCTTCAGTTGTTGACATGCTAGATATAAACCCATACTGACTTAGACTGAGTATGTTACATTTATCAATGAACATGTCCAATCTGTTGTTATGTAGATTCTCCAGAATTTTTGAGAATTGTGGTAATAAAGATATTGGCCTGTCATTTGTAAAACTTTTTTATCCAGACTTATATAGCGGAATAACTTTAGCTATTTTCATTTTGTTTGGAAAAACACCTGTTTGAAATGAAACGTTACATAAATGAGCAAATGGCTTAACTATTTTAGAAATTATTTTCTTAAGCAGGCTCATGCTAATGTCAATTAAATCAGTTGATCTTTTATTTTTACAATTTTGAACAGTTCTAATAACTTCTAGGTCATCAACAGGACTTAGAAACATGGTGTGTTCAATGTTTTCTTCTAAGTAATCATAAATAGTTGTATCGTTTTTAGGTAAGGGGATATTTTTTGCTAAGTTGAGGCCAACATTTGTTAAGAAGATATTAAATCCATTAGCAATATCTTCTTTCTGTGAAATTCTCTTGTTGCTTTTTATAAAGTATTCTGGATATGTTGGCTTATTTTCGCGTTTGTTAATTACTTCATTTAGTATTTTCCAGGTCTCTTTAACATTTGCTTTTTGTTTTTTTAACATCGAGCTATAATAGTTTTTTCTGTAATTCTTAATAATATATTATAGATGATAATACATCTTTGTATGTTTTGTATTTTTTTTCTGCTTCTGCAGATCTCATTACAATTAATGCTGTATATAACTTATTTGTCTTTGAACAAGCACGTTTTAAACCTTTGGTGAACCAGGTTTTTTTATTTTCAAAGCTTTTTTGGGGGAACTTTTTTACTGGACAGTGTTTGTTAAATATATCCATAAATATGTGTAGAAAAGAGTCATATGCTTGATTAACATCATCAGTTTTTAGCACACTTTCCCATGTTTGTTGACTTAGTTCATTGGAAAATGATGCCATTTTATCCTCATTCATATTTCTGATAAATTGAAATTCTTTTACATTATACCTTATTATATTGATGCGCTTCCTTTCTTCAATTATTATTAATAAACATAACAAAAATTCACAATCAGCGTTACTTGTAATTATTCATAAACAGTGTTTTATTAATGTCCTTGTCTCAGAGCGTTGTGCATGTTATGGCTTCGTTACAGCCATGGTTTTCAATGCAGTCTATGGTACGTGCAGTATTGAATACAAATCCCCGCGTCTTCGTTACACATAACTCTGGCAGTTCTTCAAGATATGGGTCAAAGTTGATCGGCCATCTGAGGTCACGCCAGTTCGGCGCGCATGTGCATACGGGGAACGACGTTCTGGACCGCTCGACGTTGCATACCGTCGCGCTAACCTTTGCCGTGAACCGCTAACCTTTGACATGAACCGCTAACCTTTGACATGAACTGCTAACCTTCGACGTTCTGGACTGCATCGACGTTCTGAACCGCGACACCGTTCCTTAAAGCATGGAACATTCCATATTCCAAGTGTTCCAGAGAGCCGCCATCCCAGTCATTCAGACATTGACATTATAGTAGATTGCTTTAGTGTTAATCATGGACTGACTGCTTTTTATTTTTATTAAATGTACTAATATTTGTTTTATCTATTTATTCTAATATTTTATTAACTTATTATTTTAGCTCACAGTGTCGTATCCTTTCATTGCATGACCGTGAAATTCAATGTACAAATAATGTATTTAACTATTTCTTATATTTATCTTATTAATTCATTCATCGTTTTAATGTACACTTAATAAACACTTAACTTAATGTACAATTATTTGGATTTATCCATTTGTCATATTTATTTTATTAACTTATTATTTTAGCGCACAGTCACGTTACTACTGCAGCATAATGAAATATCACTTTTAAGCAGTAAATATTTGAAGACGATCTATGAGATAAGAATTGCATCTTCTAGACGGAGAACGGAGACGCGTCCAATGTATCCGTATGGAAGGCGGCAAGCATAATGGAGGAGGATAAATTCGGATTAAAAAGAGCAAAGGATATCACAGAAGCAATCTATGTAAAACAAAACCAGCATGAATCGAGGTGAAGGTTGGTAGCAAGTTTCACATCAGTGATGATCTCTTGAAGCGTCTCCCAGACCAAAGCCGGGGAGTTGCAGAATGACTGCCATATCGCCACTTAAATGTAAAAGAGGTCAGTTCTTTTATAGTGCAGTGTCCAATCCTCAGGATTGCTCAAAGCGCTTTACACTTTACTTCCCTGGCAGACCTGTTCAATCAAACACCATCTCAACTTCTCTGGGAAGCATATGCTGCAATTACAGCAAGAAGGCTTCTCGTACACATATCCACCACTTGTCTAGGCATTCCTTTACACAGCTGAGTGAACTGGAGCAATGTAGAGTGAAAAAACGTGCCCAAGGTTTTAACACGGCAGCACAGGATTCGAACCCGGTTCCTCTTAGTCGAGAGTCCGAAGCTCTACCCGTGAACCACTGCGCTCTTCAAAGGCAGCAGTCTGATGACGATTAATACGAACAATCAACAAGTTCATGTGTTTTATGTTGCACACATATGGGTGTACTCGTCAGTTGGAAAAATACAAACCAAACGTCATTCGTTTACTAAAGTAATGGTTCACCTCCGACTCACTAAGGTAACGTTCACCGTGATTGGTTGACGAGGTAACTGGACCAAGGTTCAGTGCGTCTGATTGGTTGATGGGGTAACTAGACCAAGGTTCAGTGTGCCTCATTGGAACCTAGCCTCAGTTTGCCAGCGGTTACGTGGGCTTGGTTCAACGTGTCTTTGTGGTTAAAGTATAGCTAGAGCAAGGTTCAAGGACCTGACTGCGCCAGAGTGCTGTTCCGAGTGTCTATGACGTTATCGCGTCGAACCAGAGACTTCTGACTATATCACCTTCCATATCGGTCAACCAGTCGTAATGTGAACTCGTCAATCGCTGCGTTTAGTGTCATTTTCCTCGCTTTCAGATAATCAGCTTTGAACCTAGTCTCCCTTTTAAAACCGACTGTCGCTCGGCTGCGTAACTACGCCGAGAAGACAGTCTGGTGACTTTGCCAGCTTTTGAATATTATCCGTGTGGGGCTAAACAATGCTGCCACCTCACGGACTCTGGTTATTCCTGCCGTAATTCCTATTTTATAAACAACTGCAAATTTGTATTTCTACTTATTTTTGTGTTAGCATAAGTTTAATTTTGAATAGTTTTTAGAATACAACATTATCTGATAAAAAGGTATCGTTATTTAATTTATTATTTCAAATTCGGCTCGAGAGCCAATCGGTGTCTCTACCTTAATCTGGGGTAATGCCGCCCTGGCGGTTACAATGGCAACCCATTAATTCCCCAGGCAGAGTTGAGGGGCTGCAAAGTGCTGCCACCTCACGGAGCCTGGGTAATCGGTGCTACTTTGAACCCTGCGTAAGACTACTTCAAATTTAATCGCGTTTCATCTTACCTGCCCGCCACGATAGAAGGATAGGAAGGGTAAAGATCAACATGCCCTTAGATTGCATCTTGGAATTGACCTGCTTCTTGGAAACACGGTAACTAGACACGTCGCGTGGAGTAAATACAATCAGTCAGGTACACTTGCATGGAATACCTGTCGGTGGTAATGTGGTATTATTACCACCACTAGAACATGGCTGCCGACGGCTAATGACAGCTGGAACCGCGGGTCGTTGCCACGGGCTATGGCAGGGTCGTATCTACATCTCGTTCTCAGGTGCAAACAGCATGTACGTGTATCGCTCGTGGCATTGTGGGCGGTGCGCAGATTAGCAGGCCTGGGCCGGAAGCCAGTTGAGTCGATTGGCAACGAGCTTCCATTGTACTGGGCACACTCAGCGAACAGGCACACGTAAAGGTTCGCACGTTACTGTGAATCCATGCGTTTGTTTATGCAAGCACTGATTTAGCAGCCGATTTCGAGCATTTTTGGCATCAAAATAGATTTCTTTTTCTAAAATGTGCTATTTTATTGTTATTTAATTTATGTTTGTGAAAGCACGCGTTTGTTTAGGCAAAAACTGTTTGAACGGCCTTTTGTCGAGGACCATGTGTCAACAACAACGTAAAATATGCTATTTCATTGATATCTAATTATTAATTTTTATGCAGCTGTGTGAGAATTTGTTTGTGGTAATTTTGTAGGAATAAATATGTTTAACAATAACAAAAACAAAAACACTGATATGTTGCAACACATGGAAGCGTTGAATATTCGACATTGTTGTTGTTAATCAACTATTATCTGTTTAAGAAATTAATTCCCCTATAATTTATAATCTAACAACCGCGGTTTTGATGACACAACTAGGTGTTACATACTTGTGGGAATATGTAAGAGAGCGTGCGCACGTGTATTTTGTGTGTGTGTGTGTGTGTGTGTGTGTGTGTGTGTGTGTGTGTGTGTGTGTGTGTGTGTGTCTGTGTGTGTGTGTGTCTGTGTGTGTCTGTGTGTGTGTTGTGTGTGTGCGTGCCTGCGTGCCTGCGTGCGTATGGACAACATTGAGCGTAAGACCGCCAACTTTAAAATGTGAAGTCTAGGTCGGATGGCGGAACACTCGTTTTTTCCAACTCATGTTACTAACACAGGTTCCATTTAGTAGAATTTAATATGTCAGTATCATGCTATGTAATCTTAAGATGTACTGCTTTTGTCAAATTCGTTAAACAGCATGTCATGTAAAGTTACGGACACTTTACCATGTGTTTGTTTTCGTCCAAAAGCAACAGGTGTTGTACGGTGACACGTTGATTGTAACAACACATCCTGACCAAGTGGTCGGTTGCACAACGTGTAGTAAATGTAACGAGACACCTGTTGGCGACTGGCCACCACAACAACGGGTCACCCTGTGGACAGGAACATGCTGAGTCAGTGCCCTGTACGCACCGGACACGTGTCGCTGAGCTACAACATTTTCAAATCGTGCCAGACAGTTTAAGGCCTTATTATAACTTGATAACGTGCTATGTATGCATTGTGTTAATTGTGTCTCTGTACACACACACACACACACACACACACACACACACACACACACACACACATATATATATATATATATATATATATATATATATATAATAAACTTTATTTTGACACCATCAAATCCGGGACGTATGTCCCGTTCACGGGAGTGTACATACATGTAATTAGGTAAACAAATTAATAAATATAGTTAAGCTAAAATATAATGTTCACGGGTGTATACATACATGTAAATAGGTAAATTAATAAATAAATACAGTTAAGCTAAATATATAATGTTCACGGGTGTGTACATACATGTAAATAGGTAAATAAATAAATAAGTATAGTTAAGCTAAAATATAATGTTCGTTGTATTGTATATATATATATATATATAAACATACATATATTGACCGACTGAATTATGTGAAGAGGGTAGTATATATCATCATCATTATTGTGCAGTGTCCCGGGCATATTATATATATATATATATATTATATATATATATAATATAAATTATATAATTAATATATATGTTTGTGTGTATGTATATACTCATAATTATATGATTTTTCTCATATGTTCAGCAGTAGCATAACTAACGTACAACATATTGTTAGTATTAACATAGGCCTTCTATACCTGTAACCCCAAATGACGTAATGTACCGTACTCACGGTTAAACTAGAATAACGGGATGTATAACAACAGCTCCTTTCCTTCGCGTTACGTCGTTTATGTGCTCCCTCCACCCACCCCCACACCCCCTACCCCCACCCACCCCCACACTCCCTACCCCCACCCACCCCCACACCCCCTACCCCACCCCTCGATCCCCGGCCAGCGCCCTGACAGCTCAGATGTCAAACCTCTTCTTGTTACAGTTTACAACGGCCGCTTCCAGGCATGCTGGGTTAAAACGGTCGCCATCAATAAACGTGATATATAGACAGAATAACCCCCTAAACGACTACCTGCTGACGACGTAAATGTCTCGCGACGGACAGAGCACGGCGTCTGGGAGATCAATCACTGCCTGCTCACATCCCGACAGGTGGCGCCTATGTCGTCACAGTATCGTATTGATTGCAATAATGGCGTTCGATAAAAACAGGCAATTTTGTACACAGCGCAGTATCAAGTCCTTCGCACTACTCAAAAGGCTTTACACTGTCTCCCAGGCAGACCTGTTAAATTGTATACCTCCTCGACTACCATGGACAGTATTCAGCCGCGTTGAAATAAATGCGCGAAATTTCTTCGTGCACAATATGTCAACCACTGTCTCTAGCTTGATACTTATTCATACAGACGAGTGAATTGGAACAAAGTAGAGATATGTGATCAAATTTGTCCGAGATATGACATGGCAACGCAAAATTCCAATCCTAGTTCTCTTGATTCGATAACAAGTCAGATGTTCTCGTCACTGTCCTAGTCACTAGTAGGGGTGTAGTTGTACGTTATGACATATTTCCACATAATAAATTAGTTTACCAGTTCCGCTAAGATATCCTTTTTATCGTAGCCGGTTGTTATACGGATCTAGAGTAGTCCAAAATGCTCCTCCTGCATTGCGTCTGCAACGAATAATGCAAGACGTTCGTCGTCATAGCGTTTGTAATTTTACGTTATGACGTCATTACGTAAACAGTGTAGTCTCCCGCGTAATCGAACACGTTGGTTCTCGTAATCATATATATATATATATATATATATATATACATATATATATATATATATATATATATATATATATATATATATATCCCTGCATAAGATGCACGTATAACGATATCATAATAATGAACTTATACAATTACAGTTTGTATCATTGTACTACACGTCAAAAACATATCTTTCCAACGTCATTTTGTACAATTACTTATTGATCGACCTAATCAAAATCGTCGATCTGAACTGTGTCAACGTCGATATCGCTATTTGTGAACAAAGCAGGGTTTCAGAAATTGAAAACTGTAATTTAAATAATTGGAGTTCATGGCCAAGCACCAAATTCTGCATTCAAGCCACCGCTTAAACCTTATACAACGTTGTTACGCGGTTTTTATTGGTTTATTGACTGTTATTAAAACAAATGTCGCAATAGTAGTAGAGTTGCCATGAAAACTGTCCCAGTAGTAAACCTATTCACATTAATCACCATAGTAGTTGGCTGATGTAGATTAAAACAATGCATTCTCACTGTACGATATCGTTATATTTTACACTAGCGCGGCCCAGCAGAATGGCTAAGTGGAACACGTGTTATAGTCACTAGTCACCCATAACGCTGTGTCAGTGTAGATTACGAACAATCAATTGTCACGGTTCATGATATGACTATGTTTTTCTCCAACGCAGTTTGGTAGATTGGGTTGGTGGGAAAATGTTTTTACCAGGGACTATAACAACCTTTCTGAACGCAGAGCCAGATTTGTGTACTAGACTGGGTGAGCAACCACGCGTACAGTTATTGGTGTAGATGATTGCTAGCCTTTTGTTATGGTATCTGGTGTATTATTTGATGGTGTATTTAAATATGGGAATTATCGTTGCTGTCCACTGACATTTACTCTACTCTTTCGTCCAGTATACGTTTATTGTGGAACCTCCACTGTTCACCGTGACAGTAGAATTCGTGTTCCTTTCAGGATCCGAAACATGGACAATGACAAAAAAAGAATAAGAGAAACAACCAGAGCATGTTCCGAGCTATATTTAACATTCACTGGCAAAAACCGTTTAATCCCACAGTGGAATGTGTAAAGTCACCGAAGCAATAAGAAGAAGACGACTGAAGTTTTGCCGGGTAGTTCTACAGACATAAGGATGAAATGACATCTAAGAAGACATTGTGGCAACCGGCACATAGAAGAACCAAGAGAGGACCAGCAGCAACATACTTCAACCGACTGCGGGAAGATGTAGGCCTAGAGACCGAATACCTAAACATTTTAATGGCAGACTGAGGTATCAGGAGTCGGATTATCCAACCCTAAAACATAGCGATGTTTCACAAACATTGTCACTAGAATGTGTAATTGTTAACTATCACTACATGAACCTTCGAGCTATCTCTTGGATCTAAATAACCGGCGGATGTTAAAGGGAATGATCCCGTCTTACGAATGTCCACCATTGTCCAACCCATGAGCCGCGGAGACGCCGTCTAATCTACTCGCTGTCGTCCAAGGCGTTGTCTCGGCCATTATCCGCCGTTGTCGCCACTAGAGTTATTACTCACAACCGCATCGACACAGATATTGTTAGCATTACAGATGGCTTTACGACATTTATTCCCAGATCCCTTTTATCGGATCCTGGACTCAGCACAGATCAACGCTGGCTCTCCCCGGAGACTGAACTTGTCTTTTCGATTGGTTGCCAGTGTTACCTCTTCCCAGAAGGAACTCGTTTATCGAAACAGCATTTGCTTTCAGTGGTAATCAATTTATAGGCTGTCTTACATCACAAAGGTTTCAAGGTTTCTAGCCCTGCTGCTTCATTAACATGCGTGGGTGGAACCCGCTGTCCCAAAGTCTGACTAAAACTCTGTATGTGTGTGTGTGTGTGTGTGTGTGTGTGTGTGTGTGTGTGTGTGTGTGTGTGTGTGTGTGTGTGTGTTTGTGTTTGTGTTTGTGTTTGTTTGTTTGTTTGTTTGTTTGTTTGTTTGTTTGTTTGTTTGTTTGTTTGTTTGTTTGTTTGTGTATTCGTGCGTGCGTGCGTGCGTGCGTGCGTTCGTTCGTTCGTTCGTTCGTTCGTTCGTTCGTTCGTTCGGCCGTTCGTTCGTTCGTTCGTTCGTTCGTTCGTTCGTTCGTTCGTTCGTTCGTTCGTTCGTTTGTTTGTGTATATATACGACGACATGCAACAATGGCCCAAGTATTCGGCATCCATTTGTGATCGCCTACCGGAGGTTTCGCAGAGTAACTGGTCACTTGATGGATATGTAACTGTGCAGCAATGTTATGTACAGTGTTTGCCACATCGGTGTCAAGTGGACCACTGATAATTTGGGACGTTTTACTTCAGGATGAGTGGAATGTTTGGTACCTGAAATATATGACACCCAAGTAATATAAAAACAATCGGTACTTTGGAAACTGACCATGTTGCTACCGAAACCTGTCGTATATGAAATGTTTTATATATATATATATATATATATATATATATATATATATATATATATATATATATATATATATATATATATATATATATATATAGGCGTGTGGTGAATATCGACGCTTTGAGTCGCACCAAACAAATCTCCAAAAACCTTGTTTTTTACGTTTTACACATCATGTTGGGAGTGGTGAATTTGACCACGACTACATGCAGGTGGCCAGTCTCATTACGGACGCACAGTGACCATCTGTCTGCAGCTGTTGTGGTGTTAGTCTCGTGGCATCTGATGTATATATCAGGTCCAACAGCTCCGATGCCAGCCCGAGACGGCGTCTGGTGATTAACTGGAGATGTAAATCAACATGGGCAAAAATATCGCCCGAGGGACGAACGGCTGGACGGGGCAGCATGAGACCGGACGTCCAACGCGGCCACTGGGCCACGTGTTATGACGTATGAAAGTATATGAAGGTCTCACATTGGCACGAGATGTTTTAAAACCATGTAATCGATAGCAGAGAATAGCAATCTATTAAAACGCATGCTTAATCGATATTAACACCATTTTATTATATCTAACAACATATGACTCCAATGACGTTAGCTCTCGTGAGGTATTGATTCGTTGAATGCCATATCAGGCAGTGATGATATTTAGCTATTCCAACAAGTTTCTATATATATAGACCATCGACTCTTACAATGGAGGGTGGATTTGAGGATTATTTAGATCCTCTGTAGAGTTGTCCTCGAATCTTAAGTTAACTTATCATAAAGAAACCCAGATGGTTTATTATCATATGTTGCATAATAATATGTCACATACAGGGATCGTTATAATATAGAACCCTCTTGTTAACCCTCTCCCCGATATGACCGCAGTGATAATGCCGAATCATTGATCTGGTTGGTCGCAGAAAAAACACTGATAAACTGGAAATACAATCACACCCTTGCCGGCCGGTAGCATACAGTGAAACAAGGCTCTGGTTTATACTTCCGGAAGGTTATCGCCAGATTGCTAATCGCGCTGACCTCTGGGTTACACCATCTCCACAGATAGTCACTTCCGGGAGAAGTAATACGGTGTAGTCTATACACTACCGACGAAGGGGTCAGATAACTACTTTATTTCCGGGGTCAAGGTTGGCAAAACAGTGCCTATATCTTCAAGCTGGTAGTCGGGTTGCGATTTGTTTTTTATTGTTAAAATTCCATTATGAGCAATAGTATATATTGTACGCTTATTTGACGTTATATGCGTATGTTTATTTGATATATAATAAACTGTGCTGTAGCTAAATAATAAATAAACAAAACGCGGAAGCAATATTTCGTGCGTTGTATGTTTTATCTCATACCTGCCAACTATGAGAACAAACGTTTATTACGAAGTTGAGGAAACTGAAACATGTTTAGTTCCTGAAAATTTGCTTTTATAAGATGGACGGAACACATCGTTTAAATGTCTTGAATACAATTAACACCGCTGATCAACCATTACCCAAACATAAGAATATACTATTTAGAGGCTGTATGACAATGATTTGATGATATGAACTTTTTATTTCGAACATATACACAACTGATGTGTTGATCTATATACCGCTTACCCTAATGTTATATCATATGGCACAATATTCTTGTTTTCGCGCAGAAATGTCTATTAATGAAGTATATCGAAAAAACAAAAACATTTACATTGTATAGATATGAGTCAGTCAAACCAAATTCAGCTTCAGTCGCCCCATTTAAGCCAATGGTTAAAATCAACATAAAACAAGCTCCCATAATTTATTTCGCCAAAACGAACTGGAAACGTTTCTTTTCACTTACTGTTGTAGATACTGTCAACAGGCATTTATCATTCATTTAAATCCGCCTCCACCATGCTTTTTGTAAAGAACGACAAATATTTGATGGATTGCTTTATGATAACCAACACAACCATTTTAATAAAACACTATTGAAAACATAAAAATGGCGAGGTAAACAGTGGTTCGTCGCTTGCAAATCTAGGAGCTGTTTGTGGTTTAGTCAAGGGTTCGATAAAACTACCCAATCCAAAAGGCGTAGCGTATATGACCTAAATAACAAGGTAATAATTGAATAACCGCCATGTCCATTGTACAGGCTTAATGGACAAATAAACTAGCGTTAAATTATGTAACTGTATTAAATGTCACTGTCATGCACAGCAAAACAAGGCCAAGGAAGCCTCTTAGCTACCGACATATCTCAAGTTTGAGGGTAGGTAAAGTAATCAAAACTACACACATATAAGCTAAACTTTGCCTACTAGTTATAGTTTGGCAATATCTATAAGACTCACCCAACTTTATCTACACTTATACTTCGATGTATGCTAAATATGCCACATCCAAGGTTTTGCTTTCTACCCGTTATATCAGTAGACAGCCTCTCGACCGCCACGGGACCATACATTCGGCCGGTCATGTATCAATCTACGTCTGTACTATTTGCACTGGATATAATTTGTGGTGAGATTACGAGAAACGTGCAACATGTCATCAAAATCCATACTTTCACAGCGATATATTGAGCACGAGTATACGCATTGCTGCAACGGCCAAGAGCAATGGTCCAGAACGAGGAAAGGTGAAGACATCAAATCACTCGCTACTCGTGGGACCGTCTCGTCAGATCAGTCGTTCGCCTACGCGACGACGCCTTTCTATAACTTAGGTGAAATAGAACGCAATGGCTCAGGGGTAGAACTTCGGACTCTCGACTAAGAGAACCTGGGTTCGAATCCTGTGCTGCGGTGTTAAAACCTTGGGCAAGTTTTTTCACTCTACGTTCCTCCAGTTCATTCAGCTGTATAAATGAGTAACTGACTATAGACAGTGGTGGATATGTGTACGAGCAGCCTTCGCGAGTTAATTGTAGCATATGGCTGGATGCTTCCCAGAAAAGCCAAAATGGTGTCTGAGTGAACAGGTCTGTCAGGGAAGTAAAGTGTAAAGCTAAAGATATACACCTGGAAACATTAACATCGTTAAAATATCGAGCAATTGTAAATTAGATTATTCGTCCAAAGTGGGCCCCAGCACCATAGCGATCGTTTCTGTAGTATGTGTCAGATTTGTGTAGTATTTGCGCACACTGAACATCCCCAAAATGTGTATTAATGAAATAACACCTGCTTATAAAATGTGTGTAGCATGTGAACGTCAGGTGAGTGCGTGCTAAGAGGGATAAGCTAAAAGCTGGCAACAATTTGCTTTTATTTAAAAAGTATCGTAGTGAAATGCATTCGACGTCTAGTATTTGCTTTGTATGTTGTTTGATAAATTAAAATATTACGTTTGTTTACATCATTGTCACGGATTATGATGCAGTGAAGTCATGTGCCTAGCGTCTGCTATCAGAACATGCCTAAAACATTGCCTCCTGTTAATTTGAGACAGATAACTTTGCTGAAAGGTCATGCACGTCCCATTGCCTACGGTGGCCTATATAGCAGACTGAAGATGTATTTAATATAAGATTCAGCGCGAAGCGTTTACGTATTTAACACAACAACGACTTTATTCGCGCATGTGCAGAAATGGCACCCGGATATAATTTAACGCCCGGACAAATGTAAATGCTACAGTGTTGTTACAGCATGGCTCAGAATGCGATGTAAGGACATCATCACTGGCGTGTAGGCGTACGATCTCAATACGTCGTGTGGCGGGTAGGCGTACGATCTCAAAACGTCGTGTGGCGGGTAGACGTACGATCTCAACACGTCGTGTGGCGGGTAGACGTACGATCTCAATACGTCGTGTGGCGGGTAGACGTACGATCTCAATACGTCGTGTGGCGGGTAGACGTACGATCTCAACACGTCGTGTGGCGGGTAAACGTACTATCTCAACACATCGTATGGCGGGTAGACGTATGATCTCAATACGTCGTGTGGCGGGTAGACGTACGATCTCAACACGTGGTAAGGCGTGTAGACGTACAATATCAACACGACACCTCCTGCAGCCGGGCCAAACCGCCACCCGGGAATGGGCGCTCATCATCTAGTACGACAACCTTACATGGTGTTGCAACACGCAATGACTACTTGACTTGAGCCGTGTATTGCATATTAGCTAGTATCCTGGAAGACAATGAATGTGTAACCGATTTTGCAGCTGCTAAATAGATTCAATCATCTCATAATAATGGCATTATAATGACCACGACTTGTTATTTAAAAGTGTTGGTATTATTATAAATAACAGTTCGATTATTTCCAACGTTGTAGCATTTTTGCCGACAAAATGTAAAAGAAAATTAATGACCTACTACTCATGCACTGGCAACGTAACAAACACATATTGATATGCAAAGCTCTGTGATGTGTTGATGTTCACCCCGGTTGCAGTTTTGATTCACATTTTAAATAGTACACGTCTCGCTGATACCAGTAATAATAATAATATGAATTTGTACAGCGCCAAAATCCACTTAAGATGAAAATTATGCTCTCGGGCGCTTTTCATAGAACTGCATAAATGTAATTCAGCTATAAAATAAAAATTATTAAAAATATATAATAATTTGTTCATATAAATAATGAATAAACAGATGCACTTTACATTAACACTACACACATGAATAAGGTAATATAATTAAACATTAGAATAACAGTGTCATTAAATCGAATGTCTCAGTAGTATGCCTGTTTAAAGAGACGAGGTTCTAAACAAACACAAATTAACTTTTCCGGAGCAGACTACGCCAAAGAACAAAGTTGGAATTGTGCTTGGTATTGTTGAACATTTACATTAGGAATTCGCGTCAGCAATGTCTGTCGTCGCCAAATAACATTTGGCGGTTTTTAAGTGATTAATTAACATATCGCAACCGCTGATAACTATGTGCGCCACACTTACATTACAGCCATAGCATTCAACTGAAATTTATAAGTTGGGATTGTTCGTTGTGTCGTGTAACGGCACGCGCGTATTGCCATCTGGCTGTATAAACAGGACCTAAAAATAGAATCAAACGGCGATTTATGATGTCATCGGCTCACGGCGCTCCACTAGATCACTACTAGTGAGAAGACGTGTTTTCATGTATTGCCGCCGAGGGAATGTTCTGTGTTCACAACTGAATACAAATAACAAACTGTCTCTACTACTCGTCGGCACCTATAGACAGTTCAAAATACGATATAACGTCAACATTTGGACAATGATTATATTCTGTAGAAATGTTTGTGTACTTTAGATAATAGGCCTTACTACTCGTATAAATTAGGTATGCATCGCAGCTGATCATTTTTACACGTATAGGCTATGACATTTTGAATGAATTACTTAATTAATTGATTAATTAATTAAGAACGGACGGACGGACAGACGAGCGAATGAAAGAATGAAAAATGTTTGTCTTATATATAATAATGATATACTACTCGTAAAAATTAGGTATATTTCGGTTTTTTCGTTTCGTATATTATGTTTTTATATGTATAAACTATGATATTTTATTGAATGGACGGACGGACGGACGGACGGACGGACGGACGGACGGACGGACGGACGGACGGACGGACGGACGGACGGACGGACGGACGGACGGACGGACGGACGGACGGACGGACGGACGGACGGACGGACGGACGGACGGACGGACGGACGGACGGACGGACGGACGGACGGACGGACGGACGGACGGACGGACGGACGGACGGACGGACGGACGGACGGACGGACGGACGGACGGACGGACGGACGGACGGACGGACGGACGGACGGACGGACGGACGGACGGACGGACGGACGGACGGACGGACGGACGGACGGACGGACGGACGGACGATCGAACGGAAAAAATATTGCACTGGAGTTACCCGTATTCCCAGACACTCGTGGATTAGAGGTTGACATTTAGCAGCTATAACGACAGATTTAGGAGCCACAGTTAGACTATACGACTACACAGATAGTTCAAGCCGCCTTCCATTCAGAAAGGAAGGTGACAACAGTGGCATATTTATTGATTTGATATATTACTTTAATTAGCTTGAAAGAAATCACACCAGTGTCGCACAGTGCAGTTAAATAAATATAATCGCACTCTTTATAATCGCTGTATTCACACATGGCATTTGGCTGATATATTTAGCTGAAGGAGCATTATCAAACCTATGAATTTGAACTAAACTAAATAATAATCACTAGCATGTGCTTGACTTTACGCGTGAAATCACAACGTATCGTGAGAGCGTGCTTGGCAATGATAGACCGTTACTACATAAACACAAACGGTGTCACACGGTGTTGTGTATGTTGCAGTGAATCAGATATCACAGGGATATGTTATGTAATGTGACTAGCCTTCAAACATGCTACCGCTGATAGCGAACGAATTAACAAATGCATAAACGCGTCAGAACAGGAGTTTCGCGGAACGTAATGTTTACACTGCGATAGGCGAAGTTAACACAGTGATAGTTGTAGCATACGCTACGATAATCCCGTCGTAGCCAACTACGTTGATTCCATGTGGTCTGAGGATTTACGAAATCCGCGTTCCAGTTTGCGCAGTTTGGTTTTACTTGGTGTACCAGCGCTAGAGTGTTGTTAGGAAAATATACTCCGCCTGGGATGTCAGAAAGAAGCTGTTGTTTAGAACAATCAAAACATTTAGATAGTAAACAATTGAATAGTTTATGCATAAGTAAAACAAGCAATTGTTGAGTAGCAAGATCATATAATCGCACATTGTGCACTGGCATCGCAATGGAATATAGGTTACAACATATTTGCCTGCTTGCTTGCATGCCCGCCCGCCCGCCCGCCCGCCCGCCCGCCCGCCCGCCCGCCCGCCCGCCCGCCCGCCCGCCCGCCCGCCCGCCCGCCCGCCCGCCCGCCCGCCTGCCGCTGCTCCGAGCAGTATTGGGCGGGCGTGCAGTTGCTGGGCGGCGGTTGTTCCGTTGACCTTCTCCCGGCGATATCCTCGAGCCACTGGTTCGGAACATATGTTACGTACTCCTGACATCATCAAACGCGGAATAGTGATAACTTGACAGTCGGCGAAAAGCGCCGAAATATATGTCTACGGGGGTCAGGGGGCGCCGCCCGGGGGCGTGATAACACGCACACTGCCACTGAAACGACAGCCAGACTGCATCTTCCAGAAGGCCACGGCGGCTGCCGTTATACGTTATGATAAACGCCGACTAACACAACGATAGTTGTGGGAACTGTTGACGGATTTACTACGGCCGATGTCACCTAGTGTGAATGATGCTTTTCTTCTATAAAACTATGTTACGTGAACATTATATACAAATTAGCCTTAATTCTATGGGACAGAGGCACATATAGGGCAGCACGCAGTACTGTTTAACCAAAACGGGACATGTGACTTCTTCAAAATTCAAATGCATAAATTAGATTTTAAATATTTATATTCTGAAGGAGGAGGTATCTGACATAACGACGATCAACGCCGTGATAACATTCATCATAGTTAGAGATGGCAACATGACGTTAATCTCCAAGGGAGTATGTAACATGGACTTAAGGTTTAGAGAAGGACAACTCCTAATTCTAGAGAAGGACAACTCCTGCGTTAGCCCAAGTTTGGGCTGTTTGGAGGAAACCACCTTAGACCTGAGATATAACCATGACATCCTGATTAGACTTAACTTGAGAACCAATGAGATTCATGCATTAAATATGCAGGAAATGTGTTGTGTTCCATAAAAGTGTTGTGTTCTCTTGAGTAACAATAACATATTTAGCATGCAGGTTGAGAACAGCATAGCAGGTAACATGGACACATATTTCAGTTTAGTATGTGGTCACTACCAGAGAAAGACTGGAACCAGCCATAAGTTAAAATGACTTAAGGGCATTGTAGCTAAACAAAATTTATATCAAGAACAATCCAACAGAATAAGTTTAATGTATGAAAATGCAGTGGTGACCAACACTCTAGGTAACATGGACCACTGTGTTCTGGCTCATCTTCAACAAAAGCGATCTCTTAAGATCTCAAATACCCTATACATGCGTCGCGTTTGTCCAGCTGCATACACAATGCAAAGTGCACACGCCTGTATTGACCACTTGGAAGTAATTCGACTGATTCTGTGCAACGATTCGTGTGATTTCTGCCTCGACCTGTTAAGCAGTAAATGCCAGGGACGCGCCTGAATTCCCTGGACGCGGCGTCAAAGTTGACGGCTGGCGGGGTCCGAGGAGGCTGTTATGACGGCCTGTCTCTCCCAGTCGTGCGAGAAGGAACGCCAAGTGACAGAATCAACACGACCGGCTGCGGCTGTAAACTGCTAAACGTGTGCTACTTCCTGCACGAGACCAACTGAAATTGTTTTCGTTTAAGCTTTTACAATCATGACCATACGTTTACGCTGTTTATTAGGTTACATAAGTATTTATTGTGAGATATTTGCAATGGTTTGCCGTTTCGTTTGAATATGTTCAAACTGCGGGATATTCCGTATTAACTATAGAACTCCTAGAAAATCTGATGTTGTTTACATGCGCAAGGATCACACCGTCAACGACAGACGCAAAACTTAAATGTGCACATAAATAATAAAATTAATAATAGTGGCGCAGTGGCGCTGTGGCGCTGTGGCGCTGTGGCTCAGTGGCTCAGTGGTTAGAGTTTCGGCTTCTCGGATAAGAGAACCCGGGTTCGAATCCTGTGCTGCGGTGTCGACCCTTGTGCGAGGTCATTCAAATGTATGAATGTATACAAGGTATAGACAGTCGGGGATATTTCAGTACAAATAGTCTTTGCGTATCAATTGCGGCGTGGCTGGATGCTTCCTGAGATTGTGCCCGATTGAACAGATCTGCCAGGGAGTAATGTATAAAGCGCCTAGTCAAGTCCTGACTACTGGATACTGCGATATATAAGAACCTACCTTTACAGTTACCTTTAAAAGACCGGAAGTAAACATGTGACGCGTCCTTAGATCGGGACTGTGTCACGAAACGACGCAACGCATGACGTCATTGACACGTCAAACCTGAGGCCATCGTATCAGGCAGTGCCACGTACGGGTGGCCTTCTGTACGCTTCCTCGGTCGGCTGTCTGTCTGTCTCTCCGCTCGTACGTAACTCGTGATGACGTTCAGTTAACGTGATGACACGAGTG
The DNA here is from genome assembly GCA_964017155.1 of Oasisia sp. SBJ-2009. Lineage (NCBI taxonomy): Eukaryota > Metazoa > Annelida > Polychaeta > Sabellida > Siboglinidae > Oasisia > Oasisia sp. SBJ-2009. The sequence goes on from OZ024865.1 coordinate 27,741,112, forward strand.
TTTCCACAAAAATAACTCAATACGAATACGTGCATCTGACGGACACATCAAAGTCCGTGGCAATAAACCTCTCTTAAGGATTTCATTGACGGATTGAGAGATGTTTTTATGTTATGTATCAATGAACGGTATCCAACCCGTGTCACATAACGCAGTGATGATAAATTACGAGATTACCGTATAAGCCTTTAACGACATATTTCTAGGTGATATAATCAATCTCTTGACATCTAATGTTGACATTA
>OZ024865.1:27746356-27773856 GCA_964017155.1 Oasisia sp. SBJ-2009
CATTAACTTATATAACAATGTATATTTAAAAAGAATATTGTTCAAAGGTAGTTCCCCTTTTTGACATTTGAATACAACCTCGATAAAGTTATTGTAAAACATATAATCTAATTTAGCAGTGTTTGTACTTGTAATTTTGAATTATTCAATTAATCAATTTAATATTCTCAAATGTGCTGTATAAATTGCACATGTATTATTGTTTATTATAACATAGATACTAGGTTTACATACTTTAACATGTTTTAACATATATTTCCTTTAAACTGCTTCAAATTGCCCTGGCTTGGATGCATTACAAAAACATGTGGTGTACAAAAGAAACAACTTTCCCATATCTAATACAAGACTAACACAAGAAGTCAGAAATTGACCTCCCAGTACTTGGAAGTGCAGCCGATCCACCTGCAACAATGTTTTAAACTACCTCATCCTTTCACTAGGTCAGTTTATTACGTAATCCAATCATACAGCCAAAATAACACATGGCTTCTAGGGTGGTCTGTAAGGGTGTGTAGTAAGTTTATTGGGTGGTTTATTGACATGGTCCTGTGGCGCCAACGATGTCTTTGAAGTGGTTAATTGGATACAATTGTTTCAACCCAATGGAAGCCATCGAGTCGTCTCAGACACTTGACCTGCACTGAGGATTAGGCCATCAGTGACCCAGATTTTGTGGTAGACCACCGGGCTACTGCTGTCTCCAATTGTAGTAGCCCGACAGCAATTCTGGTAGCCTCGGGCTACCGGGCTACCACTATTTCGAACCCTGTATCTATCTATCTATCTATCTATCTATCTATCTATCGATCGATCGATCGGTCGATCGGTCGATCGGTCGGTCGGTCGGTCGGTCGGTCGGTCGGTCGGTCGGTCGGTCGGTCGGTCGGTCGGTCGGTCGGTCGGTCGGTCGGTCGGTCGGTCGGTCGGTCGGTCGGTCGGTCGGTCGGTCGGTCGGTCGGTCGGTCGGTCGGTCGGTCGGTCGGTCGGTCGGTCGGTCGGTCGGTCGGTCGGTCGGTCGGTCGGTCGGTCGGTCGGTCGGTCGGTCGGTCGGTCGGTCGTCAGTCCGTTGGGCCGTACGCATGCTCGTATGTATTTAACTATTTATACAGAACGTATGTGCAATACAGCTTATTTGTAGGTAAATGGATCTATTGGATCTGAAAGAAATGTTTCCGTGTCTCAAATTAAACATTAAACTCTTTGTAATATTCACAATCATGTTAACATAATTATTTCATGTAATTATATGCCTTTATTTCATTAGAAGTAATCACTAATAACCACGCCATATACAGATAACATATGCGGATCAAACCCAAACTAGACACTAGAAAGTTATTTGAGACACGAAAGGGATTCTTTTTAGATATATTATCGGGATCATAAATGATTAATAAAACATAATTCTAATGACCTCAAAGCGCGGGTTACACGACATTGTTACAGTAATTAAAATGTTTCTACATTACAAATATTTATATATTGTCAGCGAGTCCCTTTTCATTACGATTTGAGACAAGAAATAATCCATTTCATTTCTCAAAGAATCCCTTTAATCTTAAGGCAGAGAAGAATGTTTCAAGTGTGCCTATCAACTCGCAGTGCAACGAAGGTGTGACGCTAATGCATATTCAATAATGTTTATAACGTATACCCGAGTTAATTACTCTTGATAATCGCCATGGTAACCGTATCTACACCCCGGTACGCTGCTATAACTTGGCGTCAATCAGACAGAGGTCTCGAATCACACACATATCTCTTATCTAATCTCAGATAATACTAATCACTCGACCGGTTCTAATTGTGTCATCCTTGTTTGCGTTCCCTGTGGATACAACACCAGCGCTTAGAGCAGTCACAAAATATCTCGCCATGCCCAGGAGACGGTGTAAGTGTATCTACGTTTTGATAAAAACACTGACATTCGTGCGACGTATTTCCAACCAACAGCAGTCAATAGATCTACATCGCTAATGAGCCTGTCTCACGATTAATTTCGTTTTGATTACCAGTTCGCCACAGCTGGTGTATATTTACCTGATTGTTTACATACACTCACCCGGCTCGTTCTCCTATGACGTCATACGTCGACCGTTCTCCCGTCACGAGACTGCTATAGATAAGACGTCAATCATTCACTCATAACGGATAATACGCATTTGTCATTCATTTGTCGGGCAGAGAACTCTTATAGATTTTTCGCGCCAAACGACCAGACCTTCACTACAGTTCGTTGCGGTGGAATACAAGCCTGTTTACGTACGTGCCTTGCGATCAATCCGCCAACCACATTTGTGAGTTATTTTATTCTTTGTTATTGCCATGCCAAAGCAGTATTTTACCAATGCTGCCGCCAACTTGTACTTGTATAACGTCCGATAAATCTAGTGCATCTGTAGCTTCAGTCGTTGCAAATACTATCCAGAGAATATTCGTGAATATCGATTATAATGGTAAGTTGTTTTAGAACTGTCCAAAGCTCATTTATTTACTCTTTACTACTTCTTCATTCCAACATCATTTCGATATATTTTGGCAAGCTCGAAACACGCTTAAGACTGCTACTAGGCCTGCGTGTAGCTAGATATTCATGCAAGCAACTGGATGAACTAAACGAACTGATAACCAGTCAGTTTTCTAAAATGCCATTTCATTTACAATATCGGATTTTTCTTATCATATGACATCTTGTGTTTTCAATCCATATTTAAATGTTCTCTCACTTCTGAATGATATCTCAGTTCCGTAATTAAATTAAAATTTTATTTAATTAACCATTTAATGGTCCGCCATTTCATATCAGAGACTCACCGCACGCCCAAATGGCAAAGGCGCTTTAACCGAAGTATGAATATAATGAATATAATTATTCGATAACACTGAAGCTATGCAAATACATACAGAGTGGGCTAGCGTATCACGTGCAATATGACGCAACGTGTCTATCTCACGAGGCGACGTAATAACACATACCATTGATTTTAGGTCTGCTTCCATAACGAATGTAACTTGTTAATGTTGGTTAAATTGAAGCTGAAGCAGTCTCGCGGGGTCACACCCAGGTAACAAACTGTTTTGTTTGTCACCCTTTACGTAAGGACATATAATAATACAAATTATATTTATAGTTTTAATGTGTTGTGCAATTAAAACAGCCGTTATCAACTATCAACTATCATATTTTTTGGTGTACTTTAAATAAAAAACGCGTTGTTCAGTATATTTGGATTTGATTGCGTGCTATGGTGAACACTTACATTTAAATACAATTATTTAAATATGTTGGTTCGCCTTTCCCACCGAATTATTTCCGAACCATTGTCGCGATGACGTCATGAAGCTGCTCATTCATATTTTACGCTGTGAGTTGCGTCATTATAATATCAGTGATAAAAAACAACATACGTCAGAGGTTTTCACCCAAATTATAACAGAGAAGACATACTCAAGGCTTGTTTCTATAAAGTCGGCTAGCTTGTATGATTTACCAGCAGGCCTTAGCAAAAACGGCAGTACAATAATTGAACAGCATATGGCGAAATAATATTATGAACAACGTGTTAAAGGTTGACTAAATTTAACTTACTTTGGAGTATCATATTGAAACATGCGACGTTTCGACGTCTACGGCGAATCTTGTTCACAGGAAATCAAAGCATGGGCAAGATCAGTTGTAATCGGGTCGAAAGATCGCAAGTTTCAAAATTTGTTACCAAGTAAGTTTAATTATTGCTCTCAAATCGAATGTTGGAGCCATAACAAAATATTCCATAACGAGTTAATATCTTCAGGGCTGAAAAAATAGACGCATTATGGAATATTATGTCATTAGCCGCGGAATATAGACGTATTTATTTACACATTAGAAATGTGAGTAGACCTAACAAGAGGGTAGTTTAAAAGCGGTCCTGCTGGCGTCAGTGAAGGAACAAGATTTCACAAATCGTGGGAGTTGCGTATTGGATGTAACATTGTCAAACAATCATTGTGATCACTTTATGGAAGAACAAATAAGAAGACTAAGAAGAAGATGAGGAAGAAGAAGAAGAAGAAGTGGACAAAGAAGAGGAAAAAGTGGACAAAGAAGAAGAAGAAATGGACAAAGAAGAGGAAGAAGTGGACAAAGAAGAGGAAGAAGTGGACAAAGAAGAAGAAGAAATGGACAAAGAAGAGGAAGAAGTGGACAAAGAAGAAGAAGAAATGGACAAAGAAGAGGAAGAAGTGGACAAAGAAGAGGAAGAAGTGGACAAAGAAGAAGAAGAAATGGACAAAGAAGAGGAAGAAGTGGACAAAGAAGAGGAAGAAGTGGACAAAGAAGAGGAAGAAGTGGACAAAGAAGAGGAAGAAGTGAACAAAGAAGAGGAAGAAGTGTACAAAGAAGAGGAAGAAGTGGACAAAGAAGAGGAAGAAGTGGACAAAGAAGAGGAAGAAGTGGACAAAGAAGAGGAAGAAGTGGACAAAGAGGAGGAAGAAGTGGACAAAGAAGAGGAAGAAGTGGACAAAGAAGAAGAAGAAGTGGACAAAGAAGAGGAAGAAGTGGACAAAGAAGAAGAAGAAGAGGAAGAAAAAGAAGAGGAAGAAGAAGAGGACGTATAAGATGAAAAAAGAAAAACGAGTAAGAAGAAGTGGATGAAGAAGTGGAAGAAGAAGAAGATGACAAAGAAGAGGAAGAATAAGTACCGCGGTACAAATCCAGGCCGGTGGTTCGACCTAATGATTGTGGCCGTTGAATGCATGATGACGACGAAGGAGACGATGTCCAGAACGTCATTGAACCAACTTTAACGTTCGATTTAGAAGGGATAAATGTGGGCTCTAGTAGCTGAACCGACCCTAGCTCCCAATAAGCAGAACTAGATCTCCGTGTGCTTCGTGTACGTCCACATATAACATCATCCGTGGTTTCCCATGCTCCGCTAGTTCCTGCCTCGCGGGGGGGTCGTGTTTTAGCAGCGATATCGCAGACGTATCCCTTCAATCTTCCATCGGCATGACTTTTTTGTAACCAACCACGAGATCTTGTCACTGTAACAGCCAGATGACCTTTGAACCATTTCGGCTGCGTAATTAGATTAGCCCTATTCTTGCCAGATAGCGGTATACATAGGTACCTCATACATCTTCGAGAACGTCATGGGAAACGAAGAAGTATGTCGACAAACCCACAGACGCTCCCGGTGGTCTGTAATGTAATGGCCACATATGAGACCCACGATGATTTTCAAAGACAAACATCCTGTCATAAGCCCACCTACCGCTGTTAAAAAAACAGTCTTTTAGCCCATCGTACACATGTTAATGCCAACACGCTTCGTCGGTAGTTTTTAGGCGCCCGTTTCACTATGTTTAGCTTGACGAACATGACAGGTTTTTGGCCATCCAAACACTGCTGTGTTGCAAGAATTCTGCAAGAATTCCAGGTATAAATGACATTTTAATCAATCTATGTTAACCATGCCGGCCAGAATGACTTCGCGTCGGTTCACTTGGCTCCGTTCACGATCATCTATATAAATAGACATCGGCGCTAGGGGACGGGGAACTCATAAAGGGCGACGGCTCCTTCGCGAGAGGCGACGAAGCGAAGGAAATTTGTGACGTACGCATACCTATTGAGAATAGACTATTGGGTTTGGAACTGTTATCGAAGTAAACACATATACGTGCAATGCAATCAAAAATGTATCGGTTAGCCTAACCGATACATCTTTGGGCCGTTAGCAAAGATCTATCGGTTAGGCTAACGCCCCAAAGATTAAAAATCTTGTAATTCGACTGAAACGTTAAATACTGACAATAGGTTGCACATATTCCTGGTATCATAAACACAATTCTCATTTTAAGGCGGCGAGCACGAACTCCGAATAATTAAGTGATTTAAGTAATGCATTGCAGAATACGAAGAAATATATTTTGTATCGTAGATATAATTATTTGTGACCCAATTAAATCGACTTCAGGAAGCGAAGTGAGAGGGAACGCCCAACATTAGCGCGGTCACGCTACCCATTGTATGCAACGGATGGCGAGAAAAATACACCAAAACAAAATAATTCGGCATAATGCTTAAACTATGTGCTGATTGTAAATTTGCATATCATTTGCATATCATTAATATGCAGTGGAGTTCGTTGTGAGGTTTATCATGGCGACAGCTTGTTGTGTCTCGTGTGATGGGTGGGACCAAGTGCACAGAGACCGCCCGGGCTGTAGGACGTTGACCTCTTGGCGTGGTAACGGATGCATTCTGAGGTGTTGCTGTATTTTGTAATACACTATACAAGTATCTATCCCGAAATAGCGCACGGTCGATGGGGCACATTCAATGACACAATCTGCTTCCATCTCTGCCGGTCTTTTGCGGTTACTTGTGACTTGTAGAAATTGAGGTATGTCCACTCTTTGATGATATGTCAGTTCTGATTCTGTAGGGCTCACTTTTCCCCCTCTCACTATGCCTTGGATGGTGGTTTTGCCAGGTTATTAGATCGCGGACATGTCCATGCCATCTCAGTTGTCTTGTCACTGTAGACATGATGTGTTCGTGTAGACCAATGGCTCGCTTGAATTTTGTGGTGGGTGGGTGGGTGGGTGGGTAGGCCGGTGGGTTTGCGAGTAGATGGGTTGGGTGTGATGGTGAGTGCTTCCGTAAGTAAGCCCCACAACATACAGACATTTTGTAAAACTGGAAGCGTCGTGTTACACAACTGTAACACTCCAGTAACAAGAATGCATGGTGATTTGTTTCAATATTGTGCCATCTCTCTATACAAACCTAAATATTTAATGACGTCATGCTAATCAAAATAATAAATGTTTATCGATGACAGATGAACAGATTAAAGAACATACTATGATGGTCGAATCTCACGAAGGACAATAAACAGCGACAATAGTCTAGCTATGAGACACTGTATAGTGCTGTATTATGCAATGCTTAGATAGTATGTCCCTGACATAGTCATGCGCGCATGCATTGTAGGTGTGTGTGTGTGCGCATGCGCGCGCTTGTGTGTGTGTGCGCCCGCGTGCGTGTGCGTGTAAGTGTGCGTGTACGTGTACGTGTACGTGTGCGTGTGCTTGTGCGAACGTGTGTGCGTGCATGAGTGTGCACACTTTCTCGGTAGTGCGTTTATATTTAGCCGACTGGGATGTATTTCATATCTTAAAATAAGATCTGTAGTTTTACACCACAACATGAAATTAGTATTCTTTGCTTCACGACGTTGGAACGTTGCGAATGAAATACTGTTTACATTTCCCCCTGTACATCCAGAGCACTAACAAAACCAAATATCCCAACATATAATGTCTGTACTAACCTGACATAGGCCTGCATAACTAACTATCCCTTGAGAAGCCAATGGCTACTGCAGGTTTACCCGCACAATGCCCTAGAATAATTGCACCCTAGTATAACTACATGGATTTACGGAATTTGCGGTTTAGACACAATATACACGATAGCAACTACTCGTGGCAGTCAGGCCGTGTTTTTTTGGTATCATCGCAGTGGTTATGCTTAACGGGTCAATCGTAACGTCTTCACGGTAGACGCCAAGCGCTCGGTTTACAGTCCTAGCTAGGCCTACGTAAGCGCTGCGATGCCTGCGCTGGTTTCTAAACGAAGCAGAACGACGCGTCAGACTGCGAACAGCTTTCGGTCGACATTTAACCTTTCCTGACCATTGCTACCTGCCGTCTCACCCACGGCGCCACGTGTTATCTCGGCGGATACATCCTAGCAACGGCCTGGCAACCGTGCACCTGGTATGTGTGTGCACTGCGTGCGTGTCGTTACGCAATAGTGTACACAACCAGGTCCTCGCACCATCTCGGCATACCCCGGCTGTTTGCCGTACAACAATAGCGGATCCCCTACACGACGTGCTGGGTTAGCTGAGTCGAACTAGCCGTGAGGATAGCGCACATACCCGCCTTAATTTGACGACGGATAAACAATTTCTGAGAATTTAACAGGTTTTAATTAACAAGATTGCCACCTAGAGATTCAACTCTAGATGGCAGGTGGACTAGGAAGCCCTTGGGCTTACGAGAGTCCAACCTATCTATCTAAGTATACCCCGCCCTTCTTAAGTATATGTCGATTTTATGTTTAAATATATTAACACTACTAGCCCCTACACAATCAGCTGATAATATGTTCCATTCATGTACTGTTCTATGTGAATATGAGAATGTTCTAATATCAAATCTACACTGCTTCTTTGCTAATGTACTTCTATGTCGTCCAGTCCTTCTCTCTTCCTTGACCGAGAAAAAAATATTTCTGTCAATACTTTCATACCCATTCAATATCTTAAACGTCTCAATCTGATCTCCTCTCAATCCCAGCGTAACAATCCGTCACCCCAATCAGCTGTACGGTTTTGTGTACTCGAATATATTTGCTTCGACATCCCACACGTTGCATGTAACACGAACAGCGTGTGGCTGAAATCACCCATAATTATATCACATGACCTGAGCCCGACCATATATCTCGTAGACCATTTCATTGGCTGAGCTTAAATTCAGAGTTTTGCCAAGGGATCAGCCAGGGATACATGGTACTGACGTAATCAGCAGCAGCGACCCCTGGTGTGCAAATATGTCCGACACCCGCTGGACGAGCTGTACGGCAAAGATGATAAGTTATTGACATATCAGGCATACAAAATGCAAGTTTTATATAGCGCAGTATCCAGTACTCAGGACCGTTCAAAGCGCTTTACACTTTACTTCCCTGACAGACCTGTTCACTCAGACACCATCTTGGCTTCTCTGGGAAGCATCCAGCCATATGCTACAATTAATGCGCGAAGGCTGCTCGTACACGTATCCACCACTGTCTATAGCCAGGTACTCATTTATACAGCTGAGTGAATTGGAACAATGTAGAGTGAAAAACCTTGCCGAAGGTTTTAACACCACAGCATAGGATTCGAACCCGGGTTCTCGTAGTCGAGAGTCCGAAGCTCTACCCCTGAGCCATTGCGCTCTTGCATATACATTCCATGCTCAAAATGTATCTCAGTATTCAATGTACTCTGTAGACCAGTAGTGTATAGTGTACAGTAGTGTACGCCTGTAGAGTTTTCCCCCTGCTATATGATGAGTGAGGTGGGTCACCTCGCTGTTTTTCTAAGCCATCTCGCTCAAAATATGCCAGAATTGCCACTTCGTAGCTATGTCTTGCTATGCACATGCTTACATACTGCTACCTTGTAGTTATACATTTGTTTCCTCACTATTTCCCAGAGGATAGGTTAATACACCCTTCAGAATGCACCGTTTTGAAGGTAGTTTTAAAAATAGTTCTAGGTGGCCATTCCCCCGGACTCACATAGTGTGCATCACGCATTCAATGCTCGCTCAGCCATCCGACCACCTAGCTCATCATTTTACTCAGTGGAAACACTGCTATATAATACCATTAACTTATTTTACACAAGGCGCAGTGCAATAACATTAATTATATCAGTGATAAGTTAGAATGAGCAACACGCTCTCAGTAATAATGTCTTGGTATTGAACAATGTCTTTGCGACATCAGAGAAGGTTCTAGAACGTGTATTTTGTGTATCCAATCAGGTTGCGCAGCAAACGGTGTCAATCTATCAACAAAATGGCTACCTGAACATATGCTTTCCTTAGTATATTCTGTCCAAATTCATGTTTCAAATTGTTTTCGTTATGAAAAAAAACCTAGAGGATGTTATCACAGGGTCAAATGTATGCAGTAGTGTAGCATCTCTTAGTTCTTCTGTGATTGCATATAATTGTTTTTTATCACAAAGAACAGTAAATGAATGGAACCGATTATCGGCTGATTGTGTAGGTGCTAGTAGTGTTAATATGTTTAAAAATAAAATTGACATCTACCTAAGAAGGGCGGGGTACATTTAGATAGATAGGTTGGACTCTCGATAAGCCAAAGGGCTTCCTTGTCCACCTGCCATCTTGAGTTGATTCTCTAGGTGGCAATCTTGTTAAATCTTGTTAAAACTTGTTTAAAATGTAAGCATGTCGGTTTTCTAAGTAATGTTTTGAAATTTATGCAAGAGTATCATATCCGCATTACATGTATATGAATATAGGCGCAAAACATCTATAGCATACGATAGCAGCAAATTCAACAGCGGAACTAACAATATATAGAACACGAAGACAATAAAACGGTGGTTTTATATAACACTATCTGTCATCGGCGTAATCTCGAGCATTGTTCCGGTTCAGATTATCTTTAATCCAAAATACGACTAAGATAAACACATTTCAGCACGCCATTTCGCCACCGAATTAACATTGTCTTATCTTCTACTTTGGTGTCTGCGTGAAAACGCAACATGTTGGAAATCCCGAGTGATTGACGAACAAAAACGCTGACGACATGAGCACAAGCCATATTTATTAGCCGAAGCCCGGCGGGCTGGTTTTTCTCGCGCGCTCAGTTCGCTAGAAGGCATCATTTGTCAACGTGGACGTAAAGGCCTCGAGACATTTATGATGAAATCATCGCAGCACTTAGTTATGTGCGTTTTATGGCCGGTAAAATAGTAGCCATCCGAGAAGTTTGTCTAAGCCTCGGCTCTGGTGGGGTTTGTTTAAGCCGAAGTCCCCGTGGTAGACATCAAAGAGGCGTTAGCCGCCGTCGATGGAAGCCGTGGCTTTAGAATTATATGTCATTGTGAGATTTATTCCAGTTCTAGTTTCAGCGACACCTTCCGATACTAGCTGCAGACCGAAATGGCCCAGGCGTGAGCTTAAGCCGCCGTAAGTACAAGTTTAAGTGCGCGGTGTCGCTGTGGGGAGGGGAGACGTTGAAGCATCGGGCGACGACGTCATCCAAACATGCAGATTTCTTTGCAAGCACCACTAGAACCGGCAATACAATCGTTAATACGCCCCAGAGTTCAGGATAAAGTGCAAGTGCACGTTATATTGCGCTGGCACAAAGTTTATATTAGTTTTAGGAGTACAACAGTTGCAGTGCCTGTAACACGGTTTTCGTTATTTTGCTCAAATTATACGTGACTGATATCAAACTAATTAATGTGAGACGTTTTTGCAAATCATGTAGGTAAATAATTATATTGTAGACAAGTTAACAATGTACGGAAAATGCTAATGGGGAAAAAATCATATATGACGTCAGCGAAGGACAATACGTATTACGTAACAACTGATTCGCGTGTTTTTTACGATTATTTTAAATTACGTAATTTACGTTAAGCGTTACGTCAAACGTTCGCGGTGACGTGACACTACTATAAGAACCAACTGCAAGATCAGATTGAAAAGAAACAGGATATGTTATAATTAAATCGGCGCGTGAATAATGCCTTGTTACTAATCATACCAATGCATGCACTACACTACAATCAGTCTAGCTGTGCACAATAGTTGCAAAACATTCTAGTTTTGATAACATCTCATGCACAGGGAGTAAGGCATGGGTTGATATTTTCTCGAGAAAGGCGTAGTAGTATTTGAAGTAAATCCTACATAAATATGGCATGCACCAGCCTATGGTATAGCGATAAACTGAATCGTTATTGTGCGCACAGCGTTACAAAAATATTATCATGGTCACCTACTACGTATGACTACATTTAACCTTTCAACAGGCGGCCATTATAACAGTTCGTTCATTTCCTACCAATTTTTAATAGGTCTTTTATCGAAAATGCACAGCATAATTAACGTCCACTGACAGGAATGTTCTGGGAAATTCGTGAAATTTTTATTATTTCAGCTTCCTACAAACCACTTTAAAGCTCACATCCCTTCATTTATGCGAGAATCAGATATGGCATTGTCGTGATAACATCTTCAATCAAAAAGACATAATAAATAAATATAAAATAATATTTATTATTTTATTTATTAAAATAATAAAATAAATACGCAGAAAAACATCGACTGACCGGTGTCATAATTTGACAGCTCTGACGCCACGCCGCACTCAAACATAATTTCTACTCACACAACATTACGCATGTCATCGCTTAAATTCAGACAACCTTCGTAATGCTATTTTAACTAGGTACTCTTTCATCGACGAATAGCGATGAACCCTATATGTGGTCATACGACTACTAAAAACTAATGACAGAAGCCTATAACTAGACAGCCACGCCTGTCCTTGGGGCAGAAATTGCACGACTCTGCCGAATCTGGGACAGCAACGGTAGCAAGATTCTCCTTTGTTATTAACATAGTTTCCGTTAGTAATACATAAGGTATTCCAACATTATTGTTATTCCCAAATTGTAAATAAAAATGCATGCACGGTATTGGGAAACTCGGCCCGGGTGTGACGTATGTCACCAACGCTACGTCAGTGCAGATAAAAGCGGGACTGCGCATGCGCGGTATGCGTTTAGCCGAATTTGGGACCGGCCGAATCTGGGACCGCCACACCGTTCCTACAGCGCGACGCGTTCTCGCGTGTAACAACCTGATCGTCGATAACACAACTGCCAAATGAAATGTGACATAAAAGTGATGCGCGAGCTTAGATTCAGCGACAGAGTGCCTCAAACGGGGAATGTATTGGCAGCTGACGCAGAAAGGATTCCTGTGATACTGATAGTCTCGTGGCTGAAGGTAACGTCTGAGCTCCATCAATGCAACAAGTTTAAATGTTTGAAGATATAAACAGGAATAAACAAATTGGACAAGAGACTTAAATTAGAAGTTTTTCGACCCTCGGGGATAAAAGATCTGCTAGGATTGAAAAGTTAAACTGATATATTGGAAATCATCATAATGGGCGGGATTACGGTTTTTAAAATACGCATTCGACCATATGTAGCCTATTCCAAATAAATTTCATTACCTCACATTCCGTTTCATTTTTAAATACATGTTTCAAATTGGCTTCAAATAGTAAAAAGGAAAACACATGGCCTTTAAATGGTTTGTCAAATAAATTGTGTCATGCGTTCTAGGGTCATGTTATATTTACAATAAACATTAAACAGTTAAATGCGTTTCCATGTAACCATGCTTTGGTGTACTTCGTTTGCGTGCGTTTTGTCGAAGTGGCTAAAAGGAACTCAAAGATCAGCAGTCGACGGTGTATACTTTGTAGGCCTATCGAGCTATTTGTTTACGGCCATTCAACTCGATAAAGTGCCGTTGTAACGAATACGGATAATTAGCACAGCATAGAAATTACCGCCATATATCCGCTGACATACCTATAAAAACCTGTTTAAGGTAGTATCACATACAACGATCTGGGGACATTGAAAGTGTACATGTCATATTATGATTCTTTATCGTCAATAAAGAGTGACACGGCCGATCCAGGGGCTGAGTGCAGCGGCTGATCGTACGTCTTCAGAGCTGACCTTTTCAAAACTCCTTCCATCAGACGTTCGTAAAACACGGCTCTGGCACCGCGGCATCGTTATGTGTCACATCCGTACGCGCCGCGTTGTTGTGAAATAACTACACAGTTGTGGCACGTGACTCGGATAACAAAAATAACTGAACAGGTTAAACGTAATGCTTTGTCGTATTTAATGTTTATTGTTATCTTAATAACAATATCACAACAAGGCAGGTTGGATATGAGAAAGCAATTATTCTTTCGGAGGAGAATAAATTACAGGAACCAATTAAGTAATGGTTGTACTAATGCTAGCAGTGTGCGTATGTTCAAAAATAAAATTGACAGTTATTTGGCGAGGGCAGATTACAAGCAGATGGACAATTGTCGGACTCTCGATAAGCTAAAAGCTTCATTGCCCTCTGAAGTTTGTTAAATCCTTGCTGTTGTTAAACGTAAATTCGTCACATATAAATTTAACTAAACTCACACGTAGTTCAGTTTCAGTTTTAAGTCTGAAGCGGTACGAAATTTTCAATTAAACGCAGTCATGCGTGACCGTCAATCATATTTCGCGAAATGGGTACTATTGGATTGGCTGTATCGAGTCGTTCACTGGCGTCGATTACCGTAAAGCAACTAGTATTTCCCTTGTCAATTTGCACTTGTCTTATATGTTTAGATTACATCGTCACACCTTTATGAAATGATGACGTAAAATAAAGTATGTGTATTGAGTGTTCCTTGTCTGACGTAAAGAGGTAAAGGTAAGTTCTTAATACAGCGCAATATCCACTTCACAGGATTGACAAACTGTTCAATCGAATACAATCTCTTTATGCTCACATGGGCAAGGCGACGGAACTACATAGGCTCGTCATCCCTCGTGAATATGACGTCAGTTTGTATGCGCGCATTAAAAATAGACGAGTGTGTCAATATAATTTATTATGTAAATCCTAGTTAGTAAATAAACACGTACTTCATGTTTATAACTCGGTACAGTATGGATATACAGATTGTTGTCATTGGCGCTGGACGTTTATCACATCACAAAGATGGCGCGAATACTGCTTTGCCTACCGCTGCAGTGTATTGCAGCATATCGCGATACGGATATGGTGCATTATCACGTGTGCATCGCGTAGACCCATCGCGATGCACCGATATATCATTCAGACCCTAATGCTGAACGTATCGACTGCGTTAAGACGGTCATATTGTACCGAGCAGAGAATGCGATCGGCGACAGTGATGGATCAGTAACATCGTTCATCGGTTAGCATCAAACGTCGGATAGTCCAAAAGGGAAACATGACGGTTTTTCAAATGACAGCATCGCACATTCTCATCCGATTATCCGTTGAAAAACAAAGCCTTTTACCCAGTTTGCCAGTAGGCATTTCGGCGAATCATGACATGTTATAATACATAATGACTATTATGCAATTTCCGTTTTAATAATGCATCACAAAATATAAACCAATATTTGTCCTCTCGTCATAACTATTTGTTAATGATATAAAAATAATTGCGACAATGTGGGAAAGGAAACGAGCGAGGAAGGTAGGAAGGAAGGAAGGAAGGAGAGAGAAAGACAGACATACAAGACAGACAGAGGGAGAAGAAACAGACATACAGACAGAAACAGGGACAGCGAGAGAGAGAAGAGAGTGGGGAGAGAGCGAGAGAGAGGGAGATAGAGAGACAGAGACAGAGAGAGCGAAAGAGAGAGAGAGAAGGAGAGAAACAAAGACACAGAGAGAGGGGGCGGAGGGGAGGGAGCGAGGGAGCGAGGGAGCGAGAGAAAGAGAGAGAGAGAGAGAGAGAGAGAGAGAGAGAGAGAGAGAGAGAGAGAGAGAGAGAGAGAGAGAGAATCATCGGCAGCATAGATATACTCCTGTCAGATACACATACAAAGCTGTCATCGAAAATATGAGCTACCCTTCTGTAAAAAAAACGTTTTTTTATCCAATTACGTTGGCAACGAACTACGCAAGCAGACCATCAGTTGCTGAATTTCGGTTAACTAGCTCGTTTCGCGACTGTCAGACTGAAATAGACTGTGCATAATCAAAGGCATCTTTAGAAATGCCACCCGGGATTTCAACCTCACCGTGTTCTTTGATAAAAAGGGCTTCAGTCACCAGGTGGCAAGGTAGTCGTTTCTTGATTTGCTCCCGCCTTCCGCACCTATTTACCCCATACGGTTTCGTGGAATTAATACGCGTGACGGTATTTCACTTTCAGCGTGTTCGAGAGTAATTTAGCCGCCGCGACTGTAGTTCGTATACGACTGTAATATGCACTGCTGAAATTGGTGGTTCATTGAACATTGCTTCCAGTGATTCGTATAATAAATTTACAGAATCCTTCGCAAGCAGCTAATCGGAGCGATTTGGCGGGATTCAGTTTGATCGATGAGGCGTGATTGGTCGTACAACTTTACCGAATTTCGAACACTGCAATCATCCAGTAACAGTAGAACGTTTGGCTCTTGCAGACGGCGCATAGACGGCAAGTCGCCATCTTTGATCAAGTTATCCGCACCAGTTTGGACCGTAACTGAGGCAAGATTGGTCAAAGCACAATTTCGCCATCAACTACCAACAAGCACGCAAATAGACCTGTTCTATTTCCGTGACTCGACAACAGTTGAATCAACTTTAGGTCAGTATGCCTGACTGGCGAATACACTATGCACACTATACATTTACCGAGTTGATGCGCTGTGGTCGCATAGTTAGTAACGTAGGAAATTTCGTTTACTCCTCATTGTCCATGTGTGGATTTTTTCTGGAAGATGCACCGACTTACGTTGGTTCTTTCATTAGCGGTAGGCCCTACCTACGCCGAGAGACGTAAAATATCCCACGCGGGGAAATGAAAAAAAATGATCGTGGGCTCAGTAACAGCACAGAAGGAAACATCTGATCATAAACCTCTCCTACATTACCCCCAGACGAAGCAGTTCGGAGCCAAATGTCATACTTCCAATGTAAACTGTGACGCGGTTGGGTCGAAAGGAACCGCCATCTAAACCCCATTTCTCTTTGCCTACGTGTTCGCCAACAAATTTACGTCAGCAAGTTCCCTCCCAGAATACACGCGGCGTCGTCGTGCAACGAATAATGGCGCGCGTGCACACCACAATTAGCACACTCGTTTCCCGGTAATGTATCCTGGACCCTGGAAGCTTCGTGAATCAAAGTGCGTCCTCCGAGTTACCGACGTCGAATGCCGCTTCTCGGAACTAACTGCTGAATCAGTGTGTCGTTTCTCTGCCATTTTCCGGGAATTTCCGGTAGCACCGGCATATTATATTTCTTGGATCGGCGGGCGATGGCGATGCCTTAACGGTAAAGGTCAGTGAAATCGCTCGACAAAGAAACGTTGAGTCGTATATAGACTCCGCGCGGAGGTGAATCACTGTTTCCGTTCACCGTTAGCGTTTGTGTGAGGCGATTGGACAGGCCCCCGCAAACCCTGGATGGTTGGTGTGGATGAGGGCCTTCACCCCTGAATGGCATCTCACGACACGGACAGGATATTGAGATAGTAATGGCCGTGTATAATCTGTATATAACATACAGTGCACATAACACCACACAGGCACGCGCACTCACACACACGCACACACATACACACACGCACGCACACACACGCACACACACACACACACACACACACACACACACACACACACACACACACACACACACACACACACACACACAGAGAGAGAGAGAGAGAGAGAGAGAGAGAGAGAGAGAGAGAGAGAGAGAGAGAGAGAGAGAGAGAGAGAGAGAGAAACATGTAACTATAAAGGCAAATTGTAATTTATTGCAAAGTACAGTCCAAGGAAGATAGGTAAATCGGGACGAGGGGAGTGAGAGCAGAGAAATTGAGACAGTGAGGGAGAAAATAGAGAAATTAAGACAGATATATCGACAAACAGAGAGAGAAAGAGAGAGAGAGAGAGAGAGAGAGAGAGAGAGAGCGAGAGCGAGAGCGAGAGGGAGAGCGAGAGAGAGAGAGAGAGAGAGAGAGAGAGAGAGAGAGAGAGAACGACAAAGCGAGGGAAACAAAAGAGAGGCATAGACCGAAGGAGAGACGCGGCCATTTATCCAGGCACAAGATGCATGTTTCCAATGGCCACAGTTGACTCTCTCCTGGTCCCTGCCCAGCGTCTCCCCGGCCAGCCCAATGATCAAACGATGCTCTTCTCCACTGGCGCTTATTTCATCAAGCGTTCAGGGCTTCAAAGATCGGAGAATGCTTTGATACGAGTCCAGTTGAGATGAACAAAGACAAGCCCTGCGAGTGCGCGCGTAACTTGGTGGAGATAACGAATATGTACTCTCTGCCATAACTTCAGCTCTCCTGAACCAGTGATGCCCGCTGCCCAGTATACCATACACTTTTAATTTTGCTTCCTTAACCCGCATCCGTACCACAGTTGCTTTAGCTAACCATGATTTCGTTTCCTATATGTCGAAATATTACGTATGTAAATAGCTGAAATCACCCCCAGCATTCATAAAACTGAGTACATTTGTTTAATTGCTTTTGTTCGATATATCTGATAATTCGCAAACCCTGATACCCAAGCTGACGTATAACCCCACTGAATAGACGTTTCCGCGGAGCATGCGCAGTCGAGGACGTGTTCCGGTTGCGGATAAACGCCGATTGGACGCACGAAATGTAGCGTTGGTTTGATTGAGAATCCAGACAGAAGCCATGGGAGATTCGTGTTTGTGTTAGGAAAACGGACTATATCCAGCCACACAGCTCGACCAGGATGGGGATGAAACGTCGTGGATGACAAATCGACCGGAATAACGCATTTCATCTTCGTCGAAAATCGTAGAACGTCGCTTTACTTACAACTTGCCTTAGCCGCATATATGTATTTATTTGAAAGGTACAAGCAACGTTTACAAATCGTATTTCTAGTCAAGGAAAACGTGAAATGTTTAATAACATGTATATTCGTGAATTTCACCACATTATATTATAATGAATCCAAATCCAATCGAATTTAAAAGGTCTGTGCAACGGATTTTATTTTGGTACAACGATCCTCATTATGTGTTACCTGAATTATTGTGTGACGGTATTCCATTTATAATTAAACATCTAGATTGCTAAAATAATATCCATTTAACACATGTTATTGACAAAGTAAATAATGTTTTAGTACTTTTGACATATACAATTTAGCAAAGCAGTTTTACAACTGATATAGAGATTGTTAAAAGTCAGCACTATCAATCGTCAGCGTTAACGACGAAATGTAACATTTTTCATTGCTTAATTTATTGGTCTTCAAAGTCCCGTTTCATGCAAAGTATGACGGTAAATCAACTGTCATAAGGCTTGCAATGTAACGGTTCAATTTTAGTTCTAAAAAGTCATGTTGATAGTTATCATGAGTAACGTTTGTGTCAAATGCTTCAAATTAATGTTTGAATAAAACCAGCATGGACGATGCCGCGAGACTGTTATCGACCAAACTAACTGGGTTATGTTCCTGTACACAAGGGATCCTTCCGTAACTGATACCTACGTGATTTCATACATCCAACCAGCAACAACAAATGTAAGTATATGCGCATTGTTAGAGTCATAATTCACAAATATATCCTTTTCACTATTCAAGACATTTTTCAAAGTGCAAAATCTTCGAACTTTGGTGGTTTCCCGCATTGCTGTTTACGTACCATGAATAAAAAATTGAAACAAGGATCTGTCCCCAGACCACGTGACATCAACAGCTTATCAAACAGCTATTTGAAGGTCTAAAAATAGCATTACTCCGCAGTGAGTTAGGCAGCCACGGCTGAAGCAGTCGTTGTAACGTTAACGTCACTGATCACGTCTGTCGCCCGTGATTCCGGCTCCCAAACATTCGGACCTGCCACGACCCCGGTTCGGCTCGCCTAACAGATACATGATAAAAATTATCTGGGTTTCATTGGCGACACTAATCGATAAACCGGAGCGGCGTGAAGGCCATGACGTGACGCTTACGTCATACGCGGTGAATGTGGACCTCGCGAACTGTTTTAGTAACACTGGCGTATCTCATCACTCGCGCCGTCTTGCAGATGCTAAATTCGGTTGCTTGGTGTAAAATAAATTACGACTTACGACAGATGTCGAACGACGGTGCTTTGGGCCGAAACGGGTTCTTAATTAGGGATGATTTGGTGAAAGGTGCGAACTGTTCTGACGTCGGGAAAAGTCGTATGTGAAGAGCCAATGATAGGGTTGATAATTGGTGTCAGCCAGCACGACCACGCAGAGCTGACCTCACGGGATATCTTCGTGCAGTTAACACCTTCTTTTCCATCTCTCATTTATATCATCCATCTCCACTATCATTATATCTTCCTCTCCATGTCTATTGTCTATCTTACATTATCTCGCTCTCTCCCCCTCTCTCTCTTTCTCTCCCTTCCACTCTCTCTCTCCTTCCTCTCCACCTCTCTCCCTCCCTCTCTATTTTCCTCCTTCCCTCCTCTCTCTCTATCTTCCTCTCCCTCCCTATCTCTCTCCCTCCCTATTTCCGTCTCTCTCTCCCTCTTGCTCTCTTTTTCTCTCCCCTTATCCATTCCACACCATCCTTTACTTCGTCTCCTTATCTCGCTCCACATCTCCCCCCCCCCCCACCTCTCATTCTCCCTGTCCCTCTCCTTTTATCGCTTGCCACTGTATTATAATGATTCACATACTCCGAAAAGAAGTCCGGAAATACACAACTGTATATACTGTATATATATATATATATATATATATATATATATATATATATATATATATATATATATATATATATATATATATATACACACACATATATATATATACACACACACATATATATATATATATATACATAATATATATATATGCATAAATATTATAATATAATATATACTTATATATATATATATATATATATATATATATATATATATATATATATATACATAATATATATATATACGTGTGTACATAGTACATACGTATATATGTGTATATATATATATGTATATATACATATATATATATATATATATATATATATATATATATATATATATATATATATATATATATATATATATATATATATCAATAAAACAGGACCAACGTCACGGTGGCGTCGTTCACCTGTCTGCCTAAATGTTACACCGGGCATCACGGGGGAATGTGGCATTTACACGGTTACGTAATATCACTGAGATATGTATTTCGCTTCACAAGATCAAAGCGCATTATTTATTGGATCATAAACATAGGCGTACCTAGGGGGTGCGCGGGTGCAAGAAATTAACTACGTCCCAGAAGGCAGTAATTTCAAATTTAGCTTACTGGCTCAAGTTACGTCAATTCCGCAAACATAATTAGCTACGGTCTTCCTTTATAAGTACAACACGTAGTTTTTATTTATCAAGGCACAGTAAATGCTGTAGGAAAGGTAGATCCATAGCAAGTTGAGGTTAGTCGAATACAAGGAGAAGTGTTATTAAAATTAATGAGTTTATATTATCATTATTATATCACTATTAAGTATAGACAGGATCGCAATTCGTTGTATTGAAAAGGATGATTAGAACATATTACACGTTAGTGAATTTCAAATTACAAGTGGTATATTAAATGAAAAACTAACCACATGTTTATATGCACAGCTGAAAATATATATATATATATATACATATATATATAATATATATATATATATACATATATAATATATATATATAATATATATATATATACATATATATAATATATATATATAGTATATATATATATATAATATATTTATATTATATATATATATATATAATATATATAATATATATAATATATATAATATATACATATAAATATATATATATATATATATATATATATATATATATATATATATATATATATATACAGAATATATATATACAGAATAGAATTTCCCCACATATTATAAAGCATTAAGCTTATATTTTCCGTAACAATTCCAAATGGACTCTTCAGTCACCCAATGGATTGTTGGAATGTGTGTATATTTACACAGCCCCGCACATAGATGTCCTAACGTCCTAACCTTGAGGCTGTCATGGTTGAGTATAGCACGATAGTCGAGTTTGTCTCTAAAAATGACCTCATAAGGCTGAATACAACATATGCGACACTAAATTAGCAGTGCTGACGGATGCAGCAACGTCATATTGTTGCAGCTGCTGCCAGTAGCGCCAACAGCAGTCCCTACCAGCTGCTGTAGCTGCTGCAGCACCAGCTGCTGTTGTAGTTGGCACAGTCTCCGTGCCTATGTTGTCGCAACAAGCCGGTCAGCCGTCAGCTGTCGACGGGACGGGGCCGGCCTTGGCAGAAGAATTCGTCTCAGACCTGAATGAATTTCACGTTACTACTTGGCGCGCAGTTGTTATGTATTTATTAATTCCGTCATTGCTGTTCCCGAAACATTCGTTTAAAATAGCTTTGTTCCCGTTGTGTGTGTGTGTGTGTGTGTGTGTGTGTGTGTGTGTGCGCGCGTGCGTGCATGCGTGCGTGCGTGCGTATGTGAGTGTGTGTGTGTGAGTGTGTGTGTGTGTATGTGTGTTCGAGAGTGTGTGTATCTGTGCTTAGGAGTGAGTGTGTCTGTGTGTTTGAGTGTGTGTGTATGTGTGTCTGTCTGTGTGTGAGTGAGTGAGTGAGTGTGTGTGTGTGTGTGTGTGTGTGTGTGTGTGTGTGTGTGTGTGTGTGTGTGTGTGTGTGTGTGTGTGTGTGTGTGTTTTCGTGCGTACATGCGTGCGTGTGTGACTATGTATGCGCGCATGTGTGTCAGTGTTTGTGCGTGCGTGTGCGTGTTAACGTACGCGCGCGTGTGTGTGAGTGCGTTCTTGAATGTACCTATGTATGTATATATGTAGTAAAAAATAGCGTATTTGTTGGCGACTTTTTTCTGCATGTCGCAAATGCCTCTATACAATCACAACAAGCAGTTGTTTTCAATCAAATATGTATAGGTACTGGCATATGATTAAGACTGCGCCTCTTTTGAATGTCACCACTAAAACACGCAAGCAGCTTCAAATATGACTCGCACTGCCTCATCTTGCTGTCAAGTTCCCGACATGCCAAACGATCCAACATGCTCTGTTGTATACTACACCGTGTTTTGGCAAATGCAAAAACGAAAATAGGCCCGTGTTTGGTGTGTTTTGAGTTACTATAATGGGAAGGACAACTATTGTCTAACAGCCGTGACATTTGTATAACTCCCGACATTTGACGACAGGTTCATGTTGTCGGAAGTGTCCCATCTCTTGGTTGTGGTACAGTGCCTAGTTGAGCCCAAACTCCACGTTACGTTTGACGGCATACGTACTGTGAGGCTGAATACATTCACTTCTTACGCTATGGATCTGTAGGCAATATCACAGTTGCCCAGTGCGGTGGTGATAGCGTATACCTGCTGTAATGCCTGCAGGCAATATCCATAGCTGCACAGCGCGGTGGTGATAGCGTATACCTGCTCTAATGCCTGCAGGCAATATCCATAGCTGCACAGCGCGGTGGTGATAGCATATACCTGCTCTAATGTCTGTGGCCATTCCTCCGAGCAGGAGTGGCCATATTCCCATCGTCCGTGATTTTCACAGCAAAGTATTAGTTCAATTTCAAAGATCAATTCAAGTAAATACTTGTCAATGCTCTATCGGCCGGTAAACGGACAGAATCCCCCCCCCGGACAGAATCCCCTCAGTCAAAATCCCCTCAGAAAAAATCCCCTCCGGATAAAATCAGCTTAATTCACCTAGGGTTGTGTGTTAGGGTTAGGTGTCGGGTTAGGGTTTTGTTTGAGGGGATACTTCAACGATATACACAATACCTTGTCCGAAATGAAACGTTAATAAGGGGATTTTGTCCAGAGGGGTTTTGTAAGATGGGAATATGTACGGAAGGGATTTTGTCCTAGATTTCTATCGGGCAGTGACAATATATAATGACGAACAATTGAAACTATCAGATCCCATAACAAAGATCCCGAAAACGCACACTGAGCAGTAGAAAGAAAACAAGCACGATTCGATAGCCTGGTTTGCCGGACATAGCGCAGCATCCAGTCCTTGGGGTTGCTCAAATCGCCCTACTCTTTACTCTCTGGCATACCTTTAGAATTGTACACCATCTATATTTCTCAGGTAAGAATTCAGTTACGCTGCATGGAAAGACTATTTGTTCACACAATCACCCACTGTATAATATACTATAACCCCGACTGTCTATAGCCAGGTGTTCACGCATACAAGCGAATGAACATAGCTACAGAATAGAGTGAACGGAACTGCCACAGCTTCGAAGCGGCAGCAACATTCCTCGAACCCGGAGAGTTCATTGTCCTACCTACTGCCCTGCAGCGCCCCAGTGATGTACACAATCACTACACATCAGTCAGCCGCCTTCGACTTGAGAGGAAACGTGGAGCCAAGAAATGGCATGTCGGTATCACTCACGTCAACGGCTGTTCGGTCTCGCGTCGTACGAATTCCAGGGACGCGTGCGTTTACAATAACGTTTTTATCTGTCGTTTCTATAGATTCGAAATCACGCAAAACTTCGCGAGAATTCCGCCCACGTCTCGGCACTGGTCGTGGAATTTACTCACACTTGTGGCTCGTGATCATCATTCTTCGTGTGTGTCATTTTGGAGTGGTACTTCAACGCGTCATGGCGGGGAGTATTCCAAGGAGAGTTTAGAAGCTCGGAGCAATCTAATTGATGGTAAGAAGTATCAGAAGGAAAGAATGAAAAGAACCCAGTTCTTGATCTTCCTTCACAGCAGATAACGAGTGAAAAAACTAATTGTTACGCGTTTTTTAAACATTTACACAGGGCAGGGCAAGTATAACTTTGTGTAATCTCGGCTCCATATAACATCACCGGCAACGGCCGCATATATCAAAAACAATTACAACAACAACATCCGGTCGTCAAGGGGATTACATTAAATCGGTTTTACTCGCATGTTGTTATTGTGTTGGAAAAAGATGTATTGCCGAGCGCAGGAGCAGGGTTCCTATGCAAAAATATACAGGAAATTAACAATGACGCGTTGCATTACGGGGAACGTAACACTGTCGAATACGATGAAAGTTTTCAGCGGTGAGCATCCATATTGTGTACTGTTAATTAATGCCAATTATCCGTGTGATTACTGACAAGCATACATGAAACGTTGTTTTGTGACGTGCATTTAGCATTATCATGCAGTGTCATTCTGTGCGTAAATGCCACCCCGTACGTGGACATCACCATGTGTCGGGGTGTAGCCTCTACATGGTAACTCACAATAACTGACCTAGATTTACTACAAGAAGCTTGCTGACATGCCGACACGTTTTGATATACTTAATGTGCCTAGGCATCGAGTCAATAAACTACATTTTTTTTGCATTTCCTAGTCTGAACTTTCGCACGTATCGACGCCTGAATAGCCCCGCATAAATTTAGTAACATTGCATTAGATGCAGCTTAAACGACAGCTACACTGATTAACACAGATGTTCTGCTTATATATATATATATATATATATATATATATATATATATACATATATATATATATATATATATATATAATTTATATATATATATATATATATATATATATATATATATATATATAATATATATATATATATATAAGCAGAACATCTGTGTTAATCAGTGTAGCTGTCGTTTAAGCTGCATCTAATGCAATGTTACTAAATTTATGCGGGGCTATTCAGGCGTCGATACGTGCGAAAGTTCAGACTAGGAAATGCAAAAAAAATGTAGTTTATTGACTCGATGTTCTGCTTATATATATATATATATATATATATATATATATATATATATATATATATACATATATATATATATATATATATATATATATATATATATATATAAACAAACACAAGAAATATCTATTGTCTTTTAAAGAAGAAAAGACAAGGTAAGTTCGTATATATCGCATTATCCAGTACATGAGACTACAAAATATTCGTTATACTTTAATCCAGACAGACTTGTACTTGTTTAGTCGAACTTCATCTCGACTTCATCGCAACAGTCAACACACAACGGCTCTCACGTCAGCCATTGTGTGGTGCGATTTAATGTTAATAGAACCCAAAGCGGGTTTATTTAGCAGTTTCTACTCCTCTACCCGAACGAATGTCACCGCGCTGTGGCAATGCATGCTATGTGCTGGATCATCTGAAAGAAAGCGAGCGGTTTCATCATCAAATGCATCCATTATCTGGTGCATCTGGGACCAATCTGCGCCGGTTCTGTACGTCGTGATAGCATGCCACGCCACCACTCGTTTTTCTCCACAGAGCAGAATGTCTGAACCTAATCTGGGTACTCGGTGTTGGAAGTCTTCCAGTTCCCGAACAAACTTTTATGTTAGTACGAGGACGGGACTGGGTTCGCTTTACTGAAACGAGGAACATTTGCGAAAACCTGAGTCGCGCGTGTCTTCGTTGAGGAATCCCATGTAACCCGCTCGCTCTCAATGCTATGGTGTCGCTCTCAGCCGCAGCATGGAACTGAGATTAGAAGTCCCACGGGACAATAATTATAAATTATCTTCACAGCAAGTTTTCTCGCACGCAGCCGAAGCTCCCTTTATCGTCACCTCGCTAATACGACCACCTGGTGATTAATGCCAGCTGTTGTCACAAACCCCAATTCATTATGTTGGGTTGATGAGTATCTGACTATAGGCGGTGATTGGTGTGTGCGTGTGCATGTGCGTGTGCGTGTGCGTGTGCGTGTGCGTGTGCGTGTGCGTGTGCGTGTGCGTGTGCGTGTGCGTGTGCGTGTGCGTGTGCGTGTGCGTGTGCGTGTGCGTGTGCGTGTGCGTGTGCGTGTGCGTGTGCGTGTGCGTGTGCGTGTGCGTGTGCGTGTGCGTGTGCGCGTGCGCGTGCGCGTGCGCGCGCGTGCGCGCGCGCGCGCGAGCGCGTGCGTGCGTGCGTGTGCGTGCGCGTGCGTGTGCGCGTGCGCGTGCGCGTGCGCGTGCGTGAGTGCGTGCGTGCATGTGCGCGTGCGCGTGTGCATGTGTGTGCCTGTGTGTGTGTGTGTGTGCATGCATGTGTGTGTGAATGCGTGTATTCATACATACGTATATGCGTATGTATGAATACTCTTCACGTAGTAACTGCAGCGTGATGTAATGTTCCCAGAGAAGACGAGATGGTTCGATTGAATGAGTCAGGCAGTCACGTTTCTTCTAGAACACTCCGGAGTAAAACATTGTCACAAGTTACCTTGGCCTACGTTAACGGTTCTGCTAGACGCCTGTAGCATTTCGTCTTTTGTTTGTAAACCCGAGTCGCGAGGGATGCGATAAAGTCACTGTGCAAAATGTTTTTGTGTGAAAACAAACCTTAGCAAAGGCCGTGCTACGCCAACCAATTTCTGGTCTAGAATACCTGTCCTTGTGAATTATTCTGGAAAATAGCATTTGACGTACGTACGGATGGTATGATGTGTAATACGAATTAGGCTTAGTGTAAGTTTTAGGTTACGTTTAAGTTGATAGTGCGTCGGCAAGTGTTAAGGAAGCATATTTTTAGGTATAATCTTGGCAACATGTTTTAAAATCATCTAAATAGTATATAGAACTTAAAAACCGTTGTTGCCATTTTTACTTTTTGGTCCCATAGTGATTTTGCGGCCATTTTAAAAATGGTCGCCAACATTTATTTCGCCATTCCTTAATAACTGTTTCATCTATAGAAATTATTTTGGTGTGGGTATATATGTTCTATGGGACAAGGACTTCAAACAAACCATTTATTTTTCTGGCTTTCGCGTCCGCCATTTTTAAATATAGCGGTCGAGTACTTTTTGAGAGTATTTTTGACAAGATTGACTGAAGGTGTTTACATGTACGTGGACGTGTGGTTGTGGGCTCTCTCTGACACAGGTTGCAGCCACCGCTGCTCTTACACTGCTGTCTTTATTGTTCTTTCACTTTCACTTTCACCTGCTGGTGTTGTGGCTGCTGCTGCAGCCGGTACTGTTGATGTTACATCTTCGTGTGTGTACATCTTCGTGTGTGTACATCTTCGTGTGTGTA
>OZ024865.1:27778856-27786356 GCA_964017155.1 Oasisia sp. SBJ-2009
ATTATGAAAAATAAGGTATGATTTTATACCCCTGGGGATCGTCTGGATGTTTACGATAACGAAAAAACGTTACCATTATAGCATGCATGCATGCATATAATTTGATTAGATTAAAACCAGTTTCGGTCGGAACGATGATTTAAACGTCCTCCGGTGGATAAATGATTCGGTATTGTTGTTGTTTATGTCGTACATATTTACATCTCAAGAAATATAAGTTCAGTGGTCTGAATTGTTTTCCAAATATATTTCAAAATTGATCTAGCTTATGAAAATTGATCTAGCTACACAAGGAGCCTATATATCGTGAGTTATTAGTAGGGCCTAAAAAGAAGAATAAACAATATATGTAAAATGTCAAAATCTTTCACCCTAGGTATGGATGCCTACCCTTCACCAGCAGAGCAAACATTAGATGTTGCGTGAATAGGACAACCATCGTAAGGCGTGGATGCACCAACCGTCGTCACACGCGGCTGCGTCAACTGTCGTCACGCGTGGGTGCACCAACAGCAACGTCGTAAAACAAGCGTCGTAGACAGGGCGTGGCGAAAGACGGAGCACTTGAGCGTTATCAGAGACGTTTACAGAGGTTGATAAACGTCCACTGTTTGATTTGAGTCAGTTCACACGAAAGATAAAAACAAGAGTAATGTAGGAAACATGTGGGGAGGAACCGATGCAAAAATGCAGCCACTTCTTGATGTTATAGTTTCCCTCTTGCCGAGCCCTGATACAGTTCTTTAATCCCAGTTCATGGGAGCCCTTCCCTGATTGCAAAACCGTGCGTCCGCCCACGAGGAAAGACAAGGAACTGACAACGGAACAGCTGACTGGAGACCACACACGGCACGGGCATGAGTAACCAGAACGTGGCGGAACACACCTCCGAGAGTATATACAGACAACGACGCTGAGTGTTTTAGCTATCGAATATGACGAAACATCATAACACAAAGTGAGTCACTTGCATCGGATATGTCCTACACCCGGTGGTATAACGGGAATAACGACATATAGGTTCTAAGTTAAGCAAATAAGTGTAAGAGTGTCGGTTTGTAGATATGGACACACACAGCTGACTTGTCGATAGTCAAAACAAGTCGGATAGTCATTGTATGTAAATATGGAAACATACATCTGACATATCGATAGGTAAAACAAATCGCGGAGTCAATGAATTGTGAATATGGAAACACGCATCTGACTTATTGACCGGTAAACAAATCGCGGAGTCAATGAATGTAAATATGGAAACACACATTTCACTTATCCATAGGTAAGACAAATCGCGGAGTCAATGAATGTGAATATGGAAACACGCTTACTGATTGTCGAAACAAGTCGATGAATTGCTAGATATGACTACAGAAACACCCATCTGTCTTATTGACAGTCAAAACAAGCCGGTAGCCACTGAGGGTGAATATGGAGACACGAGGTCGAAACAAAGTCTGGATATCGCCAGATGCGAAGGAGTAAAGACACGCGGGACTCACCGATAGTTGTGATGACAGTGACGGCGTACAGCAGCGCCCCGGCGTACGACCAGCGCAGGTCGTTGTCGTCGGACAGGTCCTTGCCGTCCCAGCCGACGTCCTTCATGGCGGCGATGACGCCGGTCTGGAACGTGTTGAGAACGCCGCGGATGGCGATCGTGAAGTTGTCGCCGTCGTCGTGGAGCGCCACGGCCAGCTGCCAGATGTGGTCGATCGTCTTGTTCTTCCACTTCATCAGCCGCTTCTTCTCCGTACGCTCGTAGGGCGCCTCGAGCGTCTGAAAGAGGAAGCCGCCGACGATGGAGTAGGCGACGACGAGGCCGGCGAGCCCGATGTGCGAGAACAGGAAGGCAGCGGTCGCCTTGCAGTAGCCGACGAGGCGCTGGCGGGTCCGTCGCCGACGCTCCCTCCTCGCCTCCTCTTCCATGTCCCACGCCCCCGCCTTAGAGCTCACGACGGTCGTGGCAGCGCCCTTGGCTGCCCAGTGCACCGTGCATTGCATGCAGGAGTCTCGCGTCTGCTTGTTGCCGAAGTGTGTGATCTATGCACGGCGTGTGTACACGCGTTTGCTACGTATACACGCACACGTACACGTGTACGGGTTGGGTTAGCGGTTGTCGCTTCTAATTTGGTGTCGAAATCGACAATCTAATGCCTACTGGCTACACGCTTGCGTTTTACGTGTGTCTAACACGTCTTATCTTGCGTGGCGGGTTATCACATAAACACAACTGTTCTCTCGCCTATATACATACACATATACAGTCAGGTGTCAGCGACCAGGGTCGTACTACCGTAGCTACATTCGCGACTGCTTCAACCCGACACTCACAGCGCTCTCGTCGTCGAAGTCGTCTCACCCGGTACTTCTCGTCCCCGTCGCGATAATCTTCAAGTCGCAGCCGGCGAAGTGTAGTGTTTATTCCGTCGACGATTCGGCCTTCGTCTTACAAGACGACGTGTGCGTCAGCGATATCGCTCACTGGCCGTGATTACTCGCGTCTTCGCGGCCGCTCCATCATATCGCCAACGTCTCCGTCTACAACTTCTTCGCGGCTACTTATTTTCTGTTTAACCACATTAAACCTGCGCCGCGCTGACCCGGGCCCTGATACCGTGAGCTTCCGCGTCATTCATTCAGCCTGATAATGCAGCCGATCGACGGCCGGCGTCAACAGAACCCTGAGCGGCAGCAGACGTACTCACCACGTGCCGGAACAAACCCGCGGCGTATGTACCGTGTCGCCAACAGTTCCGTCAATTCTGGAGTTCCACCCCATATACTGTTGTTGTTGTTGTCACGTCACATATAATCACGTGCTACAGACGCATCGAGCTGGATTTGCGGATTTATTAATCACCCGCAAAACAGGGTAAATTGTTATCGTCACCACGCATAGCACATTTACAATCCTTCCTAGAAATGTCGCATTTAACGGTGACTGTCACACGACGTTTCTTCTCAATTGAACACAGTGTTGACACCGGGTTAACACCGGGTTGCAGCTGCGTTGAACTTCCTCAGAGGCACGGTTGAAACTCGCGTGAGAATGACAGCCGACTGTCGGCGCGCTGTGGCCATCGTTGATATCGCTCGACGGCGCAAATGATCCTATTCTCACCCGGACAGAATCCGCGAATTGGAGCGGCTCACGAGTGACTGTCTCTGGTTTGTCCCGTAACGTCGACGCTCGGCGTCTGCGACGATCGAGAGCCCGCGCGTGTCTGACAACGCACCGGTGCACGCGCTGTTAAACGGTCTAACACCGTCGGTTGTGGCGCGGGTCTGACGTAGGCGTCTTCCTAAATACGCCGCTCGGCAGGCGGGAGGCCAAGAATAGCCCGAGGCGCAGATAGCCTGGCAGATCGAAGGCATTCCGATTGATGGGTGTACGGAGGGGTTCTGGGCACGGGAATGGGTCGATAGTACGACGGGACGGGACGGGACGGGAGTGGAGGGGTGGGGAGGGGGGGGGGGGGGCGTTGCGCAAGACTCCCCGTGCAGGGATGCGTGAGCTGTGGCTGGGGTATTCCATTTAAATGTGAACACAGCTACAACATCGTGTACTTGTGACGTCACAGTTGTGATTGCAATGTTCCATTTAAGTGTGAAAAATGCAAAGTTTATTTTACAACGTCATCGCAACGTTATCCGCACGTAATATCGAGCTCCTGGAAAGGAAAGTGGGAATGACAAGGAAAACACGTAGGATATGTAGGCCTAACGGTCGTCATTCGCGGTTTAACAATATTGCCGTCCTTAGCAGAAACCACATACAAATGTGCAAGTAAGTGTTTGACTTAGAAGAAACATAATTATACGTATAAATTCCATTTCGTTGACTCGTTAATCGGGTATATGTTTTTATTGGTGACACAATATATATATATATATATATATATATATATATATATATATATATATATATATATACGGTTTGACAGCTGCGAAGCGTTGAGTTTCATACTGTTGTCAGTTAAAGCGAGTAGGAGGTCACGTGACGATATACGACATTTACGTTAGCGATGATGACTACCTTAATAATATTGATAGCGTAGTCTATAGTAGCACAGTGAAATCTCACTTCTAAGTGACCCGATTAGCGATGTGGCCGTATTAGATGGATTAATTCCCTGCATATGGAACCAATCAATGGCATTCCTAGCGTGACCTTAATTGCGAGGTGGTTTTTTTACCGAGGTGACCGTAAAGCGAGATTCTGCTGTATCGGTTCGTGCTTATCGCTGACGATAACATTCAACGAACATGTAAGCACCTTCAATGGTACACCCCTGTGCCAGTTATATATATATATATATATATATATATATATATATATATATATATATATATATATATACATATATATATATATATATATATATATATATATATATATATATATATATATATATATAACTGCATGTTTGGCAAGCTTTCAGCAACATTGCTATAAGTACACAAAAGCAGCTAGGTCTTGGACACCCCGAGGTCTGGTGTTGATTTATACAAGACATGCAAGGTACGTTGTGGAAACGTATCTAGTCCTGGGTTCAAACGGCCGCCGGCAGATTACATTCCTCGTATTCCGTTTGAAGGTCTGGCGATCTGTATCCGTACTATTTGCCACGCCACTCATCTCTATTGTATCTGACACCAGTTACGTACGTATACACACGTACACACGCCACGCACGTATGAGTGTGTGCGTACGTTCATGCGTGCGTTCGCGACAAACATAATAAATCAAAACAAACATTTCGTCATTTGAGAAATACAATTACGAAAGTGACATTTTCGAACTTCCGACATATTCATTAAAAAAGTCAGGCTGATCATTTTTAATATGGTTTATTAATCCTGGTATAATTACACCATTAATGTACTAGAATTAATATAAAAAGTTGCCTTAAATATTTGTCATTGAATATGACAGAAGTTCGAAAACGTCACATACGACCTAGTCTTTCTCAAGGAACGAATTTTAACAGGCAAATAAGTATGTCATATCAGATCCGCGGTTGTATCTAAACGTCGCGTGGGCGAAAACAGCGCGACCAGTGGTGACGTTTTGACGCAGTTGTCTCGTATGCCTCATTACCATGGTGTATACCGTTCGCAAATGTGTCACTTTGTATTAGCAGTGTTATATGTTCTGCTAACTGACACCGTTGACACTACGCCCTCCTTTAGGTTGCAACCGATTAATATAGAACTGTTTTTTTCTATCCGGAACATCTTCGGGGCTATCGAATGCTACCACTGGGTACTACAGCTTACTAGTAGTCACTACCAATACATATGCTACACAGTAGGACGTCAAATTGTTACCAGTGCACTGACAACCGAGAAAAGTTAGACGAGTAAAGTAAAAGTACGTTTTTATATAACGCGGACAGCTCAAAGCCACTCCCAGGCAGACCTGATCAATCGAACACCATCCCTGCTTCTCTGCATGGGAAGTATCGAGCCCCGCAGCAATTACTGTGCATATACTATTTGTATACAAATACCCCACTGTTTATAGCCATGTACTCATACATACAGCTAAGTGAACTGGAGCAAAGTAGAATGAACAATTGCCCAAGATGTGACACGACAGCACATAATATGAAGTTTTATGAACTCAGATTATCGTACCATATTGCAATTATACATTAACTGGATACACATGGCTGTTGCTTTGGCAGTAAAACAAAGCCCAGCGATTGCATCGTCAGTAGTTTTTAAATTAAACAACTTAAGACCAAACAGCCTGTTAACCCAAATGTTGATTACGGAAAATGCCTGCTTTAAATGTTTGTTATAAATAAAATTAAAGCACAATTATGGTGTCAGTGTGCAAATTACATTGAGCCAGGAAATATTAAATTATTTTGATTGTCTGAAGATGTAGGCCTCTATTTGACAGGTGGAGCTTGACGGAGGGGATGATAGTCGTTCTAATTTTCTATACGGATGTCTCACGCCAAATTATGATTGTAGCGTTAGCAAAATGCGGGACAGCTTTCACAAATTATGCTACAAATGAATCGGTGGATCAAAACATCCCAGTCGACAGGAAACTGCTAATTATTGCGAATGGTAGGGATAAAACATTTTTGGCGAGTCGAGGCTTTTATTTATGTAAACGTCACGTCATTATTGTGTCATCAACGCAGCTAACGCCAAGCAATTGGCGCAGTATTGACGTCACGATGTTGTTGTTACGCTATGTTATTGTCACGTAACCGTGTCGAATCAACGGCAT
Source organism: Oasisia sp. SBJ-2009 (assembly GCA_964017155.1). NCBI lineage: Eukaryota > Metazoa > Annelida > Polychaeta > Sabellida > Siboglinidae > Oasisia > Oasisia sp. SBJ-2009. The sequence goes on from OZ024865.1 coordinate 27,785,107, forward strand.
TTTGGTCGAATCAGCGTCATACATTTATGTATATATGTGTATATATAATGTGTATATATAATGTGTATATATACGCGTACATCATAATATATATATATATATATTGTTTGTATATATATAATATATATAGCTATATATATATATATATATATATATATATATATATATGTATATATATATATATATATATATATATATATAAAATGTGTGTATATATATATAAAATGTGTGTATATATATATATAATGTGTGTGTGTATATATATATATATAATATTGTACGTGTATATCATAATATATATATATATAAGTTATGTATATTATATAAACGTATATGTTATACATATAATATACTATGTTATTTATATATATACATATACAAATATAAGCGTACATATATATGTATATATATATATATATATATATATATATATATGTATATATATATATATATATATATATATACATATATATATATTTATATATATATATATGTAAATATATATATATACGCAAATATATATATATATATATATATATATATATATATATATATATGTATATATATATATATATATATATATATATATATATATATATATATAACACGCTAATGAAGGTACGTTTGAGACCAAGTCGCCTATTGAGGACGTTGTACATCATTAAGTACATTGCAAATTAAAGGTGAAGGTCTTGTATTGCGCAGTATCCAATCCTTAGCGCAAATATTCTTCTACACGACGTGACGTTGCAGCTACCGTTACGGCTATACGACGTCATCACAGCGTATTCATATCCGTATTCTCAGTGATCTACGTCGAATACAACGAGCGGCCACGTATATATCAAGGCCGGCGACAAACGCAGCGCGCGCGCCCGATAGCGTCGCGCGGCTGTGTCAAGATATGCGAGAATTTACGAGACGAACCCAGATGGCACCACTAGACGCGAGCATCTTTCAGCCTAATGGCCTCGACTGAAACGAGGCGGTGGGCTTTGGTTGACGCCCCGACGTCGTATCGACGTCGTTTCAACGTAATCACCGCGGTCACTTGTGGCGTCACCGAGGACACGCCACGGGTCCGATCACGTGACGCCGGTCACGTGGTGTCTCCACGGCGCTGTTCCCACAGCGTTGTGGTCTGACTTGTTGTCCCACGTGTGGTTTGCGGATGGTGAAAAATGCGCGTAAATGTGGCAATCGTTAGAACCCATTATCCCTGATTCTTTATCGTTAAAGGTCGGCCAGCT
>OZ024865.1:27791356-27801356 GCA_964017155.1 Oasisia sp. SBJ-2009
GCCTTGACAAAAATACAGGGTTTTAAATGAGTGCACAGTAATCGGCTTTAGAAGAAGTGTCATTGGCTTTCATGCTACCTACGTGAAATAAATCGAAATAAAACAAATGATAATAAACTTCGTATCAAATTGTGCTGCTTTCCAAAAGTATTACATTGTTAACTTATATTGAAACAAATCACATTATTAAATAAACTAAAATTACAAAATAGTTAAGTTGTCCTCGATATCGCACTTCTTCTTCACAACGTAGAATATCGCACAGCGGAAATGTTTTGTTTTCTTCCTGCCCGTGCCCGTGCCCGTGCCCGTGCCCGTGCCCGTGCCCGTGCCCGTGCCCGTGCCCGTGCCCGTGCCCGTGCCCGTGCCCGTGCCCGTGCCCGTGCCCGTGCCCGTGCCCGTGCCCGTGCCCGTGCCCGTGCCCGTGCCACCCGCCCGCCCCACCCGTTTGCCAGTCCCCGCCGGCTGTCCGTCCATCCCTGGCTCTGTGCGTGCGTCCATAAGCGAGAAAAGGAGGCATTAGAGTTTCTCCACTCTCGACGTCATAGGCGGGTCTACTTCCTCTCCATCTCATCGGCGAAGGCGATATCAGTGGCGTCTTCTTCCGGATAGTTGTGAAACTATAATTAAAATATTGATCATTTTGCTACGGACATTATTGACTATAGGGCGTGTAAGTCTCGCGCGCGAAAACGAGGGGGCAGTTGGGGGCAGGAAGTCCATATTTTCCATAGTATCATATAGGACTTTGTCTTATTTTTGGTTGTAATAATCGAACTGTTCCTAAATATTTCATTTATATTGTTATATTGTCCGAAGGATTATTACAAGCAGAAGCAGTGGAACACTTTGCCGATAACAGCGATCACGGAAATCATGAATTTTAGTCGATAGTTATGGTGATTGTCATGGCCTTAGCAACAAAAAAGTACTTGTGTTTGGCGATCTTGACTGATAATGAAGAATGCCATTTTGTCGCGCAGTACAACGTATTTGGGGCAAACGTATACGTGTGTTATGATTATGTTCATTTAGACAACTTGTCAGATATAAGTGCTTATCGAAACCACAACGTATTCTTGTGCCGAGTCCCCAGTCAGTTCCAGTCGCGCGGAGTCTTGCCATGTATCGTGACCCACTTACAGGCAGGGCTATTCAGTTGTTAGTGCCGGGTGACATGACGTCTTAGCTATCCACAACGTAGTCTCGCTTAACCGACTGTCGGTCGGCTGCGGAACTACGCCGAGAAGACAGTCTGGTACCATTTATGGTTTTTGTTTGGTATCCGCGTGATCTATACAATGCTGCCACCTCACGGACACTGCCGTAATATATTTGTTTTTTTTATAAACAACTGCAAATTTGTATTTCTATTTATTTTGTGTTAATATAAGTTTAATTCTGAATAGTTTTTATAATACAGCATTATTTGATAAAAAGGTATCCTTATTTAATTGGTTTGCTATCCATGTGAGGCTAGACAATGCTGCCACCTCACTGATACTGGTTAATCCTGCCGTAATTCTTATTTTATAAACAGCTGTAAATTTGAATTTTTACTTACTTTTGTGTTAATATAAGTTCAATATTGAATACTTTTCATAGGATATCATTATCTTGTAAAAGTATATCGTTAATTTATTATTATTTATGTTAATAAAATAATAATAATATATCGTTATTTTAATTTTTATTTCATAGTTGGCCTGAGAGCCAATCAGCGTCTGTACCCTAATCTGGGGTAGGGCTACCCGGATGTAGAAACTTAAGCCCATTAATATCCCAGGCGGAGTTGAGGGGCTTAAAAGTGCTGCCACCTCACGGAGTCTGGGTAACCGAGGCTATCCACAACGACGCTCATCGGCGCGTTGAGCATCGGTTCAAATGTATGTGCGCGCGCGTCCGTGTGTGTATGCGTGCACGCGTGCGTGCGTGTGTGCATACGTTCGTGCGTGCGCGTCTGTACGGGTGTATTGCTTTCTTATGTAAGCCACAATAACTAATCCGACAGAGGGCGCTCTAACGTAACTAGGGTCTTTGTGCCGTCTTTTGGGCCATTCTCTAAAAAAAGTCTGAAAGTTGGCGTTGGATATGCAATTGTCTTCATAGTCTTCGATTTCCGTTAAATTTGGTAGCTATAACATGTATACTCTGATGGATGAATTGTCCAAATAATTTCCTTTAAATCCGAGAATTTACCAAATGGCAGCTATATAATTACACTTTTTAATTATCGCGTGTTACGCCCGGTACCAAGGTTTCATGCTCGTTTATGCGTCATAAATAAATACAATTTTATTTGATTTAAAACGTGATGGTTTTGTTCAATTGTATGTTGTTCTTCTTCATGCAAATGATGAATTATGTTTTTGGTAAACATATAAACCCTCAAAATGTGGTTGTATTCACGGAATGTGAATACAACCACATGCGTATTCTCAGTTCTCAGATTATTAACTCCAAACAGCCCAATCTTGGGCTAACACAGGAGTCACTGAGGATGGTCACTGCCAGGGTGCTTGTCGTCCTCAGTGGTTCTTTTACGTCCCAAACTGAAACGGGACCGACATTAACGTGATTCTCCGATTCACGAGGGATACACAGTCCCCAATGTTGAGAGCCAGATTTTTATATCACAACAGCCGGTACCCGGGAACGAACCCGTGCCGCCGGCGACAGAGGCGGATGTGGTAACCACTACACCACCCGCGCTCTCTAATGTATGCCTTTCCCTTTAATAAAACAATTACAAAATAACCTTTAGCAGCATATATCATCTATATTTAAATGGGCGCCGTGATAAGAAATGTAAAATATTGTTTTCTAATAGTTTCCAAAATCCTGCGGTTACTGGCTGCATGTTTGTATATCTCAGAAAGGGTGTATACGGTAATCCCAGAAGGATGAACCTAGAATGGATGAAAAAACCCTGTCTCAATTAGTATGTTGAGTTTGTTTTCTATTTAGCTGCTAAATACGGTTGTATATCATAATTCATAAACTTACTACGTGCCACAAAGTTCAATCTTTTGTCTAAAAATGGTAAGATTCGTCAAATTTGCAGTTTTAACCTATCTACTAATTAAAAAATTCAAGATTCAAAAACTTCATTGTCTGTTTAAAAACATATTAAAAACGGAAATTTTTCTTCAGTCACACATAAAATAACAGTAATAAAACTATTGGTGAATCATATAGGGCCTACAGTTGTCAATACACAATAAAATGATACTAAATATAGTCATCACTAAAATAGGTAAAGTATAATAATAAATTCCGCATAAAAATAGCTACTAAGATAAATAAATAAATAAGCATGTATAATTTCTTTAAATAGTTCTCTGATAGGAGACAATAACATTAGTAATAACATAATACTAAAATTGATAAATAAATAAGATTAAATAAAGAGTTACCATAAGAATATGAGACACATAAAATGTAAACATTAATTAATGACTCGTTGAAAACAGAGCATTATCATTTAGCATTTAACATTAAAATGGCAGAGAGTACAAACGATTATTAACGCGCATTGTGCGTGCAGGTTGCCGCATGTTCAAGAGCGTTAGTTACGGAGGAACGCGTGTTTAGCTCGAGGAATCAACGTGCGTTATCGTTAGTTTATAACGGCTACGTCTGAAGACTTGGAACGCGTTTAGCTTTATTTACACTACATGCTATACTATAGTGAAATCGAAACAGCAAAGCCAAAGAACGTAAGATGGTGGACGCTACAAAAATGTTGTCCTTGCTGCTGTGGCTATTTGGAGGTACGTAAATGTCAAAATGAATCAAACATTTGGGATAAAAGACGCTTACGCCTTAGAATGAACACAATATCAAACGTAAACTGGACACCTGGGGCCGAGGTTATAAAACAGTACTCAGTACTCCGTGCTCAAATTCCATGCTCAAGCCTCGCTTTCACACCGCTTTCACACCATACTCAACGTAGGTCACAAACTTTCTGAGTACGGTATCGTACTCAGACTTGAGCACGGAACGGCCAAAATCAAATCCTGCGTATGCTCAAGACCGTGCTCAACGCCGTATTCAGACAAACAAAGATGGCAGCTCACGTAGAAATTGGTCGATTTCGTAGTCAAAGTTCGTCGTTTTTGACAAGATGTGCAGTCCGTTTTCAGCGTCCGAGTCGCTTACGAGGTGTTGTCGATCCATTTGAAGAAGTGGTGTAACAGGAATGATTTAACAGGCACTGTGTTGTGCCTAAAACGGCAATGTTTACTGAACATTTGCAAACTTAAGCGGCAGACGACGACAGTACGATACAGAGTTGCAATAATTATGTTTTTTCGGTGATGGGACCATTCGTTTACTGCTTAGCGACACAAGCTTAAGGCCAATTGCCAGACGGAATTTTCCCCAAACTGTGTGTTGTCGTTGGACGAGTAATGAAATACAGTCGTGGACATTTAACCATACCGATGGGACATGTGTACTATTCTGACCTATTCGAAATAAACAAGAACAACATGAACGAAGGACAATTTTAAATGCTCTAGTTAATAAAAAGAATAAGAATGTACATATTATTATACTCGTTTTAAACAGAACAAATAAAATCACTGGCAGAAACAGTGTTGCAATTGCAGGTCAAACACAAGCCAACAAAAATCCTAACTGCCCCAATAATGTTAACCATTACAATTTACATGAATGAAAGGATAGAAGGGTCCTTAAACTTGTTATTTTGGCCTTCGTAAACATTGCTAAATAAAAAAAAATCATGATGGTATTATGTTACTATTGATGTATGCCTAATTAAGATGGTAATGCCATATATCAATATTCTAAAATATCTTGAACACATATTCAACAAACAATTACAACATGGAGATTTTTTGGGTAACGTGAAAATTGTATGGGTAATCTCCATATTAAAAAAAATGATGCACTATACTTCTCTCTAACTACGAGCCAGTGTCTGTTTTACCTCAGTTCTCGGAAATACTAGCAAGTATATTCATAGTAGATTAATGTATTTCTTGAATGTTAAAAACTGTACAATGGGCAGTATGGGTTTAGAAAAGAAACACCCAACTATAATAGCAATATTAGAAATGGTTGATGGATTAACAACAACAACGAATAACTCATGATCCTCAATAGCAGTTTTTACATATTTAAAAAATAAGGCATTTAACAATATTGACAACGGCATGTTGTTACAGAAACTAGAACATAATGCATTAGAGTTGTAGTGTAAACTTGGTTACATAGCCAACTGAACCCCAGAAAACACTATGTATCTATGAATGACACAAATTCAACTTACCAAAATATAATATGTGGTGTATCACAAGGTTTTATACTCGGTCCAATTTTATTTAGCCTATATTTTATGGCATGTGTAAAGTATCAACTGTTATGACACGTATAATATTTGCTGATGGCACTAACCTCACAATTTGCATTAATGGAAATAATATCGGAACCTTTTATACTACAGATTGTAATGTCAGTTAGGTTGGAATGATCATAGTAAGAAGATCAAAAGTAAAATGGCTATAATAATCTGTTCATTATGAATAGAGTCAACCACCTGTAAAATATTCATGTACCCTCCAGGTAGTGTGGGGAAATACATATGAGAACGAGATACTACCGTTATATATGTCACAGAAAAAATATAACTAAATGTAAACATGAAGGCTACTTGTCACAAGCAAGACCTATCATTAGTTATTAGCTGTGTGTATACGATATGATTGATTTTAACAGTATGGTGTTTATATTTAAGTTAACAACAATTTGCTTCCAGATCATATATGTTAAGTTACTTTGAGAGAGTATGTGATAGTCAAAATCATAATACATGCAACATAAATATTAATTACAAAATAAATTATAGTAGAATTAGAATTATGGGCATTAAGATATGGAATCAGGTACAGTCAGATATGTAGTATGGTTTATTAGTTTAACAAACATTTAACAAGAATTCTTATATAAAAATATGAAAGGTAGTAATAACAATGATCAATCTGTTTAGTACTTATAATATAAAGTGTAGGATGATGTATTACTGTATATAAAAAACATAGCAAAGTGTGTGTAATTTTCTAGTCAAATTGTGTTTTTGTAATACTTGAAATTCGTTTAGAACCTATACAAATAATCAGTATTTTGTTGTTTGCATTTCCTTTCAACACGCTTGTATATTGTGTTTCTTTTGGAATATATACACAGCAAATAGATGCTGTGTCTAGATTCATGTTTATGTGTTACTTAAGAATTCACCTTGTACAGTACATGTGCACTGTGTGTCATTGTTTGTTGAATAAAATCAATTCAGTGTCTACATTCACAATTACATGACAGAATTGCACTATACTGTGTCACATCTGGCACGGTTGCATAGTGTTGGAATCATAGACCTCTCAATTCAGTTCATTCCTCCGGGTAGATAACAATTCTAAATCGCTTTGAGCTGTCTTAATAACTTGATGCAGCACTATTAGAAGTTTTAGTTACTTAAGCCTTAAAGGCAAAAGTGTCACACAGGTATACGAACACGGATTTTTGTCAAATGACCCTTTGAACTAGTGTAAGACATTGCAAATAATAATTCGTCTTTATATACACTATTGTGGACATAATATTAAATGCCACTGAACTGCATAAGCACGAATTTGGGGGAGACAACGTTACAAGTCTATGATTGGATGTCATGTTAGCTTAATAACAGAAATGTGTATTTCTGTGACCCCACCATTGCTGCCTAGGTCTAGGATTGCACCAATTTCCTCCGGCTCAACCGATAAATTACGGCCGCTCCCTTACAAGTACTTTGTCAAAATATGAGGCTTATTACAGTGTAACATATTTATATTTCAGTAGTATAAATAACATTAGGGGTGATTAGCGCTATCTTAGCATTGGTAAATTAAAATTTATTTATTGCATACAATATAAGCTGTAATATTAGGCTATTTATTTATTTATTTATTATATACACCGAGTGACAAATGCAGGCTTATTCTGGTTTATGTACTATTTAATCTTTTGATCGTGTGTATAATTGCTGTTCCGTTGTTCACTGCTAAGTAAGTTCCGTGACCATGCAAAAGGTATTCTGTCGATATTCCCTTCGTTTTTCACACAAAAAATAAACACATGTTATGTTCGTCAACCAGAGAGTTCCGTCTGGCCGCTGCATATTTGAATAAAACTGGGTCATCGCGTCAAACGAGCTCCTTCTTTAGCTCGCCGTTGAGATCATGCTCAAGGCGGCGTACTCAGTTGAGTACGTACTCAAGACGTTTTATAACCACCGTGAGCATGCATTCTCAGCTGAGCATGAGATTTGAGTCTGAGCACGGAGTTGAGCATGAGCATGAGCACTGAGTACAGTTTTATAACCTCGGGCCCAGAACAATGATATCGGATACCTTGGTCAACGTAATTCCAACATATACAGCTGTCTGCATTTCTGCAGTACCACCTCCACAATCGTCACGATCACCACAACCACTATCTGTAACATCTCCTCCATCACCAAGATCGCAATCATCATCACCTGCACCACCATCACCACCACACCACCACCACCACACCACCACCACCACCACCACCACCACCACCACCACCACCACCACCACCATCACCACCACAACCACCACCACAATCACAACCACTACCGCTCAAGTACGCACGCACGCACGCACACACGCACGCATAAATGCACACACACAATGTCACATATAGTGTCCCACACACAATGTCACACACACACACGCACGCATGCACACATGCATATATACGCACACACGCACACACACACGCACGCACGCACGCACGTACGCACGCACACACACACACACACACACACACACACACATAAATTAAATACAACACCACGTGCTTAATTGTTTATGCTTTTAAAGTTGCATTCTGACATAATTTCCCCTTTTTAGCGCATTTTAGAAAAGTCAATGTACACCATGACCGATATTTGCTTATTAGTATAGAGTCTACTTCCTACCACATGTCTCACTGTGTGGATTTATACGTTATTTGATCAAATATAAGTTTGCAACAAACAACGGCTCTGGAGTTTCCCAAAAGTCGATCTATTTTTACCATCGGAACTCTCCGGTCAACGTAAGTAAACGATGGGGCAAACTAAAAGGCGATTCCATATATCCACGTTAGTCGCTAGAGGCGCCACTAGGCAACAATACCCTAGTTATTTCAATCATGCTCAATGGATCTTGTGCACTATAGCGAGGGAATTCCCTCCGCAATGCATTGTGGATATTTTGTACTCGTCAAAATGTTGTTGTGCCGCCATTATCCCACACTTTGATTATATACCGTGAAGTCTTTTTCACTACATTTTCTTGTTAGGTAGCCAGTTTGTGATATTGCCAGATCTTGCGAGACACCCGAAAAATACAGGCCTTTTAACATGGGATAATGGCGGCACAACAAACTTTTGACGAGTACAAAATGCACAATGCATTGCGCCGGAAGGGCTTCCCCAGATAATGACGTCATAGTGCGCAAGGTCCATTAGCCATTGACGGTACATACGCGTAGCCAGCGATAGTTTGTATGTGGGCAACTGGGCATGCCGTAAATATGGAGCGTATTGAGAGGTGGCATCTTTGTGAATGTTGTATGCCGTTTCCGTGCGGTTTGCCAATAGTGGTCCGCCTTTTAGTGTGGCCCACTCCTGACAGCGCTTTTCACTGGAATTCCCTTCATCGAGGTCTAAACCAATCAGAGAATTCTAACTGGCGAGGCTCGCCAGGACAAGTTTTCGTCTTTTGCTGCTTTTTATCTTAAAATGGCATATTATGTGAAAATAAGTTGATAGGTAGTTGAGGAAAACAATATATAGTGTATGGGGAATGCAGGTTTACTGGAAAATTTTATTTTAAACATGGCGGAAGTCAGAATGCAACTTTAAAGTTTAGCACATGTAGTATTTCTACGCAACACATTTGATTATCGTTCTTTTAATTTGACATGGGCGACTACTACAATCGAACTGTATGTGCGTGCGTGTGTGTGCGTGTGTGCGTACGGGCGTGTGTGTGTGCGTAGGCGTGTATGTTACAGAAGCGGTAAACTTCAAACACAAGCTAATGGAAAAACTGCTGTTGGACTACAACCCGAAAATCCGACCCGTGTTGAACCATACGACGCCAACTGTTGTCACGGTTATGTTGACACTAAAACAACTGCGTCGGCTCGTGAGTAGCATAGTGGCTAAAGACCCTGGACCCAGTTTCATGAAGCCGTGTAACTTTACGCGCAATTACGCGGTCTACTGGTCGCATCTAACAGCGAATAGTCAATGCAGCTTGCGGCCTGTTTTATGAGACCAATTTAGCATTGGCGCCACTAATAGGGCGTGCAAGTGGGTCACGATACATGGCGAGACTCCGCGCGACTGGAGCTGATTTGGGGATAGTCTCGCTTAACCGACTGTCGGTCGGCTGCGGAACTATGCCGAGAAGACAGTCTGGTCACATTTGCCGGCTTTTTTTGGTATCCGCCGTGATCTATACAATGCTGCCACCTCACGGGCACTGCCGTAATATATATTTTTCATAAACAACTGCAAATTTGAATTTCTATTTATTTTATGTTAATGTAAGTTTCATTCTGAATAGTTTTTTATAATACAGCATTATTTTATAAAAAAATGTATCCTTATTTAATGTGTATGCTATCCGTGTGGGGCAAGACAATGCTGCCACCTCACGGATACTGGTTAATCCTGCCGTAATTTTATTTTATAAACAACTGTAAATTTCTATTTTTACTTACTTTTGTGTTAATATAAGTACAATGTTGAATACTTTTCATATGATATTATTATCTTGTAAAAGTATATCGTTATCTTAATTTTAATTTCCTAGTTGGCCTGAGAGCCAATCAGCGTCTCTACCCTAATCTAGGGTAAGGCTACCCGGATGAGAAACTTAAGACCCATTAATTCCCCAGGCGAAGTTGAGGGGCTTAA
>OZ024865.1:27806356-27933856 GCA_964017155.1 Oasisia sp. SBJ-2009
CTTGTCTCGTGTTAATTTGCTGAGATGTTATATACATCCTAACGAACAACCCGTAATATTTATACCACACATGCTTTGTCATTTCGCTGCACATTAATGATTTTACATTTATTGAGCATGCGCAGAAACGTCAATCGGAATGTTTATAACGCCGGAAAAATGTAAGCGCTACAGCGTTTCACAATTCTGGGGCCGGTTTCATACAGCCGCGTAATGTTACGCGCAATTATGCGGTCTACTGGTCCCAGCTAACAGCGACTAGTCGATGTAGGTTGCGACCGGTTTCATGAGACCAATAATTTAGCATTCGCGTGGCTAAACCGACATAGAATTGACCTAATTGGGGTGCGGTGGTTGAATCCGTGCATTTGTAGTGTGTCTGAACACCCTATTTTCTTTAGCGGCCACCTTTGCCGTTCGTACACCAAATGCCAAGCCATGATGAATGTAAAGGATATCCAGTGTAAACATTAAGATACTTATGTTGAGAGTAGGCGCGTTGTGAGCATCAACGAACCTGAGGAACATCGCGTAAATATTTCAACAAGCGCAAAGTTACGCTTACTCACTCTCACTCTCACTCTCACTCTCACTCTCACTCTCACTCTCACTCTCACTCTCACTCTCACTCTCACTCTCACTCTCACTCTCACTCTCACTCTCACTCTCACTCTCACTCTCACTCTCACTCTCACTCTCACTCTCACTCTCACTCTCACTCTCACTCTCACTCTCACTCTCACTCTCACTCTCACTCTCACTCTCACTCTCACTCTCACTTTCACATGGCCCAGCCTAAGTGCAACTATGGAGCAGACCTAGTTATCGCCCGCTACGACGTCGTAAGGACGCTCCATGAAACCGGTCCGAGAAAAGTAAGCTCCTTGAGAGTGATTTGTTATCCATCGTAAAGTGGTGCCACCTTACAGAATCTCCACAATCGAGGCTAACTAACTCTGCGTAATTCCTGCTTCGTAAATAACTGCAAATTTGTATTTCTATTTATGTTTGTGTGAATACAGTTTATTTTTAATATATATTTATAATATAGTAGTATGTGATAAAATGGTATCCTTATTTAATTTGTTATTTCAAATTCGGCCTGAGAGCCAATCAGCGTCTCTACCCTATTGAAGCCCCCCTGTCGTTCACCCCACACTGTCGGCACATAAATAAACCGGGCGGGGTTGGGGGACTGAACAGTGCTGACACCTCACGGAGTCTGATTAATCGAGGCTACTTTCTGTGCAGCGTTGACCAGGAGCGAAAATCCATCGAGTTATTGTCCGACACGCTGATCACTATTACGTACGACACCACCGTGTTTTGGTCGTCGCCGGCTCTCTTCAAGAGCACGTGCCGGCTCAAAGTACACGACTACCCTTTCGACTTACAGGTAACGTGCGCGCAAGCGACAGTGCAGACGCAATTCTGCTCACGCATCAGACGTGCAAAACATTATCATTTGGAATTGATATTATATTGTCTACTTAGCAACTTAGTATTATTACTGTTACGCATGTCCCGATAATTTAGCCCAGATTGTTTGGCATTGATTGCAGTGCTGGCCTTTGTTATACGTTTTATTAACTTGATAAACTATAACTATATTTATGTATTCAGTAGTATTTACTTGTTATATTATATATATATATATATATATATATATATATATATATATATATATATATATATATATATATTTATTTAGTTTACATTTTTACGTATGTTTTTCTTTACACTGTTACAATGTTTAGCTAGGTTTCGTTAGTACATCTCTCTCTCTCTCTCTCTCTCTCTCTCTCTCTCGATATACATACATATATATATATATATATATATATATATATACATATATATATATATATATATATATATACATATATATGTATATATATATATATATATATATATATATACATATATATGTATATATATATATATATATATATATATATATATATATATATGTATATATATATGTATATATATATATACATATATATGTATATATATATATATGTATATATATATATATATATGTATATATATATATATATATATATATATAATATATATATATATATATATATATATATATATATATATATATATATATATATATATATATATCACTCTCACTCTCACTTTCACTCTCTCTCTCTCTAATAATAATAATAATAATAATAATAATAATAATAATAGTTCTTCTATCGCGCGATTTATAACTCAATGTTAATCACTGCGCTCACATATTAGATATAAATAAACAATCATAAAACAGAATTTCAAATATATTTGAATTAAAAAGATTGACAAATTAATTTTTAAGAAAAGATAAATAAATAATTTAAAATCTAAATGTCACTAAAAAGTTACTAAAATGTCATGTATCTGGCTAATTGGCACCATATGTTCTTTTAAATAAGTATATCTTCAGATGAAGACAGTGTCAGTGACGGAGCATCACATAGCGTCAGTGGCTGTTCATTCCAAATAATTGGGTTGTCTGACAGACAACCAGTGCAGTTGTTTGAGTGCAGATGTGTGAAGATACAGGACGAGGACATCCAGGCGGGCTGCTCTGTTGTGTATCTTCTAGAGACGTGTTAATTGGTATTGGGGTAGGTCCAGTAGCAGAGCGATGCAATAGTCGAAGCTTGAAACAACCAGCGCGATAACTAATGAATGGCAGCCATGCTTCTTGATGTAGGTCCTGATTGACCGTATACGTCTCAGGTGGTAGTTACACTTCCTGCAAACAGCATCAGCGTGCTGCTTCATGCTCATGTGAATGTCAAAGTAAGCCCCCAAGTTCCTGACAGACACAACCGGTTCGATGTTAATTCCACCAATGACGAGGTACTCTGGTAGACCGTGTTTCTTCAGATTATGGGGACTGAAGGCCACCATAAATTCAGTTTCGCTCTCATTTAGTTTGAGTTTATGTAAAACCATCCAACACTTGACTTCACCGATGCAGTCACTGAGTCTCTGGACATGCGTATGTGAGGACAATAAGATGTATATCTTTATAGATCATCTGTAAACATATGATAGTCCACAGAGTGACTCGTTCGCTTGACTTACAATGGTGCTGTGTACACAGTAAACAACAACGGACCTAACACCGATCCGCGTGGAACACCGTATTTTACAGCACGTTCTTCAGATGCATCCGTCCCAATCCGGACACGCTGGGTACGGCCCGAGATGTAGGAACTGAACCATGCAAGAGCCGCGCCGGATATTCCCAGGTGGCTATGCATAGTCTCTAGTAGGATAGCAGCATTGACAGTGTCAAACGCGGAAGATAAATCCAGAAGAACCGGAAGGACACCCCTGGAGTCTGCCAAGAACCAGGTGAAATCGTGCTGCACTCTCATTAGTGCACTTTCAGTGCTGTGTCGAGGTTTACACGCCGACGGTAGCTCCTCGTGAAGGCCGTTGTCACATAGATGTTGAACCAATCGTTTGGCTGCAACTGTCTCCAATATGTTAGACACGAATGGCAAACTTGAAACTGGACGGTAATTTTTCAGCGATCCAATGTAGGTTTTTTTTCAGCAGCGGTGTTACGGTAAGCCTTCTTTAGTTCACGCGGAACAGTGCCCAATTAAAAAGAGGTGTTGATAAGATGAGTTAATATTTGAATATGAGCAGGAAGATTGGTCTTCAGCAGCGGCATAGGTAAAGGATAGAAGCATGATGACTTTGGTTTAGCATGCTGGATAATGGTCTCTCTCCCTCTCTCCCTCTCTCCCTCTCTCCCTCTCTCCCTCTCTCCCTCTCTCCCTCTCTCCCTCTCTCCCTCTCTCCTTCTCTCCCTCTCTCCCTATCTCCCTATCTCCCTCTCCCCCTCTCTCCCTCTCTCCCTCTCTCCCTCTCTCCCTCTCTCCCTCTCTCCCTCTCTCGCTCTCTCGCTCTCTCCCTCTCTCCCTCTCGCCCTCTCTGTTTATCTCCCTCTCTCACGCAATCACTCATTCACTCTCTCTCTCTTCTCTCCTTCTCTCTCTTTCCCTCCGACTTCCCTCCTACCCTCCCTCCCTCCCTCCCTCACTCACTCACTCCCTCCCTCCCTCCCTCCATCCCTCCCTCCCCCCTCCCTCCCTCCCTCCCTCCCTCCCTTCTTCTTCTTCTCTCCCCGTCTCTCTATCACTTCCGTCCGTCCGTCCGTCCGTCCGTCCGTCCGTCCGTCCGTCCGTCCGTCCGTCCGTCCGTCCGTCCGTCCGTCCGTCCGTCCGTCCGTCCGTCCGTCCGTCCGTCCGTCCGTCCGTCCGTCCGTCCGTCCGTCCGTCCGTCCGTCCGTCCGTCCGTCCGTCCGTCCGTCCGTCCGTCCGTCCGTCCGTCCGTCCGTCCGTCCGTCCGTCCGTCCGTCCGTCCGTCCGTCCGTCCGTCCGTCCGTCCGTCCGTCCGTCCGTCCGTCCGTCCGTCCGTCCGTCCGTCCGTCCGTCCGTCCGTCCGTCCGTCCGTCCGTCCGTCCGTCCGTCCGTCCGTCCGTCCGTCCGTCCGTCCGTCCGTCCGTCCGTCCGTCCGTCCGTCCGTCCGTCCGTCCGTCCGTCCGTCCGTCCGTCCGTCCGCCCGCCCGCCCGCCCGCCCGCCCGCCCGCCCGCCCGCCCGCCCGCCCGCCCGCCCGCCCGCCCGCCCGCCCGCCCGCCCGCCCGCCCGCCCGCCCGCCCGCCCGCCCGCCCGCCCGCCCGCCCGTCCGTCCGTCCGTCCGTCCGTCCGTCCGTCCGTCACATTAGATTAAGCAACAAACAGTCATGTGTCTGCTGTCTGTCACTACAGAATTGCCCGTTGACTTTCGGCTCGTGGAGCCGCGACCAGTCTGAGCTGATCCTGCGACCGTCCATGGCGAAACTTTCCATTGATGAGTACCAACGCAACGAGAACGGACAGTGGGAGGTGATGGGGTTGCTCTGTCAGGCCTACGAACGCAAATTCGAATGCTGCGAAGAGGCATTTACCTATGTCACCTTCTTCGTCATCATGAGGCGCCGCCCACTCTTCTACCTGTTCCACCTCGCCTTCCCCATTGGGCTCTTCATGCTCATCGGCATCTTCGTATTCATCGTGCCGCCGGAGAGCGGGGAGAAGGTGGATCTGGCGCTCAACGTCCTGCTCTCGATGACCTTCTTCATGTTGGTGCTTATGAAAAACCTGCCGCCGTCGTCAGAGGTCGTCTCGCTCTTCGGTTCGTGTCTTCGAGCTCTCTCTCTCTCTCTCTCTCTCTCTCTCTCTCTCTCTCTCTCTCTCTCTCTCTGTCTCTCTCTCTGTCTCTCTCTCTCTCTCTCTCTCTCTCTCTCTATCACACACACTCTCTCTCTATATGTCTCTGTCTCTGTCTCTCTCTCCCTCTCCCTCTCCCTCTCCCTCTCCCTCTCCCTCTCCCTCTCTGTCTGTCTCTGTCTGTCTGTCTGTCTGTCTGTCTCTGTCTGTCTGTCTGTCTGTCTGTCTGTCTGTCTGTGTGTGTGTCTGTCTATCTGTCTGTCTCTGTCTGTCTGTCTGTCTGTCTGTCTGTCTGTCTGTCTGTCTGTCTCTGTCTGTCTGTCTGTCTGTCTCTCTCTCTCTCACACTCTCTCTCTATGCCTGTCTGTCTATCTGTCTGTCTGTATGTATGTATGTATGTATGTATGTATGTATGTATCTATGTCTCTCTCTCTCTCTCTCTCTCTCTCTCTCTATCACACTCTCTCTCTCTCTCTCTCTCTCTCCCTCTCTCTCTCTGTCTCTGTATGTCTGTCTGTCTGCTTGTCTGTCTGTCTGTCTGTCTGTATATATATATATATATCTCTATTTCTCTGTCTCTGTCTCTGTTTCTGTCTCTCTGTGTGTCTTCTAAATCATATTGAAAATGGAAGCTCGTAAAGAAAGGATCGTGCTAATGTAATCAGGGGCGGATCCACACAGATTAGAGTGGAGGTGCACAAAAACGTCAAATTGCACACATCGTGGTATATTTAAGAATATTCCGGATCCGGATTATGATAATAATGACATAACACATACTACTGCTTCATCGCACTATTCGTATGGCAATTGTGATATCAACGCTATCTTTCAATATCATGGGGTGTTTTAATTATATCGCAAATGTCATAATATTTTGTATTATGTCATCATGATATGATGACGTGGTTGGGGGAACACCTCAGCATGCTTCTTCGACATCTGCCTATCTTGCGCTTCCCTCTGCAAGGTGATACCTTTCCAGTAGTCATCTAGTTCGTCTCTCCACCGCCTCGCCGACCTTCCTCTAGGTCTTGTCCTTTGTTAGAGTGTCCATCGGTTATCGCGTATCCCGCTGACGTGCCCTGCCCACGTCCACTTCTGTCTTCTGACTTGTTCAATCACGTATGTGACCTTTGTCTTTTCTCTTACCCAGATGTTTGTTTTTCTGTGCCTGTGTGTGATGGTTAACATATTCCTTTCCATCTTTGTTTGTGCGGCTGCTAGCTTGTTCTTTGCTTGGGCGATGAGTGCCCATGTTTCCGCGCCGTATGTCATTGCTGGAAGTCCGCATGAGTTGTAGACTTGTCAATTCAAGCATGTACCCCATGTTACCCTTGAAGATGTCGTGGCGCTTGGCGAATGCTGTCAATCCGGCCGTGATTTTTCTTTGAACCTCGTTGTCTTCGTTTTTGTCTATGGTGGTGTATCTCTCTCCCAAGTAGGTGTAGATTTGAACGTTCTCTCTGAGTGTTCTTGACATACATAATATATAATATTAGTGTGTCATTTTCCATCATCACCTTTGTCTTCGACGTGTTCGTCTTCAGACCTTGTCAAGTCAGACTTTCATCAGCTAATGCCTGTAGCATTTGTTGTAGTTCTTGCGGTGTATTAATGCATATGAGTATGTCGTCGGCGAAGCAAAGATGACCAAGATATTCGCCGTCTATCTTCAAGCCTCTGGTTTCCCAAGTCAGTCGTCGGAATATGCTTTCGAGTGCTGCCGTAAACAGTTTGGCTGATATGGTATCTCCATGTCAAACTCCTCGTAGTCGATGAATGCGATGCATAGTGGCATATTATTTTCTGTGCACTTCTCTTTCGGTTTGGTTTACGACGTGGATGTGGTATGTCGTTGAATATATGCTTATGAATTCAGCTTGCTCTCATGGCTGGTTTTCGTCGAGTGTCTACTCGAGCCTTTTCGTTAGTACTTGTGTGACTACTTTATAGATATTTGATAGCAGACATCTGTCTGTAATTCTTGAACTCTTTTTTATTTCCATTCTTGAAGACTATCGCCATCTTAGCGTTCTTCCACTACGTGGATATTCGTGTTTCTGATAACCATTTAGTGTACAGCTTAGCAAGTGTCTTCGAGATGGTATCTACTTCTGCTTTCAATGTCTCGATATTGATATGGTCGTTGCCTGTTGCTGTCCCATTCTTCATATCTCGTAGTGCTGCTTCCTCCTCCCATTAGGTTATCTCTGGTATTCATTTCGGGTTGGTGTGGATTATGGTACTCTGTTCATTGTCGTATAGCTCGGTTTAGAATTCCTCTATTCGTTCTATGATCTTATCTTGATCGTGGATTTCTCTAACCTGCTTGTCTATGAGTGTGATCAGTCTGTGTTGGCCTATCTTCTGTGTTCTTCGGATTTTCCTCGGGCTCTTTTATGCCAGAATCGTTTCTCGTATGACCTTTTTGTTCTATTTCCTGATATCCTCTCTTGCTTTCTTTTTGATGGTCTTGCATATTTGTGGTACTCTGTTCGTTGTTTATCGTCGCCGTTTCTCACCATTTCTCGTCGTTCCGTCATCAGGCTTGTGTTGGTGACGATATCCTAGATTTCAGTGGCACCTTGACAGCCCTGGCTATTATTGACGCGCTTTGTTGGATCGTGTCTGTGATGGTTTCACTTATGGTGTTGGTGTCGTCTAGTTCTTGTAGTGTCTCGAATCGGTTCTCAATTCGAGTTAAAATTCGATCTTCTTTGATCCTATTCGCGTGGCATCTACTCTTGGTCATCATTTTGTCCTTTTCCACCTCTACGTCCAGTTTGATGTTGCTCAAAACCATTATGTCGTCACTTCCAATGTTGACTTGGTTGATGACTGTTACGTCTGTGACGATGTCTGGCCTGTTTGTTAGGATATAGTCAAGTTCCGTCTTCGTTACACCGTTGGACTTTTCCACGTCCATCTCCTCCCTGTTTTCTTC
Source organism: Oasisia sp. SBJ-2009 (assembly GCA_964017155.1). NCBI lineage: Eukaryota > Metazoa > Annelida > Polychaeta > Sabellida > Siboglinidae > Oasisia > Oasisia sp. SBJ-2009. Next base: position 27,814,533 of record OZ024865.1, read on the forward strand.
TGAAACATAGTATTCATGATTTTGTACTTTCATGATGTTGCCCATTCTACTAAGGTGTTGCCTCTTTCATTTCTCAATTCGAGCCCACATTTGCAGGTTGCCGTCTTCTTATGGGTTGTTCTTTTCCCTACGTATTTATTAAAAAGTACATTTTTTTGCGCGCCTGCGAACAATTTGATTGATGCCGGCACTATACAAATATTTAGGTATATTATTATTAGTAGGAGTAGTGGTGGTGGTGGTGGTGGTGGTGGTGGTGGTGGTGGTGGTGGTGGTGGTGGTGGTGGTGGTGGTGGTGGTGGTGGTGGTGGTGGTGGTGGTGGTGGTGGTGGTGGCGGCGGTGGTGGTGGTGGTGGTGGTGATGGTGGTAGTAGTAGTAATATTATTCATATTGTTACTATTAAATATGAACGAATAATATTAATATTAATAGTTATATTGATATTGGTATTGGTATTGGTATTGGTATTGGTATTGGTATTGGTATTGGTATTGGTATTGGTATTGGTATTGGTATTGGTATTGGTATTGGTATTGGTATTGGTATTGGTATTGGTATTGGTATTGGTATTGGTATTGGTATTGGTATTGGTATTGGTATTGATATTGCCAATGCTAATGCCAATGCCAATACAAATATAAATATAAATATTCACATTAATTAGTATGATATTACCGTATGAGCGCACTAAAAACGCACTGCCCTTTCAGCCTATTTCATCGGCGGAGTCATCGCTTTGCTGTCCGTCGCCACGTATCTCGCCGTCATTGTCACCTACACCTACTTCCGCGTGAGTATGCGTTCTTGACGTTGTAGCGGTTACATTTTCCCGGCCGTTAAAAACGTTCCAATTGACGTTTCTGCGCATGCGCAATAAATGTAAAAGCATCTATGTCCAGCGAAACGACAAAGGATTTTCGGTATAAATGCCACCCGCTATTTGTTAACTCTCCTGTGATGATTACTGTGAAGAGTTTCTTAAAATGTCGTTCAATGCAAAAACAATTAGTTTTTTTTATAAATCACTGTCACGGATTATGGCGCACTACAGTCATGTGATTTACGCTTGCTATCAAAATATGCCTCGTCAAATGGGTTCATTTGCGACAAATAACTTCGCTGAGAGGTTATATACATCATCCTAACGAACAACCCGTGGTATTTATGCCACAAATGCTTTGTCCTTTCGCTGCATATTGATGATTTTACATTTACTGCGCATGTGCAGAGACGTCAATCGGAACGTTTATAACGCCGGAAATATGTAAGCGCTACAACGTCACCACGGCTGCCTATAAATGTTAGTTAAAGCTTAATTAAAGCTGGTTAATGCAGCGCGACTGCCTCTAATTATTACACCGCTTCTAGGGAATAAAAACACCGTCTGCTTTAATTCATAGTTATTATTTTACAACATACATTCCCAGGTTCAAAAACGCCAAAAACTAAACCATTAAAAATGTCATATGTTCTGCTATGCCACTTCCGTGACTTTTTGAATATGCATAATATTTTTGCCGCGCAAGCCGAGATGTGACGTCAGAGATGACACATCCTTGCACGACGGCTGGGTTGCCTTGCATACAGCGCATGTATACAATGTTAATATTTTGGTCGAAACCAGCGTCAGAATGAGTTATTATATGATATTCCAATGTAATACAAACACTAGTCACCATAGAGGGACAAATAATTACCTAACGGTTTGGGGTGCGAGCCGAAATCCGATCCCGAGTTTTTATTTTTGGTGCGGCAGCATGAGGCAATATCGGCTTTTCGCATTATAATAAAAAACGTAAATGGTGGATGAATTTAAAATGTCATTAAAAACACTTCGCTATATGTATATATATATATATATATATATATATATATATATATATATATATATATATATATATAGATATATATATATATAATATATATATAATATATATATATATATATATATATATATATATATATATATATATATATATATATATATATATATATATTTTGTGTGAAAGTCATTGTGAGTATGTTACAAGGAATTAGATAATATATATATATATATATATATATATATATATATATATATACAAGATAGCTTTACATAATAAGCTATAAGTATGAGGTTTATGACATCTTAATAAGTGCTGATAGTACGTAATAATCTTGACAATAATCATTTGCCTATTCCCATTCGTCATCCATGTAATCAGGATCAACAAAACCACCCTCAACATCCCCATGTACTCCACGATTTCTTCTACATCTTCATCCTCTCATCCTCCAAACCATTCTCTTCAGTATTCTTCATCTCGATACCCTCCTCGTCTTCAGCCTAAACCTCTTATGTGTCGGTGTATGGATTGCAGTAGCCGTTTTCGTCAGAGCAGTTGCTGTATGGTATGCACGAAAGATAGTCTTTGTTGCAGCCATATACTGCATGCAGTGCTGCATTTCTTGTTCTTCACCCAACACTCACTTCACATAGGTATGGTAGACCTAGGTCAGCCAAGGCAATAACAGGAGCTGGGACACCATCCCAGATCTCCTGAGTGATATCGCCGGACTCGTCAGGGGGGGGGGGCTTGCTGGTATGCTGCTTTCAACAGCATGGCCTACAGATTGGCCTGTAGAAAATCGAGGAACAGGTTAGCTGATGTTGGAGACAGGGCTTTGACTTTGGGATTTTTCTTCTTCTTTATGAAAAGTGTGACGCGGGCACTCTCTGTGGATGTCCCCAGTGGATGACCATACAGTGCGTTGAAAGGAAAATTCGTCTGCATTGCGGCCACTTCCCCCAGTGCATGGGAAATGTTCAGTGACCAAGGTGTTTAGCGCATTGATCTTGGCTTTGATGTATTAATATGAGGTCATATCGCAATTGGTGAGGACATGGATGCCATGCTACTGCAGACGCTGGGCCCAGAATTTTCATATCCCATCGCACCATTTGCATCTTGCACTCCATCTTTTCCTGATACACCCAACATACAAGTAGGACAAACACGTATGTGTCTTCAGTAAGTACACGTATCATGATTTTGCAAGAGTGGGCTGCATCAACGAGGTAGAAGGTCGTGGTGAACTCATTACTAAAATGCTCCATTGTCAGGAGTCTCCTTCGTCAAGGTCTCTTCTGCATTGAACGTAGACAGTCACTAGACACACATGTCCCAGGTTCTGCTTATAGTGGACCAGCCAAACAGTGAAAAGTGCTCTAGAATTATTTTCATCGGCATTGTTTGTTAATAGCGGGCATCCATGCTAGATGGGTCACCCATGGTATGCGGGAAATGACTAGGATGGATGCCACGCTCGATTTTGAATTTAAAGGTCATTTTGAAGGTCACAAAGTCAACTGGGGTCAAAATGTCGGTTTTTATTTTCGTGATGATTTGAACTCTACATGAGTAGATCTTTACAAATCAGTAACGATTTTACGGTTACACCAAGTATTGGCGGAGATATAAGGTGGTAAACTTTACATTTACACATAGATGTATAGGATAATTCAACACAAATATGTGATTATCTCGAAATGTTGTTTTCTTGTATGTAATTTTTTTTTGCATACCCATTATTGCAAAGTTATCCTGTTTTCAAAACCAAACACGTATTGTGTGTATGCTAGTATACATAACATCGTTCCTTGGCATGATTTGGCATTAAATCAAATATGAAGGTCATTTTGAAGGTCATAAAACCAACTTCAGTCAAAATATTGTTTTCCATTATTTTACATCCACTTGACCATCTTTGCACACAACCACATATTTTATGATTTACAGATGTATCGTCTGTGTTATAATGTGCTGATTAAACTATGCCCGATGGGGACCTATGTATCTTGCGGATATGAAACTGCTTGAAATGACAGTACCAGAGGTCTACGCAGAGTTCATGCAGGGGAACTTCGTTGTGAAGAGAACCAAAAGACGATTCAGCCAAGTTCCCGCTGACCAGGCAACTGAGTGGATAAACAAACCATGCAAGATGCAGAACGGCTTCACCTGGGCCGAACGCTCACGAATCTCCCAGGACACGCGATACCTCTTCAACCTGAAAGATGAGGAGGAAGAGACCACTTTCACCCGCAGTGACAGCCTTCCTTCCCAGATGAAGCGTGATGCTGATGACGTGAAGAAACTTATCACACAGCTTACACGTTTGGACGTATTCAGAGTAAACACTGCTTTAAGAGAAGAAGAAGATGGAGACATGGATTCGATAAGTGACGACATACCTTTGGTATATTTGGCATCCAAAGATTCTGCCCCGACTGACGTGGTCAGTGATCTCCTAAGAGCTGAAGAACGGGGGAAAACTGCATGTTATCACCAACGTGAAGCAACGCCTAATTGAGAAAACTGTGGGGTTTCATGATGTGCTTAAGAAGGATCGCTCGAAAACCTTTGCCACTATGTACAAAGCAACCGTGTCTACCAAACACAGTGTACAGAAGACTGTCAAAGTCGACAGAAAGCTTCTGCAGCGATTACTCAATGCTGTCACCGCGGGTCGAACAGTTGAAATGGGGAGTATCCTGAAGCATGAGCTGTCCCCAGTCCCACCGTCTCTGGCCAAGCATGGAGGCGACATGAACTCGACACAAAAGTCAGAGCTAATCAATGTCCTGGCGGATGGCGTTCGTATACCCTCGGCAATTCCAGAAGCCAACATGACGACGTATCAAGGCCTGATCCAAGCTCTTGGAAAACTTCATGGGTATCAGACGTTTGGCGACTATGCCGACGTATTCTTGAACAATGTCACAAGTCACTTCAGATGTCACACAACTCGAGTTGATGTAGTGTTTGACCGCTACACCGGGCAACAATCGATCAAGGCAGTGACAAGGACAAAGCGAGTGGGGAAGAAAAGGCCAATTCGTAAGGTGATGGACGAAATGTCCGACTTCCACAGGTATGGAGCAACTTTATTGCATCTGATGAGAACAAGGCCGATCTCGCCAGGTTCTTGACCGAGATCATCGTGACAAAGGGTACTGATCTACCACAACAATGTGAGCTTGTAACAGGAGGCGGATTCTCTTGTGCTACACATGCGAGATCAATAAGGAGGAGCGAAGGCAAACTTCAAGGAAACCATGAAGAGGCGGACACCAGGTTGGTACTCCATTCGTGTGAGGCAGTCAACCAGGGACACAAAAGAGTGTTGGTCATCTGCAGAGATACTGATGTCACGCTGCTTCTAGTCCACTTTATACCAGCACAAACAGCAGAAGTCTGGATGATCTCTGGAACAGCAAAGAAGAGGAAATGCTATCCAATACATGAACTGTCTGAGAGATTTGCAAAACCTCTGAAGGATAACCTGCTGGGCTTCCACGCGTTCACAGGTTGTGACACAACGTCAGCGTTTAGTGGCCATGGCAAGCGGTCTTGCTGGAAAACATATTAAAACCATCCGCATCTCGTGCAGGGGATTGGTCGTGATGGAGAACTCGCACCAATTGAACAATTTGTATGTCACTTGTAAAAAAAAAAGGCAAAGGCAAGTTCTTATATAGCGCAGTATCCAGTCCTCAGGACCGTTCAAAGCGCTTTATACTTTACTTCCCTGACAGACCTGTTCACTCAGACACCATCTCGGTTTCTCTGGGAAGCATCCAGCCATATGCTACAATTAATGCGCGAAGGCTGCTCGTACACATATCCACCACTGTCTATAGCCAGGTACTCATTTATTCAACTGAGTGAACTGTAGCAATGTAGAGTGAAAAAACTTGCCCAAGGTTTTAACACCGCAGCCAGGATTCGAACCCGCGTTCTCGTAGACGAGAGTTCGAAGCTCTACCCCTGAGCCACTGCGCTCTACAAACGGCACTTTGTACGGCACATCTGAGCAACAAACCGTCGACAATGCCAGACTCCAACTCTTCGGTTAGGGCAAGCTTGGTCTGGAGATGTTACCCCAACCAGAGATGCCCTGGAACTTCACACCGCACGCGTCAACTATCAAGCAAAGATCTGGCTGCAGGCAGACCAGGAGCATATAGACATCCCTTCTCCCACCGACATCTCTGCATGGATGATGGAGTCAGCCTGCTTGAAAGCTGTATGGACAAGACTGCCTCCTATTCCAGATGCGTGTCTAGAGCTGGTCACTTGTAGATGCAAGGCTAAGTGCAGAACGGCCCGATGCAGTTGCTTCAAAATTAACCTCAGCTGCACGTATGCTTGCGGGTGTGATGGGGTGGACTGCTGCAACCCAGCTGGTCAATAGACATGGGAAGAAGTGAATGTGACACGTTATTGGACATCGTAGTGCATATGGGAACATTAGAGTAAAACGACCAAGCGTTCAACACAGGTCTTAATTAAGAACCTTGTTTTTGAGAAAAACGTACTTTTGTGTTTCGTTGTCCTATACTTTAACATTGTAAAGTGAATGTTTACTTGTCAATTACACTGGTTAGATGCAAGTATGTGAACATAAAAATTATTTCATTGGATAGATCTATTGATTGTGGTCCAAATTAATATAAAAAACCAAAATACAAATTTTGACCTTTCTCGTCCTTGAAAATGACCTTCAAATTCAAAATCAAGGGTGGCATCCACCCACACCTTTCCCCACATGCTATGAGTGATCTATCTACCATAGTTTCATGCTATTAACAAAAAAATGCCGATGAAAGATTTATATCACATATTGGCTGGTCCACTATTATTGTTCTTGCTCTTCGTGATATACGTATTGTGTGTATATTTCTCTGATTACAAATGTTCTGCCCAAAAATTTGAAATGTTCATCATGGTGTGCAATAAATCTGTTTCACTAAAAATAAATGTTTTAGCTAATTTTTATTAGGGGTGATACTTGTCTTCTTGCTACGTCACAGTAATAATTGTAATAAAATACGTTCATTCATCGTAACGTATTTACAATGGCTTTCATACATAATTACTTAATGCAAGACATTCCCTCAAAGAGAAATATGAATGTCAGTGTTATTAACGATACTTGTACTATACACTATGTGTAACATGTGTGACTACGCATTTCAAATAGTTTTAAATTATGACTGAATACTGTTTTCTCATGAACAAATGTGTCACTTATTGTAAGATTATTCATTTATGTTCATGAATAAACGAAAATATATTTTCATAGAAGTCTTGTTGTCCACCGAGACGTCATCTTTGACCTTTACCTGACCTTCAACATCTGATCTTTACTTTGAACTGAAAATATAATTTAAAATGGATTCTACATACCCAAATACCCCTAAAAAGGCAAATTACCAGAGTTACTAATTACTGCCATTTAAGTAGTCACGCTAAATTTGTTCTAGGATCTGATGGGGTCAAAACCAACCTTAACGTTCATGGGATAGAACATTTATAAGTTCACTATTGAACACGTATAACTATCAAATGGACAAATTCTTAAATATATCACTATGCGATAAACTTTGGGTGCGTTGAGATGTCTAATCCTCTCAATGGATTTTTCTGAAATTATAATACAGTTGCTTTGTTACCCAATTTCATCTTATAGAGGATATAATATAATTTATATATATATATATATATATATATATATATATATATATATATATATATATATATATATATATATATATATATATATATATATTACTGTAGCCAAAATATTAAATAAACAACGCATTCCCTATAAAAAAGATGAAATTGGGTAAAACAAGTATGTATGTATGTATATATATATATATATATATATATATATATATATATATATATATATATATATATATATATATCCTCCAGAATGATTATGTAATGTATGTCTGTACGAGATTCGAACACTGAACCTCCTCGACCGGAAGGATTTGTTTATAGACTGAACCACACAATCGAACTGAAAAACGTTGAGTTTTGGCGGCCAAATAATACTTTTTAGTCCGATCCTTGTGCACGATATATCGACTGTACTTGTTTTATTTCTTATTTCTTATTATTGTCTATATTACGCTTAACTACACCCAGTTTACAGTTTTGACTCTCCTCTGTAGAAAAGCAAAACAACAATTATTGTTAGAATATACATCCCGATGTCGTAGTAAAAATATAACATTTCTGTAGCGTCTATATTATTGAAAATGTCAAGCTAAAACAAACAAGATCACTGCAGGTAATCTTAACTGTGGACACCGTCACTACTGCCTTTAATATAGGGAGGAAAACCAATTCAAACAAATATGTTATACTGTTTTTTCCAGGTGATTGAATTGTAATAACATATTGTATAGCGCAGCTACAGAGAAATTTAACACGGTTGCCAATATTACGCTTAGCATTACGAAGGGTTCAGGGGCATCAGATATATGCAGCGGATTAACTAATATGTGGTCAATTGGTCGTCGAAACCTAATGTTGTCAGGAAGTTTATATCACCGACAAATAAATCCGACGTCTCAACAACGTGTCGTCGACGTTGTAAGGATATTGAAACGCGATACTATCACAGCGTTGAAATCGCGTCGAAAACCAACAACTACGTCTTGACATTTAATTTTAGGTTCGTCGGTGTTATAAGGACGTCGAAACTTGACGTTACCATGACAAATGCAAATGTTCCCGAATGCGATGGCATGAACGTGGTTAAAAGTACTAACAATATATACACCGGATGTGACGTATCATCCCTGTCAAACATAAAAATATAGTCTTGAATTTGCCTCCAGGTATCTTATATACGTAAGTTTGTTGGAGCCAGTGCAGATTTTGCTCTAAATTAACTTTACTGGTCGTTGGTAGTTTAGTAAAATTATTACGAGAAAGTCAAAACGCGATGCGAGACACTACACGCTACACGCGACACGCGACACGCGGGACGCGACAAGCGACCCGTGAGACGCGACATGCGACACCCGACACCCGACACCCGACACCCGACACCCGACACCCGACACGCAAGACGCAAGACGCGAGATGCAAGACGCGGAACGCGGAACGCGAGACGCGAGACTTGAGATGCTATTTGCAACCGAACATTTAGTTCAAATGGTTGCACACTTCTGATTGCTAGGAGGCATCACTCACGTAATCCGGTTGAAAACAACGGATATCCATAAAATGGCTACCATTTTCAAATCATTATTAGAGCTTGTCCGACGGTACTGGTCGTCTAAATCTGTACTAGGCCGAGCTCTAAAACTACTCGTCCCCGACAATCGGTCCTTATTTCGCAGCCTTTTTTAAACGCCAATATACCCACTGCCGTATTTCTGTGGCACTATTTCTATAATATGCCAGTGACATGTCCTGTTGGCGCGTCATGGTCATGGTCATGGTCATGGTCATGGTCATGGTCATGGTCATGGTCATGGTCATGGTCATGGTCATGGTCATGGTCATGGTCATGGTCATGGTCATGGTCATGGTCATGGTCATGGTCATGGTCATGGTCATGGTCACGGTCACGGTCACGGTCACGGTCACGGTCACGGTCACGGTCACGGTCACGGTCACGGTCACGGTCACGGTCACGGTCACGGTCACGGTCACGGTCACGGTCACGGTCACGGTCACGGTCACGGTCACGGTCACGGTCACGGTCACGGTCACGGTGGTGTTGATAGTTTTCATGTATTCAAGATCACTTTAAGAGCTCTTAATAACGTTAGTGGAGTGGTCCTCTGGTTTGTCAGGACGTACATAAAATAAAATGGTCTCCTTGTCTGTGTTCTTGTCAGGATGTACATTAGTAAATTGGTCCTCTGGTCTGTATGCTTGTCAGGATGTATATTAGTGAAATGGTCCACTGGTCCGTGTGCTTGTCAGGATGCACATTAGTGAAATGATCCCATGGTCTGTATGCTTGTCAGGATGTAGATTAGTGAAATGGTCCTCTGGTATGTGTGTTTGTCAGGATGTACATTACTAAAATGGTCCCATGGTCTGTGTGCTTGTCAGGATGTACATTAGTGAAATGGTCCCATGGTCTGGGTGCTTGTCAGGATGTATATTAGTGAAATGGTCCCCTGGTCCGTGTGCTTGTCAGGATGCACATTAGTGAAATGATCCCATGGTCTGTATGCTTGTCAGGATGTAGATTAGTGAAATGGTCCTCTGGTATGTGTGTTTGTCAGGATGTACATTACTGAAATGGTCCCATGGTCTGTGTGCTTGTCAGGATGTACATTAGTGAAATGGTCCCATGGTCTGTGTGCTTGTCAAGATGTACATTAGTTAAATGGTCCCATAGTCTCAGTGCTTGTCAGGATGTACATTAGTGAAATGGTCCTCTGGTTTGTGTGCTTGTCAGGATGTAGATTAATGAAATGGTCCTCTTTTTTGTGTGCTTGTCAGGATGTACATTAGTTAAATGGTCCCATAGTCTCAGTGCTTGTCAGGATGTACATTAGTGAAATGGTCCTCTGGTTTGTGTGCTTGTCAGGATGTAGATTAATGAAATGGTCCTCTTTTTTGTGTGCTTGTCAGGATGTACATTAACGAAATGTATCCTGGTCTGTGTGCTTGACAGGATGTACATTAACGAAATGTCCCCTGGTCTGTGTGCTTGTCAGGATGTACTTTAACGAAATGTCCCCTGGTCTGTGTGCTTGTCAGGATGTACTTTACCGAAATGTCCCCTGGTCTGTGTGCTTGTCAGGATGTACTTTAACGAAATGTCCCCTGGTCTGTGTGCTTGTCAGGATGTACTTTAACGAAATGTCCCCTGGTCTGTGTGCTTGTCAGGATGTACTTTACCGAAATGTCCCCTGGTCTGTGTGCTAGTCAGGATGTACTTTAACGAAATGATCCTCTGGTCTATGTGCTTGTCAGGATGTACTTTAACGAAATGTCCCCTGGTCTGTGTGCTTGTCAGGATGTACTTTAACGAAATGTATCCTGGTCTGTGTGCTTGTCATGATGTACATTAGTGAAATGATCCCCTGGTCTGTGTGCTTGTCAAGATGTACATTGGTGAAATGATCCCCTGGTCTGTGTGCTTGTCAAGATGTACATTAGTGAAATGATCCCCTGGTCTGTGTGCTTGTCAAGATGTACATTAGTGAAATGATCCCCTGGTCTGTGTGCTTGTCAAGATGTACATTAGTGAAATGATCCCCTGGTCTGTGTGCTTGTCAAGATGTACATTAGTGAAATGATCCCCTGGTCTGTGTGCTTGTCAAGATGTACATTAGTGAAATGATCCCCTGGTCTGTGTGCTTGTCAAGATGTACATTAGTGAAATGATCCCCTGGTCTGTGTGCTTGTCAAGATGTACATTAGTGAAATGATCCCCTGGTCTGTGTGCTTGTCAAGATGTACATTAGTGAAATGATCCCCTGGTCTGTGTGCTTGTCAAGATGTACATTAGTGAAATGATCCCCTGGTCTTTGTGCTTGTCAGGGTGTCCGTGGCCAACGTCCACCCAACTGGCTGAGGGTGTTTACCCTTGGATGGCTGGCGTCAATCCTCGGATTGACTCCGGATTCGTACTGGACGTCTTTGTGTCGATTTTGGGTATGTACAAATGTCGCTTTTGGGTACTTGTTCACCGGCGTGGGTGCGTTTGTAGCAGTTGTCATGGCTGCGCGTCGTTGTTGTCACAGTCATCAGTAAGATAAGTTATTATCATGGCAACGTTACAGTTGGATCGTACATGTACATTTACAATAAAATCAACAATTCCACATAATATCATATTATCTTAAAACGGTAAACATGTTATTGAAATAATCATTGGAAAATATTACGTAATGCATTTAAAGCATAATTATGCATTAAAATACGCTATTATAATAATATGTAAAAGGATAGTAAAATTACACTGTCTGTTGAAATACTTATCCATTATTAGCTGTTCTGACATTGTTCCAAACAACACGAAATTAGAACAAATGCGATTTGTGATCGCCCTTGGAAATGGTAACTCGTTGCAGGCATATGGCACGTTAGGTAATAGGGCATCCAGTTTAATCTACAGGTGCATTCCAACTTAAATCAGATTATATAGTTACACACCGAGAACCTTTGCTTGAAAGACTATTTCAGTAGTATTTCCATTTATATAAATATATGGCAGAGACTCTATAAACAATGATGTTCTGCTTTTACGGAAACACGTAGCCATTTCTTTTGTCTTACTGGTGGTGATGCGCATGTCGTTATTACAAGACCATTGCTCACCAACGTCAACAGAATCCTGTATAACAGATAGGTACCATGTTTTGGTGGAATATTTCAAATATAGTGATGTCTTCAGCTATTTATAAATAGGACAAGATGTTTGCAAATCGTTGATATGAACTAAAAAGTGTTTAGCCATGACAAAGTGATTGTTTGCATTTCGCAGGTAGATTGTTTTGGATTCAAATGAAATGGTAAATTCTTTTAATTAATGTTTTATTAATTATATTTTTATTTTATTTTTATTATTTTTTATTATACAATTGTGCCATCGATCTATTTTATATAAACGTTTTTTTATTATAATCAATACATTTCTTTTAAATAATGTTAAATAATATATTAATGTAATTTTTTATAATTATTCTAATATTTTATATTTAATAATATTTTAATAATATGTATTTGTTTATAATTACAGTTTATCTTTTTTTTTAATCTATTTATTGCTACAGCGGTTATGTTTATATTGTTGTGAACTATATATTTTATCTAAAGCTTTATTGTATGTATGTATATGATGTATGTATGCATGTAAGATGATGGCCCATTGAAAATCACGATATACCACGTGACATGGTTACCATCAAGAAATAAAGCTTTTACTACTACTACTACTACAAAGCTTTCATACCATGTGTGGACTATTACAACAAGAGCATCCGTGGTACAAGTCCCTTGTCCAAGTCCCATTTCTCCATACTGCTTATCATCAGTTTGTGGTTTAACATAAACATCAACCCATTTTAACACTAGTGACTTAAAAACCGTAGATATTATTGGTGTAAGTCTTATTTCATTTTCAATAGTAACCCGAGGATGTTTCTTTGACAAAGGAATAACAGTTGCCGACTTCCTCAATGTTGGCAAAACACCTTCTTTAAGTGAACTATTGATTATAGCAGTTACCGGTGCCGCAAGAACACTCTTTCAATGTCCTTCGGGGTATTTTGTCCGGGCCCTTGGCTTTGTTCACTTTGATGTTATCAAGTGCCTTCTCATTGTCACTCATGCTAATGGTGAATTTTAGCTGGCAGTGGTTCTGTAATGTCAAAGATGGGGTGTGTAGCTCGTAGTCTTGGCAAGTCTTCACTCACCGACACGAAGCTTGCATTCATTAGGTTGGCCATACTGTCGACATATCCACAAGTGAATGCATTTGCCAAAGTAGCATTTCATTTTGACCGCCAGGTGTGTTATAACCCAAGAACGTCTTCACATGGTTACACCAGTCCCGTGACAATCTTGCTTCTATTGGTGCAATTTTGGATTGATAGAACTGGTGTCGTAACTTCGGTTCACTAGATTACGGAGTCTTTTTTCCTTTCCATGTAATCCAGCACGCGTTCACATTGCCTCTGCCTAATCAGGTGGCAACATACATCCAGTAAATGACCTATAGTTTCTTGGAAGAACGTGAACTGTTCCTCGCACGTAGACAATGTGTACAGAAACACCCATCTCGTTTGTGCCAGGATCGAAGTAAACAATGCTCGTTCAGGTTTACCCATGCGCCTGGTAACGATTTTCTGGACCATACAGGTGCTGTCATCATTGTCACAGTCGTCGCCGTCGTCACGATTGTGGTGTCGCCGTTGTCATTGTCTCATATTACGTTGTCGTTTTCATTGTGTGCGCAGTTATCGCTGTCGTTACCGTCGTTGTTGCAGTTGTCGCAATTGTCACAGTTTTCGTCGTTGTCAAAATTATCAGAGTTGCTGCAATTGTTGCAGTTGGCACGGTTGTTGCAGTTGTCACAGTTGTCACTGTTATTGTAGTTATTTTCTCAGTCAGTTGTAGAAATGCTCACAGTTGTCATATTTTGTTTATCAAGATTTAGCAAGACTGCCACCTAGAGAACCGACTGTAGATGGCAGATGGCAGGTGGACAAGGAAGCCTTATCGGGAGTCCAAGCTATCTATCTCAGTGTACCCCGCCCTTCCGAGGTGTATGTCGATGTTATTTTTAAACATGTTATCGCAACTACCACCATAATCAGCAGATAATCTGTTCCATTAATTTACTATTCTTTCTGAAGATGATAACTTTCTGCCCTAACGGATGTTCGCTAACCTAGATTTGTGTTTGCAGGGCACCAGAGCGAAAGAGGACACACACGAGTACAAGTATGAAGAAGATGTCGTATCCCTATTCGACCCCAGCATCAAAAAGGAGGAAAGTGTGAAGTCTGTTTTGACCAAGGGGTCAGACGACCACAGTTCTCATACGCCCTCGTCTCAGGGAACGACGGGGTCTATGTCGGAGTACTCGTCCGGTAACGACAACAACAACGTCGCCGGACACAACAGCAACGTCGCCGGACACAACAGAAACGTCGCCGGACGCAACAGCAACGTCGCTGGCCACAACAGCAACGTCGCTGGACACAACAGCAACGTCGCTGGACACAACAGCAACGTCGCTGGACACAACAGCATCGTCGCCGGACACAACAGCAACGTCGCCGGACACAACAGCAACGTCGCCGGACACAACAGCAACGTCGCCGGACACAACAGCAACGTCGCCGGACACAACAGCAACGTCGCCGGACACAACAGCAACGTCGCCGCGGCCGCCGCTGCAAGAAACAAGAACACGAACGCCGGCCCCGGAAGCGTCGTCAGGTCGAACGCGGAGGACCACCACAGCTTGAACGTCGCCGATAAGTCGTCGGTCGGCTACAGCGGCGCGGCGTCGATGACGACGTCCGACAACCTGCTGGCGGACATGGTCGACGTGCTCATGGACATCCTCGAGGAGATGCGGCTGATGCGCAAGGGCACGTCGAACGAGCGCCTGGCCGAGACGAACCAGGAGATGGTGACGATCGAGTGGCAGCAGGTGTCGACGGTCATCGACCGGGCGTGTTTCGTCATCTACTCGGTCATCAACGTCATCTTCGCCGCCGTCATCGCCAACCGCCGGCCTCCGCTCTTGAATCTCGCCGACATACAGCTGCCGGAGGTGGTTTAGCGAATGACGTCACTGAGTGTGTCTCACGTGACGTCGACCCATTTAACACGGCCGTAGCCGTCGCCGTCACTCGGTGCTGGTCAATGCCAGTTCCACAACCACAATGCTTCTGCCATGAGCAGGCGGCCTTGTCATTCTGCACTGCAGTGGTGTGCTCGGCAGCTTAACACTTGCGTTATCGTGAAACCGTTGTTCGCAGTTTTACGTCTAGTTTAGATTAATTATGTCATGACATGTATATCTCTAAAATCTGTGTTCACAATCAAGCTACAGTGAACATATCATTTGATGGTTTTCTGTTGGGTTTTTTTCAACACCAAGAAATTATATTCGCGGCGTTACATTCAGCATCGGCACGTAACAGCGTAGATTCATATTCCGGTATATACATGCCTTTATCTATTTATTATGCTAAATTAGAGTCAGCTTACTACTTTGTTGC
Source organism: Oasisia sp. SBJ-2009 (assembly GCA_964017155.1). Lineage (NCBI taxonomy): Eukaryota > Metazoa > Annelida > Polychaeta > Sabellida > Siboglinidae > Oasisia > Oasisia sp. SBJ-2009. The sequence goes on from OZ024865.1 coordinate 27,830,087, forward strand.
ATTTGTGGTATTTTGTAGTTATTCTTCTTCTTATGGTTAGCTCCTCGCATGGTTCCAGCTGACAGACATATTGAGACACGACCTCGATGCCTGGCCAATCATAGAACTTCTTGGACATTAGCCGTTGCGGTGACGCGTCGAACTGCTAATGTTTAATACGGTGTACAATCCCAAAATAAAAGTATGTCTTTCGGTTCGCTGTAGTTCATTACAGGAGTGTTTAAACAACTGCTACACTTCGCGCGTGCGTATGCGTGCGTGCGTGTGTGTAATATATTGACACACCATTGTGCAGACATAGTGTCCCGAGATTGCGCGAAGGCCCCAGCATGCTGTTTTCACATCTGCTTATCTTGCCCTATCCTCTCCCAGATGGTACCCTTCCAGTAGTCTAGTTCGCCTCCCCTCTGTCTCGACGGCCTTCCTCTAGGCCTTTTCCTTTCGAAGGGGTGTGGACAGGGCACCAGTCACGGTTGCGTCACGTTATGCCCTGTCCACACCATACCTCGCCAGGACGTAAATCGGAAGATATATATTTGCTCACATTTGACGTATACGGGCCTTGCGACCTGTGGAGGGCGGGTGTGGACGGCATCGCAAACCTTATAAGTCAAAGTCTTGCGATATTATGAAAATTCTCCTGTTGAATCTTTGAAATCGCTAGACGACAGTGTGGACGACATCGTACACCGCTAGACGGCAATGTGGACGGGTTCGTCACAAGTCGCAAAACGTAAGTCCCCCCGAAAAAAAGCTTCAGCCAATCAGCGTGCGAATATCGAATGACGTATGACGTCACAATTGTTGTAGTTTTCCTTTGGTACACACCAGATGGCGTGTATGTTCCCTCTCGATGAGAGCGTACATCTTTGCGGTGTGAACACATAAATCGTAACTCACTCAGGGCGTAGATCGCAGTTGCTTTTGTCTGCGATGCGGTGTGGACACCCTTCGACTTCGTCGTACATTGGATCCAGTGTGGACCGAGCATAATGTCTTGAGTATTGCTATGACATGATGTTATAACAACGCAGACTTGCCACATGAAACGGATTACCCGTATCCGATACGGATTTTACTCCGTTTTGATATGGATTTTAACTAAATTTATGGAGAAAAGATTTTTAACGACATTATGCCTTGTATGCGTCACAAAACTATACTGCATAATGGAATAATTGTTTACTGTTAGTGACTAAGTAAATCGATTCGAAACGAACGAACTAAACCACCGATTAGTTTATTTTAGCGCGTAATTGTTGGCATATACTGGTAAATATTAGTTCTGAAAACTGCGGCAGGTGGCTCAACGGGTGGGAACGGGGAGCGTGCTGACGTGAAGTTAATCTTCGGTAATCTTGCAGTAAACTAGTCCCAATAATCGAGAAACAACCGTTTTGAAAAGGCCTAAATAACTTAGGCCAGTTAACTGGTACATCTGATTAATGATACGGATTGTTACGGATTCTTAAAAAAATTTAGGTCAAAAATACGGATTGCCATCCCAAAAAGTGGCACGTCTGACAACGCAACGGTCCTTACGACACTCCAATTCTCAAAATCATTGAACACCACCTAGCGACCGGAGATTGTTTTTCGATGACGATGGTTGATCTCGATTATCCAAGCTCCGTGACGTGGCGCCACTGTTACACTTGGGGACATACCACCGAATGGAGTCCTACGCCATTACCCATAGTATTCTTGCTTAAAATAGCTGCAATGTGCACTTTTTGTAAATTTATGGAAGCACTAAATGTAGGACTGGTTGAATGGAAATAATATTTCTGCGTAGCGTGATATCACAGCTGCGAAATAATAATATATGTCAGACAGTGAAAAGGTGCGTACGCATACAGGTGTAATTTGGCCTAGAGGTGTCGATCAACATTGGCAATCGGCCGCTGATTGAAGCAAAAATGAAGGGGTGTCAAGTTAGAGAGTGGATTGTAGGAGTAATAGATATGTCATTTTCACGAATTTTATACATGACATGTGTCGATGGAGACTAATTAATGTCTGAAATGTTTAATACCATGGATGGGAAATCAAAGAAACGTTACAATGGCCGCCTATGGAAAATCGATTGATTCTACCCTAATTGAAATATGCCCCGTTTACCAGAAGAGGCACTAAAATGTGATCTGAGTGATGCGTGATGTTTTTTGGTTTGGTTGCATTTGAAATCGCTGTTGGCCGGAATACCGTGCAGCTATTATGTTCTGTTAACATTGCATCTAAAATGGTTTGAAGCAGTAATTATTATACCAGTTACCATGTCATATTATGCATGGAAAATAGAGTGATAGTTTTGATTGTGTCAGAGTTACAAGCTGCATTACATACATCTTCTATGTATAATATCCAGTTATGAAGACACCGAGAGCTTGTGCTATAAATGTCTCAATAAAATAACGTGAGTTTTGTTACAGATCTTTGCCATATGCAACATAAGTGACATCATTCCAGTGTGACGATTTGTCGCAGTCATTACGTTAACAATATTTCGTGTGCGATATATATAAATGCGTGTTTCTTAACCCCAATACTCACATGAACGTTTATTCTTTTTCTCCGTAGTCAATCGTATTTATGATTGTAGTTCTTGTCTGTATCATATTTGAAACCCAGAATAAGCAACAACGGGCAAGCAAGACACATGTTCTTCCACTCCACCCACCTAAACGAAGCCTCTATTTTAGCTACTAGTTGGCCACTACACTAAGCAGACTGTCTACGGGCTTCTGAAAATGCGTTATCGATCATCTGCTTATTATAGCAACATGTACACCCTAAGCGAAACAGGAAATACAATTGAGAATCTACTCAAATATGCCTCAGATATAAGCTGGAATAATAAAGAAGGGCGTGATTCTCCGATCATGCATCGACTGCAGTTATTCGTAAAAGTTAATTTATGCTCATATAATGTAAAATTGTATATCTAAAAGTAGCGTCAATGTGTTGAAACAGTCTACAATAACTGGCATTTCATCCCTGTTGACAGACGAGCAATTTTCAGCTGTAATATAATCGAATTATGCAAAGATTGCACATGACATGTCACGTTAAACTAATCATATACATAGGAGATCTGGTCTGGTAAGAAACTGTATTAATCACTGGCATTTTGCATCGTACATCCGAATTTTAACATCTAAAATGTTTTTTCGTGCATTCAAGACAATCTAGGTCTATATAATTTTTTTATTTAGATTTTTACAACATTCGCGTGCTGTGACATAAGTGCATTTGAACAGTCAGATTTTCAGGTGTGATTGTGGAAGCTGTTGACAGTGAAATGGTACATTTGTAGCTGATTTTACTAAGCGGATGGGTACTTGGCAGTGATTTGGCTTGTTAACACATCTGTTGTATTATTGTCTGCATTCATTTGTAAATAGTGACGGGTGTCATACATAGCGGCACTTTACGAGAGAACGAAATATTGGAATTTGACTAAACTCGACCAGCATGTCACTAAGATGATGATAAAAACAGGCAATAGGTTTTAGAATTGACCTGAGTCTGGTTTTCTTATAATCCTACAAAACGCTAACATGGTGGCCAATGGGAAAGTTAACTGTGTCATGAACCCTTAACCGACTGTCGGTCGGCTGCGGAACTACGCCGAGAAGGCAGTCTGGTCATCCATAATTATCATCATTTTCACAAGCGTACAAACCGTACGCGGGTGGAGGGGGTATGACTTGAATGTACGCTTTTTTATGTTGAAAAATAATGGAAAAAACGAAGTGCCCACTTATCGCTCGCTCGCTCATCCTCACACAAGGAAGAGGTAGATGAATGAATACAATAAACCAAATAAGAAAATAGTGCTCGAATTATTTGCTTGTATGCTAGTGATTCATCAGAATGGCGCATTATTGCGAAACATGGCAACTGTGAAACACTGTCATCATTTTCAACATTTACATTTGTACACTTTCAAGGGGGGGGGTCAGAAAAAGTGTAGGTTTTGCACACTTGTGAAAATGATGATAATTATGGATGACCCCTTGCTTAGTCGGTTTTTGTTTGTTTATCCGCGTGATCTATACAATGCTACCACATCACGGACACTGCCGTAATTTATATTTTTACAAACAACCGCAAATTTGTATTTCTATTTATTTTGTGTTAATATAAGTTTAATTTTGAATAGTTTTTATAATACAGCATTATTTGATAAAAAAAGGTATCCTTATTTAATGTGTATGCTATCCGTGTGGGGCTAGACAATGCTGCCACCTCACGGATACTGGTTATAATCCTGCCGTAATTCTTATTTTATAAACAACTGTAAATTTGAATTTTTACTTACTTTTGTGTTAATATAAGTTCAATGTTGAATAATTTTTATATGATATCATTATCTTGTAAAAGTATATCGTTATTGAAATTTTTATTTCATAATTGGCCTGAGAACGAATCAGCGTCTCTACCATAATCTGGGGTAAGGCCGCCCTGGCGGGTCGAAAATGCAGACCCACTCTTTCCCCAGGCGGGTGTGAGGGGTGTGGCGGTCCAGAACGTCGAACGGTCCAGAACGTCGATGGTTAGCGGTTCATGTCACAGGTTAGCGGTTCATGGCAAAGATTAGCGCGACGTCACGGTCTGACGCTTTGCAACGTCGAGCAATCCAGAACGTCGTTCCACGTATGCACATGCGCGCTGAACTGGCGTAACCTCAGGTGGCCGATCAACTTTGACCCCGAGCCAGAATGTCGAGACTGAGTTCATGATCCCCGCGGCGACTGTGTTACATAATAAATTATGTCTGCGCGCTGTAGCGACGACCTGCTTTTCGACCTCCTACGTTGCACACTATACAGAAATGGCAAGAACACTATACACGTGTTCTTGTCATTTCTCTGCACAACGACCACGATGCCTAGACGTGAACCGCTAACATTTGACATGAACCGCTAACCTTCGACGTTCCGGACCGCGTGACTCCGTGAGGTGGCAGCACTTTTAAGCCCCTCAACTCCGCCTGGGATATTAATGGGCTTAAGTTTCTACATCCGGGTAGCCTTACCCCAGATTAGGGTAGAGACGCTGATTGGCTCTCAGGCCAACTAGGAAATAAAAATTAATATAACGATATACTTTTACAAGATAATAATATCATATGAAAGTATTCAACATGGAACTTATATTAACACAAAAGTAAGTAAAAATTCAAATTTACAGTTGTTTATAAAATAAGAATTACTGCAGGATTAACCAGTATCCGTGAGGTGGCAGCATTGTCTAGTCCCACATGGATAGCATACCGATTAAATAAGGATACCTTTTTATCAAATAATGCTGTATTATAAAAACTATTCAGAATTAAACTTATATTAACACAAAATAAATAGAAATACAAATTTGCAGTTGTTTATAAAAAAATATATATTACGGCAGTGTCCGTGAGATGGCAGCATTGTATAGATCACGCGGATACCAAACAAAAGCCATAAACGGTACCAGGCTGTCTTCTCGGCGTAGTTCCGCAGCCGACCGACAGTCGGTTAAGCTAGACTACATTCTAGACCGCCACAGGGGCATAAAAGTGCTGCCACCTCACGGAGCCTGGGTAACCGAGGCTAGGGAAGAGGATAAAATGGACCACGTTTTTGTGGATGAAAATTACTGTTGGTAAAATGTGAGCCTCCTCACAAAAATATATGTACAGTTTGAATGTGTAATTTCTGATTGATCGCTCCACGAGTAAACGCGCGACTACTTGTTCTCTTCCTCCACGTCGGCGTCGATCAACACAATTTGCAATTTGTCCAATTTCTTCCAGATAACCTCTCCGCGGGCCTGAGCATTATAGTCTAGGTATGCGTAGTTAGGCTACCTTGGATCATATACGAAAAGAAACCACACGATTTAAATGCCACGATAAAACAATGCCAAACCGAAATGGAGACATGCTGCCTAATCTACGGCAAGCTGGGTCAAGCTATAGATAACAATCAATCGATATCAAGGTTGTTTTAGTGTTGTTCGTCATTGAAAATTCCGATATCACTCAGTTAAATGCAACTAAAAATGTGCCAACGTTCTTAATAGATCTTTGCGCGGTCAGAAGCAAAATGGTGACACTCTGAACTGTTATCACTCATAACAATTAACACGAGGTTATCTATCGTAGTGAAACATGCTTGCCATAATTGTTTGCAGCATTGGTAGGTGATAATCATACAAATGACCGCTGTAGTTTGGTAGTTTGGCGTCGAACATAGTCGAAGTTGTTCAATTGGTATGTATGTACCCCTCGCAGTCACAACTAGTCTCGCTTAACCGACTGTCGGTCGACTGCGGAACTACGCCGAGAAGACAGTCTGGCCACATTTGCCGGTTTTTGTTTGGTATCCGCGTGATCTATGCAATGCTGCCACCTCACGGACACTGCCGTAATATATTTTTTATAAACAACTGCAAATTTGTATTTCTATTTATAATGTGTTAATATAAGTTTAATTCTGAATAGTTTTTTTTTTATAATACAGCATTATTTGATAAAAAGGTATCCTTGTTTAATTTGTATGCTATCCGTGTGGGGCTAGACAATGCTGTCACCTCACGGATACTGGTTAATCCTGCCGTAATTCTTATTTTATAAACAACTGTAAATTTTAATTTTTACTTACTTACTTACTTAAGCCTTTTCGCTCGCTCGGAGCATAGGCCATCGACTAAGGAACGCCACTGTTTTCTGTCTGTGGCCATATTCTCCATTTCTTTCCTGGTCTACCCCATCTCTTTTGTATATTTTTCTGTGTCTCTCTGCCATGTGTTTCGTGGCCTACCTCTTCTCCTCTTCCCTAGGGGGTTCCATGTGATGGCTTGACGGGTGATTGTTTCTGGTGGTTTCCTTAGTGTATGTCCTATCCACCTCCATTTTCTCTTCTTTATTTCATTTTCTATGTGTAGTTGCTTGGTTGTTTTCCAGAGTGTGGTGTTGGGTACCTTGTCTGTCCACTTCAGGTGTAGTATTCTGCGCAGGCATTTGTTGATGAAGGGCTATATTCTCTTTAGTGTCTTCTGTGTGGTTCGCCATGTCTCCGATCCATAGAGTAGAACTGCCTTGACATTTGAGTTGAATATTGTCAGCGTGGTGTTAATTTTGATGTGTTTTGCTCTCCAAATTTTTCTCAACATGATGAATGCCACTCTTGCTTATTGTATTCTTGCTTTGACATCTTCTTCTGTGCCTCCATTTTTGTTGATTGTGCTGCCCAGGTATGTGAATGAATCTGTCTCTTCCAGTGGCTCTCCGTTCAATGTAATGGGGTTGTTGTTCTTTGTGTTGGCTTTCATAATCTTTGTCTTGCTTCCGTTGATGTTGAGTCCTAGCTGTATTGATACGGTGTTTAGCTTCTCTGTTTTTTCCTGCATCTGTTTGTGGCTGTGTGAGAGGAGAGCGAGGTCATCCGCAAAGTTCAGATCCTCCAACTGGCTTCAAGGTGTCCACTGGATCCCATGTCTTCTATTTTTTCATGATCCAGTCTAAGGCGAGCAGGAATAGGAACGGCGACAGAAGACATCCTTGCCTCACTCCTGTCTTCACCATGAATGAGTCTGTTAGTTGTCCTGCATGAACGACCCTGCATGCCATATCTTCGTAACTATTTCTTATCAGAGATAAAAAATTCTCCGGTATCCCGTAGTGCTGTAGAAGCTTCCACAGCGTATCTCTGTCGAGGCTATCAAATGCCTTCTCGTAGTCTACACAGTTTATGTACAGGGATGAGTCCCATTCCATGGATTGTTCAACAATGATTCGCAATGTTGCTATTTGGTCGGTGCATGATCTGTCTTTACGGAAGCCAGCTTGGTGGTCTCTGAGCTTGGCATCTACCCCTGTCTTCAGCCTGTCCAAGATTACTCTGTTGAGGACCTTTACGCTGTTCTTGACTGCTCTGTTTGCCTCTGTATATTCTTCCTGTGCTGCTGCTTTTGCTGCTCTCGTTCGGCTGTTGTTAACTGCACCTTTCTTTTCCTCCCTCACTTGCACTTTGTTGACAGTGCTTGCAGAAATCCAGTCTTTTTGTTGGTATTTCTTCTTTCCCAGAAGTTCGCTGCATGTGCTGGTCCACATCTCCTTGATCTGTTGCCATTGTGTGTCTATGTCCATGTTTCCTTCGTCAAGGATATCTTGTAGGGCTTCGTATTTGTTTCTGACTGCAAGTCGGAAGGTCTCTGTTGTCACCCTGTCCTTTAAGAAGTCCACATTGTACTGCATTCTGGTGCTTCTCTTGACTTCTCTCTTGTTTAGCTTCATCTTCATTCTGGCCAGCACTAGATGGTGGTCTGAGGCTGCATTTGCCCCTCTCTGCACTCTCACATCCTGCATTGATCTTCTGAATTTCCGTCCTATGCAGATATGGTTTATTTGATTTTCTGTTCTGTGTTCCGGTGATACCCAGGTTGCCTTGTGAATCCTGCGATGCGGGAACACGCTGCCTCCAATGATCATATTGTTAAATGCACAAAAGTCAGCCAACATCTAGCCATTTTCATTCATTCTGCCAAGTCCCTGACTGCCCATGACTTCTTCGTACCCGCTGTTGTCTGATCCGATTTTGGCGTTCAAGTATTGTCATGTCCTTCTCCTTCAGTTTGTCACACAACGTCTGCAGTTTGTTATAAAAGTCTTCTTTTGTTTCTTCATCCTTGTCGTTTGTGGGTGCGTAGCACTGAATGATGTTGAGCTTGATGTTTTCTTTCTTTGTTTTGAACGAGGCGTAGATGATCCTTGGTCCCGTTGCTTCCCAGTTAATGAGAGCATTCTGTGCCTCGTGTGACAACATGAGTGCCACGCCTTCTGTATGATGTGCATCTTCCTCTTCATGCCCCGAGTAGAGAATCATTTCTCCTGTATTCAGTCTGACTTGCCCTGACTGTGTCCACCTCGTTTCACATAGCCCTAGTACTGTGATGTTGTAGGCCCGTCGTTTCCTTGCTATTTGTGCTGCTTTGTTTGTTTCGAACATGGTTCTCACATTCCATGTTCCGATTTTCGAGATTTTCTTGGAAGATAAGAAGGGTATCGGCGATGTAGCTTCCTTACGGCTTTCACTGCATGGCGTCATACTCTCCCCAGGAGGCCCTCCCTCTCCCAAGTTCAGTAGGGTTCCTTTGGTCGATGTTTTCGTAGCAATCTGTTTTTTACGGGAAAGGGTTATTAGCCCTTTGCCCAACCCTCCTCTTTTCTCAGCCGGGCTTGGGACCGTCCATGGCAGAGTTGAATTTTTACTTACTTTTGTGTTAATATAAGTTCAATGTTGAATACTTTTCATATGATATTATTGTCTTGTAAAAGGGTATCGTTGTTTTAATTTTTATTTCATAGTTGGCCTGAGAGCCAATCATCGTCTCTACCCTAATCTGGGGTAAGGCTACCCGGATGTAGAAACTTAAGACCCATTAATTCCCCAGGCGGAGATGAGGGGCTTAAAAGTGCTGCCACCTCACGGAGTCTGGGTAACCGAGGCTAAGTCACAACAGGCCAAAAGGCGCTTGGTCGCCAACTTTATGAAGTTTCCTCGTAGACGTAAACACTGAACGGACCAGAGAACATCCAACATAATTACCGACGTGAGCACGTTCGAAAATGACAATGACGTCACCACGTGACGTGTGTGTTTTGTGCGACCTTGTGCGCGTGTCCGTTTAGGACTATTCATTGGTTCCGTTCTTACATTGCAATCGCATGGTTGCGTAATAACTTTCGAAATACGACCGGATCATGACATATCTCTGCCAGCGGTTACTTGGCGTGGGGGCGCGCACTTTGAAAGAAACGCGCGTTCGTCGACCGCGCTTGTCGACGATCGCGCCCGTCTGGACCCGCCCGATCTGTTCCTGCGCGTGCGTAGACGACCTCCTCTTCAGGCAACTTTTCGACAACTTCACGTACACCTACACGTACCTCCTGGCCGACAACAAGTCGAAGAAAGCCGTCATCATCGACCCCGTCGTCGATCTCGTCCAGCGAGATCTGCGCATCATCCGGGACTTCAACCTGGAGCTGCGCTACGCGCTGAACACGCACGTGCACGCCGATCACGTGACCGGATCCGGCGTGCTGAAGCAGCGCATCCCGACGTGCCAGAGTGTCATCTCGGCCGCCAGCGAGGCGAAGGCCAGCGTCCACGTCGCAGACGGCGACGTCCTCAGATTCGGCGCGTTCAACTTGGAAGTCCGCGCAACGCCGGGCCACACGACCGGCTGCCTGACGTTTGTGCTCCACGGGTGCCGGTTAGCTTTCACTGGAGACGCCTTGCTCATACGCGGGTGCGGGCGGACTGACTTCCCGCAGGGCAGCGCCGAAACGTTGTACAGGTCCGTGCACGAGAAGATCTTCTCGTTGCCGGAAAACTTCTTGTTGTACCCCGGCCACGACTACACGGGGCAGACCGTGACGACTGTGGCCGAGGAGAAAGCGATGAACCGACGACTCAACGAGGACCTCAGGGGCTTCACGAAGATCATGAACAACCTGAAACTGCCCATGCCAAAGGAATTCGCCAAGACACTGCCGGTGAACATGGAGTGTGGTGTGTTTGACGAGTAGATTCGACACTTCGATCATCGCGTGGCTGTTGGGCCAACGAACGAGCATGGGTGCCGCCTGGCCGGACAAACGCGAGGGTTTGTTGGATGGCCCAGAAAAAACAAGATGGTTTATTGGATGGCCCGACAAACAAGAAGATTTGTTGCATGACCCAACAAGTTGGAGGAAGGGTTATTGTATGACCCGACATACAAGAAGAGTTGTGGTATGACCCGACATACAAGAACAGTTATTGTATGGCCCGACATACAAGAAGGGTTATTGTATGGCCCGACATACAAGAAGGGTTATTGTATGACCCGACATACAAGAAGGGTTATTGTATGACCCGACAAACAAGAAGGGTTATTGTATGACCCGACATACAAGAAGAGTTGTTGTATGACCCGACATACAAGAAGAGTTGTTGTATGACCCGACATACAAGAAGGGTTATTATATGACCCGACATACAAGAAGGGTTGTTGTATGACCCGACATACAAGAAGGGTTATTGTATGACCCGACAAACAAGAAGGGTTATTGTATGGCCGACAAACAAGAAGGGTTATTGTATGACCCGACATACAAGAAGAGTTGTTGTATGACCCGACATACAAGAAGGGTTGTTGTATGACCCGACATACAAGAAGGGTTATTGTATGACCCGACATACAAGAAGGGTTGTTGTATGACCCGACATACAAGAAGGGTTATTGTATGACCCAACATACAAGAAGGGTTGTTGTATGACCCGACATACAAGAAGAGTTGTTGTATGACCCGACATACAAGAAGGGTTATTGTATGACCCGACATACAAGAAGAGTTGTTGTATGACCCGATATACAAGAAGGGTTATTGTATGACCCGACATACAAGAAGGGTTATTGTATGACCCGACATACAAGAAGGGTTATTGTATGACCCGACATACAAGAAGGGTTATTTTATGGCCCGACATACAAGAAGAGTTGTTGTATGACCCGACAAACAAGAAGGGTTATTGTATGACCCGACATACAAGAAGAGTTGTTGTATGACCCGACATACAAGAAGGGTTATTGTATGACCCGACATACAAGAAGGGTTATTGTATGACCCGACATACAAGAAGGGTTATTGTATGACCCGACAAACAAGAAGGGTTATTGTATGGCCGACAAACAAGAAGGGTTATTGTATGACCCGACATACAAGAAGGGTTGTTGTATGACCCGACATACAAGAAGGGTTGTTGTATGACCCGACATACAAGAAGGGTTATTGTATGACCCGACATACAAGAAGGGTTATTGTATGACCCGACAAACAAGAAGGGTTATTGTATGGCCGACAAACAAGAAGAGTTGTTGTATGACCCGACATACAAGAAGGGTTATTGTATGACCCGACATACAAGAAGGGTTGTTGTATGACCCGACATACAAGAAGGGTTGTTGCATGACCCGACATACAAGAAGGGTTGTTGTATGACCCGACATACAAGAAGGGTTATTGTATGACCCGACATACAAGAAGAGTTGTTGTATGACCCGACATACAAGAAGAGTTGTTGTATGACCCGACATACAAGAAGGGTTATTGTATGACCCGACATACAAGAAGGGTTGTTGTATGACCCGACATACAAGAAGAGTTGTTGTATGCCCGACATACAAGAAGGGTTGTTGCATGACCCGACAAGTAGGAAAGGGTACTGTATAGCCCAACAAACAAGGGTTGTTGCATGTCCGACAAACTACGTTGCCTTTCTAATGTGTCATTGACCACCCATTGCAGTAAGAGTCGGCCATGTTGCACAAAGCAGAATAAAGCCAACACTGACGAAAGTAGCATATATTCAACAAAACACCACAGAACAAAATGAGTTGTGGTTTTACCCATATCTTATATTGCACATTGTTGTCAACGACTGACGAACAACCCGTGCCACAATTTGGCTAAAATAGTTTATCTGTAGATTACATACTCTGAAATGCATATGTTTAAATAATAAATGCTGTTAAGTAAAATGTAACGTCGCTTGTATGTGGAAAGTGATATTTGCATTAATGCAGGTCGTAATCATTATGCAGCCATAGTTAGTGTTCCGTGGTTGGGCAAAACCTCCCAGCATGCGGTTTCCAGATCAGTCTGTCTTGCGCTATCCTCCGCCAGATGGAGCCCTTGCAGTTGTCGTCTAGTTCGTCTCTCCAATGTTTCGCCGGTCGGTCTTCCTCGACATCGTTTCCCTTCGTAAGTTTTCCAGGCGGCGATATTCGATTACTGATATATATATATATATATATATATATATATATATATATATATATATATATACACACTTATATATATATACACACACACACATATGTATATATATATATATATATATATATATATATATATAATATATATATATATATATGTATATATATATATGTATATATGTATATGTATATGTATATGTATATGTATATGTATATGTATATGTATATGTATATGTATATGTATATGTATATGTATATGTATATGTATATGTATATGTATATGTATATGTATATGTATATGTATATGTATATGTATATGTATATGTATATGTATATGTGTATATGTATATGTATATATACACACACACACACACACACACACACACACACACACACACACACACACACACACACACACACACACACACACACACACACACACACACACACACACACACACACACACACACACACACACACACACACACACACACACACACACACACACACACACACACACACACACACACACACACACACACATCTAACCGATGGACACTGCGTATCTGGAAGGGTATACCATCTGGGAGAGGATAGCGCAAGATAGGCCGAGGTGAAAACAGCATGCTGAGGCCTGAGATATCAATCAGAAATTGCACATTAAAATAGTATATATCTTTGTAAGAAGGCTCACATTCTGCCAACAGTATTTTTCATCAACAAAAATCATGCTCCATTTGATCCTCCCTAAATGAGAAGTGTAACAGTGGCGCCACGTCACGGAGTTTGGATAATCGAGATCCACCATCGTCATCGAAAAACAACTTCCGGTCGCTAGGTGGTGCTCAATGTATTTGAGAATTGGAGTGTCGTCAGCGTTAGATTTCTCGACAACACGTTGAAAAAAACATATTTTCTTCAGATTTTGACAACGCCCAGTTGAACAATGGGTAACGTGGTGTACGTTGGATATTTGAGCTTATAAAACACTACATCTAACTCATACTATGGCGTCAGCGGCTTCGCCAGGAGACGAAGGCGGTGCCAGTGGTGGCGGCTCAGACAAGGCTGAGCCTGGCACCTCGGCTGACAACAGTTCGACTGGAGCCTTCGAATGCAACATATGTCTGGATACAGCAAAAGATGCCGTTGTTAGCATGTGTGGACACCTATTCTGGTAAGGACCATTGCGTTGTTATAACATCATTAATTCATTTCGTAACCGTACTCAAGACTAACGTGACACAACTGTGAGTGACGGTCGACCAAACCTGAAACCAAGCCTGGTCTGGACCAAGGTGGCAAGGGCATATCCACCACAGGCTGGGGGAGGGTCAGACCAGTGACAGCTTCAAATAGAATGATACCCCAATGGCATAACAGGGCACTTATGCAGAAGTCGGACCCACCTCAGTTTTGCCATCATAACTGTATCTTTGCCAACATTTGATACTTTATTTTTTTAATTAAATCAGTTATAATCATCTTGCGCATACTTGTGTTTTATAAACAGCGCATCTTGGCATACTTTTGAGGTCGAAAAGACAGCGCGATTTGTGCCAGTCGCAAGCGCAGCGGTGCATGTGTTACTGCACTGTGCACATGGAATGAGCGATAACCAATTTTTTTATGCCGATCGTGCTGTCTTTTCGACCTGAATAGTCTGCTAAGACACGCTGTTTATAAAACATAAATATGCGCAAGATTATGTTAAATGATTGAATTAACCAAATACAGTATCAAATGTTGGCAAGCATACGGTTATGATAGCAAAACTGAGGTGGGTCCTACTTCTACATAAGTGCCCATAACAGTTATGCCGTAAACTCGACATAAATAAGCCAATGTCACAGGGCGTGAGCAGATAGCACTTCCCAGACGCATCACGGCCGCAAAGGCGATGTGCGGTGATTTTCAAATATATGTGTTTTTTATTTCGACTTTGCAATGCACATGCAAGACATCACCTTTGTAGTCGTGATGCATCTGGGGAGCGCTAACTGCTCACAGCCTGTGACATTGGCTTATTTAATTGCTCTAAAACACAATTAAAAAAATATCTGCCTTCTTTTTAGTGGAAGTGATGACAATTGAAACACATATACATAAAAACGATTAAGATTACCTCTTTTTTATGCAAATGTGACAGTATTAAGTATAACTACAAGTCTTTGTGTACTAATAGTAATAAATATTGGGAATTATGGGAAATGCCATACCAAACACGACAGCTAGTGCCCCAGCCTGTAAATATGAAACCTGTACATAATTAGGGCCTAAGTATATATATATATATATATTATAATGTGTGTGTGGATGTGTCCATGTTTCAGATATTATATATATATATATATATATAATGTATGGTTGTGTCCATGTTTCAGTTGGCCATGCTTACACCAGTGGCTGGAGACGAGGCCTAACAGACAGTTATGTCCAGTGTGTAAGGCAGGGATCAGCAAAGACAAAGTCATCCCTCTGTATGGACGTGGCAGCACCAACCAGCAAGACCCGAGGTTTGTATTATAATGATTGACTTTGTTATTAGCTAACCGACACAATGCAGTTTATGATTACAAGAAAATTCATCTATTTGTAAATGAAGTTAATTAGCAAAAGTCACAGTATCTAAATAGTTTAATGTTGACCACCTTGTTCGTCAATTCGAAAATAGATTAAACACACCCTTTGCAAGATTGTATATACAAATTTGTCAGTTTTGATTATTATGTTCATTGATATTCATCTCAGCTCGTTCAGATCTTAAAGCGGTTATTAAAAGTACAAACAATTCATTGGTCAGGGTGCTAGAAATCTGTTACGCACGTGTACTCTGCAGTGTACACACACACGCACATACACACTCACACACACATACACACACACATACAAGCATACATACACGCACACACTGTACAAGTGGCCTTGCTGGTATTTAACTATATTAATTTTAAATGTGCTTTTTTTCTTCACAGGGACAAAATTCCACCACGACCACAAGGGCAAAGATCAGAACCGGAAACTAACACAGTAAGCTGAATTAGCTGATTGAGTTTGTACTGAAGTTTGTACCTGTACTGTCATTTCTTCCTTTGATTGGTTTGTGTTATCCCAAAGATTTGAAGCTAGTGAACAGTAATTTCTCTGTTAGTAGCATGGCTGGTGTAAATTAAAAAAGAATTAGAATTGATTAATTCAATTTTAATTCAGTTCCAATTAGAACGGGAATTGGAACAAAATTACTTGAATTTAAATTGAAAGATTTTTTTTTAAAGTCAAATGAATTATAAAAAAAATTATATATAAATGTAACTGTCAGCTATTTGAAATGGAAAATATACCATACAACACTTGTGCAAAACATTTATTTCAAAAGACAACTAAGTTGATTGTACCGAGTACAGAATTGCATTCATCAAAAAGTAATTTATTTTTGTTATGTGAAGTGAGATGGCAGCATCATGTTTAGCAACCATGAACTGGAAGATGTTGGGATGGTGTTTCTCCACCATTTTCGCAAACTTGGAAATCTATCCCTCAACATGGTTGTTTGTTCATTTGTCAGTTTCAGTGTAAACATTGCACATGATGTTTTAATCATCACCAAGCCATGTCTCCACAAAGTACTTGTTTAAAATTATCACTTGACTTTGTGGAAATTCCTCAGTGGGATACACAATATCAAAGCTGTCTGGGACACCCCTCATGGACATCAGCTGGATGGAGATGAAATAGTTAATGGTCCCTTATCTTGTTACATTGTAAAATGGAGAAATAGAAAAGTAGCTATAACAGGACTAGTTCAACTGTCAAACTTAATTAGTAGCTATAACGGGAAGTAGCTATAATGGGAAGTAGCTATAACGGGAAGACACCATACTACCCAGGTACCACAAACCAGGATATTTCCAAACAGTTAAAAGTGTAACTAGTTAAAATCCAAAGATTACCAGTGCAGACATAAACCCAGTGAAGACTGACAACACTTGTAGATTATAACCAGAATGTGACAACCATCATTTTATTTTTCATTTATATAAATATTGTCAGAAATGTTATATGTTACCCAGCCAATACTACCTAGTAGCCACTCAATCAGTTCGTTACACCTTGCCTGTGTTGACGTTTAAACACTGGTTCAGTGGTTGATGCATTGAAATATTCTGAGTTAATTGTTTATCTTATTTCTGCACGCTTCATTACACTATGTGTTAGTGAGTCAAAGCCATTTTGATGTGCTGATCTAGTGTTTCAACAAAATTACAATACCACGCTGTATCATCCCGCCTGTATGCACATTAATTGTATAATTTTACGGTTAACTTTTTATATATGAATTAGAGCGAGAATTTGAATTGACTGGTTATATGGAATTGGGATGGGAAAAATTGAATTGAAAGACACTGAATAGGGAAATAATTTATTGAAATATATTGAATTGAATTGAAAAAAATGAATTGGAACAGGAATTGGAATTGATTGACTGGAAATGACCCCAGCTCTGGCTAGTAAGTAGGAGCCTAAACAGTGTGATTAAAGTCCAGCTACACATATATTTTGTTGTGTATTAAATATATTTATACAATCAAAGCAGAAACAATTAAATAAACTGTTTCTGTGTGTTTATAGACGTTTCGGTACCTAAATTATTACGGCCTTTTGAAGGGCTTTTGAAACCGTTTTTTCACGTTATATCGATGTGTATGTGTTCGCAATGTGATTCTACATCACTTCCGGTACAAAGAAGTCAGATTTAATTGCTTTAATTAGTGTTTTAGGACAATTTTAACACGCCGAGTCGAAGTAAACAACGCGATGTCACCGCTGCAAATATGGCGCGGGCTGTAGGCACCTCCCAGAGGCACCAGAACCGCGCAGGTGCTAGCTGTTTAAATTGTTCTAAAACACAAATTAAATTTTTTTAATTTTTATTCTTTATACCGGAAGTGATGTAGAATCACATTGCGAACACATACACATCGATATAAGGTTAAAAAAATGGGTTTAAAAGGCCGTGATAATTTAGGCCAGCTAAGTATAAGATTACCGACGTTTCTATTAGTTACAGTATATTCCACTGCTCTTGGATTATTCGCACGTGTAATATTTCTGTTGCAGAATTTTCCCGGGTTTGGATTTGCAGATGCAGGCTTTCAGATGTCTTTTGGAATTGGAGCATTTCCGTTTGGCTTCTTTGCTTCGACTTTTACAAATGGGAATAATTTAAACACAGGAAGACCTCCAGCACGTAAGTAGTTACAAAGCATGGCTTTATGCAGGATCAAATGTTTGACAGTCACACATTTTTTGGTGGACACCCTTTACAAATGTAATTTTTTTTTACCTGTAATGGACTACAAACACACATGACACCATTTACACTAATTTCTAAGGCATAACTGATAATATCTATGATTTTTTAAGACTTAATTTATTTACCCGTCCACACATATATTTCTAACAGGTTTTACCCATCCAAATGAAGTTTTCCATTTTAAGACTGTCAGTGCCCAGTGTATGGGGGAACCCGAATGTTAATAGGGTAGATTTGCTGAAATGCATGTTTTTTGGAATAAATGTCATAACTAAGAAGAAAATTACTAATAGTAAATTGCAAAGCTGGATAAGTTCAATGTATCTGTGACACTTGACAGGTGTTTGTTGTCAACAGAACATGTGTCCAGAGATAGCCAGAGCAGTGTAAATGCATCTTGAGATCACATGTATAACTGGATAATAAGCTTTTCTGATTTATACAGGCAGTTGTAGTGCCACACTTTAAATCAGTGTTAATTTTGATCGAATCCTTCAAAAAACTAGTAATATTTTCTGTATTTCTGTACATATTCATTGATACTACATGTTGTAATGCCATTATGATTTACCAAAATCACAAGACAGTTCACAGGAGTTCAGTGCTTCTTGGCCCATTTTTCAGTAATTATAAGCTGTTTTATTTTCACTGTACTACTAGAATATAGTAGTGTTGAAATAATAGTTTGAAAATAAGTTTCATTTTCGTAATAATGAAGTCAACACAAACAAAACAAACTGGTCCATGACAATACATAAGATGGCATGAGACTAGGGTTGGGTCAAAATGCACATTTTTGGATCAAATACAACTACAACTCAGTGAACTCACCCAAATCAAAAACAAATACACTGCCGTTTTGTATTCAGATACGTTTAAAATACATTGCCATTTTTGAAATTTGATTCAAATATAATTCAAATACATGGACTGTGTTTCCATTATAGTTCAAGTGCATCACAGTGGGTGGAATTTTGTTTAACCCTAACCTGACATACAACTTCAAAATTATGGCAAAATTGATTTCATAGAAGGTTGAAAAGAATTATTTGGTGAAAGGTGATTTGCAATAAAGGTAATGATGTGATCATGAAACAGAAATGTTGATACTAACAATGTATTTTAAAAAGTACTTGAAAGTATCAAATACTTTACAAATGCATTTGACTCCATGCCTGGTAAAGACAAAAGTTCATTAGTCCATTAAAATCTTTAGAATTGGTGAGGGTCACTGTCCCTACAAAGGCTTGATTGACTGCTGTAGTCAATTTTTTTATTCAAATACAAATATGTATTTTAACCCAACCCTGCATGAGACCAAACATAATCAGTTCTGATTATAATTTTTTTTAACATACTTTATTATTAAGTTATTAATATATTTTATTATTTATTTATTATTTTATCTATTTATTGCTGATACGTTTAGCTTATGAAGTAGGACTTTTAGAAGCTTTATTTAATTATCTATTTATTGTCATTTAACATTTCGTCTTCAATTGCTAGTTTTGCCAGTCTAACTAATTATTAATATTTTAAATATGTATGTGTTACAATGTATTTTATGTGCCTCTGAGCAGAAATCTTTCTGGATATATGGCGCTTTACAAATAAAAATTATTATAATGTTGTATGTAACTTATTTATTTTATTGAACTACAAACTAAGTGTGACCTATAATAATAAAATACAATATTTATATAACGCCATAATCACACGGTGCTCTAAGGCGCTTTATAGTATAATAATAATAATAAATCTACAGAGAAATTAAAACATTACAATATTTAGTTAAATCATTTAAAAGGTAAACAAAAATAGTCGTAAATTGAATTAGAGAGTAATTATTCATAGAAGGTTGAAAAGTAGAGTAAAAGTACAATTATATATAAGGATAGTAAACCTAAGAGGCATAGATGCAATAGATAATTAAGTAATATATTACATAAAGACTATCAAATAATAATAAACAAATAAATATATAGAATTAAGGGGAATAAAAATAGTAAGATTACGGATAAAATGTACATGCATGGCATTAAAATAAATGAACTAGTAAGAATAAAAATCAAATGCTATTAAAACGGTTGATAAGTCGATTTGTTGTCTACGTATTATTGCCGGAACAGAGATGTCATTAGTGACGTGTTGGTGTTTGTTCCAGCGGCCCCCGGCACTCCTCAGTTCCAGGAGGATCAGTTCCTCAACAAGATCTTCCTCTGGGTCGCGATGCTCTTCATATTCTGGCTCCTCATCGCATAGCCCCCCCCCCACCACCTGCGGGAGTTGCCGCCCGCTTACAGACCACAGTAGAACTCTTCAAAGCGACCACCCCTCAGAAACGACCACCCGTTGAAATTGATAACAGTCTGTTTGTTTTTTTGCCGAGTCTCCTGTGTAACTCATTCTGCAAGCCTGATTGGTAACAGTCCATAATGACTGAGTCGTAACTAAGAGGAAAATTACTATTTAGTAATAGTTTTGCAAAGTGGGATAAGTTCAGTGTATCTGTGACACTTGGAAGGTGTTTGCTGTCCACATGTGTCCAGACATAGCCACAATTAAATTAATTGGTTCTCAGTTGCCAGTGTTGGCAAATGTTCACTTTCAAGTATACTCACTTAATAATTATAGACCTTTGCTGCAGAGTTATTCCGATCGGATGTAATTTTATTTAAAATAATGTTGGTAATGATTATAGAAATTGGGTGTATGTGTACTTATTTCATTGAAAACTTTTCATGTTGGTAAATCTGGCACAGGTTATCCCTTTAAAGAGGCAGTGTTATGTTACTCCCAGTGGTGTTTGCTTCAAAGAGGTTCTACTGTAAAAGTAACATGTATACATTTGTGATGAACATATGGATGAAATGTCATGTATGAACTTGTATTTTATGTTGATTGGATGGATTATTTACAGGGCCGTGTAATTGGCTAGTCTCAGTTGTCACACGTTGTGTTGTGTTGTTTTCGACGATGTTCTTTCCGTCAGAAGCTCATTCTGTGTGTTTATGTAGTACCAGGGTCATGTGCTACAACATTTCACTTGTGGATATTTAACTATCTTTTTTTACAATTTCTTTAGTCTGATTTTGCCTTTTAGAATTTTGTCGGCGCCACTAAAACAGTGTTCTGATATTTAGAGAACACCCTTAACACCATGATGCGCCATAGGGACGCTTTTGCTGGAGTGCGACAGAAATGGCGTCTTATGTAATATTATGGGGACTTTTTAAATATGCCTTAAATTTCATGACAGGTTAAAGATGGATTTTTCCTAATGAGCTCATGATCTAAATGAAATGTTATCCAGTTAGCAGCGGTAGAAAACAGATCTAAAGAGGATGTGCTTTGACAGTGGTGCTTAATGTCGGGCCAACTTAAATCTGTGGGATCTTCATCTTGCCCGTTTTTGGGTTCTTGTATATTTTCGGGGTTTTCATGGACCCTTTCTGCATTGCATGGAATGTTGAAACTTAACAAGAAGTGGGAGCACATGTTCAGTGTCGACTTTAACACTTGGACATGTTGTTTTATGTCCTAGAGCTGTTGTGTTTTATCATTACCTTAAGTGCTAACTTTTCAATGAACAATCGGCTTTAATTACCCAGATGTTTAAAAAAAAACACTCTGGAAGCCTGTGTAATTATTTGTACAATAATACCGCTACACTTAAGCTACACATTTGTCTTGGAAAATCAAAATGTGTGAGCCTTCTAAATGATTAATTATACTAAGAAAGTAGATATGTTATCTACTTTGCATTTCTGCTAGATATTGACGTTGCGATGTACTCGGGTGTCTGTGACTATAAATTATAATAAAAGTCTGCATCAGTAACAGTGATGTAATGTGCAATATGGCCGTCTCTGTGAACAGTTGTCATCTTTCCAGTATTTTAGCGTTGAAGCAATTTTAAAATATTCGTTGAAAGCCTCAGAAAGGGTGTATGTGTATGTATAAACTGTTCTATTCAGTTGATTACTTGGGTTGGGTATGCAATGGAGTAGTGATTAGTACACGTGATCTCTCAGGCAAGACCTGCCGGGTTCAAACACACTTACAAGCCACGGTTGTTTGTCTTGCTAAACTAGCCCGGACTGATCCCCTAGGCAAAGTGCCAAAGCTAGCTGAGAGTAAAACAATTATTGACTTCATCAGTTGCGACTGCGTGAGCTGTGAGAACAGGGCAAATACCCCAATTTGAAGACGATTACATGACTGGTGGGTATCCCAGCATAATGACCCATTCACATCGTAAATATTGCATTACAGTTGGCAGAAATATGTTTATATTATGGTCACCTGGTTTGAACCATAAATCCAGTGAGGAATTATATTGGCTGAGCTTAAATTCTGAGTTTTGCTAAGGGATCAGCCAGGAATACTGGTGTCTGGTATTGACACAACCAGCAATGAACCTGGTGCATGAATTGGGTTCATATTCTCTGCTGTCATTGTGAACGTTGCACCCGTTGAATGAATGCTTGTATAGACAATGTTGGATATCTGTGTAAGAATTGTCTGCAGTAATTTCAACATAGCTGAATGTTTCCCAGAGAAGCAGAGAAGATGTTTGGTGAAGAAAGGCTTTCTGGGAGTGGTGTGTGATGTCTTGTGTGTGTAGGTCATGGTCAGTGTGTTGGATTGAAAGACTAGTTACTTACATATCATGCATAAAAGTACTTGAAATGCTGCAAAGTACCACAATACCAATCAGTATAGCGAACAATGCAGTCCACATTCATTGTGCTTTGCATTCACTGCCATTTGTGTTAGTAATGATTTTCCCATTTAGAATTATTGTTGTAATGATTGCTTAGCCAATTAAATTATCAGAATATTTTCTCATGTCATCACAATACAATGCTAAATTTCCTGTTAACATATATATTACTTGCATATTTATTGATAGATTTTTGGCAGACCAAAAAATCTACTAAACTTTTTGTCATTACTAAATTTCAAGACTAATTGGTTTGTCACTAATTGCAGAGTGGCCTATATATGTCACATGTCAATACTTACATTTTTTCTCAAAAATCTTGTATTTTCACAATTGTTTTATATTAATTAATGCATTATATTGTTTAACCAATTGCAATGCTATAGCTGCTTAGCTAGTAAATTCAATGTCACAATGTTTTGAAAACAGTCATTAAAAAACAAATTACAGTGGAACCTCTTTGCTAAGGGCGCTCAATGCTTGGGGAAAAGTGACATGAATAACAAGATGGCAATTTTAGTGAGTCTTGAGTCCCTATTCCTTAATGCTATGTTAAATTATTTGGGATGATTGAAGCGTACTGTAATTATAGATTGGATGTAGTACTGAGGCGACTACAGAATGAGGTTCCACTTTACATTTATTTAAATATATTATCATAACCATGTCAATTTTACCAACAAGTTTGTATGATACTGTATGCCAGCAGTCCTAGCCAATTGTTGTTTGGAATTAACAAATGTTTCCAGGTCGAAATTGTGTATGTATATTGTATATCATTGCCAATTATATTTGCAGTACTTCACCAAATGTGTAGTGGAATTAATATCGGCTGAACATGTCACGTCTTTATCTTAAACATTGCTGCTCTTAGAGCTGAATAAACCACTGATAAATGGATGTTCTATGCATTGTAAAGTAATTTATAGCTATATCATTTTACCTTAATAGAGACTATCTTCCCAAAGATAATATTTTAATTGTTTAGTTCACAGATATATACATGGGTAATCCATAAGGTCTCACACATGTATTATACTAGCTCGCCTGAGAAATTGGTCTTCTTGCAGCAGTGACAATATAATACTAACTAATTTATTTGTACTTAAGTTATTCACGTTGTATGAAGGTGTATCGGATTAGTAATACCTTGCATGGATGTCCATTTTATAATTGGAACATGATCACTATCACTAAAAAGAATAAGGAATGTGTTTACCATATTTATTTTAATATGCAGACTTTAAGGGTCAGTTTGGTCGTAACTCCTCCTAGGTGTCCAGTCTACAGTACTCGCCTCTTTCGTCTATACAAACACGGCTTTAGTGTGGACAAATTCAGCAAATTGAGTGTTGAACTTGAACCACTCACCAGGAGACACCACTTGTGTTGTTTGTTCTGGAAATATGTGAATCACCACAGCAAACCAGATATCAGATAAGTTGCATGTGCCTATATTGCGCACATAAGCCAAACATAGTTGATTAGATTCAAGATCTCTGCACAGAGGACTGTTCAGGGTGACGTGCTGTGGCTGATCACATAGAAACTGCCTAATCCATAGAATAAGTCATAAGATAGGATTAACCTCAAGGTTCAACAACTTCTTAATTAGAACATGTATAGACTATAGTATTAAAGGACGACGAAAAGTCCATGAATAGGACATGGATCATAGTTCCAGAAGTCTCTAAATGATTGGCAATTAAATTGAACAAAGTTAGTGTTGTGTCCCGTACTCCTCTTTTGGCTCGGTAATAAAACTGTAGGGGATCCATGCGATTGGCCACAGACTTAATCAGTTGATTACATACAAGTCTTTCCATACATTAATTTTAGCAACGATAGATGTAAGCGCCACTGGTC
This sequence comes from Oasisia sp. SBJ-2009, assembly GCA_964017155.1. Classification (NCBI taxonomy): domain Eukaryota; kingdom Metazoa; phylum Annelida; class Polychaeta; order Sabellida; family Siboglinidae; genus Oasisia; species Oasisia sp. SBJ-2009. The sequence goes on from OZ024865.1 coordinate 27,854,800, forward strand.
GAAAGTTATTAAATTCTCTGGCACCAAGTTTTTTGGCATCTACTCATAGTAGATGGTTTCCATGAGTATGGCATAGAAAATGTTTAAGAGCAATTGGAAAAATCTTGTGAAAAAGGACGCCTTGTTACCTCAGTTTTATAATTTCGGCGTAAATGCACGCTTTGTATTACAAAAACGTTCCCAGACGGGGAATCGAACCCCGGCCGCGGCGGTGAGAGCGCCGAATCCTAACCACTAGACCACCTGGGAGATCTGACTCAGTGGCCTTACAACGTAAGGATATTACTTTTACGTTTTTTTTTTAAACCTAAATGTGTTTTATTGTAATAAGTATGTTATTAATATATGGAGATGTTTTACTTTTAAAGGAATGGTTTGTTGTTTGCGTGTAATATAACCAGTGTCGTCTTACTGAAAATACGTTCCTGAACACCTCGCTGGTTCGTCTTTTTCCGCCAGGCGATATTTCAACACCTAGTGGAGAGGTGGTAAACTACCGAGTAGGAAATGTAGTCTTGTAACGCTTGTTCTGATTCGTCGAACGCTGCTTCGCCATGTTACTCTAGGTCATTGCCGAAAGGGTCTGTTGATGTGGTAAATATTATCACATTCCATGTAAAAATGTTTTAAATATGTGATAATTTATTCATCCATCAGAGGACAGCATGTCGGCAAGCAGTCAGGATAATTCGCAATGGCTTTCAGTGACTGAAGAGACGTTGTTTTTGCACGACGGCTTGATTCATGTGACAGATTTGATAGAGTTGCCTCACGATGTAAACACAGTTCACGAAGTTGACCACGAAGTGGTAACGTTTGACTCTAAGAGTCCCTCGGAGTTAAGCCAACGTTTAAAAACAGTATGCGGTACTCAGAACAACGCATATTCACGCCTCCTTGAGTACAGACTTAACGCACTTCGCGGGTTTTGGAATGCGCAACGACAACTTTCACTCGATGAACAGAAGGAAAAGGAAAGCCCCAGTCATGATGACATGCTGGCGTTGCTCAAGCGCCAGGGTCTATGGAAGGAACCAGAGCAGGCACCTTTCTCTACCCGCGTTAGCCTACTGCTCGTCCTACCATTGCTTCAGTCTCAAAGTCGAATTGATATCGGGCTATGTGGCATGACAGCGGAACTGTTGTTAAGTTGTTTACGAGATGTTCCTCCATTGAGTTTGACAAAAGAGCCAAGTGATTGCCTGAACGGGCTGGAGGCTCTGCTCTGTGTGTGGCTGGGAGAGAAGGACACATTTGGAGGGCAGCAGGGAATAGAAGATCAGCCACAGCGAGAAAATGTAGCATCTGCACTGGTTGCATTGACATGTGCAAGGTATTGTTAGCAAGAATGCTATCCCTCTTTAATTTGATACTCCTAGACTTAGAGCATATTAAATATTACATTTTATTCAAATACAGTACAATTATAAGTAATTAAGTATAGGACTGTTATAGAAATATTGTTGGTCAGAGTTATAAGCACCCATTATAACAATGTTTTTGATGTATAATAATAATGTATATGTTATATATATGTACATATATATATATATATGTATATATATATATATAATGCATATATATATATGCATGTATATATATAATGCATATATATATATATTATTATATATGTGCATGTATATATATATGTATATATATGAGGTTACATGTAACTATTGCACGATGATGATGCATTGCATCATCATCGTGCAATAGTTATTTGTTTGTGCCACATCATGCCCACATGTAGCCATGTTTGACATCTAGTTATTCATAATGATCTCTCATGAAGATCTTCAAAGTACTTAATGTTACAGTACACATACATGTACCCATGGCAGTTTTTAAAAGGTCTATATAAAAAACAAACGCAAAACTAAAGGTATGTTTTGTATGTTATAATCTTCTTGACTCACTGAAACGCTGATTTTAATTTAGTAATCAGTACAGTGTCACTTGGTAATTTACACAAATTTACATTACTCCATTTATATAATATGATTACTAATTACTTAATTGTGTCAACAATGTCTGCGATTTTTCCTGTTGTCTAAGACTTGATGTGCTGTCATCAATATCTGATTTATACATAAGCTGTATAAGTTCACAAAGTTGTCTTTTAAAGCAGCATTTAAGTGTGGCTGCTAAATGCCCAGTTTTACTGAAGATGCACCTACAAGTAGCCTGTACTCAGGTCTCTGTTGTCCTAAATCAGCAACTGATTGGTTCCACTTGTGCAATCAGGTGTCACCAAGCTGTTAGAGTACTGGTCTGCTGCCAATTGCAATTAGTGTGTTGCATTGTCTACATTGGTCTTCTCAATTGGGTCAGTTTCTGGGGGTCATCTCAGTGTGTGAACAATTCTAGTAAACTGAACTTGTGTAGTGAATTGATTTACAGTGCATAATTTCTATTTTAAAAAGAGCATAAAAGTGTTACGTAGTATTGAAGATGTCTACCTATTTATTAAGTAGTCAGTACTCTAAATATTGTCCTAAATGAGCAATTAATTGGTTCCACTTATTGTCACCAAGTTCTTGGAGTACTGATCATACTGTCAGATGCAATTAGTCTAATGGATTGTCTACAGTGATCTTCTCAATTGGGCAGTTTCTGGAGGGGGGGGGGGGGTATGTCTCAATGTGTGGTGGACTAGTGAACTGGCCTTGTGTATTGAATCAAAATTATTTTCTAGAGTCCTACAAACACTGTTTGTAGGAATTAGTTGATGAATACACCTTGGACCATTAGTGTGCAGGTGCCTACGAACAGGCTGGCCCGATCTACAAATGCTTATAATAATAATAATTTGCACGATTGTAACTGTAAGTGCATCACATCCAAGGCACCTAGGTCCACTTACATAATTCTGTGATTATAGAGCTACATTCACTCACCTCCATGCCGCAGTGCCCTCTGATCTACCCATTCACAATGTTTCGCATTGATAAGTAGAAATATAGTTATTTAAAGTTACCAACTTTTTCAGCGAACATATTTTGTGGGAAAACATTCCACAAATAGCGCTGTAAATATTGTGAAATTAAGATAAAATATTAAAATTAAGATCAAAAAAAAAAAAATTATGTTTGTAACAGTTGTGTGTGGTTTGTTGCTCAGTGGCTGGGTGTAAACTAGTCTTGTTTAACTGACTCGCTCATCTACGTAACCTCGCCTAGACGACAGTCTGGTCACTTAGCTCTGGGTTTTGGATGTTATCTGTGCGAGGGGCTAAAAAGTGCTGCCACCTCACGGAGCCTGGGAAATCCTGCCATAATTCATGCCTCATAAACAACTGCAAATTAGTATTTCTGTTTATTTTTGTGTGAATGTAAGTTTAATGTTGAATACTTTTAATACTATAGTATTACCTTTTAACTATATATCCTTATTTTAGTTTTATTTCATAGTTGACCAGAGAGCTAGTCAGTGTCTCTACCTTATGCTGGGGTAAGGCCGCCCTGGTGGCAACATTAGCAGAGCATAAATGAACCAGGTGGATTTAAGAGGCTAAAAAGATCTACCATCTCATGAACCCTGGATAATCAAGGCTAGGTATAAACAGGTGTTAATTGTACATACACAAAGTTTGAGATACTTTTCCGTATGCTTCTGATTCTCTTTCCGTGTCACTGATAGCTCCATAGGATTCGGAAAAGTATCTCAAACTTTACGTACAATTGATAATTTAACCGAATCCGGTAGCAACATTCATGTGGAGGTTTTAATAATAAGAAGAAGAAGAACATTTATGAAGCGCCATAAATCTAGAACTATCCATTCGGAGTACACGAATATATATACATGTGTCGTAGAATTATAATATTAAGTTTGTTAAGGAAAATAAAATGCCTAATATATGTATAAAATAATAGTAATAAATAATAAAATAAATAAGTTAGCTAAAGATAATTATTAAAATAAATGGTATTGATAATAAAATAATGAGTATGACATTTTGTAAAATTAATGTAAAACATGTAAAAGATAATAAATACATAAATATAAAATACACATTAAATAAACTGACAAGTGTCTACACTTCATACACAGCCCGGAATAGATGGGTTTTCAATAGTCTTTTAAATGTCACGAGGCAATAGGTTTTCTTCATCTCGGCAGGGAGAGAGTTCCACAGTCGTGGACCAGTTACTGAGAACATTCTATCACCATATCGGCTGCGAGATGGCGGCACGTAGAAGTCATTGTTTGTGGTTTTAATTGCACTCTGTGTTTGTGTTTAGGGGCCACCTGAAGACCTTCATCCACACGGCCCACCTTCTACAGAGCCTGCTGACCATGGGCTCAGTGCCTGTGGCCGACCTCCTCAGTCGACTGCTCCTGATGGAGGGAGGCCAGGGACAGCCGAGCTGCTTCCTGGGCAACAAACACGTGCTGTGCTGGGGCTACGAGGACATGTTGTCAGCCATGGAGAAGGACCGGATAGCGAAAGGAGTAGGAGATCACGAGAGAGGTGGGCTCACCTTGTCTGTCACCAAGGAAGTAGTTCTAGTAAAACTGGTATGGACATTGGACAACTGTAGCTAATAGTACGAAGGTTAATTTTGTTTGATTTGATTATCATGTTTAAGCAATAAATTCTAATGCGTATACAGATAAGTTAGGGAGTAATTCCTTTTCAGGGGATGTACCCTCCTGGGTATGCGTAAATAAGACGGTTTATTAATAAGATACACATTAAAAATGCACAAGGAATTGTTTTAGGTTGTGGTGTGAAGATTTTCAACCTCTGTATCATGTACATGTAGATATGTGTATCTATAAAATATATATGGTGCAGAAAAATGCACTAAGTTATTATATAAAATTAGACATATCATTTTATGTACTAATTTAATATATAATTTTAGATAATTATATATAATTATTATTAACTACATATAAATATATATTATAATAGTTGTATATAATTATGTTCATCAGAGTTCATCACTATCCATTCGTATGATTTAGTTATTTAGTTTTATCAAGTTTGGGCTGGGTTTCATTTGATGTGTCACTCTTCTGGTGGGTTAAGCAGAAAAAGATGCCTAAAAAGATGATATCAATATATTGGATTTTCCCGTTGTAGATGTAGAAATTGGCCGGAGCGTGACGTGCGACGGCAAGTTTTTGTTTATTACGAGCTCTTCCGGTCGAGGCTTGGTAAAAGTTGGCACCGGACTCCACGGAACTCTTAGGTAGGACTGGCTGCAGTGACAACTTGACTTACTTACTTATGCCTGTTTGCTCGCTGGGATCATAGGCCATCGACCAAGGAACGCCACCGTTTTCTGTCTGTGGCCATCCTCTCCATTTCTCTCCTGGTGTATCCCATCTCCTTTGTTTCTTTTTCCGTGTCTCTTTGCCAGGTGTTTTATTGTCTACGTCTTCTCCTCTTCCCTGGCGGGTTCCATGTGATAGCTTGACGGGTAATGGTTTCTGGTGGTTTCCTGAGTGTATGTCCTATCCACCTCCATTTTTTCATAACTTGACACTGGCACATTATACATACATCATGATATGTGTCACTGTCTTTGACAAATGTTCGTAAAAAACTGAGACGGAAGATGTTCCACCTGAGTTAGGAAAAGCAGCCTGACATGAATTAAGATGGAGATGTTCTGGAAACATTGAAATTAAGACATTGTTTCATAGGTATTTCCGAAGTTCCTAATGTTGTTACGTAACAGATTGTCATCCAGAAACATTGTTTACACAGATATTATACATTTGAGCTGTAATTAGTTAAGGTTTGTTTGCTGGTATTGTGTATTGTTTGGCTGTTGTTATGTGTACACCGAAGTATGTGCTTGCGCTGGATATGTGTACATGTTTGTAAGGATTATGATATGTTCTTGCACTGGTTATGTGTACATGCTTGTAAGGGTTCTGTTATGTGCCTGCAGGGGTTATGTGTATGTGCTTACAGGGGTCATGTGTATGTGCTTACAGGGGTTATTGTGTATGTGCTTACAGGGGTTATGTGTATGTGCTTCCAGGGGTTATGTGTATGTGCTTACAGGGATTATGTGTACGTGCTTACAGGGGTTATGTGTACGCCCGCAATGGTGATCTTCCCGCTGGCTGGGTCGCATGGAGTGACAGCGTACTTCTTCATCTCGCCCTCGACAACACGTCCGAGAACATGATTGACGTCCTTGACCCCAATACCCTACAGGTATGTTCTTTTTCACCCCAACACACTAGAGGTATGTTCTCTTTAATCGCAACTGTACATGTTTTGGGTTAGAAAAAGATTGGATATTGCATGTCATCATTCACTGTACATTTCCATTATAGTGTGGGAATTTCTGAGCAATGAGAAATCCCCTGAATGAATGAGGGTAAGAGGGAGGGGGAGAACTGATTGAGGAAGAAGAATTTGTTTTTATTCGAGCAGTATTTCAGACAATACGCACTGACTGACAATATATCCATGGCGAACAACTCAGAACAATACAAATATATAAAATCCTAACAAACATGGTAATAATGTATATAATTATATATATTTATATATTACATATATATATATATATATATATATATATACACATGTATATATAATATATATATTATATATATATATATACATTATTACAATGTGTGCTGGGATTTTATATATATATATATATATATATATATATATATATATATATATATACTGTATATATACTGTATATATGATAATACACCATAGGGTCAGGACTATCAAGGAGCCACCTTTTAAGAAATTTCATTTACAGAATCATTACGTCATCTAAAACAAATTCTTCAGAACAAAACACATTATGAACGTGCATGTGTGCAGCTTACACTGAGGATCACGTCCTGTATTTGCGTTGGCAGGTGGCGTACCACCTGAAGCAGCCGGTGGCGTACGAGGTGACGGAGGCATGGACGAGTGTGTGTCTGTGTGGGGACGGCATCTACTTCTACTGGCTCTGGTGCTCAGGGACGGCCGACGAGAAGAACACCAGGAAACATACGCTTCATCTCGAGACGTTTCAGCTCAACGTATGTCATTCACGTGTTTTAACAGAAGGATCTTTAATAGTTGAAATTTGTTACTTTTTAAATAGTAACTAAAAGGAGAGCTTTAAAGGCAATTTTTTATATAAATTAAACTATGCTAAAAATGCTAAGAACAAACCTGTATGATTATGATATTTGACCTGTTTCTGTCCCAGGAGAACAAAGAACAAACCTGTGTGATGATATTTTACCTGTTTCAGTCCCCAGAAGAACAAACCTGTGTGAAGATATTTTACCTATTTAAGTCCCCAGAAGAACAAATCTGTGATGATATTTTACCTGTTTCAGTCCCCAGAAGAACAAACCTGTGTGAAGATATTTTACCTATTTAAGTCCCCAGAAGAACAAATCTGTGATGATATTTTACCTGTTTCAGTCCCCAGAAGAACAAACCTGTGTGATGATATTTTACCTGTTTCAGTCCCCAGAAGAACAAACCTGTGTGATGATATTTTACCTGTTTAAGTCCCCAGAAGAACAAACCTGTGTGATGATATTTTACCTGTTTCAGTCCCCAGAAGAACAAGCCTGTGTGAAGATATTTTACCTATTTAAGTCCCCAGAAGAACAAACCTGTGTGATGATATTTTACCTGTTTAAGTCCCCAGAAGAACAAACCTGTGTGATGATATTTTACCTGTTTCAGTCCCCAGAAGAACAAGCCTGTGTGATGATATTTTACCTGTTTCAGTCCCCAGAAGAACAAACCTGTGATGATATTTTACCTGTTTCAGTCCCCAGAAGAACAAACCTGTGATGATATTTTACCTGTTTCAGTCCCCAGAAGAACAAATCTGTGATGATATTTTACCTGTTTCAGTTCCCAGAAGAACAAACCTGTGTGATGATATTTTACCTGTTTCAGTCCCCAGAAGAACAAACCTGTGTGATGATATTTTACCTGTTTAAGTCCCCAGAAGAACAAACCTGTGTGATGATATTTTACCTGTTTCAGTCCCCAGAAGAACAAACCTGTGTGATGATATGTTACCTGCCTGTCCCAGGAGAACAAAGAACAAACCTGTGTGATGATATTTTACCTGTTTCTGTCCCCCCAAAAAGAAACCTGTGTGATGATATTTTACCTGTTTCTGTCCCCAAAAGAACAAAGAACGAACCTGTGTGCTTATGATGTTTTACCTGTTTTTGTCCTCAGAAGAACAAACCTGTGTGATTTTGATATTTTACCTGTCTCTGTCCCCAGAAGAACAAAGAACAAACCTGTGTGATGATATTTTACCTATCTGTCCCAGGAGAACAATGAACAAACCTGTGTGATGATATTTTATCTGTCTCTGTCCCAGGAGAACAAACCGGTGATGATATGTTGCCTGTTTCTGTCCCCAGGAGAACAAAGAACAAACCTGTGATGGTATAATTAACTTACTTTGGAGCTTATTGTCGAAGCTGGGTACAACGTTTCGGTCCATCAGCTACGGGCCTTGATCACGTACTGGTGTCACGTGTGTTGCCTCAAATTTTGCCGGGATAATTTGATTGTAGATGGCAGGCAGATGGTATCCCTGGTCTCTGTTCATGGTAGGGGCTCTCTGTCTGGTGTATATGGCCTCCTTCGCTTTTCTCTTGTGCCAGTTGGATTCACGGGTCAGTATTTATATTTATTACTGTGATGATATGTTACCGGTCTGTCCAGGAGAACAAAGAACAAACCTGTGATGATATGTTACCTGTTTCTGTCCCCAAAGAACAAACCTGTGATGATATGTTACCTGTCTGTCCAGGAGAACAAGGACACAGTGGAGCCCCTCCACAGCTGTGTCATCCTACAGAAGAAGGAGGAGTCGGGTGCCAAGTGTTTCAACGAGTCCTTGTTGTCACGACTACGACCATACAACCGCGCCCCCGGACCCACGGCTACCCTAGTCGCCCTCACTGGCACCGAGAGCCCACCAATTGTACGCAAGGAAGACGGTCAGTATTGCTTGACTAAACAAATAATTTTAATTGTTATATTTATTTATTTTTTATTAATTAAACAGTGTATTTATATTTATATATTTTTATTTAGCTAATTTATTTTACTATTTTATATTATATCAATATATGTGTATTAAATTGAATATTTATATTCACTCGTATATTGTGCAGCACCATAGAATACTTATAGAATAGAATAATATAGAATATTATTTAGCTAATTTATTTTACTATTTTATATTATATCAGTATATGTGTATTACGTTGAATGTTTATATTGACTCGTATATTGTGTAGCGCCATAGAATATTTCTGTATAAATATGGTGCTATATAAATTAATAAACATTTACATTTACATTTCACCTGTTGGTGGTTCAAGGGTTAATGGTCTGACATATTGCACAGTTTGGGGAGTAAAATGCTGAGTTATGTAGTGTGACGTTAGTCGTGGTTTTGGAATGGTCTCGTACTCGCATGGTGTCATGTAAATAACATTGAGAATGCTGGCAATCCCCGCAATGTTTTCCACAACATATGTCACATTTCTGCCCCTCATGCATTTCCAAAAAAACACATTTTCCAAGCCGACACTTTGTCAATTTAATGTTAATTTACCAACACTGACAGCTCCAGTTTAATGTCAGTTAAATTTTTTTTTAATCAAATTTGTGATTTCGGGGTTGTCAGTATATTGCATAATACATAAGTACATGCATATTGTAGAGTTATTACATTTTTGGAGGGCAAAATATGACGTTTGATGGATGATAGTTTGACCTGCCTGTGTTTGTCTTTAGCCAGCACAAGCTGTGGCATACCACTCAAGACTTTACTGCGGACACCGATATACTGCGATGGTAGCACGCTGGTGATGCTGACCCCACAGCCAGGGGGCGCTAGTGCAGGGGGCAGCGGAATGGCACGGTCGCTCTTCAGTACATCGAACAATATAGCAGGTTTCAAATGTAAGTGCGTCGCTCATCAATAGGTCATAGGTCAAAATTTAATTATAACTCTAAAAATGTACGTAATATGTTGAGGTTAATAATTATTTTAATTTAGTAAGAAATTCAGTTGCTTTGGAGTATAACTTTTTAAATGTATGACGTTTCGACCTACCAGCTATATGGCTTGGTCATGTACATTTACTATCTACAATCAAATTATCCCCCCGAAATCTGAGCCATCCCATGTGACAACAGTATGTGACCAAGACCTATAGATGATGGGTTGAAATGTCATATGTTTCAAAAGTTATGATTTTAACAAAATCTTGGAGGCATGAACAATATAGTCCATAATTATTTCAATGTTAAGTTGTATGTATCTTAACCATACTTTTATATTCACATCTGAACCATAAATTCTCTTCAGAACTAACGGAACACGTAAGAACGAAATGTGTTAAGTTTGGGACGATGCACATTGATTCACCTGCAGTGGTGTTCAATGTGTCTCTGTTGTGTCAACTAATATGTTTGCTATGTTGACCTAAAGTTCAAAGATACATGCATCGTCACTCAAAGGCATCCTGACTGTTACTGTTATTGTTATCATTGTAGCCGTGGCAACGAACCTGTGCTTCAGTGTTGATAAAGGTCAGCTGCTGACCCGCGTTGACCTGGCAGACGCCCCTAACTGCGCCCTCGCCAAGGGTGCTTCCGTTGCAGTTCTCGGTAATGTTGTTTACTGTTTATAGCGATAACATCAACTAAGAACTTGACTTTTTTGTCTCTGTTATTTGTTGTTGTTATTATTTTACCATTTATATGTCACAATTCAACCTGTCATGTACTATGTCATGACGTGGGAACAGAATCTCATCATCCTGTGATGCTATACAACTACATATGTATTTCTGTCATGTCAGCCTGTGTCAGTATGCGTCACACCATGTCATTCTGTGTCATATGAGTCAGCCTGTGACACAGATAGACATGTCAAGTTGCGTCGTTGTGTAATAATAACCTGCGTAATTATATGTGAACTGGTGTTGATGTAATCTCTGTTGATTTATATTGATCAGCCTTAGTCCACTGTGGTATTTGACTTACTATGTATGTGTTAAGACATGACAAATAATATAATAATAATATGACAATTTATACAGCCTAAACTGCTCAAAGGCCCTTTACAAGTTCGATCATTAAAACAAGCAATAAATACTACCGGAGGTAATAGAAAATATATAAGATTGTTTAAATTAGTCATCAATACTAAAATAAAAAAATGCAGTATTTTTCAAACTATTGCAAAATTAAACCTAAATTCCTATGATAAATTAAAAAAATATTTTTAAAATAAACACCTTATTATTGAAATATGCAATACAAATATAAAATTTAATAAATAACTAAAATTAATCTAAAATGCCTTTCTAAACAAGTATGTTTTTAATCGTCTCAGGAATGCATCCTTTGATGTAGCCAGGCGTATGGAGACAGGGATATGTCGATGTGTAGACTACAACACTGTGTACGTGTAATAGACTTTGTTACAATGCCGTGTAAGTCATTACGCTTTCTCTGCCAGGCGTGTGTTACGACCTGGCCAACAACATGATGTGGATGTGCAGCAACGACTGGGTGGACCAGTTCTATAACCCGGGCCACCAGGCCAAGCACCACATCCTGGCTCGACTGGGCCTTGGGCAGCACCCAGCTCCTGTCAAAGGTACGCTTACAGGGCCCTCAGATGACGCATCGGCACATCAACAACCGACAACCGACAGGTTCTGTACGGGGCCTTGAAAGTCTTGAAAAGCCTTGAATTTGATTGGACCAAATTCAAGACCTTGAAATCCATAAATTTTACAAAGTAGTCTTGAAAAGCCTTGAATTTAATTGTGGTCAGTAAAATATTGTTTTGACTCAATTGTTATGACGAATAACAGCCAGAAAAGGAAAAGCCTTTGCACAAAAATAAGTCATGTGCACATTGGGCAATCAGCGTTTCATTGCGGTTGGTGCCATTGTTTTCTTAGTCAAGTAAATTTTTTAATGTTAACTTCATTTACTGCGCTTAAAGTATATATGTCGTTAAGACAGCCTTGAATTTCTTTTTCAAATAGCCTTGAAAAGTCTTGAATAGCCTTGAATTTCAAATGTCCAAATGTGTACGGACCCTGCTTAGATCATCTGTTTCTAAACAACTTTTTGTTCCTAAAACTCAAATCAACTCCCTGTTATAATTATAATATATTATCTTCTGAAACTGTAGGCATCTTTTGTAAAGCATATTTGTTTGAAATTGCTTTTCCACCACAATTTGTTTGTGATTCCATGCTCCAATGACGATTTTTGCCTGTCACCATTTATGATTATGCCAAATGATTTTGTTTGTTGCGCCTCTGAACTTGAATTTTTTAAGCATATAGGCTTGTTGTGTTTTACAATTATTATCATTACTATATGTAGACTAAAATCTGTTTTCTTCCCACTAACCTTGGAACTAGGGATTTGTTCTGTAGCAACATCAAATCTTTGGGACATGTATCCTCATAATTCTGGCATCATTTAAACACTTACCTCTATGACCATGATTATCAGCCATAATTTCCTGGCATATCAATCCATCTGTTGAAATTGTGAGTACGGCTTATCGATTTTGAGACCGACCAACCCTGTTATCTTGATGCAGCTTGGTTCCAAGGATATACGTGCAATATTACTGTTTAATTATTCTTCCAACAGGATGTCATGACTGATATCATGATTTCTGGTTTACCCCTTTCAAACATTGTATATGCTAATTTGTATTGCAGTTACATTTGCATGTGTGTCCTGTGTTTGTGATTGACAGTGTTCTAAATAAATGTTCATCGTTCGTTCGTTCGTTCGTTCGTTCGTTCGTTCGTTCGTTCGTTCGTTCGTTCGTTCGTTCGTTCGTTCGTTCGTTCGTTCGTTCGTTCGTTCGTTCGTTCGTTCGTTCGTTCGTTCGTTCGTTCGTTCGTTCGTTCGTTCGTTCGTTCGTTCGTTCGTTCGTTCGTTCGTTCGTTCGTTCGTTCGTTCGTTCGTTCGTTCGTTCGTTCGTTCGTTCGTTCGTTCGTTCGTTCGTTCGTTCGTTCGTTCGTTCGTTCGTTCGTTCGTTCGTTCGTTCGTTCGTTCGTTCGTTCGTTCGTTCGTTCGTTCGTTCGTTCGTTCGTTCGTTCGTTCGTTCGTTCGTTCGTTCGTTCGTTCGTTCGTTCGTTCGTTCGTTCGTTCGTTCGTTCGTTCGTTCGTTCGTTCGTTCGTTCGTTCGTTCGTTCGTTCGTTCGTTCGTTCGTTCGTTCGTTCGTTATCACAAATTATGTGTATTTCTGTTACTGGAGTTAAACTTTGGAACACCCTCGATAATGCTGATGAGTTGTAAAAAATTTCATCATTTCAAAAAGTGTTTTACTGATAGACTGTTGAATAGTTATTTGAAAGAGTCCTAGACCATTTTGCCAACATAAATTAGATAACAAAATTAAACATTCAGATTGTTTATTGTTGTAAATTTCTTTCTTCAATAAATATCACAATGTCTTTTTTCTATTTAAATGTTGTATGGTTACACATATAAATAGTGTTGTCACACCTTCTATTGCACTGTTCAGATGCTTTATATGAATTTAAGCATATATAAGGGTAAACATGATTCAATTCAACAAACCGTTGTTCTGCTTGTTGCCCCCAGACAACCGTCTGCCAGTGAGTCAGGTGGTCCAGCAGCTGCTGCAGCACGTAGGCAGCACGTGTCTACATCAACTCAACAGTGACCTGCTCCACTCCAGTCTGGGTCGCTACCTCCTACAACAGGGCCCCGTTGACCTAGTCTATCTCACACGCCTCTGTGACATCATGGAGCGGGCCATCAAGGAACACGACGAACACATCGTCATATGCACTCTCATTGCACTACAGGTGTGTTCTCTTAACATGTGCACTCTCATTGCACTACAGGTGTGTCCTCTTAACATGTGCACTCTCATTGCACTACAGGTGTGTTCTCTTAACATGTGCACTCTCATTGCACTACAGGTGTGTCCTCTTAACATGTGCACTCTCATTGCACTACAGGTGTGTTCTCTTAACATGTGCACTCTCATTGCACTACAGGTGTGTTCTCTTAACATGTGCACTCTCATTGCACTACAGGTGTGTTCTCTTAACATGTGCACTCTCATTGCACTACAGGTGTGTTCTCTTAACATGTGCACTCTCATTGCACTACAGGTGTGTTCTCTTAACATGTGCACTCTCATTGCACTACAGGTGTGTTCTCTTAACATGTGCACTCTCATTGCACTACAGGTGTGTTCTCTTAACATGTGCACTCTCATTGCACTACAGGTGTGTTCTCTTAACATGTGCACTCTCATTGCACTACAGGTGTGTTCTCTTGTTATGTCAAAAATAGGTTGCAACGATTCATCTGTCTGGCCTTCATTTATTTTTGGACAATTTAGAATGTGGTTGCTAGTTGTAGTAAATACCTGTGTTAGTCAAATAGACTTTGATTGGTTCTGTTTCAGCTCTTGTTCCAAGTGAGTGTTTTCAAACTGGAGTCGGATGATGAGAAAACAGCAGTAGAAAGAGCGAGGTGAGCACACATTTGATTTATATATTTACAATTTAGATGAGGTGCAGAGTTAAGAAAGATGGAATAACTAAGAAACATGGGAAACAAATGCGAAGGAAAAGCAAGAGGTATAAACAGATGAATGTAGACAGAAACTGCTGATTGTGTGCACAGTTGAAGCTTATCAAACTGTGGACAAGTTCATTCATTCCCCATTGCTCTAGTTCACTCATCTGTATAAAGGAGTACCTGGCTACATACGTTAGTGGATATTTATGTATGTATAGACTTTAAATGCAGCGGGCTGGATGCTTCCAGAGAACACGAGATGGTGTTCGATAGAACATGTCAGCCAGAGAGTAAAGTGTGAAGCGACTGATCAATCCTGATGATTGGATACTGCACTATAATATAGGGGTCATATATTTGGGGACCTGTGGCATATTGCCCCCACGATTTTGGGGTTATAGTTGTACCAGTAATCTGTTCAGCAGCAGGTGGTGTGGTGATCAGTATGGCAAGTTGCAAAGGTACTTGTTTGTACATGTCGTTCCATTTGTTCTGTCATTGCTGCTGCCACATTACATGTGAGTGTGTGTACACTCTAGCGGCTTCATGGTCAGGAGACTAGTATTGGGCTTGGTGTCAGGCCTGTCTCTGGGTTGTAAAGTCCACAGTGGCTCAGGGGTAGAGCTTCGGACTCTCGACTACGAGAACCCAGGTTCGAATCCTGGCTGCGGTGTTAAAACCTTGGGCAAGTTTTTTCACTCTACATTGCTCCAGTTCACTCAGCTGAATAAATGAGTACCTGACTATAGACAGTGGTGGATATGTGTACGAGCAGCCTTTGCGCATTAATTGTAGCATATGGCTGGATGCTTCCCAGAGAAGCCGAGATGGTGTCTGAGTGAACAGGTCTGTCAGGGAAGTAGTAAAATGTAAAGCGCTTTGAGCGGTCCTGAGGACTGGATACTGCGCTATATGAGAACTTGCCTTTACTTTGCCTTTTACATTTCTTTCTCTTAATTTGTCACGGTGTGTTACAACCCTACAAAATGTCATCCTTTTAGCCGTGTTTATATATACCCTCATCTCTGTGTTGTTTCCTGCATAAAAGAACTTACCTTTGCTTACCGTCACGTGTCGTGTGTGACAGGGCGCTGGTGTGGCAGATACTTGACTCATGTAGCTCCGACACAGGACTCCTCACAGAGCAGGTGTGTAACACAGTCAGTGCGGGCTTCTCCGTGCTCTACCCCGGTGGCCAGACACAGACCGCCCTGCTCCACAAACTACTAGCCGAGGGTGAGTAACATCGGCATACTCGTGTGAAAACTGGATGTTAGACAGTCCTGTATTTTCTAGTTTTTAATAATAATAATAATAATACACTTTATTTAGACACTAAAATCCAAAGTACAAACTCTGTGCGGTAGTATTGACAACATTAAAACATCCTAAGAAATAAATAAAAGTACAAGTAAAACATATGAGTACGTTTGTCTAAATCAGTGTTGTACAGAACTACAAGAGAAACTAAAATTAAAAAGATATGGCATTGTTGTAGTCTATATCTGTTTTGCCAGAGTATTTGATAGTGTGCATATTTTATATAAGTCAAAGACCAAGGTGATGATGGAAAATGACGCACTAATATATGTCAACAACATTCAGATTGAGATTGTTGAAAGCTACATCTATCTGGGACAGAGATACAGCACCAGAGACAAACACCAAGACAAGGAGATTCAAAAAAGAATTACGGCCGGATGGACAACATTCGCCAAGCACCGCGACATCATCAAGGGTAGCAATAGGACATGTTTGAAGAGACAAGTCTACAACTCATGCATACTTCCAGCAATGACATACAGCACGGAAACAGGGGCACTCACCAGCCAAGCAAAGAACAGGCTAGCAGCCGCACAAACAAATATGGAATGGAATATGTTAAACATCACTTACCGGGGACAGAAAAACAAACATCTGGGTAAGAGAAAAGACAAAGGTCGTGATTGAACAAGTCAGAAGATGGAAGTGGACCTGGGCAGGGCACGTCAGCAGGATATGAGATAACCGATGGACACTGTGTATCATCATTTGGAAACTTTACGAAAGGAAAAGACCTAGAGGAAGGCCAGCGAGACGGTGGAGAGACGAACTAGACGACTACAGGAAGGGTACCATCTTGCCGAGGATAGCACAAGATAGGCAGATGTGAAAAAAGCATGCTGACCCAACCACAGGGCACTATGACTGCACAATGGTGATGATGATATTTTATAACCAAAATGATGCACATGACATCAGGCCAGATTTGTTATTGTCAACGTTGAAATGGGTAATTTACGTGAATAAAAGTACTAATGTGATAGGGCATTTGCCATGTTGACCTGACCTGACCTGCCACAACAAATTGAATATAAAGTCAATTTTTTTTCACATTTTGGGATACTACACCTCTAATATTATCATTAGTTTGTTTAATTATCCTCAGCACTTTTCAATTTAATTTAAAAGCCAATCTAACAACAAAGAAGGAAAGATGAGATCATTTTGACTGATGTTGTGTATTGTCTTTTAATTTGTATGCTCGTAAATGCAAGTATTTCATTACATTTGGCTTTGTTGGGGAAAAACAAACTTAAATAAGCTTATAAGGTATGCATTTATATCGAATTACAAACATTTATTGGACTTGATCGAGACAACTATTGTTGGCTCATGTGCAGGACAGACATATGCAACTTTATTTTCAGTGGTCAGTTTGTTTTGTGTTTCAGGAAGCAGTAACCCTGCACTGTCCACTCTGCTTGACCTCATACTTGTAGACTTCGCTGACCAGGTCAGAGTTCAAACTCTGCCCCCCGCTCAACTTGGACATCTCAGGTAGGCAATATGACATATGTAATCTACTCATGGTTGACAACAAACCAACCTTGTACACGTGGTAGAACTTTCAGTGTATCGATAAATGTTAATATGTTTACGTGTGTGCAGGAACTTCTCACAGAAATCAAAGCAATATTTAATGGATATTTGAAGGAGCGCTGTAGCACAGTGAGTGGGTAGAACATTGGACCCTTGGTCGACAGATCCCGGGTTCGAATCCTGGGCTATTGTATCAGACCTTTGGCAAGTTAGTTTAATATACAACAGGTCTCCAGTTCTCTCTGCTGCTTAAATGAATGTTTGGCTATATTGTGTTGTGGTTGTATATGTATGCATAGTATTATACCACTAATTTGTATTTTATTTGTGTATATATAACTTATATTGTTTAATATATGACTATGTACACACTATTGGACAAGAGTTATAGTCTGGAGACCAGTGTCTAAATCAAGTTTATTATTATTATTTGCATGTTAATAGCAGCATGACAGTAGTTTCCATGTAAGTTTGGGTGGTATTCAGTTGAACAAAACCTGCCAGGTAGTAAAGTATAACATGCTTTGAGCAGTTCTAAGGAACTCTAGGAGTCTAGGTATCTGTGTGGACTTGCCTTTCCATCAGTTTTCTTCTTCTTCCATATACTGGACTAGTCCCTTTCCGGGCATTAAAAGTGATCTATCAGGCCCAATATGATGGTTCGTAGATGTTTACTTTTTAAGGAAATTGTCAAGATGATGGAGAACTTGGGGTTTAATGTCCCAACAGGTTGCATTTTGAGAATGTGACACACTGGAACAATGGCACACAATTTTCGAACATTTAAGCACGGGTGACTGCCTTTTTCGCCAAGCATCGCAGGGTGCCTTAGATAGTTGTATATAAATGAACATTTCTTGTAGACTGTCGGATGAGTTGGTTCAGTACATCCTCAAGACTTGTGTCAAGGAGTCATGTATGTTGCTGCGAGACTGTCAGACTCAAGACACCGCCCGCCTCAACCAAGTTCTCTCCTCTGTGCCTGTGAGTATCGAATCGAATCGAATCGAATCGAATCGAATCGAATCGAATCGAATCGAATCGAATCGAATCGAATCGAATCGAATCAAATCAAATCAAATCAAATCAAATCAAATCAAAATACCTTTATTTATCCCAATTCCCTTTGTGATGTTTGAGAGATAAAAAATAAATAGATATGTAAGTAATAATAATATATTAATAAATATATTAAGTAACAGTAGTACTTATAAATAAGTGTATATGTATTGATAATAGTAACAAATAATTTAGTATTTATACTAAATTATTTGTTACTATTATCAATACATATACACTTATTTGTAAGTATTACTGTTACTTATTATATTTATTAATATATTATTATTACTTACATATTTTTTAATTAAATTTAATTAATGTTCATGTCGAGTTACACTAATATGCAATACAAAAGAAACTAGTCTTTGGTAGGCGTTTGAAACTGGTGAGAGTGTCACTCAAAGTTTTAATAAGGGACATATCAGATTGTGTGACATCTGTGACAGATGGCGTCACCGTGTCTGCGTTACCTGATGGCACTACAGTCACACATGTTGCGAGCGATCGTGCTGGACGAGACGACTGACCGGTCCGGACTGGATGACCTCCACGACCTACAACACAGCGTGCTCTCCCTCGCGGAGAAGATCTTCAGCAGCGCTCACGAGGTCAGTCAGTGCCTCATCCTCACTGCCTCACAGAATTTTCTGTTTTGTGTTTTGTGTGTACTTCAACTACCAGGTACTTCAAGTACTCTAGTAAATCTGTTGCTGTATCAGCTGCAGTTGATTTTGTATAGTTCAGTTACATTAGGTGTATTTTAGTGTGTTTGTACTTCAGTATGTTGTGTGTAATTTAGTATTATATGTGTATTTCATGTACTTTGTGTGTGTGTTGTGTGTGTTGTGTGTTGTGTGTTGTGTGTTGTGTGTTGTGTGTTGTGTGTTGTGTGTTGTGTGTTGTGTGTTGTGTGTTGTGTGTTGTGTGTGTGCGTGCGTGCGTGCGTGCGTGCGTGCGTGCGTGCATGCGTGTGTGTCTGTGTGGTGTGTGTGTGTGTGTGTGTGTGTGTGTGTGTGTGTGTGTGTACTTAGATATTTTATATATATATATACTTCAGGTACTTTGAGCATATTTCAGGTACTCTGCATGTACTTCAGGTACTTTGCATGTACTTCAAGTACCCTGCGTGTACTTCAGGTACTCTGTATGTATTCAGGTACTCTGTGGGTACTTCAGGTACTCTGCGTGTACTTCAGGTACTTTGCGTGTACTTTAAGTACCCTGTGTGTACTTCAGGTACTCTGCGTGTACTTCAGGTACTTTGCATGTATTTCAAGTACCCTGCGTGTACTTCAGGTACTCTGTGTGTATTCAAGTACCCTGTGTGTACTTCAGGTACTTTGCGTGTACTTCAAGTACCCTGCATGTTCTTCAGGTATTCTGTGCGTACTTCAGGTACTCGGCGTGTACTTCAGGTATTCTGTGCGTACTTCAGGTACTCGGCGTGTACTTCAGGTACTCTGTGTGTATTCAGGTACTCTGTGTGTATTCAGGTACTCTGTGTGTATTCAGGTACTCTGTGTGTATTCAGGTACTCTGTGTGTATTCAGGTACTCTGTGTGTACTTCAGGTACTCTGTGTGTATTCAGGTACTCTGTGTGTATTCAGGTACTCTGTGTGTATTCAGGTACTCTGTGTGTATTCAGGTACTCTGTGTGTACTTCAGGTACTCTGCGAGTACGTCAAGTACCCTGTGTGTTCCTAGGTACTTGAGACACTGCTAGAGACGTGCCACTGGATCATCAACAGTGGCATTGAGGATGTCGAGTACTGGCTTCAGTCAGTCGAGAAGGTTGCCAAGGCAACCGTCCTTGGCCACCTGCTGCCCGTTCTGCACACCGCCCTCACCCACCCCAACAGCCAATCGCTGCCCATCGCCGAGGCGCTCATGTCACAACTGGTTCGCCTCGTCGTTCTCACCAGTCAGGTTTGTATCATTGCCGAAAACTCAAAATAGGAATTTGGCAAGCACAAATTTTGTTTACAAAAGTTATACTGTAATTTATAAAAATAATAATTTTAAATGTTACTGTTGGAATACCAACCGAAGCCCACTTTGATCTTAATGCGTGGCTTTTGGTTGTGTCAAATTCTACTGGTTTTAATGTATTCATGGGAAGTCGTTATGTTCTAAGTTGTAGTGTGTTTTCGCAAGTAGTTGGCGACATGGCTGAAGGTCCATATTAGTGTACAAAGTTCTAAACTATTAAGTTCTAAACTATTCAGGGGGTAAGAAACTCAAGGGTCCAGTGTTGACGTGGGTCATCCTATGTCCAATCAACCAGTGGTCAAAGAATGACATATAACTCAGACTTTCATCTAAAAGAAGTCATTTTGGGAATTCACCTCCAATATATGTCATAGGGGGCATTATATACGCAATTTGTATGCAAAATATGTAATTTTTTGGTTAAATGTGGCCACTTATTCAATTATTAAAATTGTAGTAGATTTTTATACATACTTTGTTAACATTTCTTGAAAGTTGGTTGATTACATTTGTAGGCGGCACTGTTGATGAAGACTCAGGGTCAAGTCATTGGTCAAGACAGCTCATTGTTGAGCGATGCTGACCCAGGGGTGGACATGGCTGACCTCATTGGACGGTCCATCAACATTGAAAAGTAAACATCCTCTTTAACCCTTTAACACTCCCTAGTGAATCAGACGAGAGAAATCTGAGTATAAATAAATATATATATATGTATATATATTTATGCAAGCACCAACACGAGTCAAAAGTAGCGATGAAAGATGGCCAAAGTAATGACGTTTATTGCTTATAAAATTGTTAAAAGAAAGAGAAATGTGGGCTCTACTCCCCAAGGCCAGGCTTATGACAGAGCCTCATACATGTCACCTCCCCCTCAGGTAGACAGAGCCCACATTTCAACATACAACGTATAGTAGCATTACTGCTGTGGTTATAAAACCTTATCATTAAAAAGTATTATAATGTATTAATCAATCACACCGTTCATTCACACCAACCCTAATCTACACTAACCAGATAGTTATTTTACGAATAATTATTTAACCTACAGCCCTACACCTAGAAGTGGGGCAATTACGCCACCGGTCACCGAGCCACGTGTGACCGCCCCACCAATATATATATATCTGTATATATATGTATATATGTATATATATATATATATACAGATATATATATATATATATACACACACACACACACACTGTGTAAGTGTTTCTTAAAGTATAGCCTAAGTCAGTGGCCCAGGGGTAGAGCTTCGGACTCTCGACTAAGAGAACCTGGGTTCGAATCCTGTGCTGCGGTGTTAAAATCTTGGGCAAGGTTTTTTCCCCTCTACATTGCTCAAGTTCACTCAGCTGCATAAATGAGTATCTGGCTATACACAGTGGTGGATATGTGTGCAAGCAGCCTTCGCGCATTAATTGTATCACATATTGCTGAATGCTTCCCAGAGAAGCCGAGATGGTGTCTGAATGAACAGGTCTGTCGGGGAAGTAAAGTGTAAAGCGCTTTGAGCAGTCGCGAAGACGTACATTTTATACTTTTTGGTATTAGATGTCCTTATTAATGGTAAGGGTATGTCATGTTTGGCTGCATATCTCTGTCCACACGTTAGGTAGTGACCCCCCAGGGTTCCACTGTAAGTATAAAGACTGCTGTACTTATCCACAGCCTCAGTTTGAGTGGACAAGACCAGGGATTCATGGCTGGACTGAAGATTCCCGCACCGTGGACGTCGGGGAAGAACGTTGAGACGGTCCATCCTGTGCGTGACAACTACAAGTTCAAAGAGACAGTTCACATTCCCGGCGCCAGGTGTCTCTACCTACGCTTCGACCCACGCTGTTCGTCGCAGTATGACTATGACAAGGCAAGTGCATTCTGGGATAAAATTTGGTCGGTTGTCCGTCCGGCTGTTGTGGTTTATAAAGTGTCACACTTGAAATGTTCTACCATTCCAAATCTGATGCCTCCTGCTAAGTGAATTATGTTATATATATATATATATATATATATATATATATATATATATATATATATATATATATATATATATATATATATATATATATACAGTTCAGGCCATCACAGTAAATAAACTGAAGTCACGCCTCCGAAAAGATTGGAGAGGTCATCCAGACCTGTACAATTATAATTTTACAAATTAACCAGCCTTGACAAACCGGATAAAAACTAAAAATACATATGAAAAAATACATCAATAGAGAACTACACCATCAGAAAACTATCGCTTGAGACGGTCTCAATGCTCAATTTTGGGCAATTACTGACCGATCTTGAGGTAAGGTAAGATCTTGAGGTAAGATATATATATATATATATATATATATATATATATATATATATAAGTAAATCATGCCATATATATATATATATATATGTTAGTATTTTATTTAAATTCTCAGGTGTATATGATGAATCCTCCATTTAGCTACCATGAGTAAGAAATGTACCAGTATTTGCACATGCTATGCTTTTATGGGTAAAATGCATGATTGCCTGCTCGATTTTGTGGCAAATCAGGTTGGAGGAGTTACTGACTCTTTCGAATTTGCTTCTCTTACTTAATATTTATTTTGATCTGTAGAAAGTACTACAAAAGGTAATTTAACCAACTTTTTGTTTTGTTTTGGTATGCCTCTGAGCCTGGTATCTAAGAATTTTAACACAAAAGAAGTTATCTTTTTATTATTATACATTACAAACATACATTTTGTAACAACTAGAATGAACCAGCAATTTTGCTTGTATTCGTTATGCATGTTCCCAACCAAAAAAATTTCATAATTAAGGTAATAGAACACCTACCACCAATATATTCTATGGTAGCTAAGGTAGATTTCATGATGAAACATGATAAAAAGTTGTTGAAACTTTGGAGGCAGTTTTCTCAGTTTAAAGGTTTCTACCCCACACATGTTTGGAGAGCTGTAACTTCACTTATAATTGATATATTTTCTTACATGATACATCATGTGATAGCTTTGACTATGCTCTTTCCAATGGTACCAATTTTGTTTTGAAAATTACCGATACCTGACTCATTTTATTAAGATGAATCAGTAAAGATGTATAAAGAACAGGATGTCCAGTAGAGAACGAGATGTCCAGTAGAGAACGAGATGTCCGGTAGAGAACGAGATGTCCAGTAGAGAACGAGATGTCCAGTAGAGAACGAGATGTCCAGTAGAGAACGAGATGTCCAGTAGAGAACAAGGTGTCTGGTAGAGAACGAGATGTCCGGTAGAGAACGAGATGTCCTGTAGAGAACGAGATGTCCAGTAGAGAACGAGATGTCCAGTAGAGAACGAGATGTCCAGTAGAGAACGAGGTGTCCGGTAGAGAACGAGATGTCCGGTAGAGAACGAGATGTCCGGTAGAGAACGAGATGTCCCGTAGAGAACGAGATGTCCAGTAGAGAACGAGATGTCCAGTAGAGAACTAGGTGTCCGGTAGAGAACGAGATGTCCAGTAGAGAATGAGATGTCCAGTAGAGAACAAGGTGTCCGGTAGAGAACGAGATGTCCAGTAGAGAACAAGGTGTCCGGTAGAGAACGAGATGTCCAGTAGAGAACGAGATGTCCAGTAGAGAACAAGGTGTCCGGTAGAGAACGAGATGTCCAGTAGAGAACAAGGTGTCCGGTAGAGAACGAGATGTCCAGTAGAGAACGAGATGTCCAGTAGAGAACAAGGTGTCCGGTAGAGAACGAGATGTCCAGTAGAGAACAAGGTGTCCGGTAGAGAACGAGATGTCCAGTAGAGAACGAGATGTCCAGTAGAGAACGAGGTGTCCGGTAGAGAACGAGATGTCCAGTAGAGAACGAGATGTCCAGTAGAGAACAAGGTGTCCAGTAGAGAACAAGGTGTCCGGTAGAGAACGAGATGTCCAGTAGAGAACGAGATGTCCAGTAGAGAACAAGGTGTCCGGTAGAGAACAAGGTGTCCGGTAGAGAACAAGGTGTCCGGTAGAGAACGAGATGTCCAGTAGAGAACAAGGTGTCCAGTTGAGAACAAGGTGTCCGGTAGAGAACGAGATATCCAGTAAAGAACGAGATGTCCAGTAGAGAACAAGGTGTCCGGTAGAGAACGAGATGTCCAGTAGAGAACGAGATGTCCAGTAGAGAACAAGGTGTCCGGTAGAGAACGAGATGTCCAGTAGAGAACAAGGTGTCCGGTAGAGAACGAGATGTCCAGTAGAGAACAAGGTGTCCGGTAGAGAACGAGATGTCCAGTAGAGAACGAGATGTCCAGTAGAGAACAAGGTGTCCGGTAGAGAACGAGATGTCCAGTAGAAAACGAGATGTCCAGTAGAGAACGAGATGTCCAGTAGAGAACGAGATGTCCAGTAGAGAACAAGGTGTCCGGTAGAGAATGAGATGTCCAATAGAGAACAAGGTGTCCGGTAGAGAACAAGGTGTCCGGTAGAGATCTTGACTAGACTGTTGTGTGTGTGCAGCTGGTGTTGTACGCCGGCCCCAACACCAACTGTAAGAAGGTGGCGGAGTACGGGGGGAACACGCTCGGCTACGGAAGCAGGAGTGTCCTTGGCTCAGGATGGCCCAAGGATCTCGTCAAGGTTAGTGAGAAAACATTTTCAAAACACGTATAATTTTCAGGGATTATGTGAACTGTTATATCTGATAGGTGATTGATCACTCCAGCACAGAATAAGCCAGAGCAAAAATAGCTATCTGGATGAGGTGCCTTCAAATTCGTTTTTTGGTAGAAATACATATGTATGTGTCACATTTCCCATTTCCAGTTTATTTTCCTTGACAAATAATGACAAACGCATGTTTTGATAAACCCACATATTAATGGTTGATATGCATAAAAGTGGGCTCATTTTTCAAAACACCAATTTGTTTATGTTGCTTTGGTTTTTAATAATAATTAAAAAACAATTGAATATATCTCAACAAATGAGGTATCATTTTGCATTTTTAAGTCGTGATCTGTGGATTACAAAATTATGCGAAACTTCAATGTTAAACCTTTACAAATGAATAGCCATTTCAAACATATTGTCACCCCCACTGGATAAGGTATCATTTTAACTATAGCCAGGAGGTTGCAGCAAAAGTATGCTGGCTGCAATGGCGACTATTTAATCCTATAAAATATATGGTAAACAGAAAACAGTTTCTTGAGAAGTAAGTAATTTATTGAATATTTTATTCTAATTTCTCAACAATTGCACTCATTGTTGTGAATGGGAATAAATGTGATTTGTTTCTACGCTTGTTGTACAACAGATGTTGATGTGAGGTGTGTTCCTGGCAGGTGGAGGGAGACACTGTCACCTTCTCGTTTGAGATGCGGAGTGGCAGAGAGCACAACACGCCAGACAAAGCCATGTGGGGCTTCTCTGTCACAGTCAGGGCTCAGGTAGGATCGTAGTTCTTTGTCAGGGCTCAGATAGGATCATGGTTCTCTGTCAGGGCTCAGGTAGGATCATGGTTCTCTGTCAGGGCTCAGGTAGGATCTTGGTTCTCTGTCAGGGCTTAGGTAGGATTGTGGTTCTCTGTCAGGGCTCAGGTAGGTTCTTGGTTCTCTGTCAGGGCTCAGGTATGATCTTGGTTCTCTGTCAGGGCTCAGGTAAGATCTTGGTTCTCTGTCAGGGCTCAGGTAGGATCTTGGTTCTCTGTCAGGGCTCAGGTAGGATCTTGGTTCTCTGTCAGGGCTCAGGTAAGATCTTGGTTCTCTGTCAGGGCTCAGGTAGGATCTTGGTTCTCTGTCAGGGCTCAGGTAGGATCTTGGTTCTCTGTCAGGGCTCAGGTAAGATCTTGGTTCTCTGTCAGGGCTCAGGTAAGATCTTGGTTCTCTGTCAGGGCTCAGGTAGGATCTTGGTTCTCTGTCAGGGCTCAGGTAGGATCTTGGTTCTCTGTCAGAGCTCAGGTAAGATCTTGGTTCTCTGGCAGGGCTCAGGTAGGATCTTGGTTCTCTGTCAGAGCTCAGGTAAGATCTTGGTTCTCTGTCAGGGCTCTGGTAGGAACTTGGTTCTCTGTCAGAGCTCAGGTAGACCTATGATTATAGTAGAGTGCAGTGGCCCAGTAGTAGAGCTTCAGAGCTTCAGACTCTCGACTAAGAAGACCCGGGTTCGAATCCTGTGCTGCGGTGTTAAAACTTTGGGCAAGTTTGTTCAGTCTACATTGCTCGAGTTCACCCAGCTGTATAAATGAGTACCTGGCTATAGACAGAGGAGGACATGTGTACGACCAGTCTAATTGCAGCATATGGCTCGATGCTTCCCGGATAAGTTGAGATGATGTTGATTGAACAGGTCTGTCAGTGAAGTAAAGTGTAAAGCGCTTTAAGCAATCCTGAGGATTGGGTGTTGCGCTCTGTAAGAACTTACCTTTTTTTAGTAGTACATGACTACATTGTGTTGTTGTTTGAATTCTGTGCTGCAGTGTTAAAACCTCGGGCAAGTTTTTAAAGTCGTTGTTTTTGTCAGGAGTGGAGTGATGATGTGTCGAGTGTGTTGTTGTTGTTGTCAGGAGCTGTGTGATGATGTGTCGAGTGTGTTGTTGTTGTCGTCAGGAGCGGAGTGATGATGTGTCGAGTGTGTTGTTGTTGTCATCAGGGGTGGAGTGATGATGTGTTGAGTGTGTTGATGTTGTTGTCAAGAGCGGAATGATGATGTGTCGAGTGTGTTGTTGTTGTCGTCGGGAACGGAGTGATGATGTGGCGAGTGTGTTGTTGTTGTCATCAGGAGCGGTGTGATGATGTGTCGAGTGTGTTGTTGTTGTCATCAGGAGTGGAGTGATGATGTGTCGAGTGTGTTGTTGTTGCTGTCAGGAGAGGAGTGATGATGTGTCGAGTGTGATCTTGTTGTCACCAGGAGTGGAGTGGTGATGTGTCGAGTGTGTTGTTGTTGTTGTCAGGAGCGGAGTGATGATGTGTGTCGAGTGTGTTGTTGTTGTTGTTGTCAGGAGTGGAGTGATGATGTGTGTCGAGTATGTTGTTGTTGTTGTCAGGAGCGGAGTGATGATGTGTGTCGAGTGTGTTGTTGTTGTTGTTGTCAGGAGCAGAGTGATGATGTGTCGAGTGTGTTGTTGTTCTCAGGAGCGGAGTGATGATGTGTGTCGAGTGTGTTGTTGTTGTTGTCAGGAGCGGAGTGATGATGTGTGTCGAGTGTGTTGTTGTTGTTGTCAGGAGCGGAGTGATGATGTGTCGAGTGGCCTGCCCTTCCTGGCTGACCTCACCCTGGGGTTGTCTGTCCTCGCCTGCACTATGCTCCATCTCCTCTACCACGGGCCACTCACCACCGACTCGGAGCAACTCTGTCACCATCTACTCCGGAGTAAACTACTCCAGAGGTATGACAATGTATTAATGTGTCTCCCGCAGTAAGTTCTTGGTTGAATTATTTATATTATTTTGAAATAAAAAAGATTGCATCAGTAATAAGAGACAGATACTAAAAATGGTCTGACTTTATAAAAAGTTATATTAGAATGTCTAAAAATAGTAAAATATATTGGAACAAATACTCCTTAAAGCGTACATTAAACGTGAAATGTAGTTTTGTTACAGAAATTGAATATGCTATGCTATCCAGACATTTTAATTTTTATTATCACTGCCATGTTTGTCTGTGATTTCTTAATGATTAAAACAATTTTATTTTATTTTACATCATTCTTATATTTCAAACTGCCTTTGCTTATATTTTAAGGTACTTTGTGTATTTTTATGTTGAACAAATAAAATCATAAAGAGGAGAGCAAAGACAGGTTGTCATCATTAATTGTTCTTTGAAACGGTCCCTGATGTCACCATAAAAGTGTTCTTTGAGTTGGTCCCTCATGTCATCACGAAAGTGTTATTTGAGACGGTCCCTGATGTCACCATGAAATTGTTGTTTGAGACAGTCCCTGATCTCACCACGAATGTGTTGTTTGAGACAGTCCCTGATGTCACCATGAAATTGTTGTTTGAGACAGTCCCTGATGTCACCACGAATGTGTTATTTGAGACAGTCCCTGATGTCACCATGAAATTGTTGTTTGAGGCAGTCCCTGATGTCACCACGAATGTGTTGTTTGAGACAGTCCCTGATGTCACCACGAATGTGTTGTTTGAGACGGTCCCTGATGTCACCACGAATGTGTTGTTTGAGACAGTCCCTGATGTCACCATGAAATTGTTGTTTGAGACAGTCCCTGATGTCACCACGAATGTGTTGTTTGAGACAGTCCCTGATGTCACCACGAATGTGTTGTTTGAGACAGTCCCTGATGTCACCACGAATGTGTTGTTTGAGACAGTCCCTGATGTCGCCACGAAATTGTTGTTTGAGATGGTCCCTAATGTCACCACAAAATTGTTGTTTGGGACGGTCCCTGATGTCACCACGAAATT
Source organism: Oasisia sp. SBJ-2009 (assembly GCA_964017155.1). NCBI lineage: Eukaryota > Metazoa > Annelida > Polychaeta > Sabellida > Siboglinidae > Oasisia > Oasisia sp. SBJ-2009. The sequence goes on from OZ024865.1 coordinate 27,883,699, forward strand.
GTTGTTTGAGACGGTCCCTGATGTCACCACGAAAGTGGTGTTTGAGACAGTCCGTGATGTCACCATGAAATTGTTGTTTGAGACGGTCCCTGATGTCACCACGAAAGTGGTGTTTGAGACAGTCCTTGATGTCACCATGAAATTGTTGTTTGAGACGGTCCCTGATGTCGCCACGAATGTGTTGTTTGAGACAGTCCTTGATCTCACCACGAAATTGTTGTTTGAGACGGTCCCTGATGTCACCACGAAAGTGATGTTTGAGACGGTCCCTGATGTCACCATGAAATGGTTGTTTGAGACGGTCCCTGATGTCGCCACGAATGTGTTGTTTGAGACAGTCCTTGATCTCACCACGAAATTGTTGTTTGAGACGGTCCCTGATGTCACCATGAAAGTGGTGTTTGAGACAGTCCCTGATGTCACCATGAAATTGTTGTTTGAGACGGTCCCTGATGTCACCACAAAATTGTTGTTTTAGACGGTCCCTGATGTCACCACGAAATTGTTGTTTGAGATGGTCCCTGATGTCACCATGAAATTGTTGTTTGAGACGGTCCCTGATGTCACCACAAAATTGTTGTTTGAGACGGTCCCTGATGTCACCACGAAAGTGGTGTTTGAGACGATACCTGATGTCACCACAAAATTGTTGTTTGAGACGGTCCCTGATGTCACCACGAATGTGTTGTTTGGGACGGTCACTGATGTCACCATGAAATTGTTGTTTGAGACGGTCCCTGATGTCGCCACGAAATTGTTGTTTGAGATGGTCCCTAATGTCACCACGAAAGTGGTGTTTGAGACGATACCTGATGTCAAAACAAAATTGTTGTTTGAGACGGTCCCTGATGTCACCACGAATGTGTTGTTTGGGACGGTCCCTGATGTCACCATGAAATTGTTGTTTGAGACGGTCCCTGATGTCACCATGAAATTGTTATTTGAGACGGTCCCTGATAAATGACCATTTCCAACTGTTGACAGGTGCGTATGGCAGATGGAGACGGGTCCTTCCCTGGCGTCACCCTCGGACACTTCCCAGAGGGAGCAGGCGACTCCCAGCGAGCCTTCTGTAAAGAGTCTCGTCATCAAGGTTCTTCCCCGAGTCCGTCTTCCCGCCGATGTCGTTGGGAAGCTGCGGGAACTGTCGGAGCATCACCCCCCTCAGATCCGCCCCAGCATCAGGTGGGAGCAACCTCCATCTTATCAACTTAATTGACATGCCTGTCATGTGACCAGTTGCCTAGAAACAACTCCATCAAGCTGTCAAAAATGTCTGCCAAACATGTGGCCAGTTTCTGCATTTTAATGTGTATTTTGTTGAAATATTTGTTTCAAAAATGTTTAGTCTTCACGATATTTTATTCATAACATTGTAATGAACCTATCGAAATTCACAAAGAACATGTCGACCTGTTAGATAAAAACTTTGGCAGATTCATTGCAAACTTCAATGGATTCATTGTGAACTTCTGTGGGTTTGTTGCGAACTTCAGGCGGTTCATTGCGAACTTTGCCAGATTTACTTTGACCTTCACCTGATTTGTTGTAAACTTCATCAGGTTTGTTACGAACTTTGCCAGGTTCGCTCCAGGCGATTTATTGTTATTAGAAACAGTTATTTACTATAATAGTAATGTTGATAAAGGCAAAACTTCACGGGGTCATGCGCATAATTGTGACTACAACATACACAGGCCACATCGTACTGGATACTTCAGTTAATCTAACTGAAGTTGACCCGACTTATGTCTGTCTGTAAAACCAGCCACGATTGGCTAAAATCAAAGTAACTTGTAGCAGAATAGACGATTGGACAATTGGCACATCCCAACGTCCATGTTTCAACCAGGTGGAATGTGAGGAAAGACTCAGACTATTGTGATCAGCAGTGTCCATGGATACATGACAATGATTCTATAAAGTGGTATAACGTGGACCCGTGTGGGTAAAAAAACAAATGTCAAATTTGTTCCCTAACGCAATACAATCAAACTGTGTAAAAAATAATACAAATCATATGGTTCTTATGAATCATTTGTGATGATTTCTTTCAAGTCCAGCATCACTTTGTATGTTGACAGAGACGTCATTCAGCCCGATGTGTTGGAAGAGAGTGTTTTGTCGGCAGCGTTGAGACACCTGTGTCTTGGTGACACTGTGTCACAGTTGACGTGGCACCAGACGAACCAGACAGAGGAGTTCAGTTTGCTGACAGACGTCATGTCAGAGCTCTACAGGAAGCTCTATGCCATCATACGTCAACTCCAGGTAAGTGACATTGACAGACGTCATGTCAGAGCTCTACAGGAAGTTCTATGCCATTATTCGTCAACTCCAGGTGACTGACATCAACAGACGTCATGTCAGAGCTCTACTGGAAGCTCTATGCCATCATACGTCAACTCCAGGTGAGTGACATGAACAGACGTCATGTCAGAGCTCTACAGGAAGCTCTATGCCATCATACGTCAACTCCAGGTGAGTGACATGAACAGACGTCATGTCAGAGCTCTACAGGAAGCTCTATGCCATCATACGTCAACTCCAGGTGAGTGACATGAACAGACGTCATGTCAGAGCTCTACAGGAAGCTCTATGCCATCATACGTCAACTCCAGGTGAGTGACATGAACAGACGTCATGTCAGAGCTCTACAGGAAGCTCTATGCCATCATACGTCAACTCCAGGTGAGTGACATGAACAGACGTCATGTCAGAGCTCTACAGGAAGCTCTATGCCATCATACATCAACTCCCGGTGAGTGACATGAACAGATGTTATGTCAGAGCTCTACAGGAAGCTCTACGCCATCATACATCAACTCCAGGTAAGTGACATTGACAGACGTCATGTCAGAGCTCTACAGGAAGCTCTATGCCATTATACATCAACTTAAGGTGAGTGACATTGACAGAGGTCATGTCAGAGCTCTACAGGAAGCTCTATGCCATTATACGTCAACTCCAGGTGAGTGACATGAACAGACGTCATGTCAGAGCTCTACAGGAAGCTTTGTGTCATCATACGTCAACTCCAGGTAAGTAATACTGAAATAGTTTCCTCAATAATACGACGGCGGCTTTTATAAGATTACATTTTAAATATTTGCACAACAAATAAAAAGTCATAAGTTGTTGAGAAATGATCGGTGAGGCGTATTTTCAAACACTTGACAAGTATTGAGTATGTTTTGCCAAACTCTACCAACTGTATAGATTATCAATTAGTATGTTGGCAAAAGTTTACGATTTCCGTAAGGATCACGTTAATGAAACGCATTTTTAAAGTTCTCTTAAAATGTTCCATCCTATTGTATTTATGGATGGGTTTTCCATAAGTGCACTAAGAGCCAAAATATCCCGATACCTGAGCCGTCCCATGATGCACCAGTATGTGACCAAGACTCATAGCTGATGGGTCAAAACATTGTACATTTCACAAATTATGCCCCAAAGTAAGTGAATTTCGTACAAAATAGAAATGTCTACATTGATGGCACTGTAATGTTCTTGTTTTCGTTGTGTGTAGAGCCTCGCGGAGCTGGAGCAGCGTTGGCACACGGAGGTGGAGGAGATTAGACAGGGCTGTCAGACGGCCAATGACGCCTTCTTCATTGACTACCATCTTGCTGAGGTCAGTTCAACTACTGACCATCACTGACCTGTTCTCATCATGTATCCGCCTTAATATCTAGTTTTTCTACACCTTTCACCCTTTTATATTTTTATTTATTTACTTATTTACTCTTAATTAGCTCAACCAGCATGTCATTTTAATTATTTATTAATTAATTGTTTACAAATTAACATATATTTGAGTTTTTATAATTACAATTGACACAACTATTATATTGCTGTAGTCATTTGTTAATAATTAAGTAATATGTATATTATTATATATTTATTTATTCTGCTACTTTATATACATATATATATATATATATATATATATATGTATGTATATTTTCTTGACTACATTGACATATGATATAGACTACAACAATGCCATCTCTTTTTAATTTTAGTTTCTCTTGTAGTTCTGTACAACACTGATTTAGACAAACATACTCATATGTTTTACTTGTACTTTTATTTTATTTATTTCTTAGGATGTTTTAATGTTGTCAACACTACCGAACAGAGTTTGTACTTTGGATTTTAGTGTCTAAATAAAGCGTATTATTATTATTATTATTACATATTGCTGTTTAAATTTGGCAAAAAAATCTAATAACACAGAAAATGCATGTGAATCCTCGACAGAAATACAACAGTTTTGTCAAGGAGTAAAGTTTGAAGTGCTTTGAGCAGTTCTAAGTATTGGATACTGTGCTACGTAAGACTACCATTATGTTTAGTCATCACTCTGCATGCGATGTCTGCCGTGTACCATTAGCTTTCAGAAACCTTTGAAGATTTATTTTTCTAATTTTGCATACACATTTCTTACGGTACTGTCACTATACACAACATTAAAATTTGATTGACTCATTTTAAAGGGTCCTTTAGTGCGCCAAAACTTGGAAATTTTCACATTTTCCTATTTTTAAACTGTTCAGTAACTTTTTCTCTAATTTTGCAAGGGTGTTGTCATTGTACTCAAGACATTTGTAGTTGACTGGTCTTTTGTAGGAGCACCTCCGGGCCTCCCCAACAAACTAGTGTTCATATTTTGGCTGTTTCTCCCAGGGTTTCAGCTGTTGTCTGTACACTAGAGACTCCCTCTGTGATCTGTGTATTCACAGACTAGAAGCCAACCCTCCCCTCCCCACCCCAGCAGTGAAGCTGGATATTCCCTGCCTGCTATTATTGTGCCAGCACCTTATCTAATTGTTCCCTGGTTAAAAACTCACCTCTCCCTGTGTGTTTCAGAACAAGGCGACAGATCTAGCTGTGTTATGTTTCCTCACCTCTCCCTGTGTGTTTCAGAACAAGGCGACAGATCTGGCTGTGTTATGTTTCCTCACCTCTCCCTGTGTGTTTCAGAACAAGGCGACAGATCTGGCTGTGTTGTGTTTCCTCACCTCTCCCTGTGTGTTTCAGAACAAGGCGACAGATCTAGCTGTGTTATGTTTCCTCACCTCTCCCTGTGTGTTTCTGAACAAGGCGACAGATCTAGCTGTGTTGTGTTTCCTCACCTCTCCCTGTGTGTTTCAGAACAAGGCGACAGATCTGGCTGTGTTGTGTTTCCTCACCTCTCCCTGTGTGTTTCAGAACAAGGCGACAGATCTAGCTGTGTTATGTTTCCTCACCTCTCCCTGTGTGTTTCTGAACAAGGCGACAGATCTAGCTGTGTTGTGTTTCCTCACCTCTCCCTGTGTGTTTCAGAACAAGGCGACAGATCTGGCTGTGTTGTGTTTCCTCACCTCTCCCTGTGTGTTTCAGAACAAGGCGACAGATCTAGCTGTGTTATGTTTCCTCACCTCTCCCTGTGTGTTTCTGAACAAGGCGACAGATCTAGCTGTGTTGTGTTTCCTCACCTCTCCCTGTGTGTTTCAGAACAAGGCGACAGATCTAGCTGTGTTATGTTTCCTCACCTCTCCCTGTGTGTTTCAGAACAAGGCGACAGATCTAGCTGTGTTATGTTTCCTCAAAGATGTCACGCTGGACTCGGCCAACATGGAGCCCACTGTCCTACAGCTCAGGTGAACCATCTTTATCTCACTTGGCAGCCAGAATGAGGCTTCATGCCAACTTGTTCGCCGTCATATCATAATTCATCCATGCTTAAGATGATTCTTTATAAGCTTACATACGTTCAAGATGGTTTATATCAAGAGATACTGATTTCCCATACAGACTTTCTCTGCTATTTTCGTCTTGCAAATAACTTGGGTGTTATGTGCACAACAAGCCAATACATAACTGTGTTCAATTTGATCTTCCTGCCCTGTGGGTAATTAATTATGCAGCCCAGTTATAATATATATATATATATATATATATATATATATATATATATATATATATATATATATATATTCATGCACGTATAGTGAACTATGCAATGACCATTGACTTTAAACACAGTGAACTTGTTGGATAAAACTGAAGTCGGGTGAACTTATCAACTATTCATGACCATGCATTATCTGGACAGTATATGCATAGCCCAAACTACAAACTCCACGTACATGAAATAATTTTTTAAGTATATTGTCAATGTTATAAATGATCAATCAAACACATTTGTAGTAAAATGTCGGAATAGAATTACACTAAATAATTATTGACTGTATATTTCAAAGAGTTTCAAAAAGTCTCAAAGAATCCCTTTAACTTGACCCACAGACCACACCCACTGTCTGCTGAATGACAAAGACTTTATTATGTCTTCTACCGTGTAACGCGATCACAAATTGAAACCATTTGTCCCCCCCCCCCCCTAGAGAGAGACTGCAGGCGGCAGTGGATGCGACCAAGAGCCCTGGTCAGTCTCTGGTCAAGACGCAGTCAGTGGTCTCTGGTCTGTTGGAGAGACTCAACCTCCTACTGCAGGTGACGATAGCTCCCGAACACGTGAGGGCGCCACCAGTCTCGTCCGTGTCCGACGTGCTACACACAGCAGCGAAGGCGGGTCGGTGGATATTTTGTCGTCTTCTAAAGTTTTAAATTTATTTATTTACTTGGAACGATTGATAAAGCGCCATATATCTGAATTAAAAACCTGCACAAAGGTGCTAGCAATATAAAATAAATACATATATAAATATAAGCTAAATAATTATGTCAAATAAATGGATTAAAATAGATATGTTAAAATAAGTTAAATAAATAAATTCATTATCAAGATTCCTATTTTTGTTTTCTTATCAAGAATCCTATTTGCGTTAATGTTAAGCCTGCCTTTGTGAGGTATCTATCGATTTGCTTTGACATATTTACATTGCTAGCAACAACAAAACATCCTAGTTGAGTTTTAACAGGTTTTTCGGAAATGTTCCTTTTAAAATTAAATGTTACCACAAACTGGTGTCTTGCATAAAAGAAATGTATATTTCAATGTGTTGTAGGATTAAAAAGAAAGCGATCAGAGGTCATGACAATATGCTAGGAAGGAAATTAGATACAAATAACAGAAACTATTCATATTTACAAAGGAATTTGAATTAATGGAGGAGTTTACCTGTTGATTGTGTTGGTGTTAGCAACATAAATATGTTGAAAACAATCTATAGTGACCTCACAAAGGCAGGTTTCACATTAATAAAAATAGGATTCGCAATAAGTGAAAAAATTGGAATCTTGATAAGTGTTTCATAACCACTCGCCAATTTGGGTTTTTGTAATATATGACAATTTGTTTACTGTTGTTGCCATGGTGACTCTGATGGTGCTGTGAGATCACATTGTTGATGTCCCTGCAGTGGCCAGTGTGATGGTGAGGTCAGACTCAGATGTCCTCAAGACGTCCAGTTGCCGACGCAGTATGTCATCTCCCGTTCGCGAGGCTCAGGATGACAGTGTCCTCGACATCGTCAAACTACAGCGGTCAGTCTCAACCAGAGGCTTTTATTTACTTCTCTCAACATTGCATCACATCTGCCATTTTGAAACTTGGGAGGTGTCATTCTCGTCCCTTTACTGATGTCGTACTGAAGAGACACTAAAAGCAGTTGGTGCCATTCCCCTGGTGTCTCATCCTAGGAAAATGAAGGAACACACAAGTGAAAATGAAGCCAGTAGTCGTGCTCTATAAGTCTCTGGGTGATGCTTGATAGAGACAATATTTTGGCATTTAAAATGTTTAAATCATATACCATTCAATCAAAACCATACCTCAAAATACTATAAAAACGAGTAAAACATAAGTTCTTATATAACGCAATATCAAATCATCAAGATTCCTCAAAGTGCTTTACACATTACTTCCAGCTAACCTGCTCAATCAAACACCATATTGACCTCTCTGGGTAGTATCCAGCCACGCTGCAATTAATTCAAAAAGGCTATTTGTACACAAAAATAAATAATCACCACTGTCTACAGCCAGGTACTCATACAGCTGTGTAAACTGGAGCAGTGTAGAACACAACCTGGGAACCATTTCATTAAACTTGCTCTATAGCCCGATTTTCCACCTTAAAATCTATTTTGATCCTAACAGTGATCTTGAATACCTGACAGCTGTCAACACCACGACGCGCCAGCGGAACATTGTCACTGGTGTGTCATGGAAATAGTGTCCACAGTAACATGGCAATGGAAATTTGTGTTTTGAAAAACGGATTTTGTTTAAGGATGAATTTTAATGGACTCACGTGAAAGCTGGAGATAACTCAGACACATTTCTGGACAGACAGACACTCAGACACATTTCTTTCTGACTGTTCTCGCGGCTTAGTTTAATGTTTGTGTACTTTTATCGATATTTTATTTAACCTATTTATATATTTATTATACATATATACATTTATTCAGCTGAAATAATTTGTGTTATATATATTTTTTTTATTGTTTATATACAGTGTATGTCACTAGTATATTTATGTGTTTTTTCTTCTCATGTGTGTTTGTATCTTAGGATTTTAATGTATGTAAAGCGCCATGAAATTTTTTTAATTAGATGTGGCTCTATATTAAATAAAATGTATTATTATTACTATTAGAATTTTTCTTAACAGCTCTTTATCTTAGTGAAATGGTCCCTCCGTGTTGTTTATGTTGTAGGAAGAGACAAGCCAACAAGAAGGACCCATCCCAGTTCCTGGAGGGAATGATGGGGGAGGAGGAGAGGGATAAACCTTCCCACGTGGTCCTCGTAGATCAACTCTTCTCCTTCATTGGCAGCAACCCAGAGAAGGCGGTCAGTCTCCGTCCAGTCTCCGTCCAGTCTTCTTGGTCACTGTGCTCAGTTATCCTCTCCGAGACGCTGTAAAAACCACAGTTATGAGAAATGTTTATAAGAAATGTGGTGTAAGAATTGATCGGGGGCTTGTGGAAAGTGAGGAGCAGTGGTCGTGCGGTAGAGCACCGGATTATCAATCGAGGGGACGGTGGTTCAATCCCACCTGCCACAGTTTCAAAAATTAGGCAATTTCGTTCACCTCACATCTTTCGGAAGAGACACTAAAAGCCGGTGGTCCCTTCTATCTGGTGTCTATGCCAGGGGAAGTTAAAGATCCCACATAGGGGGTAAATGTGTTACCTGTAGTGGACTCACTAATTCTTGAGAAGACAACTCTAAAAACCAAGCTCGACAATACTCTAGTCACAAACATGTGGCTAACATAGAGTGATGAGCTAACATAGAGTGATGAGCTAACATAGAGTGATGAGCTAACATAGAGTGATGAGCTAACATAGAGTGATGAGCTAACATAGAGTGATGAGCTAACATAGAGTGATGAGCTAACATAGAGTGATGAGCTAACATAGAGTGATGAGCTAACCATGAGAGGGAGAAGTAAGCCAAAATGACATATCTGTAAAACAAAGAGTCTGCATATATTCATAAATGTTTTTGTTACTAAAACTTGGTATGTATAAATTATATAAATTAATATAAAATTAAAACCTTCACTAAAACTGTACGTAAATATATATATATATATATATATATATATATATATATATATGTGTGTGTGTGTGTATAAATCTATAAATTAATCTAAACCATAAACACTGACTAAAATGTGAAATGTGTATGACACTAAAAAGAAATTATAAAGCAATGTCTGTCATTTCAAAACAATTTGAATTAATTGAAATTTCTAATAAAAAGATATGTCTTTAAACACTTTCTAAACATAGAATATATAAACTAACTGCTTGTGGGGACCTCTACAGGTGTCTTGTGACAACTTCCTACAAGCGGCGCGTGTGCGATATAAACGCGGCAACACGCGGCAGCAGGCCCTCATTCACATGAACGAGTTGCTCACGGCTGCCACCAGGGTAGGGGGCGCCACGCACTTTGTCGCAGCGGTCACCTCCGTTCTACAACACGGCCCGAGGTAAGGTCACAGAATTGTCATGGGTTTTTTTGCAACGGTCCTGCAGAATGCTACAATAAGATGTATGTATCGCAAAGTTGATTTATTTCAAGTGTTGTGATGAATCAAATATCATTCAGCATTTACATGTATGCGATATTGACCAGGTAAGTGGCATTAACTTCATAGATCAGTTCATTGATCAGTTCATTTAAGCTGTGTGCAAATTATCCTGGGTAAACGTGTTTATTTATGTAGTGCAAGCGAAACATTGATAACTACAACAACTGTGACGAATGTAATAAAAGTGAGTTAGATATGCCGCAACACACATGCATGTGTGTGCTTGTGTGTGTGCGTGTATATGTGTTTGTGTGTGTGTGTGTATGCATGTGTATGTGTCTGTGAGTGTGTGTGTATGCGTGTATATGTGTGTGTGTGTCTGTGAGTGTGTGTGTATGCGTGTGTATGTGTGTGTATGCATGTGTGTATGTTTCTGTGAGTGTGTGTATGCATGTGTATATACGTGTGTGTGTGTGGGAGTGCGTGTAGCCATGTGTGTGCATGTGTGTGTGCCTGTGTGTGCATGTGTGTGTGCATATGTAAATGTGTGGACGTCATCATAGACTCCACTGCCCTGTGCATATGTGAGTGTTTGTGAGCATGCGTGGGTATAATCTCTAATTCTTATCCCTGTCATCGGCATAATAATAATATATTTTATTTCATGTAGTGCCACATGCAATAATAAATCGTTTGTGGTACTTTACAGCATGTTGAACCTTACATACATATGGTAATCTAAAATGCAATTAAAATCCATTGAAATAATCCTAAAAAATAAATACAAATTAATAGATTACACGTAAATACAGTAATGAAATATATTAAAATAATATTCTTAAATAAAAATAAATAACTAAAAATATACAAATAGGTAAATACAAAAGATCGTTAAAATGAATACAGAAATTAAACTATGCCACCAGAAAAGAGAGTCAAAATTAATTAGTCTTTAGGTGTGCCTTGAAATTTGCTAGACCGCCAGATGTCATGAGTGCATATGGGCGTGCATGCATGTGACCTTTGACCTGTCCTGTGTCAGGGTGGACGAGTTGACCTGTGGGGGTATGGTCAACCAAGTGAGGGAAGCGTTCTCGGAGACGATGACGGCTGTCGTACAACTCGCTGCCCGCAATCCAATATCATGCTGCAACAGCATCGGCCTGCTCTGTATCATCCCATACACACGGTGGGTTCACTGCTGTGTGATTGCTAATTGTATTACAAGTTATATTTATATTGTGATTTACATTATGACTTTTATTGTGAATTAATGAATTACATTAAAAATGATGCTGGAGTGTTATGGCTTGGGGGTGGATATTAGAGTAATGTCGTTGCTTATATCACAGAGTAACAGTAACACAAGTTCTTATATAGCACAGTATCCAGTCCATTTAAAGCGCTTTACACTTTACTTCCCTGACAGACCTGTTCATTCAGTCACCATCTCGACTTCTCTGGAAAGCATCAAGCCATATGCTACAATTAATGCGCGAAGGTTGCTCGTACACATATCCACCACTGTTTGTAGCCAGTTACTCATTTATACAGCTGAGTGAACTGGAGCAATGTAGAGTGATGGTGCCCAAGGTTTTAACACTGCAGCACAGGATTCGAACCCGGATCCTCTTGGTCGACAGTCCAAATCTCTACCCCTGAGCCAGTGCCCTCTACAGAGGAGAAATCCTGGTGTCTGACACCGCAAATGAATTACCCCAAAGGATATTAATAATAAATAATAAAAGTTTATTCACTTCACTGGCAGCCAAAGCGGCTGAATAGTACAATAAGAACATTATGGTTGATAACAAATTCATTAATGTAATTAGTAAAACCATTTATGAAAGCATAACAATATATGAAAGTGTTACTAATCAGAATGTCTAGTAAAATTAAAACGATAAAAATGTCAGATAGTAAAACTGTAAATGTTCTCTAATATGAATATATACATGTAGAAAAACGAAAGCATAAAAATAAAAAATAAAAATATTTAGCAAAAAATATATTATTATAAATAGAAATAGGTAAATACAAAAGATCATTAAAAGGATTACAGAAATTAAACTATGCCAGTCGAAATAAATTTAAGTATTGTAGAGCGCAGTGGCTCAGGGGTAGACCTCCGGACTCTCGACTAAGAGAACCCGGGTTCGAATCCTGTGCTGCGGTGCTAAAACCTTGGGCAAGTTTTTTCACTCTACATTGCTCCAGTTCACTCAGCTGTATAAATGAATACCTGGCTATAGACAGTGGTGGATATGTGTATGAGCAGCCTTGGCGCATCAATTGTAGCATATGGCTGGATGCTTCCCAGAGAAGCCGAGATGGTATTTGATTGAACAGGACTGCCGGGGAAGTCTTGTATAAAAGTGCTTTGAGCAGTCCTATGGACTGGATACTGCTCTATATAAAAAAAACTTACCTTAACTTACCTTATTGTCATCATCTGCCCGTGTAGGACGGAGGAGAAGTGTCTGGTGCGGTCAGGTCTCGTCCAGCTGCTGGACCGACTATGCAGTCTGAGCAGCTGCCTGGAGCGTGACCCCGGGTCAAGGTCAAGCAGTGCCGTCGAGGGACTACGTCAACGCGTGTCATCCATGGCGTGGGCTGGCTTCCAGGTGCTGTCCAATCGCTGCGTCATGTGGGAGCAGGAGGACGGTCAGTACACACCCACAGATGTGTTAACACATGTGTTGCACACCTTCAGCTGTGCTAAACAGGTTGTGGTGTAGTAAACTGAATATTTAATTGATTTCACGTGGAAATGGAAGAAAGTGTACACAGAGGTGGCTATGTAGCAGTACACACATGTGTTACACGCCTTCAGCTGTGTTACACTATGTAGCAAACGTTATCGATTTCAACTGTTACTAAGTAAAGGAAGTGTACAACTACTTTCAGTGGTCAACTAATGCTGAACCAGTTACGAGTAATGTGTTTGAAATTCCATGTTTTACTTTTGTCGCATGTTTCTAGATTTATGCAATAATAGATCAATTAATTATACATTTTAATGTATTTATTCTGAATTAATAAATATAAAATTATTTCATTTTATGAGACATTCTGTACATTCCATCAGTTGTCAGCAGTTTTAGGAGACATTCTGTACATTCCATCAGCTGTCAGCAGTTTAGGAGACATTCTATACATTCCATCAGCTGTCAGCAGTTTTAGGAGCCTTTATATACATTCCATCAGCTGTCAGCAGATTTAGGAGACATTCTATACATTCCATCAGCTGTCAGCAGTTTTAGGAGACATTCTATACATTCCATCAGCTGTCAGCAGTTTTAGGAGACATTCTATACATTCCATCAGCTGTCAGCAGTTTTAGGAGACATTCTATACATTCCATCAGCTGTCAGCAGTTTTAGGAGACATTGTATACATTCCATCAGCTGTCAGCAGTTTTAGGAGACATTCTATACATTCCATCAGCTGTCAGCAGTTTTAGGAGACATTCTATACATTCCATCAGCTGTCAGCAGTTTTAGGAGACATTCTATACATTCCATCAGGTGTCAGCAGTTTTAGGAAGCCACTCACTAGAGATCCACTATATATTGTAGGTGTTTTGCTGACTTGTGACATGTGGTCATTTCAGGGTGTTTCGCTGACCAGTTGGAGCACTCCGGCCTGGCGAGACAAGTGTCCACTCTGTTGACCAATCACCTGACCCGAGCAACTGAATGCAGTGGAAATGAGGCTGCGGGAAATGAAGCTCTCCATGAAGTCTTGAGTCTCCTCAACAGCCTCTCTAGGTGTCTCCTCAACAGCCTCTCTAGATGTTTGTTATAGATGGAAATGTGTAACATATTGTAAAACCTTAATTTATTCTTTAGATCTATTTATTTTAATGTTTTAAAGTATTTATTAAAATATTTTATTAAAGTATTTTTATAAGTTTAGTCAAATAATCACAGAAAATATGTTTTAATGTCTTAACCTATTTAAATTACCTTTATAGATGCATTTCAAATAAATTATTCTCTACTTTTTTATTAATTTTATATTTATGCTAATGTTTTAAATTATATATTATTTCAATCTATTTTAACAAATATATTTTGCATGTTTTATGTACCTATTTCAATCTGTATTGATTGCCCAGAAAATGAAATAAACCATTATTATTATTATTATTGGTTAGTGTCTACTACAGTATGTCACAGGGTGTCTTCTGGTACTGTGAAATTTGTTTTCTTCATAGTTATTTTGCATTGTGTTCTGTGCGACCCACGATTCACGTAACAATGACTGGTGGTGTTGGTTTTATGTAATCATAGTGACAGTGAAATATATAAATGACATTCATAATGACTTGGAGACATACACAGTGACATTCATAGTGACTCAGTGACACATTCAGTGATATTCATAGTGACTCACTATTATGCACAGTGACATCCATAGTCACTCAGTGACATGTATAGTAACATTCATATTGACTCAGTGACATGCACAGTGACATCCATAGTGACTCAGTGACATGCACAGTGACATCCATAGTAACTTAATGACATGCACAGTGACATCCATAGTGACTCAATGACATGCACAGTGACATCCATAGTGACTCAATGACATGCACAGTGAAGTCCATAGTGACTCAGTGACATGCACAGTGACATTCATAGTGACTCAGTGACATGCACAGTGACACCCATAGTGACTCAGTGACATGCACAGTGACATTCATAGTGACTCAGTGACATGCACAGTGACATCCATAGTGACTCAATGACATGCACAGTGACTCAGTGACATGCACAGTGACATTCACAGTGACTCAGTGACATGCACAGTGACATTCATAGTGACTCAGTGACATGCAAAGTGACTCAGTGACATGCACAGTGACATTCATAGTGACTCAGTGACATGCAAAGTGACATTCATAGTGACTCAGTGACATGCACAGTGACATTCATAGTGACTTAGTGACATGCACAGTGACATTCATAGTGACTCAGTGACACGCAAAGTGACATTCAAAGTGACTCAGTGACATGCACAGTGACATTCGTAGTGACTCAGTGACATGCACAGTGACATCCATAGTGACTTGGTGACATGCACAGTGACATTCATAGTGACTTAGGCCATGGCACAGGAGAGGTGCACATGGAATGTTCACAGTCACAGCAGACAGGAGATTGTACATTGTTTTGACATTGTCATCATGTTGTCTCAATGTTGTCGTCACGTTGTTTTCATGTTGTCTTGTAGGAGTCGGATGGGCAAGGCCATCCTCAGTCAGCCTGGCTGTGTGTCCAGACTCCTGTCGCTGCTGCTTGACCAGAGGTACTGCTCACTGACACATGTCTGGTGACCACTTATTGATGTTGAGACTCACCAACATTGTTGTATAATGCACCTCTCTTGGCATCCAAAGATTTAGAAGCAGTAGAAGTTACATTATTACTGTTGTTATTATTAATTCTTCAATGAACGTAGGATTTGTGAATTTATTTTGTCACCACATATCTCTAAGAGAAGTAGACTCGAAGGAGTGCATATGAACTAAATCAAAGTAAAATTACATTAAGTAAGGGATTATATATTACCAATTCAGGGAACATTTCAAAATTGTTGGATTCGGAATTTTTTCACAAAACGCATTTACGAAAATTCTGTTTTACTGACATCTGACTCATTTCGTTAAGATGGGGAACATATATATTATATGTATATATATATATATATATATATATATATATATATGTATATATATATATATGTATATATATGTATATATACACTGTATGTATATATATATATATATTTATTTATATATTTAATCACACATTATATGTACTATTAAAAAGCAATGTGTTTTTTAAACAATCCAAAAACGCCTGGTTAAAGATATATAGTTTTCTAAGTCCACCCTAACACGTCCAGAGTCACACTTGATTCGTAGCTCAGAGGATATGCATAATATACAATTCTCCAAATGTATTGTATAGGCACATTGACTGATTGTGTTTGCAGGCCCTCTCCCAAGTTGGTGCTCATCATTCTACAGTTGTGTCGGGTCGCGCTGCCTCTAATGAGCACCGAGAACTGCGACAAGGTCGAACTGCCGGCCTGGGGACAGCAGCTCCACCTGGCATTTGCTGCTGACATGGACACTTACGAGAAGCCACTGAAGATAGTCAGCCTGCTTCTGGCGAAGTTAGGCGACTTTCTTGTGCCAGGTTAGTGTTTTACATGTTTTATTTCTCTGATTTTACTTGTGAGTTTGTAGCAGGAACATGCATGTGGTGTGTGTGACAGTCAGTGTCCATGTCAGTGTATTTTTGTTTGATTCAAATATTCTCGAGTCACTTAGAGGCGTTAGTCACTTATTTCCTCATGTTTGTGTACACACTGAATGTTTTTCTTTCTTATTGATGATCTGTCTACCTATCGTTAATGTGTTGTCAGTGTTGTTTCCTATGTACAAGCACACACATCACTCACACGCTCGCACACACACACACACACACACACACACACACATTCATACACACACACACTCACACACACACACATACACATACACACACACACACACACACACTCACACACACACACTCACACACACCACACACGCACCACATACACATACAAGGGAAGATACCTTTATTATTTTTGTAGGATGACACATTTGTTATTGTCATAGGAGGCATGACACATTTGTTGTAGGATGACGCATTTGTTATTGTCATAACAGGCATGACACATTTATTATTGTTGTAGGATGACACATTTGTTATTGTCATAGCAGGCATGACACATTTATTATTGTTGTAGGATGACGCATTTGTTATTGTCATAGCAGGCATGACACATTTATTATTGTTGTAGGATGACACATTTGTTATTGTCATAGCAGGCATGACACATTTATTATTGTTGTAGGATGACGCATTTGTTATTGTCATAGCAGGCATGACACATTTATTATTGTTGTAGGATGACACATTTGTTATTGTCATAGGAGACATGACGCATTTATTATTGTTGTAGGTGGCCAGACGACCATCTCTAGCCGACGGCCGTCGACTGAAATGACAATGCTGCCAGCAGGTGGTAGCACTGGCTGGTGTGGGAAGGGCAAGGTCGAGGACAGCGACATTGAGGAGGGTCGACTGTCAGTGTTCATTCACAAGCGTGAGGACCAGTCGTCTCATGAGGTCATACAACCTCTCCTCAGGTACCTCAACCTCACCAGCCTCAGTCTCTCACAGCCGCTTCTTATTCTTCATGTAATCAACTCATCTCTCTGTGCCGCTTCTTATTCTTCATGTAATCAACTCATCTCTCTGTGCCACTTCTTATTCTTCATGTAATCAACTCATCTCTCTGTGCCACTTCTTATTCTTCATGTAATCAACTCATCTCTCTGTGCCACTTCTTGTTCTTCATGTAATCAACTCATCTCTCTGTGCCGCTTCTTATTCTTCATGTAATCAACTCATCTCTCTGTGCCGCTTCTTATTCTTCATGTAGTCAACTCATCTCTCTGTGCCACTTCTTGTTCTTCATGTAATCAACTCATCTCTCTGTGCCGCTTCTTATTCTTCATGTAATCAACTCATCTCTCTGTGCCACTTCTTATTCTTCATGTAATCAACTCATCTCTCTGTGCCGCTTCTTGTTCTTCATGTAATCAACTCATCTCTCTGAGCCGCTTCTTATTCTTCATGTAATCAACTCATCTCTCTGTGCCACTTCTTATTCTTCATGTAATCAACTCATCTCTCTGTGCCGCTTCTTATTCTTCATGTAATCAACTCATCTCTCTGTGCCACTTCTTATTCTTCATGTAATCAACTCATCTCTCTGTGCCACTTCTTATTCTTCATGTAATCAACTCATCTCACTGTGCCGCTTCTTATTCTTCATGTAATCAACTCATCTCTCTGTGCCGCTTCTTATTCTTCATGTAATCAACTCATCTCTCTGTGCCACTTCTTATTCTTCATGTAATCAACTCATCTCTCTGTGCCACTTCTTATTCTTCATGTAATCAACTCATCTCTCTGTGCCACTTCTTATTCTTCATGTAATCAACTCATCTCACTGTGCCGCTTCTTGTTCTTCATGTAATCAACTCATCTCTCTGTGCCGCTTCTTGTTCTTCATGTAATCAACTCATCTCTCTGTGCCACTTCTTATTCTTCATGTAATCAACTCATCTCTCTGTGCCGCTTCTTATTCTTCATGTAATCAACTCATCTCTCTGTGCCACTTCTTATTCTTCATGTAATCAACTCATCTCTCTGTGCCGCTTCTTATTCTTCATGTAATCAACTCATCTCTCTGTGCCGGTATATGGTTAGAGTAATCTCGTGTTTGGTTATCAGAATTGTTATAAAACAAAAATAATTCTGGCTAAACACAACATCACGCAGACACTGTTTACTTCCCTACATTTAGTTCTATTTTAACTGTTTAATTCAGTTTATGACTATTTGTTGTTTTGCCTTTAAATTATTTAACTGAATATCTAAATGTTCTAAATATTTGCTTGTATATGTAGTATTATTGTAAAACACCACTAAAGCAGTGTGTGATTGTGATCCTATAGAATTATTGTAGTTTGATTATTATTATTATTATTATGCATCATTCTTTTGAATTATATTTGATTTTATTTAACATATTCTATTTATACAACATATATCTATAAATTATCTATACTGGTTGGAGGTGAACCATTATGTAAGTATTGCATTTCTGTTCGCCCTGTTTCCACCCAAACTCATGACTACTTGTTTACATGTTGGATATGTTGTGTCGTTTAATAATGGGATGTGTAATTCTTAATAGTCGTGCTTGGAAATAAACAAATTACTTACTTGTATAGAACTAGTGAGTCCACTACAGGGTACAAATTTACCCCCTGAGTGGGATCTAAAGTAACGATCCCATACACAAAAACTGAGAAAGTATTTTGTGAACTAATGGAGTCAGTCACCTTGATAAACCGAAACCCATAACGATGTTGTATTGTCTGCTGCTAAACACTTCCTGGAGTAATGAAAGAAGCTCATAAAGGGACTTTGTGGTGTGACAGTTGCTGTGTAAGGACATGTTGTTGTTCTGTAGTTCTGACAGTCGGCCGTTCCGTCTAGCTGCTGGGTCCAACATGGAGAAAGTGGTCCACATGGACCAGGACCTTACCAAGGTTGGTCTGTCTCTCTAGGTGGTGTCTGCACACACGTACACACACATATACATGTACACACATGTACACACACGCGTACACACATGTACACACACGTGTACACACATGTACACACACACACACACACACACACACACACACACACACACACACACACACACACACACACACACACACACCTATACACATACACACTTGCATGCACATGTACACACACGCACACGCACACGCACACGCACACGCACACACACACACACACATTTTTCCCAAATTTTGCTTAGATGTTTCTTAGGATACTGACACAATGCACAAGAAATTAAAATGTAATTGCCTCATTTAAAATCTTCTAGGGTCCTCAAAGGCTCCAAAACTGGTACATTATCAGTTTCTCTTTCTCTCTCACATCTCCATCCCTCCCTCTCTTTCTCCCTGTATAATCCTAGACATTGATACAACCCCTGTGTGTGTGTGCTGACTCACATGTTCTGTGACAGAATGGTAAGGCTGAAGTGAGCACTGAGGATGCGGTGTCTGCTCTACGCCGCGCCGCCAAGTGGGCGCAGATGGGACTCGTTGTGAGCACAGGGACACCACCAGATGTCACTGTCGACACAGCAACGACAGACAAGAAGAAAACGGCAACGGAGGTGATCTGTAAGGAGAAGAACACAGATCTCGCCAGGTCAGTGGCACTGCCACATGTCTCATTCCCATTGGTTACAGCATACGAAGCCTTCTGATTGGTTACAGCATAAGTAGCCTTCTGATTGGTTATGGCATAAGAAGTCTTCTGATTGGTTACAGCATAAGAAGCCTTCTGATTGGTTATGGCATAAGAAGCCTTCTGATTGGTTACAGCATAAGAAGCCTTCTGATTGGTTATGGCATAAGAAGCCTTCTGATTGGTTACGGCATAAGAAGCCTTCTGATTGGTTATGGCATAAGAAGCCTTCTGATTGGTTACGGCATAAGAAGCCTTCTGATTGGTTATGGCATAAGAGGCCACAAACTCAGTATTAGCTGCTGAGTTTGAAACTGGTGAATGATGTATGTTTGGAGTCTGATGTGGTAGTCATCAGTAATGAAGAATTGAAGACAAATTATGTTTTTAATGTAATGTATAACCATTTCAGTCCTACAGCCCTGATCTGCTGTGACCACAGAATATGGCATACCCAGTGAATGTGTGGCAAAGTTGACAATCTCATTTCTAATCAAGATTTGAGGACCAAATATGCATTTTGTGAATAGGGATGTTATATACTTTTGGAAAGTACGAAATGTGTCAAACTCCAAAAAGTTGAATAGCAACAGTGCATTGCCAATATGTTAATCCTTCAAGTTGAATATGTTTGATATATTCGAGTATATGACATGTGGCGGACACCAGAGAGTGCCTCTGGAATGGTCTATAATATTTTGCGGCGGGTTTGGCCGACTTGAGGTGTCAAAACTCGGGCGGATTTGGCCGACTTGAGGTCTAATCTTTAGTAAATATTTTTAATAAATACATAAAATTTAAAATATATATATATAATATTAAACAATTATAATAAATTATATTAATAAATTATTATTTAAAATAATATTAAATTAAATGAATAAAAAAATACGACATTATAGTACATAGCGTGGCGTAGTGTCACTGAGTGTGTGTTTGTCTTTGCCCTAGGTCTGACTCGGTGCGTCCATTCATCAGTGGCCATGTGGCGGACTCCATGGCGGCGGAGGTGATTGCTCTCCTGCACGGTCTGCTCACTGCCCCCGTCTCACTGACTGCCCAGAGCTGGGCCGCCGCTGTTGAGAAGGTCAGTCTCACACAGGGCTTTATGCAGGATCAAATCATTACCAGCCACACATGTTTTGGTGGACATGTGGATGTTAGCTGTTAAGCCAGTTAACAAACTTTAAATGTATTTTTTTGACCTGAAAAGGACTACAAACACACATGTGACAGCATTTACGCTCACTTTCAAGGCATAACAAACAATATCTATTTATCTATCTATTTTTTTGGCTCCTTCATTTTTTTACCCGTCCACCCATATTTCTACCCGTCCATATTCGTTTTTACCCGTCCAAATGATGGGTGGACGGGTCTCTGCATAAAGCTATGGTCTTGCATGCTTGACATGGTATACTTAATCTCAACACATGCTTGACATGGTGTACTTGATTTCCTCCGTTCTTGTCATGCTGTGATTAGTCTCCACACTTAACAGGCCATACTTGATCTCCATAGTTAAGACACTGTACGTGATCTCCTCTATACTGGCTATCCCATTCTTGATTTCCATTCTTAACATGCCATATTTGATCTCCTCCATACTTGATACATGCCATATTTGATCTCCTCTATTCTTGACATGCCATAGTTGATCTCCATACTTGACATTATTGGATCTCCTCATTATTCCTCGTGACATGCTGTACTTCTAGCTTGACATTTTTTACTTGATCCTCTTTACTTGACCCACTGTGACATGACCCTCTGTATTTGACCTTACGTACTTGATCATCCATATTTCATAAGATTTATAGATGGCAAATGACCGCAAACGAATTGTTACTTCCTGTCAGGTGACCTCGAATGCTCTGTCCTGTCTGCCACAACTGCTGACGTCAGTTGATGACGTCGGGTCAGCACGGTGTCAGCGTGACCAGCTGATGACGATGGCAAAACAGGTGAACGCGTCACTGGCGGCACTGGGGGGCTTTGAAGAGGTCATCAAACCAGGCTGTGATGTCGAGGTGCGTAGAGGGGGAGGAAGTGTAGGGGGCATGTTGGTGGGTGAGGGGGTGGATGGTGGGTGGGTAGTTGGGTGGGTGAGGGGGTGGATGATGGGTTGTGTGCATATGGAGTGGGTTAAGTGGTAGTTTGGTGGTGGGGGGAGTGTAGATGGGTGGGCAGTGAGGGTGGTGGTTGGGTGATTAGGGTTGGTAGAATGGGGTGGGTGATTGGCTGGGTAGATGGGGTGGAGATGGGGTGAGGGGGATGGGGGTGGGATGGAGATGGAGGTATGGGTGGGATGGAGGTGGAGGTGGAAGTGGGGGTACAGGTGGGATGGAGGTAGATTGGGGTTGGGGTTAGAAGGTGATGGTTTATATCTTCCTGAGGATTTAGGTGCTCTGTTAATGTATATAAAAACAAGGCATTAGCTAAAATCCATTTTCCAAGTGTACACACAAAGTTTAGCATTGAATATAACATTTGACATTGTAAATAAAGAAAAATCATTTGTAGTATAAATTCGATTTTAAATCCATCTCTCATCTGTGTAGTAATTCATGTGGAAAGGTAAGGTTTAATGAGCTTTGTGATTACATGGTATAATGACTTCATTGTAAACTTAGTTCACACCATGAATATTGCTTTCCATGTATCAGATGAAGCAACTCTACAAGGTTAGATTTTGGGTCGGAATAAGCGTATCCTGATGTAAAGAGGAACAAATGTTTTTCTTTTGGTTCCACGCAAATGTGATTTGTTTTTGTATGACTGATTGTTGTATGATGTTGTTGTGTGATGTTTTTGTATGACTGATGTTGTTGTACAATGATGTTGTATGATGTTGTATGACTAATGTTGTTGTATGATGTTGTTGTATGACTAATGTTGTTGTGTATGTTGTTGCTGTAGATCACGGGGGAGGGCACCCACCACTCCCCCGCCCACGTCCTCAGTATCTCCGACCAGACCGGCCTCGCCACCGTCGTATTGCTACCTCCAACAGATGAAGAGTTTGAGCCCGCCCGCTACAGCGACACTGTCCAAGTGCCCATCACGAGACTGAGAGCGGTCAGACACCAGGTAAGTCTCTACTTGGTCTCTACTTTGTCTCTACTTGGTCTCTACATGGTCTCTACTTGGTCTGTACTTGGTCTCTGCCTGGTCTCTGCCTGGTCTCTGCCTGGTCTCTGCCTGGTCTCTGCTTGGTCTCTACCTGGTCTCTGCCTGGTCTCTACTTGGTCTCTACTTGGTCTCTGCCTGGTCTCTGCCTGGTCTCTGCTTGGTCTCTACCTGGTCTCTGCCTGGTCTCTACTTGGTCTCTACTTGGTCTCTGCCTGGTCTCTGCCTGGTCTCTGCTTGGTCTCTACCTGGTCTCTGCCTGGTCTCTACTTGGTCTCTACTTGGTCTCTGCTTGGTCTCTACCTGGTCTCTGCCTGGTCTCTACTTGGTCTCTACTTGGTCTCTGCCTGGTCTCTGCCTGGTCTCTGCTTGGTCTCTACCTGGTCTCTGCCTGGTCTCTACTTGGTCTCTACTTGGTCTCTGCCTGGTCTCTGCCTGGTCTCTACCTGGTCTCTGCCTGGTCTCTGCCTGGTCTCTACTTGGTCTCTGCTTGGTCTCTGCTTGGTCTCAACTTGGTCTCTGCCTGGTCTCTACTTGGTCTCTGCTTGGTCTCTGCTTGGTCTCTGCTTGGTCTCAATTTGGTCTCTGCCTGGTCTCTGATTGGTCTCTGCCTGGTCTCAACTTGGTCTCTGCCTGGTCTCTACTTGGTCTCTGATTGGTCTCTGCCTGGTCTCAACTTGGTCTCTGCCTGGTCTCTACTTGGTCTCTGATTGGTCTCTGCCTGGTCTCAACTTGGTCTCTGCCTGGTCTCTACTTGGTCTCTGATTGGTCTCTGCCTGGTCTCAACTTGGTCTCTGCCTGGTCTCTACTTGGTCTCTGCTTGGTCTCTGCTTGGTCTTTGCTTGGTCTTTACTTGGTCTCAACTTGGTCTCTGCCTGGTCTTTGCTTGGTCTCTGCCAGGTCTCTACTTGGTCTCTGCTTGGTGTCTACTTGGTCTCTGCCTGGTCTCTGCCTGGTCTCTACTTGGTCTATACTTGGTCTCTACTTGGTCTCTACTTGGTCTCTGCTTCGTCTCTGCCTGGTCTCTCCTTGGTCTCTGCCTGGTCTCTGCTTGGTCTCTGCCTGGTCTCTACTTGGTCTCTGCCTGGTCTCTGCCTGGTCTCTACTTGGTCTCTGCCTGGTCTCTACTTGGTCTCTGCTTGGTCTCTGCTTGGTCTCTGCCTGGTCTCTACTTGGTCTCTGCCTGGTCTCTACTTGGTCTCTGCCTGGTCTCTGCTTGGTCTCTGCCTGGTCTCTACTTGGTCTCTGCTTGGTCTCTGCCTGGTCTCTACTTGGTCTCTGCCTGGTCTCTACTTGGTCTCTGCCTGGTCTCTACTTGGTCTCTGCCTGGTTTCTACTTGGTCTCTGCCTGGTCTCTACTTGGTCTCTGCCTGGTCTCTGCTTGGTCTCTGCCTGGTCTCTACTTGGTCTCTGCTTGGTCTCTGCCTGGTCTCTGCCTGGTCTCTGCCTGGTCTCTGCTTGGTCTCACTGGTCACCAGTAGTTTCAATGTCATGTCAGCCAAACATGGCTTATGTACACTCAGATTAAGTAGAATGGATCTAGTTCTGTTCTGTTAATATTTATTTGGATATTTAATATGTAACTTGTAGATATTATCAGAAAGGATATTCAAAGTTGTACACCACATTGACAAAATACTAGAAACCGCTATTTTGTATTCTAAGTTCTCAAGTTAAGTACTTGAAATATACTTGATAACTAGTCAAGTACAGTTGAAACTTTTTGTTTTTTCAAATGACCTATGGTGTTTCAAATCAGGAGATTATTTCCGCCTTTTTCTAATTGTATTTAGCAATGTCTTATATATATGCAGTCATTATTTATCACATTTTATTTATTATTGTTGTTTTAATATTGTTACATTTGTCATATTGTGTCAATGTCTGTCATGTATTTGTCGGTATCTTATCTGTTTATTTGTCTGGGACCACAATGGAAATAAGTGCTTGCACTTTTTTGTGTCATCCTTTTATTTAATGTACTTTGTATTTATATCTTATGTATATCTGTACAATGTTTTACATTCTATACTAAATAAATCCATCCATCCAACTCACTTTATGGAGACCGCCCTAATGCAGTCACCTTGCAGTTGAGGTGACCAAAGCCAGTCCAAAATTATTTCCCTAACAACAGATTATAAGAACTTAGTGCTGCTTACGCAGTAGTGCAGTGGTGCTTCAGACTCTCTACTAAGAGAAACCAGGTTCGAATCCTGAGCTGCCATGTCAAACTTTGGGCACTTTTTTTACTCTATTTTGGGCAAGTTTTTTCACTATACAATGCTTCAGTTCAACTGTGTGAATGAGTACCTGGCAGTGGTTAATATTTGTATACGAGTAGTCTTCACACATTAATTGCAGCATGGTTGGATTCTTCCCAGAGAAGTTGAGACGGTGAACAGGAAAGTAAAGTGTAAAGCGCTTTGAGCAATCCTAAGAACTGGACACTGCACTGTATAAGAACTTACCTTTCTTTACTTGTTATATTGTTACTTATGTCACTTTGGTTGTCCAGTTTCAGAGGGTGACCTTAATAGTGAAGTTGCATTGTATTATATATATATATATATATATATATATATATATATATATATATATATATATATATATATATATATATGTATATAGTATATATATACATATACAAATATATAATATACATAATATATATATATATATATATATATATATATATATATACATACACCCACATGATGTGTGTTCCAGCCACTACACCAGCTGTCAGTCACTGAGACAATTGTCATGTCCGTACAATCTCTCCTTCTCCCCCACAATGGGGGATCGGGCTCAGCCCTAGCCCAACCCCTTCCCACCCACGGAACAGACGGCAATCTCCTCGCCAACCAGATATGTCGAGTCATTGCTGAGATTCGTACAAGGTAACACACATTTCTCTCGTTTCTCTGGTGTTTTCCAGCCAAATGCAAATGTCCAGAAACTCTGAACTGGAGTTTTCAGTCCTGTGTACTTCAATATCATCTCTTAGGAGATAAACCCTTTTAGGGTAAAACAAATGCAATTTTTGTTAACATAAATCACTCCCTGTGTTAGTTCTCTATCACAATAGTCATTTGTTACAAATCTGTTCAGTTTTCCTTAATATATTGTTCACTGTGTCTGTGTGTTACAAGGAATGTAAGCTATTAACCTGTCACTGTGTCTATATGTGACAGAGCTTGTAACATTGTGGCCTGTCACCTTAGACACCTGTCACTGTGTCTGTGTGTTACAGAGCTTGTAAGGTGCTGGCCTGTCACCTTAAACACCTGTCACTGTGTCTGTGTGTTACAGAGCTTGTAAGGTGCTGGCCTGTCACCTTAAACACCTGTCACTGTGTCTGTATGTTACAGAGCTTGTAAGGTGCTGGCCTGTCACCTTAGACCCCTGTCACTGTGTCTGTGTGTTACAGAGCTTGTAAGGTGCTGGCCTGTCACCTTAAACACCTGTCACTGTGTCTATATGTTACAGAGCTTGTAAGATGCTGGCCTGTCACCCTAAACACCTGTCACTGTGTCTATATGTTACAGAGCTTGTAAGGTCCTGGCCTGTCACCTTAAACACCTGTCACTGTGTCTGTATGTTACAGAGCTTGTAAGATGCTGGCCTGTCACCTTAAACACCTGTCACTGTGTCTATATGTTACAGAGCTTGTAAGATGCTGGCCTCTCACCTTAAACACCTGTCACTGTGTCTGTATGTTACAGAGCTTGTAAGGTGCTGGCCTGTCACCTTAAACACCTGTCATTCGCAAGTGCTTTCATTCAGCACTCCAGTGCTGCCATAGACATCCTCAAATCTCTGGCAAAAGAGTGTTGTGCTGGTATGTGTTAGAAATAACAATAAAGCTTTATTCATAATTTTCAACATGCAATGTACAGTTCATGTCAAATAAGAATGTGTTCTGGCGTTTGGGTCACATAGTGCCTATATGTAATAAAATGAAATACAATAAATAGATAAGTTATCCATAAATCTTTTTATTTTGATGTCATAAATAAATAATATATGTAAGATTATCTGCACTGATGTCTTGTTTAATCTGCCTTCTTGGTTCATTGGGTTTTGCTGTTTAAAGAATGCTTGCATAAGATTTCACTAGGAACAAGATTCTATATATACATATATATGTATATATATATATATATATATATAGTGAAATCTTATGTAAGCATTCTGTCAACAGCAAACCCCAATGAACTAAGGAGGCAGATGGGTGTAAAGTCTAATTAGCGACACTGAAAGGAACCTGTTATGCAATAATTGTAACATTGGTGAATTTGTCCCATTTGTTATTCAGAGATCTGTAATAGAGAGAAATGTGAAATGTTCTGATCAGTCCTAAGCACACAGCAATGTAAACCAATTAGTTTCACTGTTTGAAAGAAGCTGTGGTACCTATCCAGAAGCACAATTAATGGCTCAACGTGTAGGGTCCATCATGGTCCCTTCATCGGTAGCATTTCATTCGACACGAGTAACAGAAGTGCAAGTGCCATGCTGATACTTTCACTTTCACTTTGTGTGCAGGTGAGAGACAGCAAGTGATAGCTGCCCACTGCCAGCAGCTGCGTCTACTCTACCGCGACTGTGCCAAGCCCCCTCCCCCACCCTGCCACGTCACAACCACGCCTGTACGTAGACGACTCATTTGTGGTTGATTTACATTAGGTTAAATTATTTCTGGTGGATTACATTATTACATTATCTAAACGATTTTTTTTTTTTTAATGTTGGGCTAACAGATTTGTGATGGGCTAACTGATTTGTGATTGGGTAACAGTTTTTGTGATCGGTAATTGGTTTTTGATTGCGATAACTGATTTGTGGGGGGCTAACTGATTTGTGATGGGTTAACTGATTTGTGATGGGCTAACTGATTTGTGATTGAGATAACTGATTTGTGATGGGCTAACTGATTTGTGATTGAGATAACTGATTTGTGATGGGCTAACTGATTTGTGTTTGGGATAACAGAATTGTGATGGGCTAACTGATTTATGATGGGCTAACTAATTTGTGATTGGGTAACATATTTGTGATGGGCTACCTGTTTTGTGGTGGGCTAACTTATTTGTGATCGGTAACTGATTTGTGATTGGGATAACTGATTTGTGGTGGGCTAACTTATTTGTGACAGGATAACTGATTTGTGATAGGCTAACTGATTTGTGATTTGGATACTGATTTGAGATGGGCTTACTGATTTGTGATAGGATAACTGATTTGTGATTGGGATAACTCATTTGTGATCGGCTAACTGATTGGCGGATGGAGTTTCAGTGTGAAAGATTTAAATTGACTGAAAGCGAAAGTGAATGTGTGCGTGTGTGTTGTAGGTGCGTGAGATTACGTGGGACACGTCCCGCCAGTTCCCTCCCCTGCGAGCCTGTCTCTTCTCCAACCGTCTCACTGGGATCACCTTCCTGGGAGACCCGACGGTGGGAAGTGGCCTCCCTCGCGGCACCCTCGTCTACGCCACCATGGCCATCCCCTCACAGGTGGGGGCAGTACCCCAGGGGGGTTTATGTAATGACACACTGTTTGTAAATATTTGTAATTTCTGTAGTAATAATAAAAATAAAAATATTGTAATTGTGTATTAAAAAATTTCATTTTTATTGTGGAAAAATTATTACTATAAAAAATTAATATTTACAAACAGTGCATTGAAAAACCCTTATATGGTTTATATCAGTGTGTGAAAATGTTAGCCAAAATATTGTCAGAAAGTGTTGTAATAAACTCCCCATGTCGGTTTTAAACTGTACCCTCGGGTGTAGTACCGCTAGGAGGGTGTAGTACCCTCAGAGGTGTAATACCCCCAGGAGGGGAGTACCTTCAGGGGTGTAGTAACCTCGGGAGGGAGAGTACCCTCAGGGGTGTAGTACCCCCAGGAGGGGGAGTACCCTCAGGGGTGTAGTACCCCCAGGAAGGTGTAGTACCCTCAGGGGTGTAGTACCCCAGGAGGGGAGAACACTCAGGGGTGTAGTAACCTCAGGAGGCAGAGTACCCTCAGGGATGTAGTACCCCAGGAGGGTGTAGTACCCCAGGAGGCAGAGTACCCTCAGGGTTATAGGACACAACAACAACTAAATGACCAAAACCCATTTAGGTTTCATGAAACAATGCCATTAACATTTCTCAAAATTATTACTATTAATCTTACGTCATGTTTCAAAATGTTGTAATAAAAACAAAAAGTATGTAATGGTGCAGTAAATGTATGAACATCGTGTGGCATTTCAATAACCTTCCTGAGGTCATTATTGAAAACAACATTGGGGTCTGTTGATACTCCACAAATAGTCACTGGTTGTAGATGTTTGTCTTTTGATCAATTGAACGTTGTTTTCTGCAGGCGCCGTCATTCTACTGGGAGGTGGAGATCTGTTCCCTCGGAGACCCGCAGGACGACAGTGGACCAATCATATCGTTTGGTTTCATGCCGGCCGCCGAGAGGAAGGACGCAGCTTGGACAAACCCAGTTGGCACCTGTCTCCTCCACAAGTTAGTGCTAAATAACAATGATAGTAATAATTTTATTTATACACTAAAAATCTAATATAATTTTTTAAGTGTTAACAATCCACTAAAACGCAAACATTTAAATAATAAATGACAACATTTTTGGTCAGTACATAATAATTATAATAATAATTTTATTTATTCACTAAAAGTCTACTCTAAATTTTTTGAGAAGTTTTTGCAATCCACTAAAATGCAAGAGTATAAATAACTAATGACTAATTAAAGTGTCAGATATAAATTATAAAACATTCAGCAACGTAGATTAAAAAAAATACATAAGGAATATGGAAACCTAATAAGTGAAATTATAACTAATTAAAATATTTAAATAGCATTTAGTGGCGCCGTCTAGTGAGCGTTTGTTGCAGCAAGTGTAGTGGCGCCCTCTATTGAACGTTTGTTGCAGCAACGGCCGGGCGGTGCACTACAACGGGTCGAGTCTACTGCAGTGGCGCAGTGTCCGACTGGACGTGAGTCTGTCGGTGGGGGACGTGGCGGGGGTGGGGTGGGAGCGCCAGGGGGACTCCCCCCTCATGCCGCGGCAGCAGGTGAAGGGGCTCGTGTACTTCACCCACAAGGGGCGCCGACTGCCCAATGTCATCGACGACGTGGCTGGAGGCATGTGGCCAGTGCTGCACATACAGAAGAAGGTGGGTGTCATCGTGTCACATAGCGTCGGGGGACCTATGATCGACCGTTTTTGCGTAGTTTTCCGCGTTTTATTCGCCTTTGATTTAAAGTTACGCAATTTAAATTATTCTCTATTCAAAGCATATTCATTGACGATTTCTACAAACACAAACAAATAGTTTGATACAATTTGGTGACAAAATACCAGCAGTGATTACCTTCTCACCCAATAGGTCTTGAGTAATGATGTGTCAACAATGGTTTTATTCGCCCATGACATCAGTTCGCGTTTGTGTTTACACATATATACAATTACGTTAGTACAGTAACAGTCAATACCAAATCACAAAATTTATTGCATTTATGAAACGGTCGATCATTAGGGACCCTGTCGATGAAAGGTACCCACACGCTACAACCCCACAGGCCTGTCTCGCACAAGGCCCATAAATAGCCCTCTGTGCTGTATATCATATCATTTTTTACTTTAGTGGCAGAAATGCATACATAATAATCTCACCTTTCCGTGTGTAGTTCATTTTCATCGACCAAACATTAAGAAATAAAAAATTCAGCCATTTGCAAATCCACATATTAACACAGACAAGATGAATTAAGTCGTCAAGATTACCTGATTTTTCAGAATTTCAGCATCATTTTTAGCAGTAAATCTAAAACTATGTAAAGCATTTCTACAAAGGAACTATAGTTTTAAACTCGTTATATGTGGAATCATTTTTAGGTAAAATGCGCTCCAATTTCCTACAAAACAACAATTATATACAAATTTGCAATTCATGTAATAACATATACACAGGAAGTAGCATACACAAATGTACAACATTGCTCAAATACAGATATACAATTTTCATGCTTACTTAAAGTGAAAAAAAAGGCTACAGTTTAGTGTTATGCACCTAAAAGAGTTTACACTAGCTAATCATTTGCATCTACAATCCAATTTTTCACCTTAGTGGTTACCTCAGAAAGTGGTCTTAAAGTGGGAAAATCTAGCTAAATCACTGACACCATGAACCGGCCCATCTTGGATCTTGCAACCAATCACAACCCAGCAGTTTGGAAAAGTAATACGTCAGAGAGTCGTCTGCTGGTTCAGCTGTCATAACAGAGAGCCAAGCGGTACGCTAAAAGTTGCCTTACGTCGGTTTACAACGAAATCGCGACATCAATATGCCACACTGTTCCTCAAACGCTTATAGTAATAGTACAGTGAAAGACAGTATCAGTAAGATGTCTTCTTGTTAACCTATGAATCGAGCAGAACTGAAACAGTGGTTCGGTGGATTCGTTTGGACAGTCACAGACACAGCGCGGATCCTAGACGACCCGATTTGATTGACCTAACCATCAAAACGACCACCAACAGCCGCCAAACTTCTCCTCACATATCTTACATACATATGCATACACTACATTATGTAATAAAATCTCTTGCATTCCTCTGACGAAGAAAATTCACACACAAAAATGCGCAGACCTCGAGTACAACTTGTTCGGCCGCTCAGCGGTACCGTAAAATCGCTTTTAAAAGCTTTACACAAAATTGTTTTACTTCACACGCGCGAAATAGTTTAATTACTTATAAATAATATAATAATAATAATTAATTATTATCATCACTATGATTTGCAGGAAATTATAAGTTTTATTATTTTTATATTGATATTTTATTTTTATAATTGTTCATATATGTTTCTAGTATATTTATGTTTTTTTTCTTCTGGTGTGTATTTGTTGTTTAGCATTTTAATGTATGTAAAACGCCATGAACAAGTTTAAATTGGATGTGGCGCTATAATAAATAAACAAACAATTGTTTTTATTATAATATAATATTTTATTTATGTAGCGCCACATCCATAATTGTTTGTGGCGCTTCACAAAATAATGCTATTAAAAATACAATAAAGAGAAAACTACTCACAGATAATATTATTTAAAAATAAATAATGAAAATACATGTTTCTATATCATTAACTAAGCTGACCTATCAGTCATAAATAAACATACAAATTACATAACAACAATTGAAATAAATGAATATAAAAGTATGGTTAATAGTAATAAATAATTAAAGTAGTAAAATAAGTACGACGTAATAATAATTTTTATTCAGCACATACACAACCATTATGCATAAGAACATATTACTGAAGCTATTTGTTCTACTCATGAATGACATTTCCACCATCAGATATGTAATAATTATTATTTTTGAACAAGACACTTTATTAATTATCGGAACAATAAATCTCTAAAATGTAAAAAGGAATATGAATATATGGGAAATATTATGGTGGTAGAAAAAGAAGGATTTAAAAACAGTAATATTAACATGTTATTGTTTTAGTTATTATTGTTAAAACATCGCTTATGTAATATAAGCTTGCATGCTCGCAGTACACGCGGGATGTTTATAGAAATATTGATGAAATAAACAATGTGACTTCATTGAAAAACACGTAATTTCCTTTTTCTTTTATAACTAATAGGCAATTTTGGATAATTATGCAGACACATGTATTTTTAATATTTATTTTTAAATATTACCTGTGGGTAGCATTCTTATTATTGCATATACTTTAATAACAGTATGTTGAATAGAAGAGAAGAGAATTGTGGATTTGGCGCTATATAAAATAAACTAATAAAATTATATATTTGTATATTAAATTGTTATTTTTTATCAACTCTATTAGACCCATATCACCAAAGCGTTGCCTTAGTTTGCCGTTTAACATTTTCTGTAGATCATAGTGATGCAGCTAATTATTATTATATTATTTATAATTAATTAAACTAATTCGCGCGTGCGAATGCAGTAAGGTTAATAAATATTCGCGCGCCATCTAGCGGTATTTTGTGTAAAGCTAACTTATAATAGCGAGTTTACGGTAGTCGAAGTTGTCGAGTTGCCGTTCGCCAAGATTTGCGTTTCTGTTATGAATTTTCTTCGTTAGACGAATACAAGTGATTTTTTTGTAATGTAGTGTATGTATATGTATGTAAGAAATGTGGGGAGAAGTTTGGCGGCTGTTGGCGGTCGTTTTCGTGGTTAGGTTAGAAAGTAACAGATAATAATATGCATGCACAGTTCACGCCGACCAAGAAGACTCTCTGACGTCATTTTGTTTCTAAAATGGCGTAGTCTGTAGACTTTCTATGTCTATGTGTTTTACATTTTTTTCCTGGTAAACCACTGACGTTAAAAATATGATTGTTGTTGGAAGTTGTTACTTTTTATTCACTCTGTTAATCCCATATGATCCAAACATTGACTTTGTTTTCCCTTTAATGAATCTTGTGACGTCGTCGTTGTTTCAGAACACGAGGATCCGGGCGAACTTTGGAGCGCGTGCGTTCATGTACGCTGAAGGCACGCAACACCGCAAGGCTGCAGACGAGTGTCATGACGTCACGCAGGACATCAAGGACAGTTTCGGTGCCCTGCCATTCCATTTTGACAGCGACAGTGATGACGCCGCCAGCTCTAGTGTCACCAACTCCGACGCAGGCAGTCACGGCGAGCTGAGGGCGTCACCAGGCCTCCCTTGTAGGACTGCCATGATCCCCAAGTCACTCAGAGGTGCGGCTGCAGGTTACCACAACATTTGTCGTGTGTCCTTGTTTGTTTCACAACACGACAATCCAACATTTTCTGTTTTGTGCATTTCATGTGTGGCTCATATAAATAGGCTGATTTTGAAACATCGTTTCAAAATCAGCTCTTTTATATGAGTGATTAAAGTTCTGAATTGCATGTTGTATTGATATGTCTCTGAGCTTGGTTTCTAAGGATTTAGGCGCAATAGAAGGTACCTAATTGTTGTTCTCCTCTGGTCCCTGTCATCAGGGGTGAGGTTGGCCATGGTTACTGTCATCTTTTCTTTGTCTTTATAATAATAATAATAATAATGACTTGTTTTGCGCCAATATCCTTGAAGATCAAGCTCAGTGACATGACAAAACCAAGGGATTAGGCAAACTCGTAATCGAAAGCAATGCGTGAGTTGTCAATGGATCAATGAAGAAGCTAGGAGGCTAAGGAGGATAGGCAGCATTAAAGAGATAGGTGTTTAGACGTCGGCGGAATGAAACTATATTACCTTCTGATTTAACACTGGCAGGAAGCGAATTCCACACCGTTGGTGCGGCAACCAAGAAAGCTCGGGTCCCGGCTTTCGTTTTCACCCGAGGGATGTAAAGAGGGTTACTACTGGTTGAGCGTAGCTGTCTGGAATTTCTTGCTGGAGTTAGCATTGAATTTAGTTATGCTGGTTGTGTAGATGAGAGTGCTTGATAAGCTAATGTACTTGAAAATGATTCTTTCCTGTCCTCACTTTTCTCTCACTGCGTTCTCTATCAACAGTCTTCAACTTCTTCTATCTTTTGCTGTTGTTCTCCATTCTCCTCCCACTCTTTGCCGATCTCTCTTAATACAATCCTCCGATCCCATCGGGCTTCCATCCCCTATTTCCCTCCACTTTCCCGGCATCTGTTCCCTCTGCCAATCTCTCATCTCTCATCCGTTCCCCGTTGTGTCAAATGTACCGTCCCGTCTGTCCCCAGAGTACAACAGTGTGACGTCGCTGCACTACAAGCGTCTGGCGTGTTACGAGAACCTTCCGTGCACCGGCCCCGACACACAGACCCAGCAGGCCAATCAGGACGATGAGTCGGACATAGATGACCTGGAGGATGACCAGAGCTTTGAGGACCATCACACCCTCCTCATCAAGGCCTGGGAGCAGAAGGTCTTCCCCACCATCAGGCGGAGGTTCCGCAACGAGGCCGAGCGCAAGGACGGGTTGGAACAGATCCGAGGAGCCTTGTTACTGGGTGAGTGTGTGCGAGTGATATCGGCACAAACAAACAATGCGTTGCACCAAATTTCCTGTGCCTAAAGTTAATTAAATGCAATCAAAGGAATTGGTCACGTTTTAAACAAACACTTAAAAAATCACCACACAAGCCAAGCACTAGTTACACAATAGATCGGTTTGAAAAACAATCGGATTGGTGCGATGTATGGATTAAGTTACACGCAACAAAATGTAGGCTCTTAATATTGGACTAGATAGCATTCGATTACCCCTTTAAACCCTTTAAACGTACAATGTTTCAACCCATCAGCTATGGTTTCAAAAGTTATGGTCCAAAGTAAAGGGATTTCTTACAAAATAACAAAATCTTGGAACCATGAACAATAATTTATATTCCATATCTCATTCATTATATTTTTTTAAGTTACAGTGTGTTCAGAGTTAGCCACTAGCTAGTGGCACCATTTATTAGTTGAGTTTCTGATGTCTTTTCAGAATTTTCCACTAGATTGTGTGACCATTTTATAGATTATTTTGAGCTAGGTTTAGTGGACTTGAGGCCTTAGCTATAAAACAGACCTTTCTAAATTTCTGCACATGACAATTTGTGTATGTTTTGTTTTTAATGAAGATATCTTTTTTTCAATTTGAGCAGGTTTATTGACTCTACATTGCTCCAGTTCACTCAACTGTATGAATGGACATTTGTGTATGGATCGCCTGCACATTAATTGAAGCGAGTGCTTCTACGTGATGTAAAAATGGTGTTTAATTGAACATGTCTGCCAGGAAGTAAAATGAAAAAAGCTTTAATAATAATAATAACAAATTTAATAATAATATATTTTATTTTGTCACATCCAATTATAAATGATTCATGCTGCTTTACAGCATGTCAAACCTTACATTCGTATGGTAATTTAAAATCCATTGGAATAATGCTAAAATATAAGTGCATATTACCTGGGTAGTAGAATACATATAAATACATTAACGAAATATATAAAAATATCATTATTAGATAAGTTCTAGGTTCAAATACCAGCAGTTCGTGGGACTGGATCGAATTCAGTGTAAGAACTTAGGTTTTTTGTTAGGGATGACGGACATTGCGCGACAGACTGTGGAGTTCCTGTACGAGGAGAACGGAGGGATACCCAGGGACCTGCATCTTCCCACCCTGGAAGACATCAAGGAGGAACTCTCCAAGTTCACCATTGAGCGGGTACACAAGGGAACGACTGTCGTCATCAAGATGCCCCCGACAGCCGGGCCCACTGGCACCACCATGCTGCCGAAGTTTGCCGTCAGAGGCATGCTCAAGACATTCGGCCTGACAGGCATCGTGCTGGATGTTGACCAGGTTTGTGTGTGTGTGTGGGGGGGTGGTGTGTGTGTATGTGTGTCTGTGTGTCTGTGTGTCTGTGTGTCTGTGTGTGTGTGTGTGTGTGTGTGTGTGTGTGTGTGTGTGTCTGTCTGTCTGTCTGTCTGTCTGTCTGTCTGTATGTATGTATGTATGTATGTATGTATGTATGTATGTATATATATATTATATTATATATATATTATATGTATTATATATATATATATATTATATATATATATACATTATATATATATATATATATATATATATATACATTATATATATACACATATATATACACATATATACACACACACACGCACACACACACACACACACACACACACACACACACACACACACACACACACACACACACATATATGTATAATGTCTGGGTATACTACATATTAACAGGTTAAACAATTTAATAAAATGTATTGTCCTGATTAGGAGTCAAACTTGATGCAGACTGGCTTTGGTCTGCTTAAGACAGTGGTCGTGGTGTGCATGTTTGGTCGACACTTGCTGCAGTATGTCGTGATTCGTGTTTGTTGCACCACGGAGCTTGGATATCTGACGATTCTAGGTGATACACAGTTTTTATTATGGTGATATATTTTCTAAGTTGACCCATCAACGTCAGCAGTAGTTCTGAGACTACAGGTATTTTGTACTTCCTGTACCAAACATCCAGTTGCTATTTGCTTCCCGCAGGTGCACGAGTTGATCCAGGTGGAGTGTTACCTGCGCAGTGAGGGCGTGCTGGTGCGCTACTGGTACCCCATTGACATGCTGGAGCGCCCTCCCGCGGGGTACAGGAAGGCCCCCATAGTGGGGCACCAGGCACTGAGCACAGCTAACATACACCTGCACAGGTACGTCAAACATACTCCTGCACAGGTACGTCAA
This sequence comes from Oasisia sp. SBJ-2009, assembly GCA_964017155.1. NCBI lineage: Eukaryota > Metazoa > Annelida > Polychaeta > Sabellida > Siboglinidae > Oasisia > Oasisia sp. SBJ-2009. The sequence continues at coordinate 27,921,041 of OZ024865.1, forward strand.
ACGTACACCTGCACAGGTACGTCAAACATACACCTGCACAGGTACGTCAAACGTACACCTGCACAGGTATGTCGAACATACATGGACAGGCATAGCAATTATACACCTGTACAGGTATGTCACTTCAAACATACACCTGTGCAGGTACATTACAAACATCATTTTCTTTTTTTCAGTGAGCTGCTCTGATGCAACTAAGTCAAATGTAGTAATTTCGGTCAGTTGCCTTGAAGCAAATTTTAGTCAATGTTATTGTTTCAGTGAGTTGCTCCGGTGTGAGTGAGTCAATGTTGTTGTTTCATTGAGTTGCTCCGGTGTGAGTGAGTCAATGTTGTTGTTTCAGTGAGTTGCTCCGGTGTGAGTGAGTCAATGTTGTTGTTTCAGTGAGTTGCTCCGGTGTGAGTGAGTCAATGTTGTTGTTTCAGTGAGTTGCTCCAGTGTGAGTGAGTCAATGTTGTTGTTTCAGTGAGTTGCTCCGGTGTGAGTGAGTCAATGTTGTTGTTTCAGTGAGTTGCTCCAGTGTGAGTGAGTCAATGTTGTTGTTTCAGTGAGTTGCTCCGGTGTGAGTGAGTCAATGTTGTTGTTTCAGTGAGTTGCTCCAGTGTGAGTGAGTCAATGTTGTTGTTTCAGTGAGTTGCTCCGGTGTGAGTGAGTCAATGTTGTTGTTTCAGTGAGTTGCTCCAGTGTGAGTGAGTCAATGTTGTTGTTTCAGTGAGTTGCTCCGGTGTGAGTGAGTCAATGTTGTTGTTTCAGTGAGTTGCTCCGGTGTGAGTGAGTCAATGTTGTTGTTTCAGTGAGCTGCTCCGGTGCGAGTGGGCGATGGCGCGCATGCACTGCCGCACGGCTCTACTGGAGCTCATCAGCCACTGCAACAGCTCCGCCATGGAGAGTCTGTCGGGAGGCGCCACCATCAGCTCCAGCCTCGCCGCGAGCACGGCCCTGCTCCAGGAGCTCGACATTGAGAACCTCCAGCTGCTCTCCAACGAGCTCCTGGCTCCTCCTCAGCCCCACGGAGGGGTGAGAGCAGCCTCCCTCCTCACCTCCCCCTCCCCCTGGCAGTGCCTCGCCTGTCATTCCTGCTCCACCGCGGAGCTGCTCTACACTGACTCCGCACGACTCACGGAGGAGCTCCGGGTGGCCATAGCACGGGCCGCTAATCAGGGGGAGGACTACCTTGTGGAGCTGTCCAATCAGATCTGCATGTGTCTGCAGGTGGGTGTGGCTTGTGTGGTGATTGACAGGTGGGTGTGGCTTGTGTGGAGATTGACAGGTGGGTGTGGCTTGTGTGATGATTGACAGGTGGGTTGTGTGGTGATTGACTGGTGGGGGTGGCTTGTAGAGTGATTGACAAGTGGGTGTGGCTTGTGTGATGATTGACAAGTATGTGGAGCTTGTGTAGTGATTTACAAGTGGGTGTGGCTTATATGGTGGATGACAAATGTTTGTGACTTGTGGTAATTTTCACTGCATCATATCATTTACAAAAAGAAACTTCTATCGTTACTGTTTCATACAAGATAATAGATTACACAGCCAATTATTAAAAATAAAAATAACTATTTAGTTAGTTAGTTTCGGGGATACTGCTGTTAAATAATAAAAATATATTCTGTGTTCTTGATTTAATTTGTTACCATGGCAAAGGAGCGTTATAATAGGAAGTTATTTCTAATGATAAGTGAAATAAGATGTTTATCTCAGCGGTCGTCACTTGTAGACGGCACCTGAGATGTTTGCGTATGAAGAGTTTCCCGTGACGGAGACAAAGCTATGCACCGACCTTCACTTCCCAGGGGCTGCCTTCCTCCTCGTGTCCTGCAAGGCTGATCCCAAGGCTCTCCGCAACGAGTAAGTCTCTTCCCACACCCCCCGTACTTCCCTCCCAAACCACCCATTCGTTTTCCAAGATTTATGAAAATTGTACTAATTTCCTCACTCAAATACAAAATAAATTGGCATTGATATCTTTGTAGTTTCTGTACTTGTTGTGATAGTAAACATTTGTTATTTATGATAATTTATCAAATGTAAATTATATCTTCTCAAGGGTTATTAGTGTAAAACACTAACATTTATGGATGAATAATTATTTCATTGTGCGAATAGTTTAGTATTTATTTGTTACAAAATTATTAAATTGCTATGTTATGCTTCATATATTTTTGAGTAATAATTACTTCAAATATTAATTACTTGTAATGGAAGTATTTGCATGTATTTATTTAGCAATTCTATACAATTCTATAGCATATTAAGTGCAGCATTAAGAGCCACAAACACATTTTGAGTGAGATGTAATGTGATGTAATCATATGATGCAATCATATGATGCAATCATGTGATGTAATCATGTGATGTAATCATGTGATGTAATCATGTGATGTAATCATGTGTTGTAATCATGTGATGTAATCATGTGTTGTAATCATGTGATGTGATCATGTGTTATGATCATGTGATGTGATCGTGTGATGTGATCATGTGATGTAATCATGTGATGTGATGTGATCATGTGATGTGATCATGTGTTGTGATCATGTCATGTAATCATGTGTTGTAATCATGTGATATGATCATGTGATGTGATCATGTGATGCAATCATGTGCTGTAATCATGTGATGTAATCATGTGATGTAATCATGTGATATAATCATGTGATGTAATCATGTGATGCAATCATGTGCTGTAATCATGTGCTGTAATCATGTGATGTAATCATGTGATGTAATCATGTGGTGTAATCATGTGGTGTGATCATGTGATGTAATCATGTGATGTAATCATGTGATGTAATCATGTGATGTAATCACGTGATGCTATGTTTGTCTCTTGCAGTGTGTCCTTGTACAAGAGTCCGTGGGCGAGAGTGTTTACCTACCGCGGTCATCGCATCAAACGTAACGGTCAGCCGTCCAAGCAGGAAGTCGTGTGCTACCCACACGACACGTCGTTGCATAGCAACCAGAGTGACCAGTACATGCCGGTCATCATCCCGGCCGACTTCGTCCACATCCGCGTCGGCGTGTCCCCGCCACCAGGGGTCATACTGACCATCCACGCCTTCCCACCGCAGCTCCCCCTGGCGATGACCTACATCGAGACTCTCGTCTCGGAGAAGTACAGCTTTGAGTACAGCAGCCGCGACGCGTTCGAGGCGTCGAAGAAACCCCCGTCGAGCTCCACCACCGAGGGCGCCACCAGTGTCACGTCGCCGCTAACGACGATGATGTCATCGAGCGTGTGGCGCAGCCTCAACAAGGTCGTCATCACGTCGACGACGCTGCTAACCGTCGCGGAGTTCATCGCCGGGTATTTGTGGCGCTCGGACGTCCCGGCGTTGATGAAGGAGTATGTCTTCCATCTCCTCGCTCAAGTTCTGCGGATTTTATATCGTAGCGAGACCGGAATCTCGGCCATATTGCCGACGCTGACCTCACAGTTAAGTCCACTACTCAGTCTCCACGGTCAGCTGAAGGCAGAGCTACAGAGGCTGTACGAGGACGAGACCAAGACGTGGGTGTCGGTCAACACCACCGCCGGAACCGGCATGGGGTTAGGGGTCAGCGATTCCGGCCGCTTCTCCACCTACTTCCACACGCTCATGGAGGTGTCGCTGGCCATGGCAGAGGTCATCACTCCGGCCACTCGGGCCATCGGACTGGACAGTTGCGTGTTGAAGGAGAGCTGTAGCGCGCCGGACACGGCCGTCGCGTCCACCCCGGTGGTCAGCGCCGCCAACAAGCGGAAGAAAGCGAAAGTGAAACGGGTGCGTGTGCTGGGCCCGCGGCGCAGCAGCAGCCCCGGGGGGAGGTTCGACGACCCCGACAGTCAGACGAATATGTCATCGTCGAGCAGCGCCACGAGCACGACGAGTAGTGGCGCGTCGGTGTCGGTGACGAAGCCCGAGGACATGCTGTGGTTCCACCGCGCTCTCACCATGTCGAAGATACTCCGCTACCTCACCAGCGGTGACACGCAGGGTCAAGAGGTCACGTCCGACGCCGTCATCGACGCGGCGCAGTCGCTGTTGACGCCGACGGCGCACCTCCGCTTACTGGTCATTTGTGGCCTGCCGCAAAGCTTGGACGTAGTGACCGCCAGGAGGGTCGTACAGCGGGCGTGTAACGCCAACGGTGGACTCTACAAAGGTGAGCTGTACCTGCCGACCCTTGACACGCCCCCCGGACCACCCACAGGCGCCGCTGACCTTCCAACGGTCAGCACTGACCAGCCCCGTGCGAAACAAGACCGCACAAACCGCAGCTGCATCAAAGGTGAGTGTGAATCAATTCAAAGTAGCACTCAACACGCATCTGTTTACAGATTACTATTTTGACACTCTGTGATCACAGTTAAGCAGTCAACGATTCATACATTTATTTTAATTAACTTATTATTTTAATTAGTATATATTTATACTGTTTTATTTTTATTTACTACATATTTATACTATTTTACTTATTTATTCATTTTTAATATAGTGTGTAGTTGTGTGCCAATTTAAGTTGGTATTTTAAAGTATCATATTGGTTTTATTAGTATATCCTCATTTTATCAAAGTAGTATTGTATTAACTTTTTAGTATTATTTATATATATATATATATATATATATTTATTATTATGATGTTATTAGTATGTATTTTTTGTTATCATTATTTTAGGAATAATCATTGTAAAGCGCCCCAGAACAGTTATTTGGATGTGGCGCTATATAAGAAATAAACTATTGTTATTATTATCAAAGGGTACGCCGTCGTCGAGCTGCGGTCAAAGGCTAAGGTGGAAGGCGCGACAAAAATGCTTCTGGAGAGCAAGTCTCTAATGTCGAGTCTCTCCGCCGCGGAGACGACTAGAGACGACATGACTGACGGTTCTCTCTCCGTGCTCTCCGTCAGTGCCATGTTGTTCACGGAGTCCGACGGTGCCTCGGCCATAGAGAACTACCTCCTGGACAAGCTCGTGTCCAACTGCGAGACGTTTGTGTTGACCGCTAGCGCCACCTGTGCCTTCACGGACATCTTCCACAGCTGTTACATCACGGCCCATCGCTTGACCGACATGACCGGTCAGCAAGAGTCCGGCTACATCTGTCTGAGCAAGGAACAGATCATGACACAGGTCAGTGCACAGAATACAGTCTGTGGTGATTTGCAAATTTGTGTTTAGTTTTACATGAAATGATTTCCTCTTCAATTCTTCAATTTTATACTGCTTAATAGTGATAATTCAATATCATGAAGTTTCCACGGACGAACACAATAAATAAATATAAATAATACAAAATATATAAAAATATAAAATAATATAACTATATAGACGGATAGTAATGACTAAAATTTTATTATTGGCTAAAACACTAAATTAATGACTGTTTATATAAAATATACATATAAATAAATAAATAAAAATTAAATAAAAATTTGAAAATCATGCAGGCCATGGTTAAACAAAACAGGTTGTGTACACAACATGTTTATGATTATTTCATTTACTTACCAGATACGTTTCGTGCATATAAAACTGGATATCTTAAATGGAAAAGTGGTTTTGTTGCCAAAAGTACATCATAACTTTCAGTACTTTAGAGGAACAGATGATGGTGAATTATTCACTGACAAAACGTTTTTAAGTGTTTAAATTTTAGTATTTTGTATTGATATGTAAATTTAAAATGTTTCTATTTTGTACTATAATTTAAATATACATGACTTTGAACAGTCCTGATGACTGGATATTGTGCTAAAGAAAAAAATGTACCTTTTATACTATGCTCTATTACATTTCGTCACCAAGATATTATTGTTATTAATTTAGATAGCAACTTCACCTTTTGCACATGTTTATGCCATAATAATAAAAATTACGGTTGAATTATACTTGAAACCTTTAAATGTCTTTACAGGAACTTAAACTTACTCCTACATTTCATTAGTGTGTGTGACATACCCTTGTTATAATAACTGTTCGTTGTTACCAGGTGACAGGTAACATGATGCAAGTGTTCTTCAGTAATGTCCGAGCGGTCAAGAAGACATTTGCTGAACAAGTAAACCAGGTGTTGAGGAGATACGGCTTCCCAAAGCTCGTCGACAAAGAGGAGTAAGCAAACTGTTGTTTGATGATGATCATGGTTTATTATAGAAATTACAAGCATTCAAATTGTACATAGGATAAGTGTGATCGTATTGTCAGAGTTTCTATAATGAGCTTGTTACGCCACAAATGGCAGATGTTCCCTCCAATACATGTGGTACACAGGTCGCAATTTTTCCATGTTGCTTTATATATATACAATATAACCAAAACGAAAAAAGTCTGTGCAGTTAAAGAACAAAAAGTAGCGTAAAAATAGAGTAATTGGATCTTTCCAGACCTGCCACAATCACCATTCTCAGTGTTGGTGATGTCTTTTTCATGAATCTGAACCCGGGTTTCGTCATTTTATAATACCACACATTTCATTCAAAATAAATATATGAAAACAGTTAACAATCATAAACAAACACCAGTTGCACGAGATTGTAATTGGTTATTATATCAGAAGCACAAAACGAATGAATTATAATCAGGTGAACACTCCCTAATTACCACCACCCTTCTCTTGTGGAGTGCAGTAGCTCTGTGACATTACCCTCTAACCCTAGAAAAACTTGGGTTTGAATCCTGAACTCTCATGTTGAACCCTGGGGCCTGAGCATTTCCATTCACTCAGCTATATGAATGAGTACATGGCTGTAGACAGTGGTGGATATTTTCTGATGAATAACAGCATGACCCAATGCTTCCCAGAGAAGTCGAGATGGTGTTTGGTTGAACAGGTCTACCATGGGAGTAATATATATATATATATATATATATATATATATATATATATATAACTTTATATGAACAGTACCAAGGATTTGTTACCTGGCTGTATAACAAGTTTTCTTTACATGTTACAAGAATAGAAGACATGTGAAGGAGGCGTGCAGACAGTTTGATGTCTCTTGCATCTGTTGTAGTCCTGATAAACACAGCAAACAAACAAAGAAGATGAGTCGACCGTCGTCAAAGGAGAAACTGGCCGGTGCAACAGTGACCAGGTATTGTAACAGCTACATCCTACATACACACGCACGCACGCACGCATGCACGTACGCATGCACGCACGCACATTGCATGCACACACATGCATGTTTGCACGCACGCACGCACGCACAAACGCACACATGCATGCACACACATGCACATAGATACACACCACCCACACACACACACACACACACACACACACATATTTGGTGGACATTTGGATGTTAACTCATCACATACAAGCCAATTGACCTGAAATAAACTACAAACACATGTGTGACACCCATTTTCAAGGCATATCGATGGTTTTTAAAGACCTTTTTTGCTCCTTCATTTTTTACTCGTCCACCCATATTTCTACCCGTCCACAACAGGTTTGACCCATTCAAATGACCAGTGGACGGGTCTCTGCGTAAATCTATGATGTGGCCATCCTTAGAGCACAGTAGCCCACTGTTTCCACCATCGGACTCTCAGTCGATGCAATCTGGGTTTGAATCCCGTGCAGCCATGTTGAATACTGGGGAAGTTTTTTCATTCCAGTTTGCTACAGTTCACTCAACTCTATGAATGATTGCCTGGCTATAGGCAGCGGTGGATGGATATTTGTGTACGAATCGTGCATTAATAACGATATGGCTGAATGCTTTCTAGAGAAGTGACGATGGTATTTGATTGAACAAGTCTTTCCGGGAGTAAAGTATAAAGCCCTAGGGATTGGATATTGTGCTATGTAAGAAGTTACTTTTTATCACCCAAGACTGCCCAAACACCCACTTTAAAGCTGACCAACCAATCAACATTGCCCAGTAAACGTTTTCATTCACTGATGTACACACGTATGTGTGTGTAATAGAGAGAAGAAAGTAGACCAGAAGGAGAAGAAACTACGAGGAAGCGCAGGATCACTCTCTAGAGAGGCAACAGGTGGCAGCACCACAGCATCGAAGGCAAGCAGGGTGAGTTGAAGTTCAGACACGCACCATTTGGTGGCAGCACCAGTACGTCTGCATTCAAATATGATTTGTACAAATTGTTGTTTTTCTTTGGCATTATATTCTTGTGAAACTTTAGAAGTATGTAGTTATAAATACATTTTAACAAAATGTATACATGTATGTATATATAATTGTTATAATTTATACATATATATACATATATACATATATATATATATATATATATATATATATATATATATACATATATATATAGACATTTACGTATACATATACAGTGTATGTAAAATACTTGTATTCTGACTGTTGCAGGAATCTCTGGGTAAAGATGAAGGTAAACTTCTGACACTCGAGGGTTTCCTTTTGTACGTTGTCGACAAAGCGAGACAGGACATCAGAGCCATCTGGCGGGCATTGCTGGCATGTGGTTTCGATCTACATTTTGAAAGGTTTGCCTCTTTCCTGTCTAAATGTTATGAGAAACATCGAAATACAGAATTCAGGCATAGCAAGGTTATCAGCAAAAATTTGAAAATGAGTTAGACAGATTATGGAAGTGTGATAATTATCTACAGAACTGAGAGAATGTAACTCTGCAAAGAATATCACTGGCAACAATTTGTCATGAGATTAAAGATAGGCAAAAAATGTTTTAGATGTCGTCTTGTTATTACGATGTCAACAAGAGTACTTTCTGCAGATTTGATTCGTGTTTCACAAACTTAAACCAGAATGTACACTGTATAATTGTCTGCAAATAGATTGTCAGCATGAATGATTAATCCAACCCGTTATTGGTCAACTGTCACATTCAAATTCATGACCAGATCTCTGTCAAATATTGTAGTGCCAACAGTGGTTATAAAAGTAATGCTATATGTGTTATTACTCCCGCTTTATATCACCTTTTCCTGCATGCATTTCTTACAGAACACTTCTGACAAATTTGTTGCCATAAATAGTAACATCTGTGGCCATAATGTCAATAATAATCATAATAATAATCATAATCGTGACATTGATATAGCATTGTTCCAATAATTATTGCTCACAGTGCTGAACAAAAAGTTCTTGAAAATAGGCAAGTCTTTAGTTTCATTTTAACAAGCTGCAGTAGCACATTCCATAGATTCGGTACTGCCATGCTGTAAGCTTTGTCACCCCAGTGACGCCTTGTGTGTGACACACACAAGAAATTGTGTTCGCTGGAGGGCAGCGACTAATCTGACGTTGGCATACGCATTGTTCAATGTATCTAGGTGCATGGCCAGTCAGTGGTCGATGAGTGAGTAGCAGGATCTTGAATTCCACTCGCACTGCTATCGGCAGCCACTGCAATGTCTTCAGCAGCAGTGTAGCATGGCTTTATTTCATAGCGCCATCGATCAAAATATCCAAATACTCTTCGCATGCAACGTCCATCCTTAATTACTTGACAGACCTTATTGCTAGAAGAGAGGTCACAGGATACATGCATCAGTCATGTTGTGTTTACAGGAGCAGCTGTGTGGACTTGTGGTCACATGATAGATGCTTCAGTCATGTTGTGTTTGCAGGAGCAGCTGTGTGGACTTGTGGTCACAGGATACATGCATCAGTCGTGTTGTGTTTACAGGAGCAGCTGTGTGGACTTGTGGTCACATGATAGATGCATCAGTCATGTTGTGTTTGCAGGAGCAGCTGTGTGGACTTGTGGTCACATGACAGATGCATCAGTCATGTTGTGTTTGCAGGAGCAGCTGTGTGGACTTGTCCCAGGCCCAGCAGATGAGTGACCAGTGGACACTGGAGATGGACGCGGCCCTGGTCATCTATGTCAATCAGCTGTGTCAACATCTGGCTGTGTCGACCGCGAGACTCCACCCCCACGAGGTGTACATGTCTGAGGCAGAACTGTCCAGCATAGGCTGTGCCTGTCTGCAAGGTATGGCCTCAACTGTGGCACTCTTACGTCAGTTCTCAGTTGAGCCGTTGTAGTGTTTACATTTGTTCGGGCATGATAAAGTAAATATAAATGTTTATTGATTTATATAGCACCATATTTATATTGATTTATATAGCACCATATTTATATTGATTTATATAGCACCATATTTATATTGATTTATATAGCACCATATTTATATTGATTTATATAGCACCATATTTATATTGATTTATATAGCACCATATTTATATTGATTTATATAGCACCATATTTATATTGATTTATATAGCACCATATTTATATTGATTTATATAGCACCATATTTATATTGATTTATATAGCACCATATTTATATTGATTTATATAGCACCATATTTATATTGATTTATATAGCACCATATTTATATTGATTTATATAGCACCATATTTATATTGATTTATATAGCACCGTTCTTTATGAAAAGCGCCACGAACAATTTGAAATTGGATGTGGCGCTATATTAAATCAAATATATTATTATTATTGTTATTCAGTAATACTCTATGGTGCTCCACAATACATGAAGATGTAATATGGAAGTCAATATAAACATTCAACAACATAATTAACATATTGATATAATATAAAATAGTAAAATTAATTTGTTAAATAAATGTATAAATACATTGTTTAATTAATAATAATTAAATAAAAGAATAATAATATTAAGTAAATAATAAAAATTCTAGTTTTTAGTACAAACATCCAACGTAGACTAAGTAGTTATCTAACAATTATAAAACTAATAAAGTGTGTAACCATAAAGTATCCGGGTGACATTTCTGTGCATATGTGAGTCAGTCATTGTCATAAGTTACCATTAAATATGTTAACGCTTCCGTCTGAATCTCATATTAAATACATTGTTTGTCTGATATATATTGGCCACTATGATAAAATAGACATCTAGTCATCCATCAGTTATTTTTAGAGCAACAAAAGACAATATTTAATTACATAGGTGCCAGTTTTTTGTACCTTGTATATCTTAAGAGGGAAGATTGACATTTATTTCAAACTGTAATAATAATTACTTAGTAAAAGTCAACATTATTGCACCTTGATTCTCCTCCACCATTGTGGTAATGACCTTAGACCCTGCCCTGATTGTATCATGTGACTGTCCCAGGTGTCCCCACAGAGAGCCTCCGCCTCCGATTTGCCCTGCTCCAGTCGCTCAACTGCACCCTCGAGACTTTCTTCCTCCCAATCGTTGACCTCCGACCCGCAATCGGTAGTTCGTACACCCACAGCATGGCAATGCTACTGAGCCAGGCGAGAGGGCTCGTGTTCTTTGACACCAAGATGGCGCTACTAGAGCGAGTGCTTAACGCAACGGCACAGCGCAAGCCCGACCAGGCCGCACCCGAAATCACCCTCGACCCTCTCGACGGGGTCACTGGTAGGTGGTAGCACTTTACATCACTTCGTTAGAGTTTTGTGCAATTAGATTTATGTGTTTTGTTTGAGCTATATTTTATATCTGAGTCGGACTGTTTTGTATACTCTGGGTATATTATGTGTGCAACACAGAAGGCAGCTACGTCTAATTTGGAATTCTAAGAATTTACTGGTGTGCATTTTTTAATCGAAGTTTAACGTGGAAACCAGATGCCAGTGTCAAATGTGTTCAATAGGTATGTTGTGAAACAAAACCATGATGTCGAGTGTGTTCTGTAAGTGTGTTGTGCTTTCAGGAGACAAGACCCCGATGTCGAGTGTGTTCTGTAAGTGTGTTGTGGTTTCAGGAGACAAGACCCTGATGTTAAGTGTGTTCTGTAAGGGTGTTGTGTTTGCAGGAGACAAGACCCAATGTTGAGTGTGTTTTGTAAGTGTGTTGTGTTTGCAGGAGGCAAGAAACCAATCTCAAGTGTGTTCTGTGTGTTATGTTTGCACTGGACAATGCCCCGATGTCGAATGTGTTCTGTAAGTGTGTTGTGTTTGCAGGAGACAAGACACCAATGTTGAATGTGTTCTGCAAGTGTGTTGTGTTTGTAGGAGACAAGACCCCGATGTCGAGTGTGTTCTGTGTGTTGTGTTTGCAGGAGACAAGACCCTGATGTCGAGTGTGTTCTGTAAGTGTGTTGTGTTTGCAGGAGACAAGACCCCGATGTCGAGTGTGTTCTGTAAGTGTGTTGTGTTTGCAGGAGACAAGACCCTGATGTCGAGTGTGTTCTGTAAGTGTGTTGTGTTTGCAGGAGACAAGACCCCGATGTCGAGTGTGTTCTGTAAGTGTGTTGTGTTTGCAGGAGACAAGACCCCGATGTCGAGTGTGTTCTGCCAGGCCCTGCAGCAGCTGTCCACCATCCCGTCCAGACAGCTGTGTGTGAGACTGGCAGCTGGGGGAGACCCAACCTACGCGTTCAACGTGAGACTGACAGGAGAGGAGGTCCACGGCACAAGTAGGTCTACTTCTGTGCCCCCACCCCAGTAGGGCATGGTACTGCACTCAGTTAGGTGCAGTACTTCATGCCAGTATGGTGTGATACTTAATCCACTAGGGTGTGGTAGTTCACCCAGTGGAGCTGTGGTACTTCACCCAGTTGGGATGTGGTACTTCACCCAGTGGGGTGTGGTACTTCACCCAGTGGGGTGTGGTACTTCACCCAGTGGGGTGTGGTACTTCACCCAGTGGGGTGTGGTACTTCACCCAGTGGGGTGTGGTACTTCACCCAGTGGGGTGTGGTACTTCACCCAGTGGGGTGTGGTACTTCACCCAGTGGGGTGTGATACTTCAGCCAGTTGGGTGTGATACTTCAGCCAGTTGGGTGTGATACTTCACCCAGTGGGGTGTGGTACTTCACCCAGTGGGG
>OZ024865.1:27938856-28056356 GCA_964017155.1 Oasisia sp. SBJ-2009
GCAGTACACGTATCCACCACTGTCTATAGCCAGGTACTCATTTACTTGCCTATATTTGTGTCCAGCCTGGAGAACAAGCAGCAGTACACGTATCCACCACTGTCTATAGCCAGGTACTCATTTACTTGCCTATATTTGTGTCCAGCCTGGAGAACCAGCAGCAGTACACATATCCACCACTGTCTATAGCCAGGTACTCATTTACTTGCCTATATTTGTGTCCAGCCTAGAGAACAAGCAGCAGTACACGTATCCACCACTGTCTATAGCCAGGTACTCATTTACTTGCCTATATTTGTGTCCAGCCTAGAGAACAAGCAGCAGTACACGTATCCACCACTGTCTATAGCCAGGTACTCATTTACTTGCCTATATTTGTGTCCAGCCTGGAGAACAAGCAGCAGTACACGTATCCACCACTGTCTATAGCCAGGTACTCATTTACTTGCCTATATTTGTGTCCAGCCTGGAGAACAAGCAGCAGTACACGTATCCACCACTGTCTATAGCCAGGTACTCATCTACTTGCCTATATTTGTGTCCAGCCTGGAGAACCAGCAGCAGTACACGTATCCACCACTGTCTATAGCCAGGTACTCATTTACTTGCCTATATTTGTGTCCAGCCTGGAGAACAAGCAGCAGTACACATATCCACCACTGTCTATAGCCAGGTACTCATTGACTTGCCTATATTTGTGTCCAGCCTGGAGAACAAGCAGCAGTACACGGAGGCCATCAGAGACCTTCGCATGAGAGAGTTGCGCTGTGAAGAACGCTTGCCGACCTTGAGGGCAGGCATGGCCTCCATTCTCCCTGTCCAGCTGTTGCCCCTAGCAACCGCCGCAGACATGGAGCTGAGGACGTGTGGACTTCCTCTCGTTAACCTTGACTTCCTCAAGGTCAGTTACTACCTGTCATGTGTCACATAATAATAAACTCATTAAAAAGATTTAGCAATCAACAAATTAGTTCCCATCACAACAAAAATGTCAAGTGTTGTTTATGTCCCCGACACATACAGTATATAGACATGTCCAAAACACCCATAAGAGGACATAAAGCTGCATTACTAAGACACATTGTAGGTTAGATATAAGAAAGCAGTCCCCACAGAGGACAATAAATTACAAGAATCAATTAAGTAATGATTGTGTCAATGCTAGCAGTGTAATATGTTTAAACAGAAAATTGACAGTTATCTGGTGCCGGCAGGTTACATGTAGGTTGAACATTTATTATTTTTAGAAATGATTCTGATACCGAATCATAATTATTTATTCATACATTTATTTTAATTAAATTGTTATAATGAATGCATTGTTGTTATTGTAATACATTTTATGTAACTTTTACTTTTATTATTTGTTTTTAGAGATCATGTATTTTTATTTAGTAGCTTAGCATTTTAGAATATTAAAATATTTATAATTTTATTTATGGTACTACTTGTACAATTTTATAAGAAATAATATTATTACTTTTAGTTGGACTCTTGATAAGGCAAAGGCTTCATTGTCCAAATGCCATCTGTAGCTTAAAATTAACAGCTCTAGATAGCAATCTTGTAAAATAAACTGTACTTGTTAAACCATGTCCAGTGGTGTTTACTAGACATCTCTCAGGATAGTTCTTTTCCAAATCAAGTTTTCATTTTTCATATCCAAAATCAACGTGTTTCTTTTTATCTGTAGAGACTTTTGTCTCACCTTACATGTCGACTTCTTCAGTACTATTGATGAATGACATCATGGTATACATGGGGTAGCTCGTAATTGCCTATATCTCTGTTTGTTGGAGTCTTTGTCTTTCTGATCCATGTCTTCCTTTGTTTGTCAGTTTCCTCTGTTTGGCTCTTTATCAATGATTTTCGCTCCCTCCCAGTATATGATATGGTTTTCAATCATTGCTTGTGTACAAAGATGTTATTCATCATCAGTAATACTGAAGGAGTCCACGTGTAACATCACGCGAAAGCCTCTACAGTTAAAAAGAAACATCTTGACTTTCTTGTAGTATAATTAACTTACTTTGGAGCTTAATGTCGAAGATGAGAACGACGTTTCGATCCATCAGCCTCCATCACCTTGTTCACGTACTGGTGTCACGTGTGTTGCCTCAGATTTCGGCGAAATCTGAGGCAACACACGTGACACTAGTACATGATCAAGGCCCGTAGCTGACAGATCGAAACGTCGTACTCATCTTCGACATTAAGCTCCAAAGTAAGTTAATTATACTACAATAAACCAATATTGGAGCCATGAACAATATATTCACTATCTTGACTTTGGATATGAAAAGTATAAACCCCTGATTGACTGGTGTTGTTTGTCTTAGGCCCACACCATGTACCAGGTGGGGTTGGCCGAGTCTGACCCCCACATCCAGTACTTCTGGGCCGTGCTGGAGGGATTCTCACAGGACGAACTCGGCAGGTTCATCAAGTTCGCCTGCAACCAGAAACGCATCCCACAAATCTGTCCCTGTAAGGACGGGGGACTGGACGCGGCCCACGTCCCTCCCTACCCCATGAAGATCGCCCCGCCTGACGGCTCAGGTTAGCAGATATATATATATTTATATATATAAATATTATATATACATGTTATATATATATAAGTATTTCAAAAAATGGCCACACAGTTTGGTTTACAAACCAGGTGTCGGGAGTTTCCATAAAATTGCAAACTTAAAGGCTGTTTTTACGTTGTATAGTCTTATATGATATTTAAATATTTTGGCAGTAATATCATTTGAAAAACAACCATTTTTATTAAAGATCAGAGTAGATTTTATCCTACAATAAGGCCTTTACAAAATTATTCTATTGTTATTATTAGTAAAAATGCACTAAATAAAACACATATAGAAAACTGTTACCTGAAGTATTTGTATATGATGTTTGTTATGGGATGACTGTTTTTGAAAAACTCAACTTACTTGGCGTAGACCAATTTAACCGTTCAGTCTTCCAGGACGCCACACCCTGCCAGGTCTTCCTGTCCAGTCTAACTAGTCTAGTGTCATGTCTAACTTCATCACTCCATCCCTTTTGTGATCTTCTTTTTTCACTCCTTGAAGTCTTTCTAGCGAGCTAGTTTAATAAGGGCTTTGTTTGGCATGTGACAAACGTAACCTCCCAAATGTAGACACACAAGTTTGTCTTCTTCATCTCTGTTTCGTTTCCTTTTCCCACTAGGTGGGGTCAGCGGCCTGAATTCTTGATTTCCAGAATGTTCTGTCCTGGGCACCCTCTGGGGTGATCTGCGGTTCCTGCATGTCCCTTCGGACGCCATCCATCCATCTCCTTCTTGGTCTTTTTCCTGGAACTACCATATCAACAACTGCTGTCACTTCGTTATTTTCTTCCATTCTCTGAATGTGTCCATACCATTACCAGCATAATCTCATTTCTCTGACTTTCTCTTGCTATTCACTCCTAACTCCTTTCTGATGTCCACACTCTTTGTCTCTCAGTGTTACACCTGTAATTCTTCTCAACATCCTCATCTCTGTTTTCTCGAGAATCTGTTCCTCCTTCTTTCTAACTGTCCAACATTCTGCTCCATACAGAAACACTGGTCTAATGACAGTCATGTAGAGCTTGATCTTTAATTTCCTTGGCATTTTCTTGTCACTGATAACTCCGTATGGTGGATCTCTCCACTTGCCCCACGCTGCACTAACTCTTGCTCTTACTGCTTCCTCTGATCCTCCTTCTTCACTGATCGTGACACCTAAATATTTGAATTTATTCACCTGTCTGAGGCTCGTGCCTTGGCTGTCTTTGATGTTTACTTTTGTTCCTCTCCTGCTGCTGACCATCACTTCCGCTTTCCCCGTGTAGACACACAAGTTCGGTTGTAGTTAAATCAGGGTCCGTACAGGGCCTTGAAAGTCTTGAAAAGGCTTGAATTTTATTGAACCAAATTCAAGGCCTTGAAATCCTTGAATTTTATAAAGTCGTCTTGAAAAGTCTTGAATGTAATTATGGTCAATAAAATATTTTTTGACTCGATTGTTGTGATGAACTAACAGATGTAGGCCAGTGGCAGTCGGGCGGAAGGGAAAGCAATGCACAAAAATAACTTGTGTGCTCACTGGGCAATCATTTTATTCTTAGTCGAGTAAAATAACTTGGTTGAGTATGATGCTATTTATTTAGATTGATGTTTTCAATGTTAATTTACTGCGACTAAAAGTACAGACGTCATTAAAAGTCTTGAATTAATTTTTCAAGTAGCCTTGAAAAATCTTGAATAGTCATGAATTTCAAAAGTCCAGATGTGTACGGACCCTGTTAAATGAATGTTTTGGGCTGTAGGGACGCCAGACTCGCGCTACATCCGCACCGAGACGTGTCTCTTCATGATCAAGTTGCCGCAGTATTCTAGCGAGCGACTCACTCGAGAGAGACTTCTGTACGCCATCAACTGCAGAGATGACCCCCTGAGTGGGTGACACAGTGACCCCTTAAGTGGGTGACATATGACACCCTTGTGTGGGTGACAGGGTGACAGGAGCCACGTCCCTTGACACGGTTGAGTGATCTCAACTCAACTCAAGCGAACCAACAATCACAACCGTGGCTCAGTTTGCAGTTCGATTTTAAGTTTTGTTTTCAGTTTGCCTGTACAAAGGACTCGTTCACGGCTGCCATGATACCACAAGGTGGTCACTCAAGGTGGTCACTCAAGGTGGTCACTCAACGGAAGCATTAACAGCAACGTTTTTAACCTAGACTAACCATCTTCATCGTGCTACTGCTATGCAGTGAATTCATTACAGCAACATCCGTCATTCGTAATGTGTTCTCATCAAGTTAGGTCATCAAGAGTCAGTCACGTCAGAAGTCATCAGGACTCATCATCACGGCCATTTCTGCTTTTTACACATTTTCGTAACAACTGTGCAGTGATTTTGACATGCGTTAATAAATGTTCATTTTCATGAATGTCTTTGTGAGTGGTGTTAATAAATGATTGTTTTTCATGTGTTCCACGTCATTTTTCCCACTTCAGAAACATGCCTACATAACTACATGTTAGACTAAACTGTGTGTTTTGGAAGCACTGAAACATGATTAAACTTTATTAAATACCAATGTATTAGTTTGAGTAAATTGCACCTGTTTTGTACATATTACATGCAAACTATTATGATAATGTAAGTTGTCACTTAAAAAGAAAGACAAAACCAACATATGGATAATTATAATAAATATTACCTATCATAATACAAATGTACATGAATATTTTATTTACAAAACATGTTACAGTCTATGTACATAATGGTTAAATCCCAAATGAATTACATAAACAGTGACAAAGATAACAAGTACACTGTACGTTTGACTAATACACATGCAGAAACACATTATATTCCACTTAGAGTAATTTTCTGATGTGGCAAAACGAACTACAGTGTGTTTGTAAACTTCCTAAAAATAATACACGACAACACTAGTCATAACAATAAGAAAATATATAAAAATACGCTGTATAATAAAATGGACGGTGTGCTGATTTTGCTGACTTCTCAAAATTATAACCTTCACATGTAATTTACACCAGATGAGCAGATGCATGCATTTAGCACATAAACATTCACTGCAACAAACATGATGACAATATAAGGTACATAAATAAATGTATATTCTAGAAGGGGTGTATTATATCAAACAATGCTATTATCACATTAGATTTGTCTGCGTTATCTACACAAGGGATTCTGTTTGTCTTTGCAGCAGTTTTTTAAATGACAACTCAAATTTAAATATAAAGATTATAGCAGCAGCAGAGATAACACTTATCAAAAACGAACTTACCAAGTGTTCATTTAAATGATTAAACTATAAGTTGTTATCTGTGATGGAAGATTTGGAGATGAGAACACCATCTGACAATCCTACAGTAGATGTAAATAGATGAGGGCATCTGTCAACCATTCATCTAACAAAGACAGCTTCCAGATGTCACTGATATGTACTTATGTCTTCAGAAGTGTCAACTGTCACTGGCGGTTCTGTCGAGATGTTTAGTATGACACCAGTGTCACTGGGTTTGACATGTCATGTTACTGTTGTTAATGTTCATGTCAACACATGTAGGTGATTCCGCATAAGTGTGTCATTATTTTTACACATTTACTGTGACATCACTGGTGTTAACACTGCTACAATGTCATCATTGTCAAAGGCGTTGACATTTCCACTGTGTCATCACTGTCACTAGTGTTGACACTGATACCGTGTCATCGACGTTATTGATGCATTTAATGTGTCACCAGTGTTGCTATCATTACTGGTGACACAAGCCTGGTGACATATATTCATGTCATCAATGTCACAGCTAAAGCACCTGTGACACAACTGCCATACATCGCACACAATGTCACACATGCCTCTATTTTCGTGTCGGTGACACATCACGCCTCCGTGTCACCTGCATCAAACATCTTGAGTGTCTCGACATACTCGGTGTGTAAGTTCTCTCTCGCATCCATCATTCGACGCTTCGCCTGTTGGAAGGCGTCTGTAACCAACGACAACAGGACTTGCACCCCCTCGCAACTCATTGGTAACCCATGACAACGCCACATAACCACCATCACAGTTTATTGGTAACCCACAGCAACACCACTTAAGCACCTCCACAACTTATTGGTAACCCACAGCAACACCACTTAAGCACCTTCACAACTCATTGGTAACCCACAGCAACACCACTTAAGCACCTCCACAGTTTATTGGTAACCCACAGCAACACCACTTAAGCACCTTCACAACTCATTTGTAACCCACGGCAACACCACTTAAACACCTCCACAACTCAGTCATTGGTAACCCACAGCAACACCACTTAAGCACCTCCACAACTCATTGGTAACCCACGGCAACACCACTTTAGCACCTCCACAACTCATTGGTAACCCACGGCAACACCATGTCAACACCCCCATCATTCATTGGCATCATCATTATATACAGGTCATGTCTTGTTTTTCTGCACACTTTGGTTCCCAAGGTTTTTGATTGAATAAATAAAACGTGCAGATTAGCGAGTCACCTTATTGTATATGGTGCCAAGATGGTTCCCGTACAAACTGTATGGATCACAAAACAAATGGATTATGAAGGCCTGATGACCAAGCCATGATTGTACTTTCCATTATATAATTCTATAATGACCACTGAAGATGTGAATGAATTGAACCGTCAGTACAAGGTATGTCATATACAAAAAACTTCGTGGAGTATGTTTCTGCTTAAATTTGTCAACAAATGTTTGTGTCATTAGAATGTCAAAACTTACCCAGGACATTCATGATGTTGGCATGAACCGCAGAATACCTGAAAATAAAAGTGTTTAAATGACGTATCACTGGACTCTGCAAAATATGTCACACTAACACATGAATGCATTTAATACAATTAAATCATACAACATTTAAATTACAATTTGAACTGAAATGTTAATAATTTAATACCAGTGCTTCAGAATGTAAGAGATTGAGTGACAGAAAGTAGAAGAGATACAGACGCATTCTAGAAAGTCATTCTAAGCCAACCTTGAGTATAGACTGAGGCAAACTATCAATGGATACTTTAATGGTTTGATGGTCTGGTTTCTTAGTTATAATTTTTTTGCCTCAAGAAAAATATATAAACAATTTTCTTGCAAGGTAAATATGTCAGAAATGTTTACCTTTCAATAAATATACGCACACACAAATTCCAAGAGGTACATGTCAGATATCAACAGGCATACTGTAATAATTTTGCATCCAAATAACATATTCCTGTTGATGACCCTCAAAGTTATGGAAAAAAATCCAAGAAACACTACATAGCAGGTGTTTCCATGTAAAGCATTTTTTTAAAATAATTTCATATGATTAATTTAAAAAGTAATATTAAACTTATTTATTCTGCACAAGTTTGTGATATTTTTGTGAAGAACATCAAGTCGATAGAATTGGCACAAGGCTAACTTGACTGACGACTTATTCACATAAAGTCATAAGCATGTACTTGCACAAACTTGCATAATGTTTCTTATCACTTATATAATGCCTCATCCAAATAATTATTCAGGGATGATTTACAAAGGTAAAAGTCATCAATATCACACAAAATCATTTTAAAACTATAATGCTAAAACATGCGATCATAAATACCAAATAAAGTCAACTATTATTTTAACCATAACAAAATACAAATACAACTTAATAAATAATAACACTATGATAAAATTATATCAATTAAAATAATAAATTTATTAAATTAAAAATAACAAACTCTGCTGAACATAGAATATGCTTAAGATTACTGATTGGAGGAAGGAAAGTTTAGATTGCAGAGTAGTGCGGTGGACGCCAGACTGGAGCTGAACAAGTCAACAGACAAGTCAAATACTGACCCCAGATGACTCATGATAGATCCCGTCTTCTTCTTCGCTGCCTTTGTCTCCATGTAGGCCCTGGGAGGAAACAGAACACAGGGTTAAGGGTAGTCACGCTTGACCGACTCTCGCCTCGCTTGACCGACTCTCGCCTCGCTTGACCTACTTTTGTCTCACTTGACCGACTCTCACTCGGCTGTGTAACTTCACCAAGAAGACAGTCTGGAGACTTAGACAGTGTTTGAATGTTTTCCACGTGGGGCTAAACAATGCTGCCACCTCACGGATACTGGTTAATCCTGCCGTCATTCCTATTATATAAACAACTGTAAATTTGTGTTTCTATTTATTTTGTGTTAGTATAGGTTTAATTTTGAATAGTTTTATAATACTGCATTATCTGATAAAAAGTATCATTATTTAATTTGTTATTTCAAATTTGACTTGAGAACCTAATCTGGGGAAAGGCCGCCCTGTCGGTTACACTGGCACCCCATTTACTATCCCAGGCGGAGTAGAGGGGCTGGAAAGTGCTGCCACCTCACGGAGTCTGGTTAGTCGAGGCTAGGTTGAGGGAGACATGAGGAGCACGTGTTGTAAATAATTACTTATCCCCACCTAAAATGCAATATATCCACTCTAAATACCTATCACTGTGTCAGATGCAAATGATCCAAAGAAGTGACTATACAAAACAGTTGAGTGGAAAATAATGCTTCGCAGATGCACGTTCAATGCGACAAAGTTTGTGTATTAATATATAAATAACTCAGACTTGCATATGATTGGCTTAAAGTAAACCCTCTTTGTGTGTTTGTGTATGCAAGTATGCTTCGTCGTTACTATCTGTAAAAAGGTAACAGATCACCCTACCATTACATGTTGCTATGACAACTGTGTCTGTTGCTAAGACAGCTTAACATGTTGCTATGACAACTGTGTCTGTTGCTAAGACAGCTTGACATGTTGCCATGCCAACTGTGTCTGTTGCTAAGACAGCTTGACATGTTGCTATGACAACTGCGTCTGTTGCTAAGACAGCTTAACATGTTGCTATGACAACTGAAAATGTTGCTATGACAACTCACTGTGCCTGCTGTATGATGTTCAGTTTGATTGTCACGAATCCAGTGGACACAGTCTTGAAACCAAACTTGCTTATATGTTTCCCCTGAAACCACACAAATACAGCCTTTGTGACTTATCATAAAAGAATCATCTTTAAAATCATCTCATTCATTGTCTCATCTCAGACTTGAAAATGTTTGACATGAGTAACAGTTACATTAATGTTCTATTTTAACGAGGTCACTATAACATTTCAAATGATTGAGTAGACTAATAGATACCGAGTGACATGTTGGTAACTGGTGAAAACACAGATTTGTATAGGGGGCATATGTCTGTATGCTGCTGGGACATGAATGTGGAAAGCCCTTCAAAGTGATATGAAAACATCACCTTGCCTTGCAACTTAAAGACTTATTGTCCATATTGCTAATAAAATATAGAAAACACTCAGTTTAACATCTTTCATTAGCTTGTATTTTATAACCATTTTATAATAACAATGACGTGTTTTACCGCCATAGTACCCACTACGGAGACGATCATGGCGCTTGTACAATAAATGCGATATAATTGCTAGTACGAATTTACAACATTTAAATTTATATTTATATGCATCTTTAACAATTGTATACTTATATATTTATTTATTACCTTTAATTTATTTATTTACTCTTCTCGTGTATTTTTTAAATAAATTTTTATAATTTAACCAATTTCCACATACAAATGTATTTGAAGCTCCTCCGACTCAATACATCAAGACATGACATTCTACACGATAATAATTTTTGTCCTCCCACATATGTTACCTCGAAGGCTGAGGGGACCGAGGTGGCTAGGGGGTCCTCCAACTCTGGCGAGCCCCCTATGAAGAACCTCCTTAGATTGGAGATACACGATCGACCCGCCGGACGCCAGCAGTGGATGTTCATGCGGAACACACCTGGAGGAGCCACTATGCAATTTAATATCAGTTTAAGTTGGTCAGGTAATTCGGCTAACTGTTGTTATGACACAAAAAGTACGACTGCATAA
Source organism: Oasisia sp. SBJ-2009 (assembly GCA_964017155.1). Classification (NCBI taxonomy): domain Eukaryota; kingdom Metazoa; phylum Annelida; class Polychaeta; order Sabellida; family Siboglinidae; genus Oasisia; species Oasisia sp. SBJ-2009. The sequence goes on from OZ024865.1 coordinate 27,949,367, forward strand.
TTCTTGATGCTACATGCTGGTAATAGGGGGCACTTGTTTTGGTAAGAGAAAAGTCAAGGCATGAACACCCAGCTACTCCTAGCAGGGATGTTTTAGTTATGAAAACCGGACATTAAGACACGGGGAGTAAAGTGGTGTTATCCCTGCCATTGATCTGGTAATAAGTAGCACTTGGTTTGATGAACGTCTGTGCATGAAAACAGCTGACATGTATGCCTTACTTTTGAAAAAAACATATAATTACACATGAGTATCAATATCAAAGTACTGCATTAAATGCAGTAACAATACGCCACACCACACACACACACACACACAAACACCACACACACACTCACACACTCACACACACACACACACACACACACATACACACACACACACACACACACACACACACACACACACACATTCACACACACACACATTCACACACACTCACACACACAAACACACTCACACACACAAACACACACACAGATCAGAGTTGATTTCAAAATGTGTAATTTTCTTACCAGGGTTACAGGGCAGTGTCATGTAGCCGTAACCTTCAGTACGGTAGCGCCCCCAAGAGTCCAGCGAGAGAACTTCAACGAACAGTTGTGGCCACTTCATCAGTCCCTCTGACGCTGTAAAACATCCCATGATTGGTTACCCAGCAACTTAGTGACAAACAGCAAATCCATTTTTCATGAATCAGCTAATATAATCCAAGATAAATTTATTCAGTAAATTAAGAAAATAATAATAACAATAAGAGTTCTAAAGCATCTTTATCATTGTGAACCAAGGCTCAGATACACCACATACAAAAATCATTAAACGTGAACAAGGATAAACAAGAATCGTCACTGAAGAATGGGACTGCTGAATCACATAACCAAAACATGTCCAGTCAGAAATGTATTTCCTCAGGGACCCTGAGCTTCACTGAGCACTTCTCATCAAACATTAGCAATAGTGCCATTTTAAATAGTGTCTTATGGAAAAGTAGTAATTTGGTTCATATCACTGTCATTCAAGTTAAACCAATTTTGGATTTGGCAAATCATGGGTAATGTTACAATTCGGATTTGCACAATCATGGTTAACGTTACATGTAACATTCGGGAAGTGGCCACTCTTAACAACATCGCTGATTCACGAGAATGGTTGCACTGTTAAGTATTGGAATTTCTTAGGAATGCCTTTTGATATAGGGCGTAGATGTGTGCAACACCACAAAAACCCAAGGAACATAGTGATATTGTTGTGGTTTCCCTAGTCAACCACCACCTATCGCATGTAAGGGTGCTACTGGCAGGGAGTTGGACTTACCTATTTCTTTCTCATTCAGTGGGTTCTTCTTGTGGAGAAGTTCAAAGTTGAAAGGATAGCTGAAGTATGCCACCTCATCCTAGGAAAAGTAATCCAATAAGAGTGAAAAGTGGAAATTTTAAAGATGGCAATTATAATTCTTTTGAAACAGTACTCATCTTCTTCCATAATAATAATAATAATAATAGTTAAAAGAATAATTGATATCAAATTTTCTATATAATGCAAATATAATCATTCATAAATGTGATGCAAAGAACATATTTATACTTACAATATTATTTAGAAACATTGCCAGTGAATGAAACGTGTAACGCTGTGACCAGTGCCTGAGACTGTCACTACCTCGCTGGTACTCTCAGTTCTCAGATTTGTAAAATATCAAGATCTGGTATAGTTTAGGCATATAAATATATCTTTCAGTGCATGATTTTACCAATAATTTTTTTTTTTAATTATTTGGATAAAAAAACATAAAGTAGTCCAAAGTTAAATAATTTTAGGTGAACCAGTCTGAAATATAAAAGATTTCATCTAGCATCTGTGAGAACATGACACATCCAATCTAGAACTGATATAATATTGTGTTCAACAACAACATTCTAGAGCCAAAGCTAAATAGGTTGTTGTTTCAACTGAGTCGATTACATGCTACCACTTTGCTAATGTGTTGGACGTGTGCTACAGGTGAACACATGTGTTGTGTGACTTACCCGTTCGACTGACTTTGTGCTACACGTCTGTGTCACTCCTGACAGTCGCTGGGGGCCGTTTGGACACCAGTCTACAAAACAGCAAAAAAAAAGTTCTTATACAGCGCAATATCCAGTCCTCAGGACCGCTCAAAGCACTTTACACTTTACTTCCCTGACAAACCTGTTCACTCAGACACCATCTCGGCTTCTCTGGGAAGCGTCCAGCCATATGCTACAATTAATGCGCGAAGGCTGCTCATACACATATCCACCATTGTCTATAGCCAGGCACTCATTTATATAACTGAGTGAACTGGAGCAATGTAGAGTGAAAAATCTTGCCCAAGGTTTTAACACCGCAGCATAGCATTCGAACCCGGGTTCTCGTAGTCGAGAGTCCAAAGCTCTACCCTTGAGCCACTGCGCTCTACATAACAGTGGCAGACGTTTTTTTAAACTGGATTCATTAAAGACCATATCCTGGGATAAAACATCTGCTGCCTCTTAAAAACAAATGGTTGATGCCCTTTCAAAAGATGATACTGCCAAAATATTTCAATATCTTATAAGAGTACATGACACAAATCAAAGCGTTTAAATCTGCCATTTTACGGAAACTCCCAAGGAGGCCTGCTTTGCATTTGTTGCCCTAGCGTGACGTCAGTCGTGGTTTTGGCATAATCTCATGCAGCACAGTTGTGCAGTGTTGTGTAAATAACGCTGAGAATGCTGGTGATTCCCTCAAATGTTGGCGACTTTTTCCACAACCAACGTAAAAGTTCTGCTGTTCCAAGCCAATATTATGGTATATGTGGTTTATCAAATGATTCAATAATTTTTTTTTTATATTTCATCAAACTTGTTATATTTCGAGGTTGTCGTTATATTGCATAATACACATGTACATGCATATTTTTACACTTATTATAATTTTATGGGGGGCAAAATATAAGTAGAGAAATGTAAAAGTTGTTCCATTAGTCAATATGCTACTGCACAAGGCTGCCTACATTTTCATCATTTTTAGTGACCAGGGAATCATTTATCAAAATTTGCTCTTTCAGATTGATTTTGTTCTCCTTAACAGTGATTTTGTAAATAACCTGAAAAATGTAGGCCACAGAATGCTCCAGAGGGACACTGTCATTGGTGTGTCATGGAAATAGTGCCCTTGGTAATATGACAATGCATATTTGCATTTTGCCAAAACTCATTTAACAACAGATCTGGTTTAAGACTGAATTTTGCTTAAAAGGTTTTTATCTTAATGAAATGCCCCCCCCCCCCCCCCCCAGCTGACATTCCATCCAAGTCCAACAGTATAAAGTACAACCCAATTAATATATCTAACAAATGGTATACAACAAGTTTGACGATGTCAGATTAAAAACTGTGTCATAGAGTCCATTGGCACTTACCATCAGGAAGTTCTAGGAAGTACTGCACGTAGAGGTCACTGTACTCAAAGTTCTGTGCCAATTCTGCGAGAGATGAAAATAGGATGAAGACAGAAACAAACTATTCTTCATTATGGATTGTTATGATCCATGATGAATGATTTGTTATGATTTTATACATTCTTTTTATTATTATTTACAACTAATTTATTTATATTTATTTTATTTGTTTAGTATTAGATTTTTTATTATATAATAATTATAGTTTTATTTTTATTTACCTTAATTATTTATATTTACGTAATTATCTTAAGATTTTTTTAAACTATGTCACATATGTGAATTAGCGAAGATGAAGTGCTTTAAATTGTGCTATGCTTTAAATCTATCTTGTGCTTGGGCGAAGATATTCCACTTCAAGTGCAAGTTTGTGGAATGTCACTTCCGAGAAAATTAGTTTTTAAAGTGATCGGTCGTAAAAAGTGATATCGTGGAACATTACCATAGCAACCAAATCTTTATAATGCTCCAATTGTCCTGAAATTTTGCGTAGACCTAGAGATGGTATACACTCATAATTTGTGAAAGTATAATTATGAAGTATTAAATATTAAGCCTGCGACATTTCACCGCGCGTGCCGGGGGTTTGCGCCGTAGGCGAATGTAGCAGCAATCGGGCGGCCTAAAATGGCCTATCCTGATGTTGAAACCAAAAAAATCATAAAAATAAAAGTTCTCGACGGATTTGATTCATTTTTATGCTATTTAGCAGCAAAAACGTATGGCTACATTTGTCTCACAGGAAGTAGGAAATTTATCCATTCAGTAATTATTTGGGTGCAGGATGGTGCGCTAAATTAGCCTAAAAACGGCTTTGTTTTAGACTAATTACCTGTGAAATTAATGAGGGGCTTGCATTAAAATGCTCATTATTACCCCTTTCAACATTATTTCATGGTATATATTATTGAAATATTGAAAGACTGATGATTTTGCTGACTGATTCCGCCAAGAACCCACTTTCGACATTTTGAGGATATGCTGACTAATTACACCCTGGCGCCGATCGAGGATCTGCGACAAGCGCCTGGTTTTGGCGTGCCGCGTCATATATATATATATATATTTAATATAATCAATAATCAATGATATAATGTATATTTTACTTCTGTATAATTCCATGTACGTTTTATTATAATGTGTGTACGTGGGATGATTGGGATATGGCACTCTAGAAATGCAAGTAATAATAATAATAATAATAAAATCATGGTTCTGTGGTATATATTGTCTACAATTGAATAACTAACTATTCTCTATCAATATACAGATTGTTATTTCTAATAACCTCATTTGTATAAAGTTGTCTTAATTTAGAAAATGATCACCACAATAAATGTGTGAAGAACTATTGTTCATATTAATATCACATCCAATGCTGCCTCTAGACAACTACCGGGTACTCCAAGTGCTGAGTGCACTGGGGCAATGTAGGGTGGACTAAACAACTGAAGGGATGCAGCAAAAGGGTTAGAACCCTGTGTTCCAAATCAATAAGTTGGCCTTCCAATTACTATAGCATAGCGCCTCTCTGGGCTGTGTATTTACTGTAGCTCTGCAGTAGAACTTGAGCTCTCTCAGACAGCTGTGACTGAAACTCACCAATTTCTCCGTACACCAGAAGTCTGAGCACATCCAGCGGTGGCTGTAAATAAGCAGTGTGAATATTACACATGCACTTGACGTTAAATTCACTGTTTGGGATAAGTAGTCACGCGCGCAAAATATATCCAGTCCGCAAGATGCATGCAGCAAATTCATAATTTCCCCCATAACAAAATCACATCAGACTATCATATTGCAATTGGGTGACTTAGTCAAGTCATGGGTGTCGTCATCAGTATGTTGCAGCCGTTGTGTGGCTTTCTTTATGAGCATATATCGGCAGTTTTATATTAGAGTGAGAGTTAATTAACAGAGTAGAGTGAGACTTAATCATCATCTTTAATACTTTCAAAGGATTCATGAAATCTTTTATTGTGCTGTTTTAAACAAATAACTTGCACATGTGTAATGTCAGCCACTGATATTATAGCGTCAATCTGTTCCTGTGTTCCACATCAACAAAATCACCACCTCCACTTTGCGTAAACACACACTTTGATAACATGTCTCATGCTATTTCAAAGTATTTTAGTATGATTTACTTACTTTGGAGCATTTTTGTTGAAGCGAGTACGACGTTTTGACCCGTCGTCTACGGGCCTTGATCACGTACTGGTGTCACGTGTGTTGCCTCAGATTTCGGCGGGATGATTTGATTGTAGATGGCAGGCAGATGGTATCCCTGGTCTCTGTTCATGGTAGGGATACCATCTGCCTGCCATCTACAATCAAATCATCCCGCCGAAATCTGAGGCAACACACGTGACACCAGTACGTGATCAAGGCCCGTAGATGACGGGTCGAAATGTCGTACTCGCTTCGACAAAAATGCTCCAAAGTAAGTAAATCATACTAAAATAAACCATTCTTGGAGCCATGAACAATATATTTACTATTTCAAAGTAGTTGCTAAACAGTTGTGTGCACTGCAATTACTAGATCTACGAGGCAAATGAAAAGTAAATCATGATTTACCATTTCAAATTCTCGGCCAACACATTCTGCCAGAAATGCTGAATGTCTGCTGTATAACTGTAAACATTCCAACAGAAAACGAACATCAAATACCTAATGCTAGCTTTTGATTTTTAACACATTGCTCCCCAACACATTTTGACAATAAGTACGTTTTAAATCAAAATTATTTCGGATTATTTATAAGTAACTGCCACAGCATGGTCATTTAATATAAAACTTAAATTAAATAAACAATACACAGTAAAAACATAATTTATTTTTATTTTTATAAACATGGTACATTTGACTTGTGGTATTTGAGTCATCCAGCTGTTCTATGAGCGTAATAAATTCAACTTAAAATTATGTTACTTATATATTCTCGAGTTTCTTGTTCCATACCTCTTTATACATCTTCATTTCCCTGGACTGTTGTTGACTAAACAAGCAATAACAACACAATGTTACATTCAATCCCACCTAAAATCTATACAAAAAAGTGTGATAATAATTAAGTTGGATAAAGATTTATGTAAAACATAGTTATTAAATATTCTATTTAGACTTACATAGCACATTTAGCAAACATCAGTTAGTTATGTAGTATAATTGAAAACGAACGACACTGAAAAAAACACGATGGATTATTAACACAGAAGTGACATGTATCACCATGAAATTTAACATTTTAATACTAGTAAATCTACACGTATCTGGTATATATTACATGTTCGTGTGATTAAGTATGGAATTAAGTATGAAATTATGTTAACTACAAGGACATAGCCACTGAAACACTGTTGAGTTGTGTCAATTTAAGATTCAACGATTCAAAAGACTTTATTGTCCATTTAAAACATCACATTAAAAACGGAAATTGTTCTTCAGTTACACAGTGAAATGACAGTAATAAGATTGGTGAGCCATAATATATATGGTTAATAAGAAACATTAAAATTGTAATAATACTAATCAGCACTAAAATTGGTAAAGTAAATCAATTAAGTATATAAATAAATACTCTAAAATAAATAAATAAATAAGCAAGTAATATTTCTTAAAAGGTTCTTTGATAAGATGCAATGTGATAACATTAATAATATTTACTAAAATTGGTACATAAATAAGATTAGATAAATCAGTACAATAAGTGTATGGAATAAAAGAAGTATATAGTACATTAAAATTTAGCATTCAAAATTCAAATGGCACAGGGTATAAGCGATTTTTTGAATAGGTTCTTTTTAGCTAGTGGAATTTTTAGAGTTCTCCCTAATGGAAGTTTCTGAATGAATATGAAGAATGCATACTAACCTTGTTAACTGTTTTGAAGAATGTTCCAATATAAACTCATACATATCTGTAAACAAATAAAGCAAATGTTGGTTTTACATATTTTTATTGCAGATACACATAAAGCAGCATGTATTTGTATTAAGAGCCCTAAGTTGTGGAATCAGATACAAGCACACTTGATTAGGATGATGTATTAATATGTATCCAAAATACATAACAAAGTGTGTGTAATTTTCTCGTCAACATTGTGTTTATTTAATATAAGAACATATTTTAGAAAACTATTATGGAAAACAAATAATACTTCTTGCATTTCATTTCAACACACGTTTAGATTATATTCATTACTTGTTTATGTATGCCTAGATTAACTTTTTATTTGGTACTTAAGAATTATCCTTGTACATATGCATGTTTTGTTGTTTGTTGAATAAATTCAATTCAGTTCAATTGTTTTTAATATAAAGTAAAATCTATCATGGACGCCATCTGTCTATAACTATAACCTGAATACAATGGTCACTTCTCAAAGTCCTAAATGACTTCCTGTGAGTTTCCACTGTCTGTCTACAATGGTACAGTAACTAGCCACTTAACCACTTATAGTCAAACTGCAGCTAAAAGTGAAATCATAATTCCCCCCATTCATGACTCATTCGAGTCATGAATGTCATCATCAGTACGTCACAGCCATTGTGTGGCTTTCTTTACTCCAGCAAAGGAGAGCAGAACATTGTACCATAAATTTTTGCCCAGTTCCATGCTCCAATGAGAACTTTCGCCTGTCCCGCTTTATAATTACACCAAACGGTTTTCTTTGTTGCGTCTCTGAGCTTGAATTTTCAAGGATATAGGTGCTATAGAAGTGTAACAATTATTATTATCATCATTACGAAGAGATTTACTATATACTTTTTTGTTTGTTTTAAATTAGGAATATTCAATTCACTTCTAAAAATATAAAGGTTTTCATTATTATTGAAATGAAACAAAGCTATTTGGATTCAAAATTTTCAACTAATAATTCTGCCTGGTTGTGTCCATAACACGTACCCCTGCCTGAACCCAGGACCCCAGCGTCCAGACGGTAGGGCTTGCGGCCTTTGTTGAAGTCCGGCTGGACACTGAGAACTCCCCGACTGTCCATCTGGATGACGCACAAGACAAACTCATCGTCTGGCTGGGGTGGTCTGTGACAAACAAACATACATACATTTATAACTATACTCACTTTTAAAATAAAAATGTATAATATCCAAACATTTTTAATATCTACTATTTATCAACTATTTTATTATTTATTTATAACTTGTAATATAAATAACTATTATTTATCAGTATTAGTATTATTAAGATTAATATTATTTATTTATATTGAAATGTCTTTTACTAATCTAATTATTTTACAAGTACATCTCTTTTTATTTTAAGGTAATCTATATATTCTTGTAAAGTGTAATGTGCCTCTGAATGGTTTTATCGCTAGAGATATGGCTGTTATTTATTTATTATGTATGTTTTTATGTGACAAACAAACATCCAAACACCTATCACTATACTGACTAAGGTATCTCTACCCCTGAGCGTAGTGGCACATGTGTAGAGCTTCAGATTCTTAACTAAGAGGACCCGGGTTCGAATCCTGTGCTGCAGTGTTAAAACCGTGGGTAAGTTTTTTCACTCTACATTGCTCCAGTTTACTCAGCTGTATAAATGAGTACCTGGCTATAGACAGAGGTGGATATGTGTATGTGCAGTCTTCGCGCATTAATTGTAGCATATGACTGGATGCTTCTCAGAGTAGTTGAAATGGTGTCTGATTGAACAGGTCTGCCAGGGAAGTAAAGTGTAAAGCGCTTTGAGCAATCCTGAGGATTGGATACTGCACTGTACAAGAACGTACCTTTTCTGATTAACATTTATTCACATTTTTGTCTTGTTTGTCCTACAGTGTGTAGTGCCTTGTTATATCTATTGGTATAAATGCAATTTGTCTGTATGTACACTCTAGCCAAATGAACATGAACAGTCACAGGGAGGCTTACAAGACAATGATCTGCCAGGTCTTAGTGCTGGACTCCCTCAATCATCAAGACAATGACACATTTTATATTTAGTTCTGTATGCACTTAAGATGATCAATACAAATAAATTTCACCTGATATTGACATGACTTTCTTATGGTGTGTACCTTGAGTATGCATTTGAATGTGGAGCATCTGAACACTGTTTCAAATGCAGCTGTGAATTTGCACAGTTATTTGTTTCAGATCATTAACAAAGCCTGCTTTTTTGGCAATTTTATTCAAAAATGAAACACTCAAAATTAATTCAAATGGATCTATGACGTGTAACTAAAACATCTGTGTTTATCTCACGATGAGATGGAACAGTGTGAAAAGAAAACTTATTGACAAGATGACAAAGATAAGATGGTGTACGGGTGTCAGGGTGAACATATGCAGTAATATACATGGGTTGTATGCAGCAACAGGTAACAATGACAGGTACGATACTGACGGTGTATCTACAGTCTGGACTGACATCTGCTACGATATACACGGTTTGTACACAGGTAAAATGGCAGGTGAGAAACAGATGATGTACCCAGAGTCTGGATGAATATCTGCCATGATATACATGGTACAGTCTTCTGTACACCCAGGGACAGGTGAAAATGACAGGTAAGATGGTGTACCTGGAGTCTGGATGTACATCTGCCACGATGTACATGGTGTGTACACCCAGGGACAGGTAAAAATGACAGGTAACATGGTGAACCTGGAGTCTGGATGTACATCTACCATGATGTACATGGTCTGTACACCCAGGGACAGGTAAAAATGACAGGTAACATGGTGTACCTGGAGTCTGGATGTACATCTGCCATGATGTACATGGTCTGTACACCTAGGGACAGGTAGTGGTTCTTCTTCCTCTGGTCTTCCGTTGGATTGTAATCAACAATGCTTACTTTAGACATGGGCGTATTTCTGCACATGAAAAAAAACACTCAAATTAAATTTCATATGTTATGTCTGTTTGGATACATAAAAATGTCACACCATAATTATTTGATATCAAGCTGACACAAAAATTTCCGTTTTATACATTACATACGTGAAACAGAATTTTTTTTAATACAGAGAAAATAGTATATAATGTACTCACTGCAATGTAAACAAGACTACAAGATTTATGTAAGTAATAATTAAAATTTTAGTTTATCAAAGAAAATATGTTATTAAAGAAATATAGTATAATATATATATATATATATTATATATATATAATATATATATATAGTATACTATATTTCTATAGTATCATATTTTCTTTGATAAACTCAAGTATATATATATATATATATATATATATATATATATATATATATAATACATATATACTGTAATAGTTATAAATAAAATTACTTAGTTATAATGCAATATTTCAATGTGGACCAACTAAAATACATTTGATTGACCTATTGGTTTGGTCTTTTTCCCAAAATTCTGTGACACAAATCAGCCACTTAATAAAACCAAACTGCCCTTGCTAATGTGACCCTGACATGTGGTGTACAGTGTACAGTGTCGTGTCTGAGAGGGCTGTTAGTGGTCACTGCCCTGACAACCTACGTGGCTCTGAGCCTCTGAGGTGCGATACGTCTGTGGCGAATCCCTCTCATCTTCTCAGACAGCACTGTCGGTTTCTCATCAGGGGCGGTCGTCATTCGTGCCACGTCCTGCCGAAACACACACAAATATAGTTATGGGAAATTGTTTGACTATCTAAAATTTTGCTAACACGTTCCCTTCCTGTTTAAGCTGTCCCAAGGCGAGGGTGCCAGCTCCTAGGTTTAATTTTTTCATTTAAAATTACATTCTTATGCCAACAACATGCATGTTGAAGGTTTATTACTGCCTGCCAATTTGTGTTCAGTTACTTCATGAAGCTTGGAACAATGTTTACAGTTTGAAAGATTCCACCTGGGACTCATTCAAATGGTAAACAAAACAAATTTGTTTGGCAGTAATGCTGAGGTGACCAGAGTTAGCCGCAATACCTTTTGATGTTTAACTTTCCCCACGCTCTAGACAGCAGACTTTGTTACAAATGACTGCTCAGCCAGTGCTGGGTGGAGAAGTTGACACATTCCCTCTAACACTTGACACTGTTCTGTGTTAACACTTGGTATGTGTTAACATAATCGAACAACATATTCCAGTTGACTGTGTGAAGAAAGCAATTTTAGTTCAGTCATAAACACAATAACAGTCATTCTTGAAAGAACTTTCTTATGTCATATAATAGAAAGTGTGAAATATAAATCATAAATATGCCTTGAAACTACCTAAAAATGTACCCCTTATATTCAATTGTGTCCATGACAACTTGATGGTGATATTATTACAAGACAAAAGTGATAAAGTTAGTTATAAGGCAATAAGCTAGTGTTTGCTCCAAATCTGTTGGCCTGTCACAAATACACAGCTTACCAATTTTGAGACTGACCAACCTAGTTGTCACTGTGCTCGTCTGAGTTTGGTCTTCAAGGATTCAGGCGCAAAAGTAGTTATGTTATTATTGTTATAAATAAATGATGAAAAGACACAAGAGTTTCGAGCAGACTTACCCCTTCAGGGTCGATGTAATTGTCACTATCAGTGTAGGAGAAGAGCCAGTGGGTCGGTCGCCCGTGTTCTCTGTAACCCAACAAACACCTCTTACTTACAACAACTACATTAACACTCATCAGAAAGTTGACCAAATACGGGCAAATGAAACAATGACACACAGTCTGTTAATTAAATATATTTACTGATTTTCAGTGCAATATCTTAGAAATAGATCCGCACAGTAATGGGCCTATAATAACAGTTTCTCAATATATATCATTGTCATTTCCATGATTATGTTATCTTTAATAAGATTTAAAAAGCAGGAGTATGTTTAATGCACGACAAAAAAATGGGGTTGGCCCAACCCTGCAAGTAGATGGTGTGATAATAATTGAAGTTACCAAATAACTATATTTGTTTTAATCTGCAAACATTTTTAGTTCATATTTATTCCATGATCACAAGAAAAAAATTGGTAATCACAGGATTGGTGATTACCAATTTGTTCTTGCTGTTAAGCATCAAAACAAAGAATAGAGAGACTCAATAAAACATGTGCACATAATACTCCAAGAGGAGTATATACTATGGTCCATTTTACAATATTCTTAACAATAAAAAATAACTGCTAATAATCTCAACCAGTTTAAAATATATATATATATCTTCTTATAATTCATTGACAACTTGGTCTGTTGGATTTGGGCAACTCACAGCACTTTCAAGATGTCACTGTGGTACTTCTTTTCCAAGACTGTCTCACAGTTTTCCTCTTTCTCATACAGGTCAATCTCTCGCTGAAACATACAACATTTGCAACTACCAGCCAAAAGTCAATGTGATTTTTCCATAGTCCAGTATCCAGTCCTTTGAACTGCACAAAGAACTATACACTTTATTTCCAGACCAGTTCAATTGACCATCACATTTACCTCCCTGGGAAAAGTGTTCTCTCAACTGAAACACTGATGCAATAAACTCAGTTCCAACTACCAGCAATACAATGTGTAGTCTCGGAAAGCATAGCAAATGATCAGCCTGTCAATAACATTTGATTAGCAAGACAAAAATACTATTTATGACAATCAAACAAACTCCAAGGCAAACTAAATCACAAGCAACACAAACAAGTTGTGAGACTCTTAAGCAAATGTAAAAAATATGTGTTTATAAAAAACACCATGAAAGTTAGATACATGTTTCTAGGAAACAAATACCATGAACATTAGTGCTATTCACTGTGCTATAAAACTGTAATACAATTACACTGTAGTAGTAGGTTACAACATGACAGAACTGGGTTACAATCAAAGCTTATGCAATTCTGCTCACCTCACATTGCGTTACTAAACTTTAATGAAAAAACAAGGATCTGACTACAACGATTTGTACATATGGTTAACTGTAGCATGGTTGAATACTTCTGAAACAAGAGGAGGTTGTGGAGGAATTATCAACGTGTACACTGTTTAGGACTGGGTAGCAAATAAGAACTGGTAGTGTTGCCTTTAGTCGTTGAATGATGAGATACAAAGAAACGAGAAAACCAATCTTACTAGTCTCGCTTAACCGACTGTCGGTCGGCTACGGAACTACGCTGAGAAGACAGTCTGGTACCATTTATGGCTTTTGTTTGGTATCCGCGTGATCTATACAATGCTGCCACCTCACGGACACTGCCGTAATATATATTTTTTTAAACAACTGCAAATTTGTATTTCTATTTATTTTGTGTTAATATAAGTTTAATTCTGAACAGTTTTTATAATACAGCATTTTATAAAAAAAAAAAGGTATCCTTATTTAATCGGTATGCTATCCATGTGGTGCTAGACAATGCTGCCACCTCACGGATACTGGTTACTCCTGCCGTAATTCTTATTATATAAACAACTGTAAATTTGAATTTTTACTTACTTTTGTGTTAATATAAGTTCAATGTTGAATACTTTTCATATGATATTATTATCTTGTAAAAGTATATCGTTATTTTATTTCCTAGTTGGCCTAAGAGCCAATCAGCGTCTCTACCCTAATCTGGGGTAAGGGAATGTAGAAACTTAAGCCCATTAATGTCCCAGGCGGATTTGAGGGGCTTAAAAGTGCTGCCACCTCACGGAGTCTGGGTAACTGAGGCTACAATCTTACCTGACTAAAAACTTTCTCCTGCCACTTGAAGGTGTATGTTTCGACATCCTTCATACCCCCAAAGAAGTGGTTCTGGTCTTGTCCGACAGCTGTCATCTCGAGGGCATCTGTATTGCCGGGGTGTGTAATGGACGGAGGCATCCCCACAGCTGATGTCATACGTTCCAGGGTGACGCTGGTGTGATAAGAACAGCACATCATCATACACAGATCAGTTACACTGATATCTTGATATGTGACACTGAGGAAAACCAAATTACAAGGAAGATTTCTTATCAAGCAGAATTTAACATTTACCGTATTGTCCCTAATAGACGCGCAGTGCCCGAGTGGGAAGGCTTAGGTGCGCGTCTATTAATTTCTCAAAAGTGGGATGAATGTGGTCACCCGTCATATCGGCTTCTAAACAGAGTAGATAACTAATCCGCAATGTGGCGCCACTGAAGTATGCATATGTACAGCGCCTTCAAGTGAATGACCCGATACATACTTCTTTTTAAATCAATTTTTTACTGCGTCTATGCTTTCAGTGCAATCTACATGTTCTTCAAATTGTTTTTATAATATTAAATAAATGTAGTAATGTGAACTTAGAGTTTATTTACTGCATCTCATAGTTGCATTGGTCATGTGCATCCGAAACGACAAATTATTGTCGACACACGATATTGATAACGATGTGCGTGGTCCTGACTAGAACTGTATAGAATCATGAGGCAATAACAGATGCAATTATTGAAATTGTCAATTGTCTGACTTAACGATAGAAGCAAAGCTTATTAACTGAAACATATGCCTGAATGTGAATTTATATGATGTCAACAGTTACTCCAACTTATTCTTGTTACCGAAGTTGATTGATGCCAGTTGCACTTCGTGCCCGCGGGTGATTTGTCTGGAATTTTGAAATGGATGACAATCTCAACTTTGTCTCTACTCGAATTTGTTGTAATTGTCTTCTAGATTGATGCAACAAAATACGCAAGGAGCACCGTATGTTGTTTCGTTGTTGTCGCGCAGAAACAGAAGAACAGTCAGCGTTTAATCTAACATAAACAAATCCGCCATTTGCTTGATGCACATGACGGTAGTAGGTAGTACCATAAAATACAAAATAAAAGCCCTCTTTGTGGTAAGCATTTACATTTACCATATATTACGTACAATTTTTATTTTCGAATAGCATTAGTCTAGGCACCATATTTGATACCATATTTGATAATAATTGTAGCGTCCATTCTGTTGCATTTTTGCATCACTCAAAGAAATGTTCATGGATTATTTTGCATCTAAAAACGGGGTTGGGCGTCTATTAGGTAGTGCGCGTCTATTAGGGACAATACGGTATACAGACAATGTTGCAACTGTGAAACACAGGGGCCAGAATGGCAGAGCATGACTAATCAAGGAAATAAGGTTGTGACATCTCACTAAGAGGATGAAACAGATCATATGAAGAAGACCGCATATATATTATAGGTAGAACTTCAGAATTTATGCTGCAAAACAGCATATATTTATAACTAGTCTAGTAAAGACAAGTGTACTAGCCTGCCATCAGATTTATCATAGCCATAGGTGCAGTATCTATCATCGAAATGTCACTCCACAAATAGTTTTGGCTGACATATCATATTTAACAATTACATGCCAACTTTGAAAACAAATCATCTGGTTTGTGTAATGTTATACATCTATTAATATCTATTATCGCTCACTAAATCCGCTGCATAGTGTATAATACATTTATATTTTTATGAATTCGTTTTACAGTTTCTGCTACACAAACTGAATATGAAACTGCTACAACACGGTCATGCTTGCCCCAGGTGTTGCACGTAGTGCATCTGTTTTTGGTTTGGTGCCGGCCCTGGCGACATAATTTTGACAAGCACAAACTTGAATGGCCATTTCAATGTGGGTGCTACAAAATAATGCAAATTCCATCACAACTTACCGGATATGTAGATTCTTTATAGGATCCGTCGATCTGTAAAATGCCGTGCCACGGTCTGGCTCGTATAAATCACCCATTCTGAATATAAACGTAAAATAGAAGGATCGTGACAAATTGCGACCGTCCAATGTTTACTAGGCCCAGGTGAAGCCTTCTTGGCGATGGCGTATCGTAATAGGTCAATATTATAATATTCATTTAATTAATTTAATACAGTTATCCTTGCCACTCGACTGGCCATTCTGCATGATGTTTGTACATTTCTTTTTGTCATGTATGCATATAATATATCATATAAATAAAATGGCTAGAAAATCTATATTTTTTATTATTTTCTCCGTAAAAGTAAGTGACCTTGATGTCATGTACGATGGAAGGTAAATCCGATAAAGATGACCAGTAGGCCGCCAAATGAAAGGTAATTTGCATGTGTTCCGTATGTTTAATTGTATACATTGTATATCTTCCATCCACATGCCACAATGTATGTTACAAAAGTTGTATATAAGAACTCGTATGCTTTATATTGGAGCAGATACGCATCGTTTCGTAGTGACCTACTTTTAGTTTACTTCGTCTACGGTCGATATTGTGTTGCCCGAGAATGTGTCATAATATTTGAACGATGCACAATTGTATGGGTACCTAATACACGGTTTATGACCTTTAATAAATCTACAATATGACAATTATTCGTATTATATACTTTTGATGGTACACACTATGATATCACATCACGAATGTATAATGCACAGGGTTTGCCTGTGTAATTTCTAAAAATAGCATTCCACGTTCCTAGTCTTACGGATTCTTAGTCTCGTTTTCGGACTCGTTGACTGCAGTAAGTGATAATACGTTTTGCCTAGGTATGACAGAGAACAGGATATTACAGAAATGATAAGTATTGTGCAAAATTATAACAGTATTGTAAACAAATTGATACTATGTTTGTGTGATTATTTATGTACTAATAATTGTAAATAATTATACTGAGTGGCTCCCAATATAGTTTTGTTAGATGATGATCATAGATGTGATAGAAACATCATAATATATAATTTGTTTGACCATTTCAGGGCCTACATTTTGAGATCATCGGTATGATCTAAAATACAAATTTCCAGTGAATCAACGTCTAGCATCCATTGTGCTATAATTTTCCACAACTCCATTATTATAAAGGCTTATTTAACATATTTAGTTTTAAAATTACATGACACAAAATATGAACAGTTATATCTGTGTGACACATTTATTATTCTGGACTTACACACCAGAAACATAAAAGCATAACTTTTCAAATAATTGTTTATTCTGTATGCCATGCAGTAGTATTCTAGTAAGCACAGCAAAATAAGTATACTGTTTTCATGCTGTACATGTTACATCGGTTTAACATGATAATGTTAACTAAGAATGCAATTATGAATACTCCTACATTCATGAATACATATTACATCTTTTACATTTTAATTATTACCAAAGGTCAATTCCAACATTTGATCATGAAAAAAAATATATAGTATTTTTGATAATTATTGTGATGTGAAAGCATGGACTTTTTGAAGGAATGTGTTATAGGGTATCAGGGTTTATCTTATTTATTGATGTGAACTTAAATGGTTTTGTGGCGTACAAAAGTTGTTAATTCAACTTAATTAATTTTAATGTCCTTATTTCAGCAACTCTTCATATTTGACCTGTAAACATATACAAAGGTTAACATTACAAATTTACAAAGCTACACAAAGGTTAATATTACCATTTTACAGGGCTACTAAACTTTTGGAAGAATATAAACACTGTCAGTGTTAAACTAGATACAAAATATACTACCTGTCATTATATGACCTACATAACTTAAGATCATAATATTAGTATATTGTAATAATGTGACTTGAACATGGTGCATGTATAATTAAACTACAGGGAAATATAAACTTATTGTTTATCTACTCTATACATTAACCAATTTACAATACATTCAAACTATTATTTTTTACAATTTTTATGCACATATAAACCACTACAAACTGTTTTGATGTGGCAAAATAAAAAACACACTATGACATTAAAAGTGTTCACTTTTTATGCACACAATGTATCTGTTTAGCAGTTTGATATTTAGATCATATGTAAAATAACATTGTATAATATTGTTTACTGTGTCTAGACAGTTTTGGCACTGAACTTGTCAACAGGCATGTTTTTGTTATGAATTAGGTTGCACCAACCTTAGGTCATAAAGACAAGCATATTAAAAAAAACACAACCTCCCTTGTGAATGGTGTCTGTCTAACAGAGTAACCTTTGTAGTGTCAGAAACTGGACAAAACCTAAACACGACAGAATCAATAATTGGACTAGGACGGAGAAACTATTGAGCTGTTGATGCATTGTTTCTCATTCACACAAATTCTATTATATTTAGTTATTAGAACTACTGGGTATGTAAACATGTAATTAGTAGTGTCGTATTTAAATATGAACCTGTCTTGTGTTATATTGCCAATATTCGTCACGGGATAGTTACTATGTGGTTTGATTGATAATTGTGTATGTTTTTACTGACATTCCAAATGCATGTAATAGTGACAGTTATCTGTAAAAAAAGTATTCTATTTTATTGAAAATGATCTGCCAGTAATTCAGTGAATGTATGATTTTACCTTTCCTTTGTGCAATGGACTTATGGCATCGGTCTATGTCTGATGTGTACCACCCATTAATGACCAGCAGTCCTGGCACTGCAGTCACACAAGTTGGTTGTGCTTGTGGTTATCTTGTATGAATAACCAGATAAAATACCAATAAGATGATACAGTAGAGACTAGACAGTGACTATGATTCACCAAAACATATTTCATTTATAATTACAAACTCACTATAATAGTCAAAGTGACTTGATGGCCTCTTGGTAATTGTTTATGAAATGTTCGTAATACATGCATAAAACTATCCATTTACCAATCACCAACACATAAATTCTTAGTTCTAAATTCTAAACAAATAAAGTGTAAAACAAGCTGTTTCTATTTTTATAGATGTCAATGTTTTTTCAGACCGAGTCGAATAGTATTGATCTTTGAGCTGTGTAGCCGATGAGACAAACCAATATCAATACGAAATAAATATGTGACATCCCAAGTTTTTTTGGCGAACATTTTGCAGGTCTGTACAAGTATATTCAGTGGCCTGCATCTTGTGTAGACTAATGACTTTGTTTCTATGCTAGATCCAGTATTGCTATTACATGGTGACCTACATCGGCCATTGTGTGTGGAGCTATTGATTTGACCAGTGGAGATCTATGACCTTGTCTGACTCAACGACTGCCATTGACAGCGCAGTAGTAAACAGCTTTATGGCTCTTGCACTTTGCATGTGCAGTGCACCAACTAGACTAATGCAGCGGCAGATAAAGTGGCCAGACCCAACGCAATCTCACCTTAGCTGTAGACAACTTGGGCGTAAGCACTTGAGCAAAACGAGCACTTGAGCAAAAGCAATGTTTCTTTACAATGACCAGATATTGTTGTCACATTTTGTTTTGATACAGTTGGCCTTTTCAACGTGCTGTCACGAGTTGTCAGTTTTACTTAGTATTCCTAGTAGTTAATTTAAAAACTGCAGTTTTACAATGTTCACTGCTAAAGCATACTTACTAATTACAGTTGTTGATCAAACCAACATATCGTACACATGTGATTAGTTGATAGGGTAGACTAGAACCATTATTTAAAATATCTGTGTTTGATAGGTACAGCAAGTCAATTGTTACCATAGGATCCCTGTAATGCAGAAACACCATTTTCATTTTAGGGGTTTGATATTGTGAAAACAATTATCCCGGATGTTTGCAGTATTCAGTAGACGTATATGGAAAAACCCTGATTATATCGCATCAGACAGCCGCAGGAGAATTGTGAGAAATGGGACAGCGCCTACAGCTATCCACTGCTTTTATTCCATTCAGAAAAAAAAACTTGGCATACAAAGCGATTAATACAATGCCTTGCCAATGAATGGGGCTTTCAGTCAGTGACTGATGTTTAGTCGTGCTGGCCATTCACAGCATGCATATTAATCAAAGCGTTGACCCGTGTTTGTGGTGTTTTATTTATGAAAACATTTAAAGGTCAGAGCATGCGTTTGCCCACAGGGAAGCTTTTCAGAAAGATTAATTGCGTCCGTTACTTGTAAGTGATGTCAGACAATGACGGTTGTATGGTTTGACATCTGACAGTTGCATGCACGCACGCATGCACGCATACACACAGTAAGCCAGTTTGGCAGTGGACACATGCTATTTGTCAGTGCAAACTGAAGCAGTTGTGAAAAACAAAATGCAATCAGCATGTATCAGATGGCATTCAGTTAAGAAGGTGACAGTTTCTGTGTTAGGTGTAATTGCCTATTGATTGAGTACGGCTGATTAACTTTCAACACACTTCAGTATGAAATCAGTCAACTTCAAACGGAAGCTCACGGGAATTGTTTACATCTGTCATTCTGTTTACTTGTGATGTGAAAGCTGCTGATATGTGTCAAGAGCAGGTCATAAATATAGACGCATGTCCATGTTGGCTTACACCAATCTACCGCGTTAACCTCCTTCGAAGATTCATAGCCACATGTTTATCATAGCATAATCGAGTTCCCATATATTTTAGATGTGGATTTGTTAATATTTCTTTACCTGTAATTTTATCTGGTCACATATCCAGCTCAATAAACTGTTTACCGTGCATGGTGGTATATATTGTTCACAATAAGCACTCAAATGATCATTTGTCAGGGACTAGTCGAATGGTTGTCCATGGGCAAGTGAACATTTACTGTAACTATTGATAAATGCAAAATTGTTATTTGACATTCTTATGTAAACACAGTAAGCCAGCGATCAGACAATGCAGTCCATCAATTTTTTAGCATGTTGTCTTGTCTTTCCACTGCCAAGGTTTGCCATATGTCAGCTTTTTTTGCGAAGCAGTGTCACCTTAAGTGCGTTATCTGCTGACCGCACGTAGCTCTGCTGTTCAAACCAAAGATTTTGAAAAACAACGTGACACCACTAATTAATGGGTTTGTTTGTCTCAGTGTTCCGCTGGTAACACTCGGAGAAATAGAATAAGAGCGATTGGTGTCACTTTGAGGGTGATCCGGCTATCAGGGAATACATCTTGCACAAGTGTCACATGCGGAGATTTATTTGTCTGCTGTGTCTTTATGTCTGAACATGTATTCGCCTTCTGTCTCCATTTTAACCCTTTGTTCTCCTCTCCCACCAATCACGGTGTATTTGTGTAATCAGCTAAAAAAAATTGCTGTATATTGAGCATTATTTTATTAATAAAGCACATGTTAGATCTATTTTGCAGCAGCTGCAAGTTCATAATTTACAATGTTCTATGAACGTGAAAGCTAACAATGTAAAATAAAGAGTTATATAATTATGTCATTTTAGGTATGCCAGTCTGATTTGGAATCCAAATAAATGTATGTGTTTTGAACAAAACTAATGTCATGATTTATTACAGTCATCACTATCACAGAAAATGAAGTTTTATTTTAATCACATACATACTAAGTATAACTGGCAGCCATATTATGTGAGATATTCCTGTAATATTTGTAATAAATTTAACAATAAAACTCATGTTAATATTTATTGTAATCATGATTGATTATATTAATGTTTCATCCAAGCTATTTTCTTTGCAATTTATATTTTATATGGCACTTGTAATTATAATAATACTATAATAATAGTGAATTATGTATGCAATATGCAGACAAGGTTGATAGGTGAACCACCAATGCAATATTTATATTAAAGGTGGCACTTTTTGTATTCGTAATAATCTAATAATTTATAGTGAATTACATTTTCTCCGAGCAGACAGCAGCTGATAGGTGAACGACCTATGAATTATTGCTAGAGGTGAGATCTAGGGTGAGATGGTGGGCTAGAAGACACTGGCAGGTGCCAGAGCATTGACACGGCTCTCTGGGAGTCAACTTCCAGGCAGCAGTTCCTGGAACTCATCCGTTGCCATGGCGACCGGCTTGTGCCAATTGAAGAGTTCCTCCTGGGGTTGTGTTGTCTTGGAGCCGCTGTCGCCCGGTGTGAGCGGAGGCACTGCGGTGATGTCACAGCATGGCTGATTATATAGAATCAAGCGAAGATGTCATTTGATCTGACAAGACAAGTTGTCAGGTCATATTTGTGCTGCTTCGGCTGAGCGAGGCGGTTGGCTCGTGGCTTTGTCGGGCATGTGATGATTATTCAAATATATACCATGCCATTTTAGGCATGTTGTCAGTTCAAATCACCATGTTTAATCCAAACCATAATGCGTTTTTAAGTATTTGCTGAAAATTGAGTTGTATATAGGAACCTTTACTGGGTGAAATTATAAATATATCAATATATTATGATGGTCTTCAATATAATAATCAGTAGGTTCTATAGGGCCGATTCTAAAAAAAATTATAACAACATTAATTACTGCATCACTGTGTGAGGTAATGTAATAGTCGACTGTGACCCCCCTTGGGTTTGGCGATGTTTTCCAGCAATGGAAGAGTTAAGTGTACTTGGCCCGTTTATTGATTTTGTTTCTTACATAGACAGCACACGTGACACGGGTCAATTACACATGTTTATCAGACACATTTTTCAACTAGTTATCTGCAAATGCTGTGTGGTAAAGTCGAAGTTGTATTCTTGCTGAATTTCTAATTAATGTAGAGAATTTTTATTTTACAGATTTAGCAGTATTTGATTGATTGGTAAAACAACATTAATTAATTCAACCATTGAAGCAAAACAACTGACCATATTTCTTTAATATTAATATTTCATTTGATCTCATCTTGGCAAACCATATAGTATACCTGACTAAATTGAGTCATTTCAAACTAAATATTGGAGACAGTGTTTAAAACAACTGAATTTGGAACACAAAAACTACATTGTCACATCAGAAAATTATTGTTTCAATAAGAATTGAAATGTAATTATGAAATATTTAACCTCCATGTTGTAATCTGCGCAGAATATCTATTATGTTCGTAAAGAATAAAAATGTTAATTGTTTAGAAATACATAAAATGTGACCTTGATAAAAAGACAGTACAGTATTAGTATGAGAAAGGTAACACAACTATTTATGATCATATATTGTGTATAAATAGGCGTGTCAGTTAAGGTTATAGTGCCAGCTTTGTCCAGGTTAAGTACAGAGTGCAGCTTCAATCAACTTGATCATAAGAGTTTGACAAAGAGATCCCCACTTGGAGTGTAACATTAACAGAATGGCCTGGCTAGTGATCAGAGAGGTCATCACAGTCATAAACCTATCAGTGTAACACATTTATAACGCTGCACTCTGTGTACTAAATTAATTTGTAGCGTATGTCTTGGCTGAATTATTAAAGGAAACTGTAACACCAGTCAGTGGTATTGACAATAACAACAACCTGCGCCCCCTGTTGGTGATAGTGGACTGTGCCGGGTGATGTCACTGTCCTGGGATTTAGGCCACTGTGGTGGTGGGGGTGGTGGGTGTCTCTCCATCATCTTGGCTTTGTCAGTGCACTGCACCAGTGCACATGCCTGTAGCCTGACATTGTTGGTGTGCGCCTTTGACAGCATGCATGCATGCACATGTGACAGACACGCAAGACACAGGACCATAGCTCTAGCACTGTGACACTCACTACCAACTGTGACAGCATTAGGCAGCGTGTGTGTGTGTGACACAATAGCAGCCATGGTTTCTCGCTGGTGACCGGTTTAAATTTGATCTCACGCGAACACAGTGACGGCCATGACAAGCGGTCGAGTGTTGTCAGTGACGGGGCCGTCTGTATTTGCGTGACATCACCACACGTTGAGCATTTCGAAGGAAACTCGGTTCGGTTGTCATGACAATAGATTCTCGTCGTGGAAAGGATCGGCGCATTGGCTAAGGCGCGGTGTCGATGTCATCGCTGTACGTCACATACGAAGCGACGGCGTCACTGGTGGGAAGACAGGACAGCGACTTCTCGTTGAATCGGCGGTACTCGGTGGATTACATTGGCCAGACTCGGCCCATCTGCTGCTGTAGTACTGCAGTTGTGCCTGGGATGTTGTTGGCGCTGGAAGCAGGGTTATTTGGCAGCTGTTGTTGAGAGTATGTCACTGCGAGGCTACGTACGTGTACAGCTGGTGCAGAACTGATACGTCAGTGTGCCTACGTGTAAACAACATCGGTAATCCGCCGTCTCACATCACACGGCATACCTGTGCATTGAGGCCATGTTGGCGCTCTGCTCGGGTCTACCAGCACCACACGGACACAGGCTCGGCTTGTGGTGATAATCATTGCTTGTCACATCAGATACTGTCATCGGCAGTGATATTCAGTTGCCTTTAATGGGGCTGGGTGGCGGTGTGGCACAGCGTCGCTGCCGCGCGTACGAGTGTGGTATTTCACAGGCGTGACAGCGATGGTATCGCGCGCGCAGGCAACATGCATAATGCAAGCGCAGCATTGCAGTGTCGTGTTCGAAGCTGTTCATTCAGCACAATTACAGTGCATACCCGGCACATTTCAATGGATACCGACGTTACCGGCGTTTGCGTTTAAAACAGTCGCCGTTGTATGTGGATTATCTCGGTGGATGTTATTTGAACTTGACACGCCGTTGACGGCGGACACATAACTTGGCACCAGCCGCCATGTACGAACAAGGAATGCAGTCGCTGAACAAGCGCCCGCCGTTCTTCCTAAACAGTTCCTCTATGTGTTACAGGGCCCCTGGTGTCACTGACGCAGCACTAGTGCATCATGACACCATGTCCCCCTACAAGCATCAGAGGCCACAGGCACAGAGCCCTGCCTCGGTGTCGCATGCGAGCACCTACCCCTACATGCAGGAGCAGCCGCGATACGCCCTTCCTGTCGGGGCGGCTACCCCGTACGATTCGCCCGTCTACCGCACCATGCATTACCAGGTAAGTTGACTGTTACGTTTACATGTGTGTGTACAAGAAACGGGTCGAGTACATTGAAAACCTTACTATTAAGGTCACCTTTGGAATGTGGTCAGAGTGATCTGGGTAATGAGGTCGTATTGGTGGGACTGATTTCCCGAATGTTTACTGTTAGATCAATAATCTACGTGTATATGCTAGTGGGATCTGTATGTGCTAGAGGGATCTATGTATATGCTACAGGGATCTGTGTATATGGTACAGGGATCTGTTTGTAATATGCTACAGGGATCTGTGCATATGCTAGAGGGATATGTGCATATGCTAGAGGGATCTGTGTATATGCTAGAGGGATCTGTGTATATGCTAGAGAGATCTATGTATATGCCAGAGGGATCTATGTATATGCTAGAGTAGAGGGATCTGTCTATATGCTAGAGGGATCTGTATATTGCTAGTGGGATTGTACTTAGGAGATGGTTCTCTTTCTGAGGTGGTCATATAGCAAGGTTCAGCTGCACTTGACTTGTTTATAACTATGCTATATCTGGGACGGGGTAAAGTCTCTTGTGTGTATGACTAATTGACTGTCCAGTCAAATCACTACATATTTATCTAATCAGATGATGTTGCTTCAAATAGAATAAACTCTCATCTGTATAAAGTGTACATGTACCTGTTGAATTTTGCACACACAAAACACAGAATGCCATAATTTCAAACTCAATAGGTCGGCTTTGACGGGGCTCTGTGCTCTTTCTGAGTATAAAGGGTTGACCACCATGTACTAGGCGTCTACTCAATTTAGAATGTGCCTAAATCAGTACATATAGGTAAACATGTTTTATTAAGGGCTTTGTTTACAAATGCTACATGTTGCTACTCGTCTGCAAATCATTCACAGTCACCTACGTCATTACCCGGGCAACAAAAACAGAATTCTTGCGTGTTAAAAAAATCACTGCTGAAATGTCCAGCTGTTCTCCATATGCCAGTTTCATAGAAGTTGTTACTATTCGGCCAGAGATATCGGTTTGTAGAGGTGCTGGCTGCACATGGAGATGTTTATCGCCACAGGACCAAGCTGTCTGCACCGTAACGTATATTTTTATCGGTTTTCTAAATTACCAGACGTGAGCGCGGCAGAGTTCAATGGCTCGATCGCCAGCACACATCATTTGCCCATTTACGTCACTTGCTTAACGTTGCCGTGGAAACGTGCTGCTACATAAATTATTCGTGCGAGAATATATTTGCCACGGCAGCAATGTAGTTTTCTTCAATTGTTCACCACGCCGCATTCTAATTTGATCTGTAAGTCGTGGTTGTAGCTTACTTCACCCAAAGGTTGTAAAGGTTGTTAATCAAGATCTGGACACAGATCCCTTGTTGTTCTTGGTAGACAAATAGAGCTCTTTGACTGTTCATGTATATAATATTTAAGCCTGCGTTGTTCATTGTAAAGATCAAATTCTTCACATCTATTAATTTGAGTATTATAGTCATATTTAAGCATATTGAAGTCATGTTTTTTACAAACAGGCCATGTTTTTTTTATGTTACATTGTCACAGATCATTTGTTCTTCACAAAGATCATGTTCTCACAGTGCTTTTACTCCACAAACATTGCGTTCTTCACTTGGATCATGTTATCAGAAATCGTGTTTAGCGCAAATTATTTTTAATAGATCAACTGGGTTCTCTGTGTAGGTCATAATTTATTAATCGCACAATATACATGAACAAGGATATGAGGTTACGTTTGTTCCAGACATATCCACACTTTCCATGTTGCCTGGGCCCATGAATTAGTAACAGTTCAGTGAATTATTCTGTCAATGACCTAGAAAGACTTTACACATGTTAACCAACTCAACACCTGTAAATCATAGTGTGAGTCACGGGTACAGCAGTTTAAATCATTCCCCTGTATTAAACACTCAGCCGTTGGTTCTATTTTGCTTCTACCAATCAGACAGTGTTATTGCCATAGCTTTTACCACTGAGGTGCTGACCTTGGTGTATTTTGCTTGACTGCGTGTGTGTGCGTGCGTGTGTGTGTGGGCGGTGAATGTTAGCAGTCAATGCCTCTGCCGGTCGAGCGTGTTTTCTAGGCGCTACTGGCGCTGAATTAATATTTAAAGTGAAAAACTTGATAGCGACAGATGGCTTTCAATGCGAAATGTCATGACGAATCAGGAAAAATTGGCTTACTGGGTAGACAGGCAGAGCAGGTTTTTTTAAAGGTAATTGGAAACAGGGACACCCGTTTACGTGTTTGTGGGCTTGTTTCATTACTCGGTGGTGTGTAGTGAACTGTGTTCAGTGTTTTCTATCCTTTGTGCTTTGTATGTATTTGTAAGGGAGAATGCTAACATTTGCAACAGTGTTATGTAAAATAATATAAACATTGCGATTGTGCAACAATGTATCGACATATATTTTTTGCATGGCCTACTAAAAAAGCTACTTACTGTTCAATGAAAACGCTGCTAAGTGCAGAAAGTGTCATGTCCTGAAATGTGATGTCATAAAGTCTTGACTCATGAAGGCATAGGACCCTTGGGTTGACACTGCTGGTTCCCATAAATGTTTGCAGCCGTATCTCTTAAAATGGTTCTAAAGAACGTTCTGTTCCAGACTGTGAATTAATGTGATCATTATTCTGAAAGATAAACTTGTAGTTAGTTCTTTGTGGCTCCCACAAGTTCAACATGTCAAAAAATAATTATGAAACAAATAAGGTGTTTTGAAGGTAAGGTGTTTTTGAACACAAGTTTTATTATGTAGGTCACAAAGACGACAAACATCAGTTGATATTGTTAATTATTTTGATGATATCTTGAAATATAGACTATAAGTTGGAATTTCTTTGTGAGTCATTCAGTTGGAGGTACTAAAATTAAGAGTTGCATTTATCTTGGAATGTACTTATCATTTTATGATTCATATAATATATGAATTAATAAACCAGTATGTATATATATATATATATATATATATATATATATATATATTATGTATACTGGTTTATTGATTACCTAAGGCTGCAAGTGCAAGTGGAATGCAATAATTAATAAATGCTAACTAGATATTCTATCAATATTTCGTTGAGAAAACTGTCCATACTTCCTGGGAGTATTTCTATAATAATAACATTAATCTCTTGGTTACCCATGTTGGCTCACAAACAAAACAGCCCATGTTGTTGTCGAGGATTTACTCAGACACGAGTCACATGACCAAACACACACATATACAGTGGTGTACAGGCATGGTGATTAGTGCTTATCACAGTAGACCCAGTAATTAAGGTTGGGACCCAATTTGTTGAATGAACACTTGAGATTCTATAGTAGGGTGAGTGGCTAGTAGAACTGGCAGTTACTTCCTGGATGAGGGGGTCTGTCTGTCGCCTCAAGGCTGGACTCAAGGCTAGCAGATGTACTCAGTAGCCTAGTGCTACTGCATGAAGGCATGCTGACGAATCAGACAGAGCACTCCTTCAGTCTGACTCTGACATCATTTGTGTGACAGTGACACCCCTGTGGATCACTCCTGCAGTACAAGACATTCAGGTAGAGTGACACCCCTGTGGAACAGTCTTGGTACAGTCTGATAAAAACATGTGGCAGTGACACCCCTGATAGAACCCTCATTCCTACAGACTGAAACCTGTGGTAGTGACACCCCTGACAGAACACTCCTATGATATGTAGCTATCATATCCTAAGACCCATGGATCAGTGTGTTTGTCCTAGAAGATCCATGGATCAGTAGTGTGTTTGCCCTAAAACCTATGGATCAGTGGGTTGTCCTAAGACCCATGGATCACTGTGTTTGTACTAAGATCCATGGATCAGCAGTGTGCTTGTCCTAAAACCCATGGATCAGTGGGTTTGTCCTCAGACCCATGGATCAGTAGGTTTGTCCTAAGACCATGGATCAGTGTGGGTTTGTCCTAAAACCCATGGATCAACAGTGTGCTTGTCCTAAAACCCATGGATCAGTGGGTTTGTCCTAAGACCATGGATCAGCCTGTATCCTTCAGGCCACGGATCTGTTGACCTCAATCCTGCCTCTGAGGGACTGAATCCTGCCTGTGGCCTGAGTCCATGGCTCAACCCATCCCTTGTAGTCTGAATGGATCTGCCTGTGTCCTCAGTCCAGGGATTAGCCTGTGTCCTACCTTGCCTGTCCCGGGGCAATGGATGGATCAGATGTGTCAGCCCTGGTGTGAAGGGGAAAACAGCTGCAGGTTTTTTCCCTGACTGTCAGGTCTATTCTGGGTGGTGAGAACCCCAGGGCTTCCCAGTCCAAACACCCTGACTGGGAGGGAGGGAGTGAGGGGTGTGTGTTCCCTGGTGCAGTGCCAGCTAGCCTGCCAGTGGCTGCCTGAGCTCCTGGCTCCTCTCCAGGAAGTGGTCCCACAGGCAGCTGCTCTCAGAGCCCACACATGCCAGATGTAGGCCTCCTGGTCCCTCTCCATCACTCACAGTCTACTACACATCCACTGTATCCAGTCGATTCACTCCTACCTCTGACACCCATCATCCCCAAGCCACGTTTTTTTAAGTCCGTGATCTCTAATATTACCTGGTGCTGACAGGGCTTTATGCAGGATCAAAGTATTGCCAGTCACACATGTTTTGGTGGACATATGGATGTTAACTGTGTTAACTGTTAAGCCAGTTCACAAACTTTAAATTGATTAAAAAGGACTACAGACATACACCATTTACACTCACTTTCAAGGCATAACTAACAAAACAATATCTATGGTTTTGGAAGATGTTTTTTTGCTCCTTAATTTTTTTACCCGTCCACCCATTTTTCTACCCATCCATATTCGTTTTTACCTGTCCAAATGACGGGTCTCTGCATAAAGCTGTGCTGTGGGATACCAGTTGTATTTGACTTGACATCGTTAACGTTTTGTTGTTCACTTCCAGTTATGTCATAATTATATTACTGGCCATAAACAACAATAATAATTAATAACAATACACTACGCCATTAATACATTTGTGTTTTAATTATTGGGTAGGTTTTTTACTAAGTAACAGATCATGGTCTGTGTTCTATAAATTAAAATAAAGATTAAAGGCAATTTCCTGTTCAAAGCTGCTGTACTGATAGAGAGCGATAGGCGTCAGTTACATATTGAAATATCTATAGAACAGGTACAAATATTATATTTGCTGTTTTATTGTTACGTTTTGTTCACAGAGACGTTCGTATTTGTATGACACATGGCCAATTTCAAATAAAATCTTGATAAGCAGTGCTTCAAACTGTTTACATAAAACAACTAAAAAACTGAAACTGCCAAATATATATGTATGAATGTATTTCAGTGTAATAGGAATATGTATATGGCACCACATTTTGGCATGATCATTCTAAGGGGACATATGAAATAATCAGATTACTTCAGGCAAGTGCCTTCCATCAAAAAAGCACCATGCAAGCTCTCCTGGATATCACTGAATGCGTTTTGACAGGCGACCAACACTCTTTCACGAGAAATCTGATTGCATTACGAATGATGTAGATAAGTGTATTAATAAAAAGTGCGTGCAGTGGGGGCTATTGATTACTCAGTGGCATGCCTGGGCCAATCAATGAGTCTGCTTCCTCTAGACTTCCCTAACCGTATAGATAGACATCTACAGACAACACAGTTTATTAAGAACTGTCTGTCGGTTAGACCGTTTTTAATGAATTCATTGGAATATTTTATCGGGAAATTCGTACTATTGTATCACATGAAAGGCGTGACCTGTTGGTAGCAACGTGAGGATTGATGTACGTGTATATAGGGCAGTTTACGCAGATCATGGAAATCGTTGTGTACTTGTATGGCAAGGCATTTCATTGGCTAAAAATCAAGTCCAAGTTGTAAGCCATTGTTTTGTCGTGAGAAAAAAGTTACATTGCTGAGTTCCAGAAGTTTCATTCTCTGCCTAGCCATAAGATACTGTCATGTGTTTAGTAATAGCAAGTTTATTTGATATTACACATGTTTGCAAAGTCTATAAAATGTGCTTTTGGGGCAGTTGTCACCACATGTTGTGGGGGATAAAATTCCCTTAATCGTTTTGGATCAGAATGAAAGCCCAAAATTGTGGGAAAGCCCAAAATTACATATTTTATGCACATGGGGTTAAACTTGTTGTTCCGCAATATACAAAGGAACAGTTTTCACTCATAATAATATTACGTAAACTGACGCAACAGAAAAGAAACCTTGAAATGGCTTCGGTGCAAAATTTTAGGCAATTATTGACTGATCTTGAGGTGTCATTTGATGTGTTGTTATGTAATTATATTCACAGAATAAACCAGAAAATCTTACAGTAAAAACCTAACTGACACATTGTATATGGTCCGATAACTAATGTGAACAACAACAAGGAAAGGGGAGACAAATAAGAATGGTATCTGCAATAACCCTGTATGTGTAATGTGTATATGGGTATGTCAGAACACTCAAGTTATCAGTGTCATAAATCCGGGCCTGTTTACCGCCATGTTAGATGCAAGGTTATGTACTCGCTTGTCCTGGGTGTGATTGATGTGATGGATACCCAGAAAGGGAGAGTCAGTATCAGGGAATATCTGGGTCATTAACCAGAGAGAAATCTTTCATTACCTGCTTCCTACAGACCTATAATTGTGTTCTTATATATCGGGATATTTATTGAGAATATGTGTAGTAAATAAGTATTTGTTTTACAATTTTTCACCCATATATTGGCTAGTGGTTTTAAAAGTCATAACTTTGTCTTAAAGCTATTGTGAAGCCCTTAAAGTTATTGTACTTTAAAGTTATATACTTCTACAATGTGTGTATGCCCTATGGTCCTAGACATATGGCTCTTAAAAACTCTGGTTATGATAATAATAATAATAATAATTGTGAAACCTTAAAGTTATGGTGAAATCCTTATGGTTATTGTGAAAAATTAACTTTCTTTGGAGCATATTTTGAAACATATGACATTTCAACCCATCATCTATAGGTCTTGATCACATACTGGTGTTGTGTGTTGGCTCAGGTTTCAGGGGGATAATTTGGTTGTAGATGGCAGGCAGGTGATAACCCTAGTAGAGCTCTGTTCCTGGACTCTGTTTGGTATAATATATTGCCTCCTTCAATTTGCTCTTGAAAGTCATCCAGCCATGTTCTGCAATTTAGTCTCTTGTTTCCAGTATTCTAAGTAGACACAGTCAAGTTTTATAAATTAAGATTACAAAAATAAAATACATGTTTGTACTATAGAACTAGTTTTCAATTTAGGCAAACAAATGCTCTTAAATTGCTAATTAAGGCTAACACAATATCACTGTGTTTTAAGCCAAATGTGTACCCTGTGTTTTCATAGATCAGCATTAATTTAAAACTTAAACCACAGTAACTTTCTAGATCACATATAAATCACATGTGAAGTTCTATTTGAGTCACAGCTAAACACCGCCAGAAAGTAACCGGCTTTGTTTTTCATCAAAACCGGACAGACGTTGTAATTTATCGCCAAAGGGAAAGTGCGTTACAGTTTGCTATTTCCGTTCTTACGTTTCCAGTGTTGCGGTGACCTCCTTCATATGTAAATAAGCCACGAAAGAAACAGCCCCTCCCTGGCAGCCTTTTATACACTTGAAGCTTGTGATTTATGGGGTTGGCGGCTGCTGTGTGTATAATGACAAGCATAGGTGACTCAGATTACCACATTTTTATGTGTGGAAAAAAACAAGGGTATAGTTCAGAAAATCTGTGGCTGTACATACATTCGGTCACATGGTCTCCCTGAAGGAAAAACAGGTACTTTTGGGTTAAAAGTATCGTTTTCACATATTAGTAATTGATCGCTTTTCAAGGGAGATAGTTTTACGATATGCCTGTAAACAGATTTGCATGTAATTTTTCATAGGATGTTTTTACGAATGTGAAATTTGCCTGAACGTGTTAAATTTAACAGATACGTTTTGTGTTACAACCAGAAAAAAGTACTTTCAAAATAATAAAAATTATTACTGTGTAGATATGCAGATAGAACCTTTTGTAGAGAAGTATTTCTTTAAATATTTTATGCACATACATTTGCAGTTTCCATTACCCAAAATGTAGATATTGGTAACTAGGCACAATTTACAAGTCAATTTTGAGACACGAGAATGCTAGTTTTCCAAAAAGAAATAAAAGTTGCTTTAATATTCTAATTTTATTTATATTCATATTTTGATATGCCCCGTTAGTCACCTGTGACGTTTTGAGATCAAGCCTTGGAAATGTTCGCTTTTGAGAACATCCCTACCTGACCCCAATTCATCTTAATGTTTGAGAATGTCCCTGGCCTACTTAGACTAGCTGTGCTTTGACATTGTCCCTGTGTCTTCCATTTTATGAGATCACCCCTGCTGAAGAATGAGCACTTCTTGTTTTTATATAGATGAACATCAATCATCCAGTTGGCAGCGGGAGGTGGTAGACTGATGTAACAGCCACTAAGTGCTGGTGCACCTGTCAATCGTCTGTGCTGTTCTTTCTATAGGTGGCCACCCCTGTCCCTATTTATAATCTCATTGTTATTGTAATGCAGTTCTTCCAGATTATTAAATAAAACGTTTCCTAAATCAGTGGATTTATGTCAACCATTGTAATCAATGTTATTACAGTTTGTTATCTTGTGTGTTCATTAAAATGAGCGAAATGCAGTCTAGAAGAAAATGTTTAAAATGCAAATATTTTAATGGTTGGTGTAAATTAATATAATTTGTTTAAGCAGCATGCTAACGCTACAGAAGCACGTAGCATCAACCAGTGGTTGTGTTTGTCGTGCATGAGATCTCGCAGATAGTGCTACGTTGTGACGTGCTTTGTGTGTTATAGTCCTAGATTCTGCCCTGGTTTGACCGGTCACTGTTGTCACGTCTACCGGCCAGCGTCTGTTCCCGTGGTCTGGTTGTGCTGTCAACTGCACTGTCAGGCTATTTTAAAGAGCTCAACATAAACACAAGCATGCCCACTCCATAGGTAGACTGGGTAGTTTCTAGGGCACACACAGCTCGGATTAACATCCACAGTGTGTTATCTAGCAGTTAACGCATACTTTGTAAATATGGCATTATGTACGCACTCGCCTACGCGGTGCTGCGCCACACGTACACCACGTGCTGCGCCCGACTTGTGCACCACATGAAATGATTAGGCTTGTCGGGTTTTAGAGTAATACTTCTTTTTTTGGTCATGTTCTCCCATAGTTTTTCTGTAGGTAAGTAGGAATTGTAGATTTGTTTTCCATGTGGGTATTTTATTATTGTTGTGTGGTGAGTTGTATGTTGTGTTGTATGGTGTTACCCACATTAATTTAATCAGACCAGTATTAGAAAATGTGTCTTGTGTTTGGTTGGAAGCATTTCTGTTTTACATCTTTCTTGGAGCAGCATTTAATACAGTGTCAGTCATGTAACAGGAAACAAAATATTATTCTGAAAGGGTGTTAAAAGAAAGCATTTTTCCTATGAATAATATTTGACAGTTGCATCGGTAGGTATTCCATAACCCTGCACGTGACCAAGAAAAATCCTCTAGCTTACTGTTCCTGTAAAAAGTCATAATTTCGCGAATACTTATCCTAAAAATATGAATGATGCGTCATTTTAATGCTGAAAGAATGCATTTTTAGAATAAAATTAGAATATCTATAGAAAAAATCATGGGGATATTTCTATCTGAAATTAAACTAAAAAAAATCATAAATAAACAAACATTTCATCATGCTGACAGATATTAAAGGCGTGGATGAATATACTTCGCCATTTAGATAAATGTATCGTCATGCATTAGCTGCTAAATAAAACAAAAGTGAAACATATCCATTGAGAAATATTATCTTTATGATTTTTTTCACGAAATCACGGTTCTGATTGGCAGAACTCATGTGACTTATTTTTGGCAGATTGAACTTTCTTTTGATACTGCATACTACTGTCAGCTAGCTATCCAGTGATACTAAACGTTCACATGTCAGTTACATGTGATAGAAATTAAAATAATTTCAACAGAGGCAGGTGCCACTGGGCCGACATACGGCCCATGGTCACCTGTAAGATTAAAAAAAACTATTTTGTAGGTACCGTGCACAAACCTGCATTAATTATAAATTTAAAACCACAGCAACTTTATAATTATCACACGTATGTGATGATCTTTTTGACATCACCAGAACAATTTGAAACCTGGCTTGTTTTGTACATGCCACACAGCTTGCAAAATATATGTAATATATCACAATGAAATAATTATATAAAATAGTGTACTTGATGACTGTATACAGTCATGTACCCAGGGGACTACAGCCCCATGGCTCCTAAACACTTACAATTGTCACCCAGATGTGCCCAATGTCCCATGTGTGAGTTATTGGAAATGACAGTACACCAGATGTTCATCCTGTTAATGTCATCATTCATTCAGGCATGGCTTATTTATATTTTCAATATGATTTATTTAGCTATTATTTCCTGTTGCGTCTATGGCTGTGCATTAATAATCCACTTCCTGTACTGAAGCCTGTGGCTGTCAGAAATTTGGTTCAATATATAAAGGCCACATACAATTACTAGACATTCTCATTGTACTGTACTGTTGGGCCGTGACTGTTTATCCTTTGGGTTTCTCATCAGAATACAACAATTTCTTTTAATAAAAAAGTAGTTTCATTTAATCTGACAAAGAATTTATTTAATTAAAAAAAATGGAAATAAACCGTCATTTTAGTAAAGATTGTTTTTATAAATAAAATTTTTATTGCGCCGTATAAAATGAACTGTATTGCAAATATATATAAAGTATTCCAAATTAGCATTGAATATACTAAAGGGTCGATGATTCTTCAGATAATAATTAATAGTATTGGTAGAGGGGAAATTAACTATAGTTCTACTTGTGCCACAAAAAAGTTTCTTGTGAATAATTTTGTTATGCAGTTTCAATTTCATTGTCTTTTTCACTTGGAGCAGTATGAACAAACATCGACCATAAGTGTCTTGAACAGATTCACTACTTTGTATTAACAGTCTTTAAGGCTAACATTCCATTGTACAATTGTACTACATTATGATGCCAATAATGAAGGTATCAATAGTGAAGTAGATGCCTAAAAGTGAGCCATTATAACAGATTGAAGTGTACGTGACGTGACTACAGCCAGGGTAGGTCAAGTGTACATCTATTGAGTTGTTTAAGACCTAGGGCACTTGTTAAAAGTGTTGCTGCTTATAGCCTAGTCTCACACACACAGTACATGTCATGCTGACCAAGACGAGACTCATATCAGTCCAGTCAACAATAAGGACCCTTATCTCACTTACTAGGTTACACATGTTTGCCCTATCTGGGTTATCATTTCCACCCTACACCCCTTGTTAGTTTCACCTTCTGACCTGTGCCATTAGTACCCTGTGAATACCCTACCTTATCCTTGCATTGTGTTTGCAACTATTTTGATACCACCCCTTGAGCAGTTGGGTCTTTTGTATACTCCCTTTCAAATTTAAACGCTTTGACATCGTTTCTGATAAGCCTGAGCACTGGCTTCTATTCAATTTAGTGTACTTTGGGTGGTGAGGAAATATATCATTGACATTCTAAGTGCACAACTTTTACTTTGTCCTGTGCAATGTTTTATTTTAAGAATCAACTGATTCAGGTTGTGAACTTTTTTATACATATACACATTTTTATACATATTTCAAATTCATGTTTAGGTCAAAAGATCACTGATCAACTTTTGCTTAAAAGGTTTATTGATAATAAGTTATATATTTTTTATAAATTAAGTTTAAATCTCACATAAACACATAATGAGAATTTTTTTTAATTAAATATAAAAATATAAATTTTCTTCAAAACTTTTATAAGTAAATTAACGTGTTCAAACATTTATTTAAAAAAAAAACTGTTGATACACTACATACATTAGTAATCATTATTGTGTATAATTTAGTTTAAGATACCATGAACTTAAGTCTTGTCTCTCCATTGATTGTAGTAACATAGGGAATAGGGATGACATTGACCCCTAGTTTTAGGGTTCAGTTTCCCTAGTAGGGCAAGTTGCCAGTCAGGTGACCGTCTACTGACCTCGTTAATTGCACACCTGAGTACTGGAATTAAATACACGCACCTGAGATGTATATCAACAGGTACACTCAGCCTTGGCGTAGATGTCTATCAGTACCTACGCTCAAAGGTTACTCGACTGGCACTGATGCCTATCTTACCACTGAACCATGGCTCTGTATCTCCATGTCTATCGTCACCAGAGTCTTGTATTGCATGTCACGACGCTGTTGTGCGTACCTGTTTGGCCGGTTCAGCTCGTGTGAGCTTAGTAACGAATTATATATTTATCAGTTAAGCGTGTGTGTTCTTGCGTGGTTTGCGTCATTTCTCCAACCTGTCGTATGTGGCCTTGTGAAAGTGTTATTCATCATTAAAGAAATGGTGTGCTTTGTATCGGTGTCTGTAATGGAACTGGTTATTAGGGTGTGGTTGTAGCAATGTAGAGGTTTTATGCTAAGGCAGTAGGGTGTCTATAAACCTGCAATTTGTGGTTTTTTTCTGCAGAGTTGAGTCTTTTTGTTCATTGTCCGTTCTCTCTCTGGCATGGTGCCTTGCCTCAACAAGTGCTCAGCCAGGGTGCTGCATGGCCGTGTTCAGTCAAGCATGTCCTTCCACAGCTCATCCATGCATGACGCAGATGAATTTGATATGCAAGCACGTGCTAGAATAGGTTGTTCTCTTTTGAAAATATACAATTAAGTATTTTGGTTCGCCATTTAGCGCCAAGTTGAACAAACACATGCCAAATATATGATTAAGTAGCCAAGGTAATTTTTGCACTTCTTTCAAATGAAGTAATATTTCAGGAAAATATTGTTTTACAGTGTAACAAAATATACATTCCTGTATACAGTGTAATGGTATCAGTAATTATTATCTAAACTAGATAACACCCATCTCTATGAACAAATATGTGTTGGCGGAATGCCAATTTTTAGTTTATGCACATTTGTATATTGGATTTTGATACTACTGATTCTAAGAATCCGTGTACAGTTTCTTTAGAAAAAAGAAGGTGCTAGTTTTTATAAGTGGAAAGGCAAAGTTAATGGTGATATGGATATCTTGCATTATGCATTATTTAACCCAGAGGTAACTCTATAAGTGAATGTTTATTTTTACTGGGGATTGAGCTGCTCAGGGCACCGATTTGACCAATGAGAATGTTGTTTTACGGTCTCGAGGGGAATGATGAACTGTGTGTTTTGATGGAGAACAAGTTATTTAAGCCGCCTGTGGTATATTTACCGTCACAGTAGTCCAATAATAAGCACCAACATTGCTGTGGATATACCTGGAAGATGGACGACTTCCTAGAAGTGTCTACAGTACCAAGGTGTCTCAGATGGCGCCACATACGTTCCTAGAATGTCAGGCCAGTAACCCTGGTGTGTTTGTGTTTATTCCTGGCCTTGTATAACAGCTGGTCCACAGGCGATATGACACTCTGTCACTTCATAGTCTTGTTGACACTCTGACAAGTTATTAAAATGAACGGTGTTGTTTTTATGTGCTATTTATCTCCACTCTAAAGTCATAAGTTTTCTTACAAAACACAGTCCCTGGAAACCGACACCTGGACAGTTAATATTGTGACAGGGAAATCTGTTACATGTTTGCTGTTTTTAGTGGTCTATAATTAGCTGTCTGAGGTTTGTTTGTGTAGAATGGATACCACTTGCTCTAGTTGTGTCAGATAAGGGTCATTTAGACAGCTGGGGGTCTTCAGTAGAGGGTAACTAAAGCAAGGAGTGGTTATCTATCTAGGGGCCAGTGTTGGGGTATGGTTAGTTGGTGTGCTGTAAGCTGAAGCTATGTTTAGGTCATGTAGCTGTAAAATAACAGTCTAGTAGGGTATATAATGCAACCATTTATTTGTCACCTGTGCATTTGTACAGGCACACTAGCGTGTGTGTGTGTGTGCGTGCGTGCGTGCGTGCGTGCGGGCGTGCGTGTGTGTATGCGTGTGTGTATGCGTGTGTGTGTGTATGCGTGTGTGTGTATGCGTGTGTGTGTATGCGTGCTTGTGTGTACATATGCATTAGTAACACACATATGTGTGCACGTGCGCACGCGCACACATACACACAAATGCACGCACGCACACACGCGCGCACACACACACACACACACACACACACACACACACACACACACACAATCTGTGTAGCTGACAGAGGTCACGGCTGCATTATTCACCCACTCTGTGCCTAGTGCACATTCTCCTGCACAAAAGAGCCAAATACAAAACCTATTTGATGAGTTTTTTCCCACTTAGTATTGAGTTACGCACCGTGCCTGAACACAGCTAGTGCCCTACTTACTAAGGTGGTCATTTCCCAGTGTCACTGCTTATTGATTGTCCTGGTCTGGCTGATTCGTGGGCCACTCAATCCCCACTATACATTCACCAATGGTTATTGACTTTCTCTAGTGCTGACTGAAGTCTGACATTACGACTTGTCACGTTTCTCACCTATCTTCCATTTTGGGTCCACAGTGGGCTTCACTTGATGGTATATGACCTACTTATTAGCTCCTTGTCTCGGGGGTATTTTTGTATCAGTCATGAAGTATGTATGTGAACAGGTCCTACTGAAAGCTGTTACTACTTGTGTAGTTGTGCGATTATGTGTGAAACACAACAGCATTTTCAGTAAATGTGAAATAAAATAATTACAAAAAAATGGTCATGTTACCAGGTATACATAGGTTGCATTTTACATGAATACAATTCTTTATCAGATCGGAATGTGTAGTTGTATAATTATGTGTGAAATACAATAGCATTTTCAGTAAATGTGAAATAAATAAAAAAAAATCTGTCATGCTACCAGATGTATGTATGTAGGTTGCATTTTACATGAATAAAATTCTGTATCAGGTCGGAAGATTTATTGTTATGTTGGAAAAATATACCTGGTTAAATTTAAGTTGTGTGTAAATTTGCACTGCTAATACAGTGTTAACAACTTAATAAACAGTGGTTATTTTGAGAGAAAAAGAAACATTAATGAAGAACTTGTAATGTTAATATCTTGTGCATCGTATTCTTTATGTCTGAAATACTTAAATTGGCTGACATCTTTTGAAACCGTCCCCTGTGCCACTTCAGTAGCATATGATTTGTTTTTGTCGTGATGTGTTTTGACACGGCCCCTCAGACATGCCCAGTCCTAGATCCTTTCATTACCAGCATACATTGACATTTTGCCCAGTGTTATTGCCATGGCAACTGGCAACTGATATAGATTAACCCTTTGCCTGCTGACTGTGGCAGACTGGTTTTGTCTGTGACAAGGAGTGTGTCTTATTGCCTCTGTCTCATATGTCTGTCAATGTCTCTTGTTTAATGGTGCACATAAGTCATATTTGTATCTGGTGTCTTGAGTTATCTGACATGAAGATCGAGTGTCATGATATGTCAAATTATTACACCGTTGTATGATGGATTAATAATAATAGTAACAACAATAAATAATGTATTGTAATTGTATACTAGCCTTCACATTAACCTAGAATACAAGTCATAAATCATAAATGTGGGTGTGTGGGTGTGTATGTGTGTGGGTGCATGCATGTGTATGTGTGTTCACAAGTAAGAATACATGTTTTAAATAAAGGAATAACTATTGTATAATTTACTAATCAAAAATATAAATGAATATCTTATTTCAGTGATTGAGAACAATAATATGAAACTGTTTCATAAACAGTGCATTTTCTGACATTTCTAGATAAAATAAACTTAAACATAGCTTGATGATTCTGAAACCAGGGCTGCTAGATTTACTTTCAGAAATGGGTCAGATACATAAAGCTTACAATAAACTAAATACTTAAAAGAGATGTATTACGTAAACTAAATTGAAAAAAGAATAAAAATTTGACACAATGGGGTCACCAGAGTTGACAAGGCAGACAAAGGCACAGTGACATTGAGACAGGCTGTGACATTCGTAGTGCCAGGAAAGAACGGTCAATGTGAGTTAGTGGCCAAAACTGGTCATACATCTTGTCTCAGTCAGTCTGTGCCACACTATGTTACATGCTTCCACATTCTTACCCAAAACCTGCTGGGCCCCAAATGCTTTTTCACCTTCCACAAATAGGTGACCTACATCTATCAATGCATTTGGCACAGCAATAAATCAGCAGTTGTGAAACTGTGCAAGGTACTGCCACTTCACAACGTGAGACCTTTGTTTCATATGTTAGAACCAGGTATTTTAACCTTATTTATACTGAACCCCGATCTTTTGGGGTTTACACTAGTGTGTACAATAATCGCTAGATGTCACTAGTTTTTCACGGAATTGTTTTGTCAAATTATACCCGGATGTAGATAGGAGATTTACCGACAGTTTGACACCAAGTTTACATATATCTATCAAGAAAAACTGTACTTTCTAGCAAAATCAAATCAGCAGTGGATCGTAGATGTTTCACTACTCATAAGCAAGAATTGCAGTTATTTAGTTAGTATGTCCGCTGATTTGGATGAAAATGTGAAAAGCAGCAGCGATGTTGACAGCTGTGGTTGACAGTGTGCATGATTTTCATGTATCTTGTTGGCCATTTTGTTTCCTGTCTGGATTGTTGACATAAATATTAATCTGATTATTTTCAATATGTTTTGTAGTTCATTCATATTGATCAAAATGAAATGTACAAAGAAAAATAGTTTTCTGTTTTCGCATATGAACGTGAATATCAACACAGTTTGTTGTTACTTTAATTCACTGTGACTTACGAAACTTGAGCGATACTCATATTATGTTGCCACCATTATTTTTATTTCCTGGCTAGATTCCATCACATGAAGGACTGTAGAACCTGACTTGTTTTCCTCATTCAGGCAGCGTATTTGTTATGTATCAGTGATTATTTTATCCGGGGGCATTTTTTCCACTGTTATTGCATGATTTCACTCCGTGCCGTCTTTATGATTATTTCGACTGATGTCAGTTTTTCACCGCTGTCACGTGATGTCTGGCAGTCCTAGAATAGTTGCAATTGGACAGGAAACCTGTGAAACAGAAGGTCCTGTAGACACTGATATGTGTTTTCAGTGTCTGTTACAGTTAAATGAGCTTCAGCAGACTTCTGAAGTGTACTTTTTCAGTGTGTGGTGTACGTCATTTGTCTGTGGTGATGGTGTGGTGTTATGCTAGCCAACAACACGTTGTTGAGATGTGGATAATGCATGTTATGCCTGCAAGGATGTTTAAATGTCTTGTCTTTACGACTATGTATATATTTTGGAAATATGTGCATTTTTAGGCTGTAAGTATTGTCAGTTACATGCCTTATGGAAAATCAGTTAGAGTGGAAAAATAATGGTTTATGATTAAAAGCAAATCGCAGTGCAGCAGTGTGCCATTATAGAAGAGCTCTGTTGAAAGTAGCTTTTTAATCTCTCTGGGAGTCTCCATGATCTGGGGGATACTTTGTATACTATGTGATTACTATACAAAATTAGGCTTTTACGTACTTATTGAGTGATGTGTATATGGGTTAAAATAAAGAATGGGGTGGAATTTGCTTCCTGCCAGTGTTAAATTAGAAGGTAATATAGTTTCATTCCGCCGACATCTAAAAACCTATCTCTTAAATGCTGCCTATCCTCCTTAGCCTCCTAGCCTCTTCATTCATCCATTGACAACTCATGCATTGTTT
Organism: Oasisia sp. SBJ-2009; assembly: GCA_964017155.1. NCBI lineage: Eukaryota > Metazoa > Annelida > Polychaeta > Sabellida > Siboglinidae > Oasisia > Oasisia sp. SBJ-2009. Next base: position 27,992,217 of record OZ024865.1, read on the forward strand.
TACAATTACGAGTTTGTTTAATCCTTTGGTTTTGTCGCGCCACTGAGCTTGATCTTTGAGGATATTGGCGCAAAAGAAGTCATTATTATTAATATTATTAATATCTGTGTGTCTATTTGTTTGTTTGTCCGCTTGTATGTATTCGTGAAAATGTTCATCAAGTTGGCAGTATATTATTCGAAACTAATTTCAAAATTACACAACTAGCAATGTTCGACTTACTTCTACATTTCGACCACCATCGGCGGCATTCTTCAGGAACTGAATGTTCAGTGGTCACTGCTCGCTAGATGGCGTGGCGAGCAGACTGCCCCACACGTGACTTAGTCTGTAGCCCCCCTCGTCTCTGTTCATAGTTGGTTCCGTCTTCCTAATCCAGGTGGCTTCTTTTATCCAATGCGCACACCTGTTCGTCTCTTTATCCACCACTTTCGCTCCCCCCAGTCTATCACACAGTTGCGTCTGTCCGCATGGTCGGTTATGGCTGATTTGTGTTTGACGTTTGTTTGTATGTAGCACTGTTGGTGACCCTGTCTGTTGTGTACAGGACGGGGACAGACCTGACTATCGCGACCAGCGGTACGGGGAGATGGAGCTGCCCCAGCGCCATCACATGAGCAAGATGCACGAGTACAAGACCCACAGGACACCCGTGAAACGTGAGGGGTGAGTACAGGGTGGGGTTGAATGTGAGAGGTGACTACTAATTGGGGATCAATATGAGGGGTGAGTACTTTCTGGGGGTTAAATGTGAGGGGTGAGTAATGTCGAGAGGTTAAATGTTAGAGGTCCAACTGCCAGGAGGGTTAGATATGATGGGTGAGTACTGTCGGTGGGGGGGTTAAATTCAACAAGTGAGTAAATGCAAGGGGCGAGTACTGTCAAAATGTGAGGGGTGAATACTGTCTGGGGGTACAGGCAAGGGGCAAGTTCTGTCGGGGGTAAGGTTTAAATATGTGGGGTAAGCATCTTGGTTGATTTAAAGAATAACCATGACACATTTGTGATGTAGTCACGTCATCTCTTCCATGCTGTTTCCCTCCACCCTTCATTCCGCTTTCAAACCCTGTCACTTTCCACCCTCCCATTGACCCTAGTTCTTCTTCCTCTTCTTCCACAAGCCCCCCCCCCCAACTCCCCCCCCCCCCCCCCCGTCACAGTGTCATAACTCTCGTCCACTGCTGCAGGTTTGACCATGAGGTTGCTAGGCAACTAACGTCCCAGCAGCACCAGCTCGTGGCGCCCCCACACCACATGCAGGCTCAACAGGTGGCGCCACCAGACACGGCGATGCTGTACAAGCGGCCACGGATGTCGGCGAGCGAGACATCCCATAATGAGTTGACGAAACCGCTGCAGATAGACACGCGGGACAGTGACCAGGGCATGGTCAAGAGGGTAGATACTTTCACTTTCATTTTCAGTCTTCTCAAAGGGAAACCCTAACCGACGCTAAATAAATAGTGTCGAATAATGTGATGGATACTACCCATTTATTCCAGTCATCTGATTGGTTCCAAAGATTACGCACTTGACTCCAGTGTTCTGATCGGTGTCTTCTAGATAAATGAGAACTTGTGTGAATTTACATTTAAGGATTCTTCATGTTATGATGAACTTTATTCTTATGTAAGTATATCTAAATAAATTATAGTTTTGTTCTAATGTATTTGTATAAAGGAATACGGTATCACATAATATATTGATAAGATAATTATGTAATTACTAATCATGTTCACTTTGGTGTTAGTAAAAGTGAAATATTGGCTGGTTGTAAACTTTCGTGTATCATCCAGTACTTAGGAATATATTAGGATTGTGTGTAAAACAAAAGCATATTAACTTTTAATAATATCCAAGAATGATGATGATTACGTGGCAGAACTATACATTATGATTATGTTGTTTAGAGATTGTAATATTACAGTGCTCAGTGTAATATTACACCGATGACACTTGTCGCCAGGAACCGACGTACACGCCACAGGTGGAGGCGATTTCTCCGACGCTGCCGCAAGATGACAGTAACGATGACATGCTGCCGACAGTGAAGACGAACAAGGAAGAGCTGCTACAGAACATCCACAAGGTGGACCGGGAGATCTCAAAACTAGAGTCACAGATCGCGAAACTCAAGAAGAAACAGGTACCCATTTTGAATATATTGTTCATGGCTCCAGAACCATGGAGCCATGAACTTGTAGATAACTTTAACTTACTTTGGACAGTTTGGAGCTTAATGTCGAAGATGAGTACGACGTTTCGATCCGTCAGCTACGGACCTTGTTCTGAAGCAACACACGTGACACCAGTACGTGAACAAGGTCCGTAGCTGACGGATCAAAACGTCGTACTCATCTTCGACATTAAGCTCCAAAGTAAGTAAAATTATCTACAACAGGTACACATTTTGTTGTGAGATTTAACAGCAGTGTGTGGGAATTATAAGAGTTGTATTCCTGTTGTTGTCCCTGTCATCAGGGGTGAGGTTGACCATGGTTACTGTTGTCTGTTTGCCTGTTGTTGTCCCTGTCATCAGGGGTGAGGTTGCCATGGTTACTGTCGTCTTTTCTTTGTCTTTTCTTTCCTCTCCTCACTTCTCTCTCACTTCTCTATCGCCTATCTCCAATTCCTCTCTTTTGCTGTTCTCCATTCTCTTCCCATTCTTTCCTAGTCTCCCTTAACGCAGACCTCCCATAACATTCTTGTTCTTCCTCACCTCCTTTTCCCCTCCGCTTTCTGGGCATCGGCTCACTTTGTCAGTTTTTCATCTCCCATTCTTTCATGTCTGGCCCATTTCTGTCTGCTCCTCACCAATTTCTTTTTAAAACTTTCCTTCGCTCCAACCTCCACTCCAATGATTTGTATGTAATTATAATCAAGGTTGTGTGTATGTACATGTGTGCGAGTGTGCATACATATACATGCATATGCATATGTGTTTTTACGTTGTTATCCTTCTATATGCTTCTGCATCACGGGCGCTAAACTATCAGGAATTCATTTACGACTTGTCAGAAGAAAAAGAATGCTTTTGTTTGTTACAAATCCCAGATAAGTTAAGGGTTTTTATCAGTAATGGGTTCACGTGAACGGGAGACAAACATCAAATGATCATCACAATATAATGCAATTTTATGTGATTGTTATGAGCCAAGTTAGTTATCGGCTGGTCAGTTTAGACTGACCTCGTATGATGTTGATTCTCAGTCACATGATATGATGTTGTTGTAAACGGTGCTTGGCGTCTGGTCGAGGACAACACAACTATAAGTAAGCGTGGTATACTTGCAGTCTGTTGTCGTCTTCCTTGCCTCACACACGTATTACGTAGCCACTGGAATGACTGTCATTGTGACGGCCTATAACGACGACGATTTGACGTTGCATCATAGGTTCTTTATTCACAGTAACAGCACAGTGTACAATGGTTGCAGCCCTTATATACATGACAAAGGGGGCGTTCCGGGGCGTTGCCCAGAGTGGCTAATCTGCAGCTATCCTGGCTGTCCTGGCCTACCACATTCTTCCCTCCTTATGATGTTTTAAGGCTAATCACACTTCCCCCTTCTATTAAGGACTCCGAATACAATTTCGCAACATATAACATATAATTACAATAACCCTGGCCTACCACAATGTGTATTGCAGCAACAGTTGGAGAGTGAGAGTTTCAAGCCTCACGAGGAGAAGACCCTCACCCCAGAGCCGTGCGAGGTCAACCACCGCAGTATACCTCAGGTCATCTACGCAGAGAACAGGGTAAGTCTACCAGCACCCCCTGCATGGGTGGAGGGAGGGTTCCTTATTTGTTCATTACAAGACCCATCATGTTCGTATTTGAATATGTAATCGGAATATTTTTTTATTTTAGCATATTGAGAAATAATAAGTAATGTGATATTTAATTTTACTGTTTCACATACAGACTTATATTTATAATGTTTATATGTATATATACATATATAAATATTTATTTTAATAATAATTTATCATCCATATATATACATATATATATTTTAATAATAATTTATCGTCCAATTTGAGCTACTATTTGTACATTTATGTAAAGCATCTGAGAGCAATACTATTGATTCGGGCGCTATACAAATAGAGTGTATTATTTATTATTAATATGTGAAGAAGCATTTAGTGCGTGGATGCAAATGCATGCATGTGCTCACACACACACATGTATATTAGTATTTACGAATTACTAACCAAAAACTAAAGACAATTTGGGAAATGCATTGTGTTTTTGTCTCTGAGTGCTGTCTTTTAATAGACGTGTTAGTTTGTTGATGCGATGTGAGAATACATGTGATGTTTGTTTGTAATTGTAAATATGCGATGGTGGATATTTTGGAAGCGGGAAACCACATGCTTTGAATATTTTTCAGAAGAAGGCGAATGAAGCGCAGTCGTCACTCTCCATTCTCGGTCCCAGAGTCGACCTGGTGGGTAGACACGGTTATTACTGATATAACAATAAAGTACTTATATAGCACTGTGTCCACTAACCACTGACTGACCACAGTGGTCAGTCCTCAGATCTGACCAAGGTGCTTTACACTTGACTCCTTGTCAGACCTGTTCAGTCAAACACAATCTCAACTTCCTAGGAAAGCATCCAGCCATGCTGCAATTAATGCACAAACTTTGCAGACTCTGTACACAAATATAATATGATATGATATTAATTAATTGTAAACCTTCTATCGCGCCTTTATCCTACAAACGTTCAAGCTCAGAGGCGCAACAAACAAAATCATTTGGCTAGTCTTTTTTGTCAATTACTAATTCACAAAGGCGTCACTTAGTGTCAGTAGTGCCCAAGGTACACTTTGAATACAGTTTGTCTTGAATATATTAACAGATTAAAAATGTAAATGGAGCTTTGTTGCAGTGACTCTGTTGTCTTGAACTGACCTCTTGACCATTGAACTGACCTATTGACCATTGAACTGACCTCTTGACCATTGAACTGACCTCTTGACCATAGAACTGACCTCTTGACCATTGAACTGACCTCTTGATCATTCTGTTGCAGCCTCTGTATAACCAGCCGCTTGACACAGCCTCGTATCACGAGAACAAGCGCAAGTAAGTCCGTCTGTCCGTGTGTTGTCATATATAACTACTATGTGTGTTTTACTTGGCTTACTTTACTTGTTCAAGTCCCTCTGTTTCATTTATTACTGTTGTAAAAACATGTTGATTGGCATTAATATTTGTATGTGTAACTGTGGCTGATGTCAACATCATTATAACTGTGGCCAGATTCCATGAAATGTAGCCTTGGTTTAGTTTTGTTATAGGACAGGCAGGGCATACGGTTTGTTTTGTATCAAACAGGTCGTCGTGTGTTTTTACTAAGGATATTTTTGCCTATTTGTCTGTGCATATTTATGTACACACAAAATAATAGGTAAAACTATCTTTAGTAAAAAGGTAATCAGATTAAACAGTTCTTTGGTTGTAAAGACGTATCTGTTGTCAGTGGCTTATTTCACGGTTTGGGTGTTTCAGATATTTGGCATTCAAGAAGAGGCTCGTGTTATATTTCAAGAAGCAGCACATGGCCAGGAAGATCAGGGTAAGTCAAGTATCTGCAGATGAACTCCACATCTGCCTGCAGATGTACCGGTACTTGACGAAGCCCGACTGTCCCAGTTATAAGATCATTCCTCGTTGTGACGCATTCCTCCGTTATGACATTTTCCCTGATTTGACATATTCCATGGTTATGACATGTTCCCTCATTATTACGGGTTCCCTCATTTCCCAATATTCAGATTTATGACATGTGCCCTGCCCTGCCTGTGATATATGTTTTCTCATTTTGAGCTGTTCCCTTGTAGGAGCGCTACTTGACGGAGCGATACGACCAACTGATGCAGACGTGGCAGAAGAAAGTGGAGCGGGGAGAGAACAGTGCCAAGCGCAGGTACCTTAGTTCTTAGGATCTTCGGTAGTTTCCTCCAAACAGCCCAAACTTGGCCTAACGCAGGAGTTGTCCTCTAGAATTTGTGAGTCCACTACAGGTTACACATTTACCCCCTGTGTGGGATCTTTTACTTCCCCTGGCATAGACACCATATAGAAGGGACCACCGGCTTTTAGTGTCTCTTCCGAAAGACAGGCAAATGTGGGGTCAATGAAATTGCCTAAGTTTCGAAGCGGCTGTAGGAGGGATTGAACCACCATCCCCTCGATTGACAGTCTGGTGCTCTACCGTGCGACCACCGCTACCTACACGCACACACATAACATGCATGCACATAACATGCTAGTCTCACTTAACTCACTCTTGCTCGGCTGCTTAACTTTGCCAAGAAGATTGTCTGGTTAAATGTTATCCATCTGAGGGGCTATACAGTGCTGTCACCTCACAGAGCCTGGGTATTCAAGGCTAATCCTGTTATAAAATAAGTTTAATGTTGAATACTTATAATAGCATAGTATTATCTTATAAAAGTCTACTACCTTGTTCTGTGGTAAGGCTGATCTTGTGGCAACATTGGCAGAGCTTTAATTTCACAGGCATATGTGAGGGGCTAGAAAGTGCTGATACCTCATGGAGCCTGGGTAATCGAGACTAATAACATCCACTCTTTCCCTGATGTTGATCAAATCAAGTCAAATATACCTGTATATATCCCTAGGAAATTATTTTTTGAAGTTTGACAGTTTGAGAGATGAAAAAAATGATTAATAAATAAAGTACAGTAAAAAGAGTACAGAAAAAACAATTTCTAAAAATTATATGAGTAGAGACAAAAAATTAATGGTTCTTAACATTATGTAGGAAACAAATTGTAATAAAATTACAAGATTTGTTTGTGTCTGCGTCAGATTTAACTTTCCTTTTATCAACAGCTTACAGTAAGTAACATGTAGAATTGTGCTAAATAATTAATATTGTCAGACACAGGTGCACAGTTTTAGAGTATTCGGTTCTCAATTCTGATGGTTTTTCCCACAGAGCCAAAGATGCAAAAACACGGGAATACTTTGAAAAGGTCTTCCCCGAGGTTCGGAAACAGCGTGAACTCAAGGAACGCTTTCGCAGGTACGTGTCCCAGAATCAACAACTTGTGATGCTTTGTTTTATCATAGGTACATAAAAATGTCAGCAACATTTTGTTTATTTATGAAATACGTGTTTAATGTTTTGTTTGATGAAATACACAAGTTGTAGTCATGCTTCTATCGGTCAAGACAATGTTTTAGTGAAAGAGGGCTTATTTTACTGAATGCAGCTAATGGTATGTACAAAAACATTACATGTTGATTGTGTTTTTGACTCAGGGTGGGAACAAAGAAGCGAGGAGGCAGCTACGCTCGCAGTGAGGCTGAGCTGGAGCAGATTGTGGATGGGCTGTATGAGCAGGAGGTGAGTCTACAGTACACACACACACACACTTACTTACAAAGTACACATGGATGTACACGGGTAGACGAACGTATGGATGAATACGTGCACACTTAACCCCCACACATGACATGCACGCATATGTGTATGCACACTATGTACATCACACATACACCTGTGCATACACACATGCATACACCGCACAAATACACGCACGCGCACGCACGCACACACACACACAGATGTTTGCAAGTGTACATCCATGCAACTCATACACACAAACCTATGCCAGAGAACATTGCCTAATTTGTACCAGCGAAAACTTCAGTAAAATTGTCATCGAAAATTGGCAAAGATTTCCTTTTTAATACGCAGGCAACACATCAAATCCTCATAATGCGAGGTCATGTTTGTTACCACTTACGCGCTACTCTCCTATGTAGGAGGAAGACAAGAAGATGCGCAGCTACGCGATTGTTCCACCGATGTTGCTGGACAGTCGACAGCGCCGTTTGAAGGTCCACAATCGTAACCGTCTGTACGAGGACCCAATGGCTGAATATAAGGAGCTTCAGAACATCAACATCTGGAATCCTGGGGAGAAGCGAGTATTCCGCGAACGATTCTTCCAACACCCCAAGAATTTTTCCTTCATTGCCAGTGCCCTTGAACGCAAGGTAATGCTAGTGATAATGTACCCAAACCACAGGAAATTTGCTTCACACGAAACGTAACACTTGAAATATCACACCCTAAGATCAGAGTTACACGGTATAAGTAGGACTATTGTAGCAGTTATTTGTTGACGAAAATAATCTAATCTTAGAAACTATTTTACAACACTGGAGAAGTGCTTCCGCATGTATAAGGTGATGTTGACGATAAAGGTAAATGTAAGTTTTTATGCAGTCCCTAGAACTGTGTGGAGTCGGACGCAATAATCAAATATTGTCACATAAAATGTTTCGCAGTTCTTACATACAATTGTCCCTGACACTTACATGTTGGTAGGGATGTGTTGATGTTGTGGTTATGACCATTTAGCGTTGACAAATAGTCCCAACCCTGTGTCGTTGGTGTTTACAGAGCAGTCAAGACTGTGTGCTGCACTACTACATGTCGAAGAAACAGGAAAACTACAAACAGATGCTACGCAAGCAGAACGTTCGCAAGCGCAAGTTTGCCAAGTCAGCCGTGAGTGACGTTATGAACAATTATAACCCACAATTTAACTGCTGTTTTTCTAGCGTAGCCAATGTATATTTACATGCCGGTGAATCATAATATAATCTTGATTGGTGTACGAAAAATATATGTAGAAGTAATTTCATGGGGTATTATCAGGATACACGCCACGTATGACATGATTAACGTGAACATGAATTTATTAGTTTTTCCTGTCAATGTAGGCTGCAAAATTTTCCAAACAATCAGCCGTATTCAGTTGTTGAAAACTAGGTGTAACATTACAGACAATCTTACAAACCTAAAAATCACCGTAAGAACTATCAATCAGGGGAGAATATTTTCATTAATGTGTTACTAAAAATGGTCATAAAATAGTCCCGTCAAGTTTGATGCCCAAGAAGAAATTAAAAGGAAAACGTTAGCATACCCCCACACTTGCTCTATTATTGTTAGATGTTGAAATTTGAAGACTACCGAACTGTCAGAAAGTAACAGGTATAGTCACTTTGAAATAAATGTTTGTAGAATATTGTCTACCTGTCAGGTGATAACACTCACTATTGTCAATCAAGTTTAATGTTTTGCCATCTAAAGGATTACTAATGTATTTTACATCTTACAACAGAACATAAAATTTGATTGACAATTGGAAGTGCTGTTGCTTAACAGATACAAAATAATGTCCAAAAATGAATTTCAAAGCGAGTGTACCAGTTATTTTCTGGCAGTTCTGTATATTGACACTGAAGGTGCCTTTGATGGGGTATGATTGGTGATATAGAATAGAGTGGTGATGATGTGATTGGTGATATAGAATAGAGTGGTGATGATGTGATTGGTGATATAGAATAGAGTGGTGATGATGTGATTGGTGATATAGAATGGAGTGCTGATGATGTGATTGGTCATATAGAATAGAGTGCTGATGATGTGATTTGTGATATAGAATAGCGTGGTGATGATGTGATTGGTCATATAGAATAGTGATTATGCTACAGGGTAATTCGGCCGCAGCCCACAACCACTTCGCTGAATCAAAGACAGACAAGTTTGACGGGGCGAAGGACACGCCCTCCAGCTCGGCAGTGAGAGAGTAAGTCACAGGTGCTCTTCCTCGCTCCTTCCTTCTACCAGCAGCAAGTAACATGTGCCGTTCTTCAACGGTTTAAGAAATCCTCCCCACTAGAGATGTCTAGCAGACACTGTGTTGATAAATCTGTCAGTTTGCAGACTTTCCTGAATGTTATGCTTCTAAATGTGTGTAAATGTTTTACAAATGTGGTAACTGTAAAGCTGGCATTGACCATATGCAGTGCTCCACATAATACTTGAATATTTATTTTCATTGTAGACCTTTTTTTTTTCTTAAACTTATTGTATATACAGAAAAAAAACTTAGATTCTGAAAATATTCTCGAGACCAACTTGTAAAAACCTTACAGCAAATTATCATAAACATCTCTTGAAATGTGTTTTTTGCCATACCACATGAATATTTATTTTCAATGTAGACCATTCTTGTTTGAAACTTATTATTTGTATATACAGAAACAAATTTACGTTTTTGAAACATTCTCAACACTGACATTTCCTACGTAAAAACCTTCCCCATAAACGTCTCTCAAAATGTGTCTTTTGCCATAGCAGATCAAGAAACGACGCGGGGAAGGACTCGGAGAAACAGACATCAGGGTGTGATCGCGGGGAAACGTCCGGGAACAAGAAGTCGTGTCCGCAACAGGAGGGCACGGGAACGAAGGAGGTCACGACCTCAGAGGGAAAGGGGCATTCCTCCGAGGAGTCGGCCAACTCAGGGGACACGGCCACTCAGAATGGACCCCATGGTGAGGGGGTTAGGGGGTTAGGGGGTCAATGGCAGCACTGTGGGGGGCAACGGAAATCCTGTATAATTGGTATAAATCGTGAGGTTCTTCATCATCAGCCTAAGTCCATATTTGTGTTTTCCATAAGCAGCCATTATAATGTTTCATTCATATCCTATTGAATTTAAATAGACCTGATATCGCCAAATTTGTTTTCACTTTCAAAGTAGACATTTCCTTCACATAAACAAAACACAAAAGCAACTGAAGTAACTTGTAGCCAGTGTTTACAAAATGACCATCGCCCAGCTGCAGAGCACAAGCCCAGTGGTCAGCGAATTATCAAGAATGTTGTTTGTTCAGTGTATTTTGTATTTAGACGTAATGGTTGACAAGGGCAAGTTTTACTAGTCTAGCGAGAAAACGTTTTGGTGAAACACAATTATTTGTTTTCTTGCCGAAATCTGACAGCCAACTTTAGCCGATAATTTATTTTGTATAAGTGATTTATTTATAAATTGATTTTATATTACAAAGTATGCACTGTATGTAAAATAATTGTAACAATTTGTGTTCAACAATATTGTATTTTTAGTGCCATTGAGCTGATTTGTATATCTGGAAACATGTTAAAATCAAGTTATGATTTAATAATGTTGTTTGTTAGTGATAACGTCTCGGCCCTGCCTCAGTTCTGCTTTCTGCCTCCAGAGGGCGGTGCTCATGATTGCGCGGTCTGCAAAACACACCTCCAACACTTCGGCATGAGTCGACCTCTGACCCGCAGCAACTGTGACCTCTACGGCTTCAGTGACATGACCTTGACGTCGGACATGCGTGTATGCAGCAGCTGTCGATGTCGGTCAGTGCGACGCAGATATAAACAGTACGTAGACGTAGTGACACAGATATAAACAGTACGTAGACGTAGTGACACAGATATAAACAGTATGTAGACGTAGTGACACAGCTATAAACAGTATGTAGATATAGTGAAACAGATATAAACAGTTTGTAGATGTAGTGACATACAGTATATATTCATAGTACGCAGACGTAGTGACACATATAAACAATATGTAGATGTAGTGACACAGATATAAACAGTATGTAGATATAGTGACACAGATATAAACAGTATATAGGCAGTGACACAGATATAAACAGTACATAGACTTAGTGACACAGATATAAACAGTACGTAGACGTAGTGACACATATATAAACAGTACGTAGACGTAGTGACACAGATATAAACAGTACGTAGATGTAGTGACACAGATATAAACAGTACGTAGACGTAGTGACACAGATATAAACAGTACGTAGGCGTAGTGACACATATAAACAGTATGTAGACATAGTGACACATATATAAACAGTATGTAGACGTAGTGACGCAGATATAAATTATATGTAGGCGTAGTGATACAGACATAAGCATTACTTAGAGAGATACGCAGAAACAAATAGTGCATAAATGTAGCAAGTTATGGCTAAGATACTTGTTTGGTGGTACAATCTTCCTCCCATCCTAAAAAAACTCACTGCAATAAGAACATGACAGTCTTGACCCGTAGGTTTTATTAATATCCCGTTGTACATTTACCGATATTCTGCAACAGTAGCATGACAGAAGCACAGATGCCATGGAGTAATAGTCTGGTGTATATCCTCACAGGTGTCCCGTGCCGACGTGTCGCACGCCGAAGCGCAAAGTGAAACGACTGAAGCTCTTACCTTCGAAACTGGCAGAAGTGTCAGCTGACATCAGGGACCCAATCATCAAGGAGCTGCGTAAGTTGAGACTGATTAGTTGTGTGTATTCCTGGTGGCATCACAATTACGTGTAAATAGTCACAGTTATGTGTAGTAAGTCGCAGTTAAGTGTAATAAGTCAAAGCTGTGTGTGTGTCCCTGGGTGGCGTATACACAGATAGAAATCTGTTCATAACTATTGTCGTGATGATGAATATTTTTGCAGTGGTTCTAAGCCTATGTGGGTTCTACAATTATTGCAAGTTATATTTTACTTCGCAAAAAATGGACTTATATCCATTATAAATTTATTAAGCTGTGATGAATAAAACTAAAATTATTAGTTTTCTTATGAAACTTGTAGATTAATCACTGAAAGTTTGATACAAAGCACCCAGAAGGAAAACTAGGTGAAGAAAAAGATCCCACACAGGGGGTAAATGTGTAACCTGTAGTGGACTCGCAAATTCTCATTGGACTTTAAACCCCCTGCAACCCCGTCCAATATCTAAGAGAAAGAAACAGAGAAAAACATTACACAAACACACCCTACATTACATGCGTCCTATGACACATACGTGCCAAACACAACCTAGATTTCACCTACATACATATACACTGTACACAATCATAAAGAGGCACAATACAAACACATACAAGAGGACACTCCCTCCATCCTTCCCTGCCTCCCTCCTTCCCTCCCTCCATCCCTCCATCCCTCCCTCCCTCCATCCCTCCCCCCCTCCCTCCCCCCCTCCCTCCCTCCCTCCATCCCTCCCTCCATCCCTCCCTCCCTCCATCCCTCCATCCATCCCTCCCTCCATCCCTCCATCCCTCCCTCCATCCATCCCTCCATCCCTCCATCCCTCCCTCCCTCCCTCCCTCCATCCATCCCTCCCTCCCTCCATCCATCCCTCCCTCCATCCCTCCATCCATCCCTCCCTCCATCCCTCCCTCCATCCCTCCATCCCTCCATCCCTCCCTCCATCCATCCCTCCCTCCATCCCTCCCTCCATCCCTCCATCCCTCCCTCCATCCCTCCCTCCATCCCTCCCTCCATCCCTCCATCCCTCCCTCCATCCGTCCCTCCCTCCATCCCTCCCTCCCTCCATCCCTCCCTCCATCCCTCCCTCCATCCCTCCATCCCTCCATCCCTCCATCCCTCCCTCCCTCCCTCCATCCCTCCATCCCTCCCTCCATCCCTCCCTCCCTCCATCCCTCCATCCCTCCCTCCATCCCTCCATCCGTCCCTCCCTCCATCCCTCCCTCCATCCCTCCCTCCATCCGTCCCTCCCTCCATCCCTCCCTCCCTCCCTCCATCCCTCCCTCCCTCCCTCCCTCCATCCCTCCCTCCCTCCCTCCCTCCCTCCATCCCTCCATCCATCCATCCATCCCTCCCTCCCTCCATCCCTCCATCCCTCCCTCCATCCCTCCATCCGTCCCTCCCTCCATCCCTCCCTCCATCCCTCCCTCCATCCGTCCCTCCATCCCTCCCTCCCTCCATCCCTCCATCCCTCCATCCGTCCCTCCCTCCATCCCTCCCTCCATCCCTCCCTCCATCCGTCCCTCCCTCCATCCCTCCCTCCCTCCCTCCATCCCTCCCTCCCTCCCTCCATCCCTCCCTCCCTCCCTCCCTCCATCCCTCCCTCCATCCATCCCTCCCTCCCTCCATCCATCCATCCATCCCTCCCTCCCTCCATCCCTCCCTCCATCCGTCCATCCCTCCATCCCTCCCTCCATCCCTCCCTCCATCCGTCCCTCCCTCCATCCCTCCCTCCATCCATCCCTCCCTCCATCCCTCCCTCCATCCGTCCATCCGTCCATCCCTCCATCCCTCCATCCATCCCTCCCTCCATCCCTCCCTCCATCCGTCCATCCCTCCATCCCTCCCTCCATCCGTCCCTCCCTCCATCCCTCCCTCCCTCCATCCATCCCTCCCTCCCTCCATCCCTCCCTCCCTCCATCCCTCCCTCCATCCGTCCATCCCTCCATCCCTCCCTCCCTCCATCCGTCCCTCCCTCCATCCCTCCCTCCATCCATCCCTCCCTCCATCCATCCGTCCATCCCTCCATCCCTCCATCCATCCATCCCTCCCTCCATCCCTCCCTCCCTCCGTCCCTCCCTCCATCCCTCCCTCCGTCCCTCCCTCCATCCCTCCCTCCCTCCATCCATCCCTCCCTCCCTCCATCCCTCCCTCCCTCCATCCCTCCCTCCCTCCCTCCATCCCTCCCTCCCTCCCTCCATCCCTCCCTCCCTCCCTCCATCCCTCCCTCCCTCCATCCATCCCTCCCTCCCTCCATCCGTCCATCCCTCCATCCCTCCCTCCGTCCCTCCCTCCATCCCTCCCTCCCTCCATCCCTCCCTCCCTCCCTCCATCCCTCCCTCCCTCCATCCATCCATCCCTCCCTCCATCCATCCCTCCCTCCATCCATCCCTCCCTCCCTCCCTCCCTCCCTCCATCCCTCCCTCCATCCATCCCTCCCTCCCTCCATCCATCCCTCCCTCCATCCATCCCTCCCTCCATCCCTCCATCTCTCCCTCCCTCCATCCCTCTCTCAGGGATTGAGTGGGTGTCCTCAAATTACAGGGGCTTGCTTCATTGTAAGCACGTGACATGACACGTGATTTAGGTGACTTAGTGACTCATCACTCTTTTGACACATTCATTCCCAAGTCCCACCCAAACATTAAGTCCACCATCGTTGTGTCCTCCCTGACCCCGCTCAGTGAGAGATCTCTGTCTGTGCTGTAGAACTGACCGCTGAGATCAACAAGTGTTGTCCGGCGTGCTTCAACCGTATTGCCAGAATGATGGGCACGAACCCTCAAACCAACGAACCCCTCGTACCTCAAGTTCCCGACGACAACAGCGACGGTGAGTTACTCACTAAGTTACCCATTAAACTGGATACTGATAGGCGGTTAGAATTCACCTACCCATTATGTAACCAGTTGCTTCGCAAAAATCTTGAAGACGTGCTTTTTTTGTATATATTTTGATGAAATTCTATTATCAGAAGGTTATCTTTTTGACAAAAGTATAAGGGAAAGTTGTGTCTACAGTGATGTTTGCTCCAGGAAACGTCATGTCGCAGTAGTGATGTAATTCACATATTCAATCGTTTTCAACACTTGACAAAGGCAAAGCTCAATGGCGGTCTCACTTGTAATTGTGGTTGTGACATTGGGAAATTATGATACTTTGGATACATCAATTAGTGTCATATATATATATATATATACATATATATATATATGTGTGTGTGTATGTATATATATATATATATATATATATATATATGTTCTACATGGCTTTCATCAGGCTGATGTTTTATTTCATGTAATATATTCCTTACTGTATAAGTAATTTATTGAATCTAATCGCATCGTGGAAAATACAGCACATTGAGGTTGTTCATTTACCAGTATTTCAGTATTATAATTCAACTTTGAATGGACAAAGCTGTCAGATTTACAGCCTAAACAACTGCTGTGTTGGTAAAACAATGCTCAGAAGAATACTGGGTGTTTTATCTTAACATTAAAAAAATCTTGTTTGTATATATCACCCACTAACACGTGTTACGAGTGTTTGTCTGAACTGAATGTGTTTGTGGTCACTATAGAGATCATTGAGACTTCGCGTTGGACAGAGGAGGAGATGAAAATTGCCAAACAAGGTGAGCATCTACGTCTTACACAAGTGTAAAGTTACGAATGATGTCAGAAATCGGTAAAGTTAAATAGTGTTTTTTTTTATTGAAAATATTCTTGATGAAAATGGTCAGTAAGTGTTGAGATTTAATTTACTGGGGTTAGTAATAACCCATTGGACTTTTTAAGTCCCCTTTTTCCCACCTATTTGATGAAATATGTGAAAATCCGTATGTTCAAATATTATTTCTAAGCATTGGATGATAGTGCTCGGTACACAGTTATTTAGGGTTGTGTTGGGCAGACTTGAGGTTTAAAGGGTTAACATTCTACTGAGACTTCACCAGGTCTAAAGGGTTAACATTCTGCCGAGACTTCACCATCGTTTTCTGAACTATACTATGATGACTCGGGATTGGAAGTTGATCCTAAAAATTGAACACAGGTGGACTCTATAAATGCTGGGTTTCTTTGTGGGTTCTGGGAGATGAAGCCTACAACCCCACCCTAACCCTCTCCCCTGGTGGGTTGTTTCTGTGTGCAGGTCTGAGGGAGCGAGGGCGGGACTGGGTTGGAATAGCTCAGCTGGTCGGCACGAAGACAGAGGCTCAGTGCAAGAACTTCTACTTCAACTACAAACGCAAGTTCAACCTGGAAGCCCTTGTGGCCGACTACAAGAAAGAAAAGGTCAGTGACCTCTCAGGGTCAAGGGTTCGTCATCGACTGTTTTATTGTCAGTTCGAACAACTTTCAATTAATGAAATGTAGTGAGGTTAGAAACATTGCTGCTGTATTCAGCAGGTCTAAATATTTTGAGAGAAGCCATCCTCCGACAGTAGTCTCCGGATACACTTTCATAGGGAAATAAAGTGTTATCTGGAATTTACAGTGTTATTTTAGTTCAAGAGCAAATAGACCAGCTGTCACCTGGTGGTCATTGCTGAGACCTTATCATGTATGTTTCCATCTCAGGTCTATGGCATGTAGGCCTCCTATCGTAGGCCTTGCACGTTGTGGGCTTCTTATCATGTAGCCCTTGTATCTTGTAGGCTTCCTATCTTATGAGCTTCCTATTGTGTAGGGCTATCATGTAGGCTCCCTATCATGTCCTCATTCTTGATAGTCGGTTTATTCAGTACTTATGAAGCACCCTGTATACGGCTGACCGTGGCTGACCATTACTGACCATGGCTGGTGATTGTCTCTGACTGTGGCTGGTGATTGTCTCTGACTGTGGCTGGTGATTGTCTCTGACTGTGGCTGGTGATTGTCTCTGACTGTGGCTGGTGATTGTCCCTGACTGTGGCTGGTGATTGTCCCTGACTGTGGCTGGTGATTGTCTCTGACTGTGGCTGGTGATTGTCTCTGACTGTGGCTGGTGATTGTCTCTGACTGTGGCTGGTGATTGTCTCTGACTGTGGCTGGTGATTGTCTCTGACCGTGGCTGGTGATTGTCTCTGACCGTGGCTGGTGATTGTCTCTGACTGTGGCTGGTGATTGTCTCTGACTGTGGCTGGTGATTGTCTCTGACCGTGGCTGGTGATTGTCTCTGACTGTGTCTGGTGATTGTCTCTTGACTGTGGCTGGTGATTGTCTCTGACCGTGGCTGGTGATTGTCTCTGACTGTGGCTGGTGATTGTCTCTGACCGTGGCTGGTGATTGTCTCTGACCGTGGCTGGTGATTGTCTCTGACTGTGTCTGGTGATTGTCTCTTGACTGTGGCTGGTGATTGTCTCTGACCGTGGCTGGTGATTGTCTCTGACTGTGGCTGGTGATTGTCTCTGACCGTGGCTGGTGATTGTCTCTGACTGTGGCTGGTGATTGTCTCTGACCGTGGCTGGTGATTGTCTCTGACTGTGGCTGGTGATTGTCTCTTGACTGTGGCTTGTGATTGTCTCTTGACTGTGGCTGGTGATTGTCTCACAGGGGGAGGAGGACAGCAAACGTACGGTGTCGATGTCGGAGAGTGTCGCGTCAACCATCACGGCAGCGTCGGAGGAGTCAATGTCGTCCGATGACGATGACAATGGGGAGGATAACGGGGAGAGTTCGGACACGGCCAGTGCCCCCAGCCCCGCCCCTCTCACTGCCCCGGGGGACACTAACCACGACCAGAGTAAGTCGTCTACTTCTGTTTTTGAATGCAGACTGATGGACTTTCTCAGAGAACATTAATTCTCTTCAAGGATTCTTCAGCAGACGTTTTATTTTGTTCAACCTAAGAGATGACTGTGGACACAAAATGTAGAAAATCAGATTGGAATGAATGAAAATAACGACACTTATTGACATCAATACTTAAAAGTGTTTCTGCTGTGTTCTGATAGCATTATATGTTTATTGCTGTAGCTGATGTATATAGCAGTTACATACCCTTTTGTTGTGTTATGAACACTTTTTTTAATTCAAATAAAAACATCTACGCATTTTTCATTAAAAATAATAATTTCAAATTAGAAAACCTACAATGATGACCCTTCATCGGTATGCTTTACTATTATGAAAATAACTTTGGTTACTCGGGTGACCTTAATTTGAGGTGCCTTGATTACAGAGGTGGCCTTAAGTGTGAGTTGTTTGTATTACACAGGTGGCCTTAACTCTGTATAACAGAGGTAGTCATGTAATTGGTTATACATGTAATTAAGCCAGCCTGACACAGAGGTGACCATGTCATGACGTGCTGTTTGTCCACCAGAAGCGGCGAGCTGGGATAAGAAGGAAGCCGACGGCAACGAGGACAAGTCGAAGCCAGCGACCAGTGGCGCCGCCACGTCAGCGGTGCCCGCCGAGGAAAAAGCCGACACTCTCGGCCTGCCGGGACTCGGCAACCAACCGCTGAGTGTCTCCCAGGTCAGTCTCCGTAGCAACCCCGACTACGACAGCAGCGCCACCTTGAGTGCCGACGAGGGACCGGGCGGTCCGACACACGAGGGCGCCACCAGTGCTGTGACCAGCTCGAGTCAAGCGTCGACGCACGCGACACCGCCGACGTCGGCGCCGCACGTCGATGACAGGAAGTCCGACGTGGCGAGGAACGCCGGTGAGCCGTCGACGTTCTCGACGTCGTCGCTGTTGATGACGTCTCCCCACCAGATGGTGCCACGGGAGCACGGCATGCGTCACATGCCGACGCAGCCCGTTATTCCGAGCAGGCGACCCGACCTTCACCCCCAGCACGGTCGACCCCCGTTTGACCCGGAGCCTCACTCTGGGGACAGGCAGCAGGTGGAGAAGCGATCGTCCCCGGCGTGTGTCCGCGACCTCATCAACTCTGCCATCGAACGCAATCTGAGCCAACCGCAGCAGAACGGAAAGGACATGCCGGTTCACCGGAGTAAGTGTTCGTTGTGTGAGATGTGTGGCAAATTTTAGAATTTGTTTAGCTGTTTATAATCCTACAGAAAATCTGGTTGTGTTTCCGTTAGCTGTCTGGGTCTCGGTAGATGTGTCATGTGTCGTGTATTGTTTAGCTGAGACAAGGCCACAGTTATCTTGCAGTACGTGTCGTAATAATTTAAATCTAATAATAAATATTTTTAAAAGATAAGATTTGTTTAAAGATTTAATCTAAAATCTTTGGATATTTGCCATCAGAAAAACATGTTTAACCTCGCTAATTTAATTGTTCGTAAATCACATCAGAACATGTGATCTCATGATGTCACCCTTCAATACTAAATTTACTGTAGTAGCTGTAATAAATAAATCTGACAATTAATATCAGACAGCTATTCCATCCTTGTCGACACTCCACAGTGACACCTTGTTTGTCATTCCTTATCTGTTTGCATCATTGTCTCTCAGTGAATGGTACAGGAACTTTACATTGTTGTGTGTTCTGTTGACAGAATCCAACGACCGCCACGATTCCATGCTTCACCCGGTGCTGCCCCCTGCCAGCCCGGTGCAGCATAACAAGTACGGTGGCGCCACCAGTAGCAGTAGTGCCCAAGATCTGAGCCGCAAGGAGGCTCAACGCGGCTCGAGTGACAGCGACGCCGCGCACCATCCGATGGCTCCACCTGGTGTCAGACACACGGCGTCGCCGTACGTGATGCACGCTCCGCAGTTCGCTCATGCGCGTGAATTAGAAGCGGCGCAGGATTTGTCGTGGCGCGGCCGCAGTCCACACGACGCATTCCGCTCCGACATGCACCGCGGCGAACCGCGCGACTACGCTGCCCCCTGGGAGACGCCGTGGAAGTCTCGGACTGGCGACGGTGCCGGCGGCGGTCCCGCGCCGCAGATGATGTCGCCACCGCCGGCGCACTCGCACCACCAGCGCCCCCACACCGATAAGTTGTACCAGCTCGCGAACGCCGCGACGGAACAACAACGCATCGATAAGGACCACCTGCCGCGTGGTTACCATAACGACCGCTCACAGGTGACGCCACCGGCGCTGCAGTCGAGTATCTCGCCGTATGCGGCAACGCCACCTGGCGGACAGCAGCAGCGGTCGTGTTTACCGCGGACGACGATCGGGCAGCCGCCGCCGCTGATCAACATCAAGGAGACGATCGAGCCGAAGATGCTGCATGAGAAGGCGCTGCCGGGCATACAGACCCACCCGTCGGGGGGCTCGATCACGCACGGCACGCCCGTCAACCAGCCACCAGGCGGCGGCATGCGGGGCGGGTCGATATCAATGGGCACGCCGCACTACGATGCGTGCCCGCGACAACCGACGCCGCCCCAGTCACGCCCCGAAGGGGTGGTTAGCCGGGCCGCCCCGTTCGGCTACGACCACATGGGGCGCCCAGTGGCTGTCTCCCACGAATCCGGTGTCGCGATGAGAATGCCAATGGTGTTTGACGCGGCAGCGGCAGCCGCGGCTATGAATCGCGGTATGCCGATGATGGTGTACCCCGGCGCCGTCGAACAGATGTACCGGCGGCCCAGCTTCCAGGGCATGCCGTTCATGCCGGGCGTGCCGCCAGGTGTCGCCGGCGTGCCGGGCGGCGCACAGTTCGCGGACTACAACAGTTCGTCGCGCGCCACCCTCATGGGGGACTTCCTGACGGCGCAGCAGATGCACTTACAGCAGGAGGCGGTGGCGCAGCGCCGCGACAAGGACCGACAGATGTCACCGCGTGGGCGCGACATGCCCCCCGCAAAGTCACCCTACGATCCGCAGCCACACGCCAGTATGCCCTACACGACCGTGTCCACCCCGCAGGGGTTGATGGCCATACCCCACCACCCCGTCGTCACGCAAGTGAACTCAAACGAGCGGCCGTCGAGCCGGACGCGGTCGCCAATGCCCCCGCCCTCGCACCACCCCTACAGGGACATCACCCCTCCCCACGCCCCGCCACATGAAAACTCGTCACCCATGGCATGGCCCATCGTCACCCGCCACGGGCCGCTGCCACCCCAGCTCAGCCCAGGGGGCATGCCCCCTGGGCAGCGCCCCCGGGAGGCATACAGCCCAGGGGGTCTGCCCCCTGGCGCCCGGCCGAGGGAGGCGTATATGCCCCCGCGACAGAACGTCATCCAGCAGCACGGCAAGCCTCAGGGGTCGGTGATCATGGAGCCACGCATGTCACCGCTGACACCGTCACAGAGGGTTGACGGTCACTATATGATCCCCGACAGTACGAGTCCACGACACATGGCTCCGTCGTCATTTGACACACTCGTCAAGGTCGCCAGCAGGTATGGTAAACCTTACGTATGTACGCAATGTCCTCATAAATTTCACGCCATTCTTAACTGAGACATACAGTACAATACAATACGATACAATACAATCAAACTTTATTGTCTCGGACAGGGAAATTAATTTTGCAGCGTTGTCATAAAAATATAAAATACAGGAGTAGAGAATAAAAAATACAGATAAATTCATTATTAAAACAGTATATAAACATTAATCATAACAAAATACCAAACTAATCTATAATATAATTTAAAATTATAATTGTGGTCGTCTTTCTACAAATAAAAAAGAAAAGAAAATACAACATACACACAACGTCAGAGGTGTTTATCGTTGAAAAGTCACAATAGATTACTTACAGTCACAATAAATTACTTATAGTCACAATAGATTACTTACAGTCACAATAGGTTATTTACAGTCACAATAGGTTATTTACAGTCACAATAGGTTACTTACAGTCACAATAGATTACTTACAGTCACAATAGGTTACTTACAGTCACAATAGGTTACTTACAGTCACAATAGATTACTTACAGTCACAATAGGTTACTTACAGTCACAATAGATTACTTACAGTCACAATAGGTTACTTACAGTCACAATAGGTTACTTACAGTCACAATAGGTTACTTACAGTCACAATAGGTTACTTACGGTCACAATAGGTTACTTACGGTCACAATAGACTACTTACGGTCACAATAGGTTACTTACGGTCACAATAGGTTACTTACGGTGACAATAGGTTACTTACGGTCACAATAGGTTACTTACGGTCACAATAGGTTACTTACGGTCACAATAGGTTACTTACAGTCACAATAGGTTACTTACAGTCACAATAGGTTACTTACAGTCACAATAGATTACTTACAGTCACAATAGATTACTTACAGTCACAATAGATTACTTATCGAGTCACAATAGGTTACTTACAGTCACAATAGGTTACTTACAGTCACAATAGATTACTTACAGTCACAATAGATTACTTACAGTCACAATAGATTACTTACAGTCACAATAGATTACTTATTGAGTCACAATAGATTACTTACAGTCACAATAGATTACTTACAGTCACAATAGATTACTTACAGTCACAATAGATTACTTATTGAGTCACAATAGATTACTTACAGTCACAATAGATTACTTATCGAGTCACAATAGATTACTTACAGTCAACGAAGCGTGGTAACAATGACTGCCTGTGTTGCAGTGCCCCGACGCTGTCTGTGCCTCACAAGGAGGCCCAGCGGTTGTCTCCCACCGGGGAGAAGGCTCACAGGGAACGCTCCTCCCACGAGCGCCCCTCCCTGGAGCAGCTGGAGGAGGAGCGATGGCGCGCGGAGCAGGGTAGAGTCGCCGCGCTCCAACAACACAAGGAGAGCCACCGCGAACGCGACCCCGCCCACCACGCACCCCCCATGCCGCCCTCACCCTACGACAACTACAAGTACCCCCCGGGTGGCCCCCACGCCCTCGACCGCCTCGAGCAGGCCGTCAGCCACGCCCCCCACGGCTACCCCCCACCGCCGGCGTCGACGCGGGCAAAACCGGACGTGTCGCCGCCGATAAGCGGCGCGCAGAAGCCGGTGGTGCCGGTGTACGGCATGCGACGCAACTCGGGCAGCTCGGAGGGCGACGGTATGAAACCGGCGGAACACCCCCCGCGTACCCTGACGGCGGCATCGCTCATCGACGCCATCATTACCAACCAGATCAACCGGTCGAACGACAGCGCCCAGACCGGTCCGGAGACGAGTAAACCGTCGTCCAACATCCTCGGACTCGTTCTGCCTCCGTCGGTCCCGACGTCGACGCCGTCGCGATCGCAGCCGCGGTCCGTGACCACGTCACCTGACCTGCCGAAGACACAGCAGGTGGCAGCACCGTACAAGCCCCATCAGAAGGCGTTGAGTCGCTACGAGGCTGAGATGGCCTCCAGTCGGGAGGAGGTGTCTGCAGACGTCCCGATGTCGCCCAAACACTCGCCGGAGTCGGAGGCGAGCTCCAGGTCCTCCACCCGCACTCGCTCCATCACGCTCGGGGAACACATCGACTCCATCATTATCCAGGACTACAACCATCGCAAGGGCGGCGTGCCCGGGGACCCCAACAGACAAGGTCTGTGTCATCTCAATTGTCATCACTTGGTAGTTGTTATCATGAATGTTAAAGGGATACTCCAGTCAGTGAGAGGTTCACAGTATCAACTTACATATGTTTATCATATTGGTTGTGCCTAGTAATTGTGCACAGTGGTCGTTAATCAACAATTAGTTATTGTTTAATGGTAACAAAAACGTGCTATCTTAGATTCAGAGCTGCCATCTTGAGACTTATGCGCCAGTGATATAAACCAAATCGTTTATGTCTCTGGCGCATTGTTGAAAAAGGCAAGGATTGGGGGAGTCTTCGCTAATAATTGAGACAGTGACGTAAGCAATCCGCGATGTACTGGATACATCAAATACCACTGGACAGACATAGGATGTTCGAACGTGCATGCACCAGTGACATAAGCGGTTTATGTCACTGGCGCATAAGTCTCAAGATGGCAGCGCCCTGAATCCAACATGGAGTGTTTCTTGTACAATTATACTATAATTAATTGTTTATTAACGATCTGTGTGCACAATTACTATTCACAACCAATATATTATACAGATGTAAGTAAATACTGTGAATCTCTCACTGACTGGTAGCGCGTGTTCCCAGTTGTTGCATAGGTGCAGAAGTAGCAGAAAAAGGACTAGTCTGTACATTTGTCTCTCTCTCGGCCAAACCAAAACAGGCAGTGGCAGTTTGAGTTAAAGGTGACAAATCGTCTGGCTTGAAATACTGTAACATTAGACAACTTTTTAAGGAATTAATCACACATGTCTACGTAACAAACAAGGGCAATGAAGTTTCTTTTGTGTTGGTGTAATTTTGTCTGGTAAGAATACCGTTGAATGTTACTTCGGTGTGATTTATCGTGTTCGTTCGTAGTTCATTCCTGTCACAAACAAATGACTGAACAATGCTTATACTTGTGTTATTATTACCGTAAATTCTTTATTACTAGCCACACCCCTAACTTTTAACCTAAATCCTGAATTTCTTCCACGCTAAACCTTTACTTAAAGCCGCACCCCGACTTTGAGCCAAGACCATTAACTGCGTGCGACATACTACTGTAGCGTACGCAATTTGGATACAATTTAGTGTGTTTAATAAAAGTCATAACTTTGCTAATAATGATCATAAATGAATAACTGAAAGACTCATTAGTGAAATCCATTTATAATTACGACACAGTATGTATTGTAATCGGAATATTACTACGTGAATTTGGTCAAAAACGCTTTATTTATTTTATATAGTGTACTGTTTTGTATTGACAAAACCTGTAACAGTTTCCGTGACCGAGGGAGTTTCTTGCAGGTTTGATCCAACAAGAGATAACGACCAACACGGCCATCAAGGCCTTCCTGGCGAGCTCCAACAGCTCCAGTGGCAGTTCCTTGTGTGACTCCTCATCCGAGTCCCCCCGGATCCGCATGACGCTGTCCCCGAGCCTAAGTCACCTGACTCCGGGGCCGCAGTCCGTCGACAACTCGCGGCCTCGCAGTATGTCCGTCGGAAACACCCAGCAGCAGCAGCAGCAGGCGTCTCTCGCGTCACCGTCTTCCCCCTCCAAGGTACAGTGTACCCTCCCTATTAAGGCCACCATGTGACCTGATTGGCCAGGTGGGCTGAATAGCTGGGATGATGTTGTATAGTTGCTGTTGTAGATCACATTTGGGATGTGGCCTTAATTGCAGGGTGGCTGTATTATAGAGTTGACTGTAAAGCAAGGCTCAATTGTATGTAACTTTCGGTTGCTTACGTTGTTTTGTTACAAAATATTAATAATAAGTTTCTGAGTGGATTGTCATCAAATATTGAAATAATCCAAGAAGCCAGAATAACTTGTTTTTATATAAGTGTCGTCTTGAAATTTGTTCAGATGTATTTTAAAAGGTTGCTACTTTATAATTGTATAAGTTTTGTTTTAGTCGTGGGAGAATCTAAAATAAATATAAGGGATAATTACGCTGTTTGATAAACTAAATGATGCAAATAATCGTATTATTTATTTGAACGTGATTAACGGAATGCTTTTTAAATAGCTCTAATATAAATGGAGTATAAATTAGTGAGTTACTTGTTACATGAGGCATTGTTACATGTCCTATCGAGTTCAGAATAAGGTAGGACCTCTAGAAGGTAGTGATGGAAACATAATAACAGAGGGATTCTTAATGGCAGAAAACCTAAATGAATACTTTAGTTCGGTGTTCACCAGGGAAGATACTAGTGCATTACCAGTACCAGAGACTAAATTTAAAGGGAGAGAGTCAGACTATTTAGGACAACTAATTGTAACACCAAAAATGGTAGCTAAGAAAATAAGGGATATGAAGGAAAATAAGTCACCTGGAGTGGATGGGATTCCTCCCAAATTACTACTGGAAATTGTAGAACAAATCAGCATACCACTTGCAACAGTGTTCAATCTGTCAATAGAGGAAGGAGTAGTTCCATTAGAATGGAAAGAAGCAAACATCATACCATTATTTAAAAAAGGATCAAGAAGCAAGTCTGAGAACTATGGACCAGTTAGTTTAACATCGGTGGTTTGCAAACTATTAGAAAGACTAATTAAAGATCACTTGGTTGATTTTCTTGTTAAAAATAACTTGATTAACCCATCTCAACATGGGTTTCTAAAAGCGAGGTCATGCTTAACAAATATCTTATGTTTTTTGGAAGATGTCACAAAGTGGGTAGAAGAGGGATCACCAGTAGATATAATATACTTAGATTTTAAAAAAGCCTTTGACAAAGTGCCACATCAAAGATTACTACTTAAACTAAAGGCCCATGGCATAGGCAATGGTATGATTAACTGGATAGAAAAATGGCTCATTGATAGAAGACAAAGAGTGGTAGTTGATGGGGAGGTTTCAAACTGGAAATCGGTTTAGAGTGGAGTACCGCAGGGATCAGTATTGGGACCTATTTTGTTCTTAATATATATCAATGATTTGGATGATGATATAACAAGCAAGGTGTTGAAGTTTGCGGACGACACAAAAGTGTTTAGAAAAATTGAAAGTGATGCAGATAGACAGCAATTACAAGATGATCTAAATAAGTTGAACGAATGGTCTGATAAGTGGCAAATGCTGTTTAATTATGGGAAGTGTAAGTGCCTCCACACAGGACATGGAAATGAAGATGCACAATATACATTGGGTGATACTGTACTAAATACTACCGTAAAGGAAAAGGACTTAGGGTTAACTATTAGTGCTGATATGAAGGTATGAGAACAGTGTGCAATTGCAGCAGCAAAGGGAAACCAAATTCTTGGATTAATTAGGCGAAATATAGTGTACAAGGAAAAAGAACTAATAATACCGCTGTACAAAACAATAGTTAGGCCTCATTTAGAATATTGCATACAGGCATGGAGGCCATATCGCAAGAAGGATATTGATATACTAGAAAGAGTACAAAGAAGAGCAACCAAAATGATACAAAAACTCAGGAATATTAGTTATGAAATGTGTCTAAAAGAATGTGGATTAACAACACTAGAAACCAGGAGATTGAGAGGAGATCAGATAGAAGTTTTTAAAATATTGAATGGGTATGAAAATATTGACAGAAATATTTTTTTTTCTGTTAAGGAAGAGAGAAGGACTAGAGGACATGGAGTTACATTAGCAAAGAAGCAGTGTAGACTAGATATTAGAAAATTTTAATTTTCACAAAGAACAGTAAATGAATGGAACAGATTATCGGCTGATTGTGTAGGTGCTAGTAGTGTTAATATGTTTAAAAATAAAATTGACATGTACCTAAGAAGGGCTGGGTACATTTAGTTAGATAGGTTGGACTCTCGATAAGCCAAAGGGCTTCCTTGTCCACCTGCCATCTAGAGTTGATTCTCTAGGTGGAAATCTTGTTAAATCTGTTATCGCTGTGTGTCAATTTATAGCATTCCGCCCGAGTATCTTTGTGACATGTTTGCCCACCAGGTGCCGCTACATACCATTGAGGGGGCGATGCCGGAGCCCCGTCATGTGAACACCCCCCCTACCTCAGTACCCCCTCATTCTACCCCAGTCACTCCCACATTAAAGGCCGACCAACACCAGGCGTTACGTCGACTCAGTGAGGTGCCACGCCCCCGTAGCTACTCTACAGGGGCGGCAGGGGGTGTCACCAAGCCCCCTACAGCGTCCTTCCACAACAACTGGAAGTTGAAGAGAGCATTTGAGCAGGTACGACAGAGCTTCAACTTGTATACTATTCACATTTTGCTAGGGATCACTATTTAGGGCGGTGTTATATTTTACGGCATGTGTATCACACAAAAACTAAAAACAGCATGTATTCGAGGACCTGTTTATTTCCTGAATTTCATTGCTATGTACCATTGTGTTTACCAAATGGAGGTTTCAGAATGTTACTCCAAATCATGCAAATGTCTCAATCAGTTCAATTACCAGCAGCAACAACTGCCAGTAGTTTGTGTGTGACCCACGTGATGCAATGCCTGGCAACAGTGTTTCATGCTTCCAATTAGTCTCAGGATGGCTGCCATTTCAAGATTGTTCCATTACAAACATTGTGTGATCTTTAGCCAAGTTTGAGTAGTATATGTACAAAACGACGACATTTCTAATGTCAAACATGAGATGATGTTTCAAGAAAAAAATGCTTTATTACAGAAAGGAACAGATCTCGTGTACTGTCACGAGAAATGAAAGTTAATGAATAGTTTGTCCATGTTTAGAGGCTGGGATTGGGAAAAGACAGTGCTTAGGGGAAATTATGGCATGGAAAGAGACAAAGACAAGATGTAAAGAAACGCTACTCTGTAAAGTAAATGCCAAAAGTATGATCTGTTTGGTGGCTTGAGTAGCCCCCTCCCCCACAACATCAAAGTGAAAAGCACACAAATGCAGAAATGTTTTTGCATGAAAGTTTAGTGAGTGAGTGAGTGAGGTGAGTGAGTGAGTGAGTGAGTGTGGTTTATTGAAACCAATATTCGTAGACACACAGTGTGGAGTACGCTGTTTGTCTGTTCACAGGACGCCGAACAGAAGCCGATGCAGAGTGATGCCCACTACGGTCACCAGGTGTCGCCACCATCGCGGTCGCCCGTCGTGCTGGCGTCTGACGAGCGGGAGATAGTTAAAGTGGCGCGACTAGAGGCCAGCGAACACGCCATGTCACAGGCGCAGAACAAGCGATTGTCTGACGTTGCGAACCACCAGGTGGAGCCGGTGTCTCCCACGGAGAGTGAGTGCTTTCACGTTTCGGCTCTATGTTGTGTGGGTAGTGTTGTCATGTTGTCGTCGTAAACTAGGGTAAGACGCCTGCTAGTCTTGACAGGATGCGATATTAATCGTAGAATCTGCCATATTTGATGAGTCATGTCTGTTGAATTTTAGTGGTGTAGTACGTTATCAGAGTGCCCCACTAAATATGATTCGACCCAACCGAAACGTCGCCAGCATAGTTGCGTTCGTTTCTTACGTTCGTTCGTTCGTTCGTTCGTTCGTTCGTTCGTTCGTTCGTTCGTTCGTTCGTTCGTTCGTTCGTTCGTTCGTTCGTTCGTTCGTTCGTTCGTTCGTTCGTTCGTTCGTTCGTTCGTTCGTTCGTTCGTTCGTTCGTTCGTTCGTTCGTTCGAGGTAGTGAGGCAGTCCGTGTTTAAAAAGCAATGTCTATGATTCTTATGCGCAGAGGACAGTGGAAATACTGAAAGACAAATGAAACCATCTTCGCCGAGGTCACCGCGGGGTCAAATGGCGGGGGTGTCGACTCTGGCGGCCGCACACCAGACCATGACTAGTTTGTTGTCCAAACCATGTAAGTCGATTGTTCTGGGCGTTCGTAGGTCGTAGCGTAGGTCGTGGGCGTAGTGGTGGCGCTAGGCAGGTAGTGTAGAGCTAGTGACTGTGTGTGTTCGTGTTTGGCCACGCATGACTGTGGCAGGGCGCTTGTTAGCAAAGGTCGTTGATAGATCCAGAGCCTGATGACATAATATACATTACAACGTGACCTCCATCAGGCTTCTCTGCATGTTTCTGCCACGTCGTTATGTCCGGCTGATACATTTTGCCTGTTCTGGTTTTGACGCACAAAACGTTTCGGTGATCAAAAGTGTAACTGAAACTGACAGTTGTGGCAGCCATTTTAGAAGCTTGTTGGTCACTACAAAACATTGTCACATTTTGGGTGTGTCAATTATCACCTGAGTACTGGTAGAGTGTTGGCAGCGATCGGCTGCTAGATTTTAGAGGAGGCATTCAAAGCCTCCTGAGGCATTCAAAGCCTCCTGAGGCATTCAAAGCCTCCTGAGGCATTCAAAGCCTCCTCCGATATCCTTGAAAAATGACTGATCTTGACAGATGTGACAACTGGATTTGAAGAGCTCCTTGGTGGATTTGAAGAGCTCCTTGGTGAGCTTACAGGGCTTGTGGTTAAGCTCAGAGAGCTCCTTGGTCTTGCCAAAACAGACTCAGGAGCATTACTCTCCACTCAGTGATGATCTGTGACTGATCTTGACAATAATGTTGACAATAATTCACTGACGAGAACGTTCTGTGTTTTATGTTATCCAGACTTCCAAGCAGACAGCACCGGGTCCCGCCCGACGAACGCCGAAAACCTGCAGGCGCCACCCGGTGGCGGTTCTTCAATGTCACCGCTCGACATCGTCGAGAGCAAGATCACGGAGTTGATGCGTGCGGCTGACGAAGCCTCTGCCCCGTCGTCTCGACCAAGTTCGACACCAGGGTCAAGGTCGGTGTCGCGACCATCGTCACGGCCGTCGTCGCGGTCGTCGTGTGACCCACGACCTGCGTCGGAGTTGCGCTCCCAGCCGTGTAGTTCGTCCGTGGCTGACGGGAGCAACGATGGAGTCCAGTGGGATAGACGAATGCTCCATCCCCTCGACGCAGCCCGTTACGGTTCGCCGGGCTGCGCCGACAGTCGCGATTGGATGCACGGGGCGCGGTCGCCGTACCGCGACCGCGACGACGCCCGCCAGCAGAGGTCGCCACGGTCGGCGGTGCCGTCGTCCCACTACTACCCCGAAGACGGCCGCGTCGTGGTGAGCGTGGCCGACCACTCGCAGGCGAGCACGCCGACCAGCTCCGTGAGTCGGTCGTCTCACTCGCCCTGTCTACACGTCGACCGCGCCGCACACAGCCCGCACGTGTCGCCCGACAGCTACATGCACAGCCCGCGAGGGGGCGCCACCTACGTGCACAGCGCGCCCGACAGTCGACACCACCACGACGACTCGCGGCACGCGCGCTCGCCGAAATACCGCCAGGTGGCAGCACCGGTGCTGTCGCAGTCGTCGCCGCCCGACAACCTCGTGAGCGCCAGCTCCGACCGGCAGGCGTGCGGGAGTAGTAGCGTGCGCGTGACGCCAGGTGGAGCCACCACGACGCAGCACCACTCGGTGGATCGGTGCCAGTCTTCACATGACCGCATCGACGAATCAAGCACGAGTAACGTGTCGCCACGGAGCGCAGATAGTCCACAGTCGGACAAAATGGTCATCGACGAGACGGCGTGTAGTGCGGACAGCTCGGCCAGCAGTGTCCGGTTTCCCGTGCCTTCGTCCACGCCCACCGACAGTTCGCGGCCGTCACACACAGGTGGCGCCACCTTCATGGACGTCGACTCGCAGAGCAGCGCGTGCAGCTCGGAGGTGGACCGCGTGACGCAGTCGAACTCTCGGTGCGAGGTCGGGAGGTCGGCGCAGTCGCCCCAGCCCTCTAGCGACTCACACGGGGGCGTGGACAGCTCGCAGTACGCGCAGTACGCGGTCATCTCCAGCGGCAGTGTCCGGCGGTCACCGCAGCCTCGTTCTGACCACGTGTCGTCGCTGTCAGGCGGCTCGGCGATGGCGTACAGTTCGTCGGCGGCGTCGCGCATGATGTACTCCGCGCTGTCGATGCCAACGTCCAGCCAGCCGTCTCACGGCAGTCCCGGGACATCCAGTCCAAGCACCACGCCGCCCGTGGTCACTGGCACCAGCAGTGGACGAGAACCGTCCCCCCTGCTGTCCAGTCAGTACGAGACGTTGACCGACGAGGACGATTGAACGAACGGACGAATGGACCACTGCAGCAACTATCTCAGGAATTGCATTCGTTCCATGCGAGTTACCTGGTGGCTCTAGCACCAGATGGCAGCAGTAGCTGGCGTGTGGCGTGGCGTTCGTCGTCTCGGGCAGGGTACAACTGTACAGCTTGGTCGGCCAGCCGTTCTACGGTGGAGACACCTGGTGGCGCCGACATTAAACCTCGATCTCAGAACATGTCCCACGGACGTAGTGTACATATTGCTGTCATGTGACGTGCGACCTAGGTCTTGTCACCCAATCACCTGTGTACATACCGGACCACAAGTTGCCACAGAGTGTCACCGGCCTGTCAAACCTTCCTGCTACATAGAGAGGTGACAGTGTTCACGTTGAACCCGTAGATTCGAAGAGAGAAACTCTAGTATGAATCGAGTCGGGAAGCGCGGTGAGAGGACGGTAGTTTTGTTTCGGGAGATCTACATTTTATAACGGACAATGTTTTTTAATTTAGGAATCTCCTACTGTGAATGAACGCCGTGGAGCTGGCAAGACTTGTGAAGTGAAGTGGTGTTATTTAAGAGATGCTGTGTTTGTTATATATGTGTAGATTCTTCGTATTCTCCTGTGCTGTAATACTCCACTTCCAGACCATAGAGCTGCGCGTAGACTGCTTGTCACAGTGAAATCCTTGCGTCAGGCTACAAATAGATTTTTTGAGAAAACCCCCAAGCCCCGCCAACCCAGGCTGAGAGCCGTGGTGCGAGGGACACTGCCGACTTCTGTCTCTCTCGTCACAGTGTCACGTGTTGTAGACGTAAATAAACAAGTCACTGTTTTCAACAACTTCGCAGGTGATTGTTGTTTTCATGAAACAGGAATTGATGTTACTTACCCGTTACAGCAATGTTCTTTACCTATTACACCAATGTTTAAAATTACCTGCCTGTTACAGCAGTGTTACCTGCTTGTTACAGCAGTGTTACCTGCCTGTTACAGCAATGTTGCCTACCTGTTACAGCAAAACCAGCAGTTGCCCACCAGAATGGACAAGGCATATTACAATAGATGGCAGCACCTCACGTTCACTATTTTGCAATGTTGTCGTTTTAATACTTATAGTTTGAAATCAAGAAAGGTATGTTTAGTAATTATAGTCCGGGAGCAGAGAGGGTTAACCCTGCATTGTTGTATTAAGTTTTTTTTACTGTTGATTTTGGTAGCCAAGGGTCTCTATGTTCAAAAACTGCTTGATGACATGTTGTCACCCTTGAGCAATTTGAGGAATTCAAGATGGTGTCCAAGATGGCCGCCATTACATATAAATGACCATAACTCCCTACCTGTTCATCACAGGAAGGTGATTTTTGTCTCTATACCTAGGTTTTAGGGGTCAAGCTATCCATTAGAACTAAGTATTATGTTAATATCGTATTACATAATGGTGATTTCCAAGATGGCTGCCAAGATGGCCACCGTAACACAAAAACTGGCATATCTCCTTAACTATTTACTCCAAATTAGTCGTGAAGGTGTCTATCACTGACTATTTTGGAGACACATCTATCTGTATCAGATCAAAGTTCATATACTGATGATGTCATCTAGAAATCCAAGATGGCTGCCAGTTTACAAGCACTGGTATATCTTCTATACTATTCAATCTTGGGAAAAATATGAAAAGGTAAATGACCACAGGTGTTATATTATAACAAATATTCTATAATTTTAAATCTGAATTCTCACAGACTACCACAAGCATATTATACAATTCATATCTAAGGATGGCTACCACTTCACACCAAGTAATTTACGCTGTTGTACATTGTGTTGCCCATGTGTATCGCAAAGATATGCAATCAACTATGATGTCGGGTTACAGCAACCCTGATTATAGCAGGCGCAAAATATTGTGCATTTCATGTTTGCATAGTTGCAACTACAAGCACTTGAACTGCATGGAGTAGTACTGTGGCATCCACATTTTATTAGACGTAGTACCATCTCTAGGACTAGTTCGACTTCATCAGGGAGGGTGACTGGTTGAAGGAATTTGTTTTGGTCATCATTTACCCAATTTACCAATCATTTACCCATTTTCTTTGAATGTCTCAGTTTTTGGTGGCAAGGTATACAACTTCGGTGTTGATGACCCTTTGCCTGTTTTTGACAGCCATACCTTTAACCTTATCTCTGACATTGTACTATAGTTTGTTTGTCCATAGCACGTGGAAATGAAGGAAGTAACCTGTTGAGTAACATATTCCATAGTTAAGTGAATGTCCCGATCGAAGTGTTTTGAGTACAGTGGCCTTTCCAATTCCAAAATAGGAGACAACGGTGTCACAGCTAGAACGTGAATGTACCGGGAGTATTCCTTCAACTATCTCAGAATGCTTCTGCACAGTTTTGCCTATATCAACCACCGTCCTTCCTTTGATGGGGGACTCCATCAATACAACATTCTTGAGATTTGCCATGTGATAATAATGCAGCAACAGTACAAAGACGTCAGTGTCATCGGCAACAACAATGATTTTGCTTTCTGCATTTTCCGCGGCACAACTCAAGACCTGTTGGACAATGATGTGATCTGCTTCTTCGTGTGAAGTTGCCAGATCTGCCCATGAGATGACAACTCCACATTCACTGATTTCGATTGGCACCGGATCTGCTCCTGTCACCACTAACTTGTGATGTCGTGTGTTGTCCTCGTGAAACTTCTTATCATGGACTAGATCATCAACTATCAGTTGCATCAGTTGCTTCTTTTTTTGGAAGAGGCTGGTAGAATCTTCTACGCTGGTAGTTTACTGTTGACTTGCAAATGATGAACCCTACTGACACCAGTTGCCCGAGATCCTCTGGTAACACGCTTTGTGCTGTAATCATAGTATCTGTCAAATATCAGATACACGTCCTCGACCCGTAACCATTTTTCTATGGCACATTTGAAGTTCGCTATATAGTCCTTGACAGACCCACCAACAGGCCAAGGAACTACCCAGAGTAGTGCTGAGCCACCGAGCACACTAACAGTTGCACTACCGGCAACTCTATCAGACACCTAGCTCAACTTGGAGAATTTTCTTCAAGGTAGATTTCGATTTCGCGATCCTCATATCTCCAGTATCATCAAACATGGACATTGGAACTGGCGCAAGTTCATGACCAAGCACATCCTTAATGTCAATGTCCCAATCATGAGCCTGTAGGCCAATAACCCTTGAGTAAATCAAATTGGTATCAAATACATTCACAGCTCCGACCTTCACATGCTTCCTTGCATGATCCATAGTAACAACCTTCTTCGTGATGGTTTCATAAAGTCCCTGCGGTAACCGACTTTCGAAAACCTTCATTTGTTCAGTCCCGATTGTGACAGCATTGTGGACATTGACTTCAGGTGAACCAATCTGGCCGCTAACTACATTGGCTATACCACTGGGGTGTGCCGCAGAATCTAAAGGATTACTGCAAGTGTCGATTTTTTGTCTGATTCCATCTCGGTCTCTCTTGTCTTCAGCGATCCTAGCTTTTGCCTCTTCATTGTGTGTTGTCACCACCTTGCTTTCAGTGTCCTCATCCGTCATGTCATCCAGATCAGATTCCAACCAGCTGCATGCATGCAGACTAAGGGCCCATACCTTCAGCGTTTCTGGCTTAAGCGTGATGCCAACTATCGCCCCAGGAGCATGCCCATACCGCATGTAGGTCGTCTCACTCATCATATCGCTCCAGATGCCATTCCATAAGCCAGCAGAATGGGGCATGAACCTTCGTGAAGTGTGACAACACCTCTTGTGGTAGCCGTTCCACCTCACGAAGGTAGCACAACACACATCTCGCATAGATCACATGCACCGCAGCAAATAAGTATGATAGCATTTGCTTGTAGTTTGCCAGATGAAGTGGCCAGTCACCTTCGTGCTCAGCCCGTACGAACATCATGGTGAGCAGGACAGGTTTTATCAAGACATCGACCCAAAGTTTGGTAGTTTGACTCTTGCTGGCTTCGGTTTCGAGAATTTGCATGAGGTCACCACTGCAATGTAGTGATTTATCCTGAATGATTCCGCGAAATGCCTCTTCAGCTATCATTCGTAATTCTCTGACGTTCTGGGAAACTCTTGTTATAATATAACACCTGTGGTCATTTACCTTTTCATATTTTTCCCAAGATTGAATAGTATAGAAGACATACCAATGCTTGTAAACTGGCAGCCATCTTGGATTTCTAGATGACAGCATCAGTATATGAACTTTGATCTGATACAGATAGACGTGTCTCCCAAATAGCCAGTGATAGACATCTTCACGATTAATTTGGAGTAAATAGTTAAGGGGATATGCCAGTTTTCTGTGTTACGGCGGCCATCTTGGTAGCCATCTTGGAAATTACCATTATGTAATACGATATTAACATAATACTTAGTTCTAATGGATAGCTTGACCCCTAAAACCTAGGTATAGAGACAAAAATCACCTTCCTAGGGTGAATACATAGGGAGTTATGGTCATTTACAGGTAATGGTGGCCATCTTGGACGCCATCTTGGATTTCTAGATGACATCATCAGTATATGAACTTTGATCTGATACAGATAGATGTATCTCCCAAATACCCAGTGATAAACACCTTCACGACTAATTTGGAGTGAATAATTAAGGAGATATGCCATTTTTAGTGTTGCGGCGGCCATCTTGGCAGCCATCTTGGAAATTACCATTATGTAATACGATATTAACATAATACTCAGTTCTAATGAATAGCTTGACCCCTAAAACCTAGGTATAGAGACAAAAATCACCTTCCTAGGGTGAATAGGTGGGGAGTTATGGTCATTTATAGGTAAAGGTGGCCATCTTGGACGCCATCTTGAATTTCTCAAATTGCTCAAGGATGACAACATGTCATCAAGCAGTTTCTGAAAATAGAGACCCTTGGCTACCAAAATCAACAGTAAAAAAAACTTAATACAACAATGCAAGGTTAAGGGAAAAAATGGCATTTGGCTCCCAGACTATTAAGGTGCAAAAGTGAAAATAACTAACATTCTAGATTCCAGTCTAAGCTTTAGTTTTGCACCGTGATTATTACATAAATTGCTTTGGCAGGTTATGCCTAAGATATTTGTGATTCTTAAGCGCAGACAACAGCAGCTGAACATTGTAGACTTTTCCAGTTTTAAGAGTAACTATATCAAATACAGCCCACGTAAGATATACTACTCAAAAGTTGCTAGGGATTACTATTTAGGGCGGTATTATATTTTAGGCATGGGTATCACACAAAAACTAAAATTGGCATGTATTTGAGGACATGTTTATTACCTGAATTTCATTGCTACCAAATGTGAACAATAGGTAGCACGCATTCTGTCGTCAAATAGGCAAGACCCCCAAAAATTTAGGTTCAATTACCAGCAACAACAACTGTCAATTGTGTGTGACCCACGTGATGCAATCACAGCCTGGCAACGGCGTCTCATGCTTCCAAAGAGTCTGGATGGCTGCCATCTCAAGATTGTTCCATTACAAACATGGTATGATCCTTGGCAAATGTTGATTAGTATATCTACACCAGTAAATACACATAAACAGATACTGTATTCAGATTCAGAAAACCGTATAATTCATAGAAGGTTGATTGTATGAAACATCTGTTGCGCAGTTACTAGGCATATTGCCTTGGTAACTGCACTATCTTTTACAACATCAGTTTGAACAGGACATGGTGCATTTTTTAAACACACTATTCGAGTTCATATTTTTGTAAAGTAATATGAACCAAATAAATATTATACAATGAAGTGTTTGAAAATATTTTTGTAGGAATTTATTCACGACAAAATTATGAAATAAACAATTGTGATTACGAATTTATTGCGAATAAAGTAATGTTTCATATACCATCAATATTCTATTGATATTATGAAATACAGTACTTTGTGAAGCTGCATACAGTATCTGTTTGGTGTGTATGTGTGTCTACTGGTGTAGATTATCTCCTGTGGATCTGTAGTAGGTAGTTACTCTGATTTGCAGGAAACTTACATCAACAAAACATTGTTTGTGAGATCTGTGCTCATTGGTTGATCATGAAGTATATTTTTATTTGGCTAGACCAATCAGTGGGCTTTCCATTAGTACCACCCTTTCTTGATTTGGACCATGTGAATGTGGATCTTTAATCGATACTTACTCTGAAAATGGGACGAAAGTCTGCAAAGTGCCGAAACTATCATGCTTATATGGCTGAATTTTATCACCAAAAATTGGATTCGTGTGAAACCGTAAGATAACTGTTTGTTCCTCTAGGTGAATAGTGTTTATATACACACACACACACACACACACACACACACACACACACACACACACACACACACACACACACACACACACACACACATAGGGACATCGCACAACTCATTCTGGTGCTCGTTTAGACTCAACATTGCAGACTAAAACATGCTAAACTGAATGAGATGTAGATTCACAGACGGAGAAGCACCGTTTTATATTACGGAAGATTATAAATTACTTAATCGAGAGTAGCCAGAGATGCAGATGTTTGTATTTAGACATTTTATTCACATTAAAAACTGCAGCAGTCGACAGATATGCCCCTGTGAACAGTTTCTGTCGTGCTTCCGACACAAGCCACGTCAGAGCTCTGCGTCATCCCTCTGTCGCTTGGTGTCGTGCGTCGGCCCATTGCTGGTCGGGTCGTCTACGAGTCCGCGTTTCTTATCGCAACTATTCTCCAGTAACTGTGTGTACTCGCTAGATGGCAGCACCGTGCCTGCCACCTGTGGATGTAGTACTATGCAGTTCGCGGTCTGTTGCGTGTCGTGTTTACATGACGCGTCGGTCGCATTGTTCATCACAATAGTGACGTCGGTGTCGACAGCCGACGTCGTTACCGACATGTCTTCAGTCCTTTCAGAGACACCACCCGACATTATCTGGCTGGTGTCGTGTGGCGTCGACGCTGCGGCCGACATGATGACACTGTCGTCACACGTGACACTGCCGCCCTTGGGCACCGTCGACAGCAAACTGCCGTCAGAGTCAGTCCGTGTCACCACAAATATGGGCGTGGCCTGCGTGTCACTGCCGACGTCGACGTTGTGCACCGACCCGCCGCCGGCGTCGGTCACCGGCGACAGAGTGACGTTGTAGGTGTCGCCGCCCTGGTGGTGTGTCATCATCTGCGGGTAGGTGCGCCGCACCAGAGCCATCTGGTGGTGGAGCAGGTCCTCGTGGTCGGCCTTCATCTTGTTGATGAGCTGCTCCACGCACGAGTCGAGAGGAACACTGAGCTGTCCGAGCAGCTCCTGCTCGCGCTTCTCGTAGTCCGCCAGCTCCTCTACGTTGGAGCGAACCTGAGAGAGAGGACGAATGAACGCATTTTACAGTATCCAGACATTTTGGACACTTTGGTAACTGGACATTTCGGTAAGAGGACATTTCAGTAACTGGACGTTTCGGTAATAGAACATCTTGGTAACATGCATTTTGGTAGCATGGCATTTTGGTAAAACCAATAAATATTCTTTAAAGGTATATTTATTTCTTCAAAAAACTTTCAGGTTAATAAAAATAAATAAAGAACGGTTGTGTTCAGTAACAATTTAATATAACTCTTCTAGTGATGCACATTGGGAATGTCGTGTGTTGCCATATTACAGTGGTATATTACTAGTGTCCTAGAAGGTAGTAATGTTCAGCGGAGTGTGTTTACAAATGAACCAGATGGCCAACACCATGCCTGATTGCAGGTGGGAAGTTCCCTTGTCTGGGGTCGGGGACCATCCTTATTTACAAATGGTTTAACTGATTGACATCTCAACAGGTTATCTCCTAATATGGCAGATTGGACTATTTTCAGTAGTTTTACCAAAATGTCTTGTTACCAAAATGTCTAGTTACCAAAATGTCTAGTTACCAAAATGTCCTTTGTGACCAAAATGTACATTACCAAAATGTCCTTTACCAAAATTTCATGGATCTGTATTTTACAACTGTAAACTACACATGTTCAAAGAGTGGACGAATGAACGTATTTCACAACTGTAAACTACACATACTACACAGTTCAAACGTACGCTACACATTTCTAATGAGCACAGGGACGAAAATAGAAGTGTTTTGAACTGTTAAAAAGTGTATTTCCCCAAAAAAATAAACACGATTGATGACATGTTAACATAATTTACACAGATCTATGTAGACTAGAATATATTTATCCATATATACTTTATTTCATGATTATATCCAATATGCAAAATATCAAAAATGTCAAATGTACGTAATAAATGAAATACTACACATTTCAAATGAATACAAATACTAGATGTCTTTCCCCTTGTGTGTGTGTGTGTGTGTGTGTGTGCGTGCGCGTGCGCGTGCGCGTGCGCGTGCGCGCCTAAGGATTTATTCATGAAGTCAACTTTTTAATTGTTTTAGGTTGCCTTTTTAAAGTAATATTCCCCTTGAAAAACAATAATATTGAACACATAAGTGAGATGAGTTTAACCTAATTTCTGAAAAAGCAAAAGGTTGCCAGCCACAGTGCACTTGAAAGCCACCTGGAAGCTCGTGGATATGTGTCAGAACATCTGCATACACAGAATATAGGTCCATAGGTAGAACTTTATCTCTCTAAAAAACCATTCATGTATTCTGAGGCGGCAGTTTTTTTTGGCAAAACTCTGATGAAATCGGATCTGGTTTCCCAAACTGCTACTGTATGATTGAATTAATACAGACATTTCACAAAGTTTACACAATTCAGAAGAATAAAAAGAGCATTGTAGATACAAGATTTTGTGAAATAAGTGGCCTAAAAGCTGCACTGGTAGGCATCGGAGTTTATACAAGGATTTTACATGTGGTAACAGACATAAGGTCAAATACATTGAAATGTATATAGACTGTCTTGAGGGATACCAATATTTTAAAATGCAAAAGTATTTAAATACATTGGAAAGTATTTAAAATACTTTGAATTGCTAAAAAAAATACAAATACTTATATTTAACCCCATACGTGAGTGGAAGTACACTGTACTTAAAAGAACGCAGGAAGCCAGTCAAGGAGCTGGAAAAAAACTCGGTATAGTTATCAGGATTTTACAGCTCTTCAGAAGTAAAAAATCTACATGTATATTCGTAAAAATGTTCAACAAGTTGGTAGTATATTATTCGAAACAAATTTCATAATTTCACAACTAGCATTGTTCGACTCACTCTACGATGGTGGTCGAAACGTAGAAGTGAGTCGAACATTGCTAGTTGTGAAATTATGAATTTTTTTCGAATACATGTATATTGTATGCACACGTAGACGTGCAAGGATGCAGCACACACCTGCATCTTGAGCTGTTCCACCTCGGCTCTCAGCTGCTGTTCCATGCGGTTCTTACTCGCCAGCAGCTGTTCGTTCTGCTGCTGCAGTTTAGCAATGCGCTGCTCCAGAATGGCGCGCTCCTGCAGCCAACCGTCAGCAAGCACCTCCTGCAGATAAGTACTAGTCTAAGTACATGGACTCTCACGTGGTTAAAGCCACTTCCAGTTGCAGACATGTGACATGAAGCAAGTCACTTCCGAGGAACATTTGTCTGTGACACGGCAAACTGGGGAAGAAAACTTGAAATAATTTGACTTATTTCATCGAAGCAAGACAACACGTTGGGCAAAGGTAGCCATGACCTGGTTCGCAGGAAACTTGCATCAACAAAACGTTGTTTGTGAGATCCGTGCTCATCGGCTGATCATGAAATATATTTTTATTTGACTAGACCAATCATTAGTACCATCCTTTCCTGATTTGGATCATATAAATGTGAATGTAAATTGGACGAATCACAGAAACAACCAAACCGCGTTGAAGAACTGCAGAAATGTGCAGTTCCGCAGAATAATTGTGTTTCATATGAATGTAGTATCTATAAAACTGGCATCTGGCTTTGGAAAGCAAACTTTCAATCTGAACCAAGTGAAGTTGAACAGTCACATTAGCTGGTTTAGTGGCAAAATTCATCAGCTGTGAAATGGTGTAGTTTTTGGAAATCAGTACAACCACACAGTGATGTTTTACTATTTCTATGCACACACATCCCTGTCGGTTGTGATCCTACATGAGTCATGAGGTGATGCTTTCAAAAGCAGCAAGCCACCGTATAAACAAACTACTTCTACACAAAACAACAAAATACAACAAGACACATGTTTCAATAAAACACATTTGGGTTGTCAATTTGAAACCGAATTTACAATGAAACGAATGTACAGCCTGTTGCCATTTAACCCTGCAGGTGACCAGGGCCGAAAATCAGCCATCAGTCTATTGTACATAGTATAATTTAACTTACTTTGGAGCTTAGTTGTCGAAAATGAGTATGACGCCGTGACTCGTAATCTATGGACCTTGTTCACGTACTAGCGTCACCTCAGATTTCGGCGGGATAATTTGGTTGTAGATGGCAGGCAGATTATCTCGCCCAAATCTGAGGCAACACACGTGACACCAGTACATGAACAAGGTCCATAGATGACGGGTCGAAATGTCGTACTCATCTTCGACAAATAAGGTCCAAAGTAAGTTAAATTATACTACAAAAACCATTCTTGGAGCCATGAACAATATATTCAATATAGCTATCAGTCAGCATCACCTACAGAGACCACATCTCCAACGAAGAGGTGCAAAACAGAACTCGGCAAGCCATTGGGCCGCACGAAGACCTCTTGACCACAGTAAAGATACGCAAACTGAAATGGTACGGGTACGTATCAAGTCCTGCAGGACTTGCCAAGACAATCCTGCAGGGCACAGAAGAAGAGATGGGAGGAAAACATCCCAGAATGGACGGGCATGACGCTGTACGCCGCCATGAGAAAAGCTGAGAGGTGAGAGGAATGGAGGGAGCTGGTTGCCAGATCATCTGTGTGGCCCCAACGGTCCACCAGACTACGGAATAGGTGAAGGTGATCAGTCTGTTTCTGCTTGGAACCCCCAGTAACCTGCATTCCCACACACCTTGCACGTGGCCGTCGTCATCTCCACGTTGGTCATGTGACTGGCCGTCGGTCCGGCGCTCGTGATGTGAGCCTCGAGACAGACCTGGCCCTCGGACTGGGCCACTGAGCCGTTGAGGTCCTCTAGGTCCTCCTCCTGTATGATCATGATGGTCTGTGGTCCCTCGGCAGTGGTCCCAACGGTCTCGTTGGCGGCGACGGCGACATGCTGCATGTCGTGGTGCTGCTTGCCCCCGGTGGCGATGATGATCGTGTTCCCCGAGTCGGGGGGCGGAGAGCCGTACGGCTGACCCCCACACGAACCTGGGCGGGGAGACATATGCATTTGAACACCTGGGCCCAGTTTCACAACGCCGTGTAACTTTACGCGCAATTACGCAGTCTACTAATCGCAGCTAACAGCGAATAGTCAATGCAGCTTACGGCCAGTTTCATGAGACCAATTTAGCATTTGCGCCACTAAATCAATGTAGTATTGTTCTAGTTAGGTCGATGTAGGGAATCCCTGTATTTGTGCTGTGTATGAACAAACTTTTTCTTTCTAGCTGCTGCTTTTGTCGTTATAGCAAATGGGTAGCTATGATGAATGTAAAGGATATCCAGTGTAAACATTTAAAAAATAATTATGTTGAGAGTGGGCGTGTCGGGAGGATACCGTACATATTTCAACTTCAGGAGCATACCGCCCGTTATGACGTCTTATAGGAACATGCAACCATAGTATTGAAAATGCGTTAAAATCCCCCCAATTCCCACATACCATTCATGATAGAATATTGTAACGCATGTATTTTTTGTTTAATTTTGTAAGAATGTTCTACATCATAAAATTAATCTTGAAACGTGCATTTTCACTGACCATGGGCGCTGCCATTGTTGCCCATTTCACGGGGAACTCACGAAGATTAACGCGAGAGAATGCGTGAGTGTGACGTAGGCGGTCCACCACCTCAGCGATATAGGCGTAGCGTAATATATAAACACTAGCATAGCGACATGAATCGAGTTGTTTTATGAGTCTTGTGATAATGAAATGCTTGAATATCAAGCATGCGGATGTCAAAAGAAGGCAGGAGAAGAGTCCGTGAAAGGAAAGAGATTTGTCCAAATGCCAATAAATTATCTACGAAGCCCGCCATCGAAGGGCGAGTTGGCGATCAAATGGCTCCACAATATAGGTACGAGTCATACAGTGGAAACATTCAATTTCAACCGGAAAATGGTTTGCCAGGACCATGTCACCGTTGATATGGAACACAGGTTGCCGGGATTGGGTGAAAGACGACTGTTGAACGAAGCTACTGTCCCCACTGAATTTGTGCACAGAACGAAAAGTTCGGGGCCGAAGCGAAGGGTCGGTGTTGCACGCGAAGAAGGGTCTCGCTAAAGGGACGAACTTAATGTATGCAAATACTATATATGGGGTACTAGAATATCATTCACTGCATTTCCTTTATTATAATAAAAATCAATGATTAGTAAAATATTCATTGCGCGACGGTCGACTGGAATAATTAGTTGGATAAATGATTTGTTTACATATGAAAGTGGGCGATAATAAAAGTTATTAAGCTCCGTCGAACCAACCAAGTCCAAAATGGATTGCGCGATTTCCTTTGTTGCAGTCTCTACTTGAGCATCATTAT
This sequence comes from Oasisia sp. SBJ-2009, assembly GCA_964017155.1. Classification (NCBI taxonomy): domain Eukaryota; kingdom Metazoa; phylum Annelida; class Polychaeta; order Sabellida; family Siboglinidae; genus Oasisia; species Oasisia sp. SBJ-2009. The sequence continues at coordinate 28,036,525 of OZ024865.1, forward strand.
TCTTTATCCTATTCTTTATGAATGTTTATATTATAAGGGACAGCGTTTTTTTTTATAGCTGACGCTCTGTAACTAATTAAATGGATGAATATATCTCAGACTCAGTGGGTACGTGAAGAATTCGTTTTGTTTTGCCCACCCGAGGCGCTAGCGGTGGTGGATCTGTGACGTCACACGACCACAGCCAAAATGTCCAAAATGTCAGCCTCCAGGGAGGTTCACTAAATATCCTTAAAAGTTAACAAATCATTTCAGAAAAAAATAACAAAATATGGGATATGATTCAATGAACATTGTTTAATGGTTTAAGCAATTTTTACTTTTTGGGTTGCATGTTCCTTTAAGTACGCTCCATGAAACTTGGCCCAGGCAATATTCCATGGTACTTTCTACCTCACCCACTTATGCACTTTCACTGTCCTTCTCGCTGGGGAAGTAGACCCAGAGGTAAGGAATATACCGGTAATGTATCTTACAGCATGTAGTTGGTTTTCGTCATCATTTCAACAGTAATAAAACTAGTTGCAAATTATACTAAAAAACACCAGCAGCTTAATAACTAACCAGACCTAATTCAAAACAGTGTTATTGTTTTTGAATGTAAAGATCTGGTTTCTTGGTTCATGTTATAAATAAAATGAATTTCCTCTCAAGAAACTTTCCGCTAAAGAAGGCTGTGAGAGTGTGAGACACAGCCGAAATATACGGAAAAACAAAAAAGGTTGAGGGGAATTTACCGTTATCTCCGGCAGCCGTTGCAGTTTGGTGGACGTCAGACACAACCATGTCAGAGATCGGGTGGACAAAGTTTCCCAGGTCAGCGATCACCTCAGTCGCCTCATCCGTCTCACTCGTCAGGTTGAACATCTGGTTCACCTCCTACACACAACAGATGTGTACAGATGACGGGTGTACAAACAACATGTGTACAGATGATATATGTACAAACAACAGATGTGTACAGATGACATGTGTACAAACAACATGTGTACAGATGATGTGTGTAGAAACAACGGATGTGTACAGATGACATGTGTACAATCAACATGTGTGCAGGTGGCAGGTGTATACAGATAATTTATGTGAACAAAAGAATGACATGTACAGATAGTAGATATGTACAGGTAATAGATATGTACAGATAATACATGTGTACAGATAATATATATGTACAGATGACTGATGTATTCAGATGACACACATCAATGTACAAATGTTTACCGATGATTTAAGCCAGTGTGTGTGTGTGTGTGTGTATTATAGTTACTTCTTTTTTAGTTGTTCTCTATAGAAATGGGACCTGGTGTTATAATAGTTTATGATGCAACAGTCTCTCAAATGCAACTACCACGTACACTAATCATAGTGACCACCAACCCCTAGTAAAATGTGGCTGTGTACTGTTGACTATTTCATTAACGTTGTTTAGAGATCTTAAGAGTTCTTTATCTTAGTGAAACTGTCCTATGTTTTCCTCGTGAAAATCTGAAAGCAAAAACTCAACAAAAGGTAACATGACACACACACACACACACACACACACACAAACACACCTCACTAATCTGGATCTGAAATGTGGTTTGTGGATTGCGGAAGTGCGTGCGGAAGTGTTTGATTGCTTCGTCCCGTCTGTTGAAGCCGTTGCGACACCGGTAGCAGTGCCAGTGGGCCCCCTTGAACTCCTTCATGCCCTTGATGGTGCCCACAATGTCACAGTGGTCACAGCACCGCAACACCTTCAGACCTACACAGACAGCTGACGTTGTACCACGCAACCACTAATGTTGGTAAATGTAAATGTTTATTGATTTAAATAGCACCATACTTATACAAAAATATTCTATGGAGCTGTACAATACACACAAATTCAGAAACAAAGATAATATAAACATTCAACATATATATTGATATAATGTAAAATAGTAAATTATATAAATAAATAGATAAATAGATTATTTAATTAATAATAATAAATAATTTAAAAAAAAATATTAAATAAAAATGTAAATTAATAATCTAAATACAAACACACGACATAGTCTGAGTAACACAATTACATACACTATACTTTGATAATTCTGCTATCATGCAGTTGTCAATACAAGATGGTTTGATTTTTACTAAATACGTCAAACTGAAACTGTAATTAATTAAGAAGAAGTGCCCAGCATTAAGCTAGATTACTACTAAGAGAGTTGGTAATTGACTAACCTGCGAAATCAATGCCCTTGTCGACATGTTTCACGCGGTAGTGAGCCTTCAGTATGACGGGGTCCAGGAAGACCTCCGTCTTCACACAGAACGGACAGTGCATGTGTGGGTTACGGTTGGAGCAGTTAGTGTCCGTGCACAGCACCGGCTCATAGTTGTTCTCTGTGCCCTTGATACGGATACTTGGGTGAGTCTACATGTGACAACCAACACAACAAACGTCAATATACACAATCGTCATAACTTGGCTGCATATCATGCAGTTTTTAACTACACACATAGTATAATAATCGTTTATTTCACTCTGGGCAATCATAGAGATTGAAATGGGTACATAAACCTTGCAAAGTATATTTCTTAAAATCAATTCAAATAATATATAATTTAAGACATTAGGGTAAACATAAATTATAATGTAGAGACGATATGAATCTGTAAAACTAATTAAAATAATTTAAGACATTAAAACATGTTTTATGTGATTATTTGACCAAACTTATTAAAAAATAATAAATTGTTTAAAACATTAAAATAAATAGATCTAAAAAACATATTTAAGGCTTTACAATATTTGTAGGGGAACATTACATTATGGTAAGGTCAGTACTTTTGTTTAATGAAAAATTTGTTTAATATTATTGATTACTTTACTTTAAATGGAGTACTTCACATGACACAACAAAATGATAACGTACAACAGGTTATTTCTGGGATGTGATGAAACAAGGGATGTGATGAAACAAACAATACTGTTCAATAAAGAAGCCAAGTTCATTTTAACCACAATGCCAGTACCCAGTTACAATTTATCAATATCGTGACGTCACGATTATTAATGCTCAGATTTACGCTTATTTCCTGAGCTGCTCTGGAACTAACTTTGATGATTATTTCTAGAGCTGATCTGAAAGGGATCCAGGTCAAAACTGCAACAAATCAAAACGGTGACATGTCGAAACAGAAGAATACTTTTTGTGGCTATATTATTATTAATGTTATACTCAGCGCAGGTTTTTCATGCATTATAAACAGGCATAAGTGCTGGTGAAACATATATTTGTTTAACACGTGTGTACCCGTATGGACCTTGTATTGATGTGATTATCTGAAAGTGCGCTGGCACCCTTGACATCACTCACATTTAACATTATCCGATGCTACGATGCTAAGACTTCAAAGAAACAAAATGTGCAGATAGATTCGCATTATGTGTTATGGGAATACGTTTGGCATAAAAATGCAATTGAGCGCATGTAATGTTATATTCTGAAAGCTATTCAAGTTAACTTCGACAATAGTTTAGTGTAACTTGACTAGAAAACATCCTTCGGCGTCGTCCCATCACTTCGAGCAACGCTACCGTTGTCTTTTGACAATGCTAGAGGTCGCCAACATTTCCGAACAAGAATATATTATGCATACAAACCACAAATGTATTCATCGTGTGCCGCCTTTAACACGCTTAATCCTTCCCCTTATCTGCAAAAAATATATAATTTCAAAACAAATCACACAAATCCCAGCTTCCCACCAGGTCCTTTATGCGAATAACGTCACAAAAATATGGTAACGGAAACAGTGACGTCACTGAGCGGAGTATTCTGCAGCCGTGTCTTTCTAATTAGTTATTAGTGTCCGCTTACCGCTCAAACCTCAGAAGACTCCAATGCTGTTTCCAAATAATAATGATTATTTGACTTTGGTAAGCATTGATATTGTTTATTGAATCATTTATGGGGACGTTTAACATGCATAGCCTAACCGACGAAGATAAACTCACCAAATACAAAGTGCCGATGGAGGAATATTTGTTCACGGGTAACGTGTCATTTTTCAAGGTACGGGTATGACGAATAAAAGTAAGAGCAACAAAAACTTTGATGAATTGTGCACTTTTTACCAAAGGCTTGACCATTGGCATATATGTAATAATAATAATAATAATTCCGTTGCTTAATATAGCGCTTTTTAGCTAACTAAATATCAATCAAAGCGCTTCACATTTATGCGCGCATCCTCTTCGTTGACTACAGTTCTGCTTTCAATACGGTCATCCCTCAGCAGCTGTACGACAAACTTCATTTGCTGTCAATTGACCCATCAATGTGTTACTGGCTTCTGGACTTTTTACTACAGCGATCACAGGTTGTTAACTTGGGAAAACAACACAGATGCTGTCGTCAAAAAGGCCCAACAAAGACTGTTCTTCCTGCGCCAACTAAAGAAGTTCGGGCTGAGGAGAGAAATTCTTGTTCAGTTTTATCGTTCTGCTATTGAGAGTATTCTTACATTCTCAATATGTGTATGGTTCGGCGGCATCAGCCAGCGCCAGAGGGGCAGGCTTGACAGAGTGGTGAAAACAGCTTCCAAAATTGTCGGTAGTGAACTCACCTCTCTAACAGCCATATATAAAGACAGATCCAAAAAAAGAGCAGGCAAAATTATCTCATACCAAACTCACCCCGCCCATCATCTGTTCGAATTATTACCTTCAGGGAAACGCTATAGGTGCATCCGTACGAAAACAAATCGCTTTAGAAACAGTTTTTACCCGAGTGCCGTAGCAGCCTTATCAGGAGTGAAATATAGAACGTAGCTGTAAAGACCCTGGAAACTTGGCTGTTTTCGCCTCTCTGGCGGAATTGTTATTTTTCTGGTGCTGGTTGGTGTGGCTGAGCTGTACGCGTGTGGGGTGTGGGTGTACCTATTCTCAGTGGCGGATCGGTGGTGCTGAGCAACAATCTTATCTTCTCCTGAAATGTTAGCTTAACTTAATAATTGTATAAATATATATTTTTAAACAAAATTGGACGCATTCAATTGTAATTCAATTGTAATTCAATTGTAATTGTAAATATAATTTTAAAATGATATTTTAGTCCTCTTATAGTGTCTATTTTTAAAGGATATTTTTTTAATTATTTATTTATTTATTTTATTAACTAATTTACACCACAATTATTGTTAAATAGATAATCTATTATTTTAATGTTGTCTTTAGTTATTTACTATATTAAAATATTTTTTTTTTATATTAAAATATTTGTTTATTTTATTTTAAAGAACATATCATGTACAATGTATATTTTATATCTATATTTTATATTTGTTTGCCGTGTTCTATTTTACTGTATATTTAGGCACTATGTAAGTCAACGCCAGACTACATTCCAATTTATCATGTAACTTTTACACGTTGAATATGGCAATAAAGCTTTATTATTATTATTATTATTATTCACATTAATACGATGTGTTCACTAAATCTAAAATATAAATTAACTAAATACATAAGGTAAGATAACAATAAATAAGCTAAGATAAATAAGTTAAGATCAATAAAAACGCATTACTATGACGTGTTGACCAAATCTAAAATATAGACTAATTAAATGCATAAGGTAAGATCAAATTATTAATCTAATTTAAATAAATAAGTAATATAAGAGCAATAAGTAAGTAAAAATAAATAAGCTAAGATAAATAATTATAAAACAATAAATTAGTGTGTAAAAATACAATTCCAAACCGAACAATTTAAAACTAAGCAGCGTCATAGAATACAAATCAGTGTCATCAAGGCAGGTAGTGTAAACGAAATAAGTGAGTTTTTAGATGTTTTCTGAAAGCTGCCAATGTCTCAATTGTTCTCACACTCTTAGGCAAGCTGTTCCACATGGTTGGACCTGCCACTGCAAAACTGCACTTTCCGACCGTTCTCCTCGGCACCGTCACTGCGAGCAATGTTACGTCACTCGCTGATCGCAATGCACGAGTAGGCGCGTGGCGAGCTATCGCACAATTGAGGTAGTCCGGGGCCAAGCCATGCAGGATCTTATACATGCAAGTACAGATCTTGAACGTTACTCTCATCTTGATCGGCAGCCAATGCAACGATCGCAGAATCGGTGTGATGTGATCTCGCCGTCTGACACGGTTGATAACGCGAGCGGCCGAGTTTTGTGCTCGTTGGAGTCGGTTTGTCAGTCCAGTGTTCAGTCCACCGAGTAGACAATTGCAGTAGTCGAGGCGACTCAGCACAAGACAACGTATTGCGGCATGGCACGCGTCTCGGGTCAGCAGGTGTCGAATTCTGCTGATCAGGCGTAGATGGTAATATGCCGAAGAGCAGTAGGTAGACACGAGGCGGTCAAATTGCATATGCCTATCGAAGTAGCAGCCCAGATTTCTCACTGCGTCTGTCGATGTAATTGGATAAGAATATTCATATAAAACTAGATACCCATCGCAATCAACCCCTTTCCACCAACACTTTGATGTGTAATTCATAATTGTTGTGGTTAGAAATAAACTAATTATTAACATCTTCCCAAGGGACATACTTCGCAGTAAAAGGTTTACAATGGTGGGAAGGGAGGAAAAGAAACTTTAAGAAACCTGTCATAGCCCATTCTTACTATTTATCGTGTATTCGGAAAGAAAAACAGACGGAGGCGTGTTCGATGCTCGATCATTTGTTGCAGGGTAAAGGGGTCATCTCCGACAGGAAGAATAATTGGCCATTCTCTAAAAAATAGTCTGACAGTTGGCGTTGGAAATGCAATTTTCTTCATAGTCTTCGATTTCCGTTAAACTTGGTAGCTACAACATGTATACTCTGATGTATGGATTGTCAAAATATTTTCATTTAATTCCGAGTATTTTCCAAATGGCAGCTATATAATAACAAAATATTATCCGTGTGGGACTAAACAATGCTGCCACATCACGGATACTAGTTAATCCTGCCGTAATTCCTATTTTATAAACAACTGCACATTTTTATTTACTTTCGTGATAATATAAGTTCAATGTTGAATACTTTTCATAGGATATCATTATCTCGTAAAAGTATATCGTTATTTTAATTTTATTTCATAGTTGGCCTGAACGCCAATTAGCATATCTACCCTGATCTGAGTTAAGGCCGCCCTGGCGGTTACAACGGCAACCCATTAAATCCCCAGACATAGCTGAGAGGCTGAAAAGTGCTGCCACCTCACGGGGCCTCTAGTGTGGAGGGATACAAACGGTGCCCCTGTACCATATTATTCTCGTAGGATGAATATATTTCGTGAAGTGTTTGAGCTAGCAAGCCAGCCGGTCTGGAATTTGGCGCTCCGCACAGTATGTGCAAAGAGCAAACACGACCAGTCAATATGCTGGAGCCAAGGGTCTTAGACTGCACACAACTGTCTACGTGCCGGAGTAAATGTCCTCATAACGCGGAGGCAGCCAACTTAATACGAACATACATGTATATAAATGATATATATAGTGCACTGTTCTTCGAAGTGATCGTAATAGTTCACACTTATGTAACTAACTAAACATTCCAATTTTTTTGCTAAATGGTGAAACATTGTCAAGGGTCAGTAAGTATAAATATCTTGGGCATATTATCACAGAAGATCTATGCGACAATGATGAAATATCTAGGCAATACTAGATAATTTATGCTCAGGGTAATGCCTTGATCCGAAAGTTTTACATGTGTATACAGAATCTGTCAAATGTACTTTATTTAAATCCTACTGTACTTCAGCTGTGGTGTTGCTATAGAGCAGAGTCAATGAGAAAATTGTGTGTAGCATATAATAATGTGTTTAGATTTTAGATAGTATTTAGAGAGAACAGCGGAGACGACATATTTGTATGCATTAGAATACACCGAAATCATCAAAAATGTCAGACATTGAGTTTGCGTTAGCGAAAGTATTTTGTCTAATAAGCTTACGTTGTAATGACGGAAGATAGAAACGAGTGTGTGTGTGTTTGTGTGTGTGTGTGTGTGTGTGTGTGTGTGTGTGTGTGTGCGCGTGTGTGCGCGCGTGTGTGAGTGTGTGTGCCTGTGTGTGTGTGTGTGTGTGTGTGTGTGTGTGTGTGTGTGTGTGTGTGTGTGTGTGTGTGTGTGTGTGTGTGTGTGTGTGTGTGTGTGTGTGTGTGTGTGTGTGTGAACCTATGTGTGAGTGCGTATAAACATGTGTAAGTGCGGGCCACCGTGTGTGCGTGCGTGTGTTGGTAAGTGCGTAAAAGGCTATATGTATGTTTAGGTTATTTTTCTTGTATATCAGTTTGATGAACTTTTTTGAAATTGCGCTTTATAAAATAAATATATTATCTTAGTATTGTGTGCGTACGTGTATTTATACAAATCCCTAGGAAATGAGGTCACGTCGACACACGTGGAACGTTCCAGAGTGTTTGATGTAATATAATAAGTGACCTCTTAGAAGCAAACAATAAAATACTGACTGCAACGTATTCATACACTTAATTAGTAGGCGTGCAAATAACATCCAACCTAAGTTGAAAGTCCGCTCTGATCATTCAAGTACATTGTCGCTGGTAGTTTACTCTTCTCAAGGCACACAGAGCGCTGGATGCGTCGTCGCCCAAATCTATAACATCACCGAAAACATTTCTTCCTAGAACGCCTGTCTACGGAACTTCCTCGCCATGAATTCAAAGGTAGGACAAGAACAACACGACGTGTATTTTCCGCAAGGCCAATCCGTACTTGTTTCTTTCCGAACCTCAACAGTTATTTTACAAGCACTCTTCCTCAAGACATTGCTAATGTTTTATTTCACGCAACAATTACTTGCCTTTTCTTCCCAGTTGTGTTAGCATTGCCCGTTATTTTTTGTTTGGCAAGGCATAAAAAAAAAGTTTCCAGGACCGATATCTCGTGTACGTCAAGAAAAAGCGCAGGGGACTACCCAGCTAACAAACTCAGGTTATCAGAACGTTAGCAGAACGTTATTTCTATGTTACGATAACGTTAGCCGGTAACGTTCTCCTAACGTTTTTTTTTTTGAAAGTTTTCTGTACGTTCCCTTAATGTTACATATGGGAATGTTACTGCATAATCTAAGTATAACCTTCTGCTAACGTTACCAGAACGTACGTGTTTGCTGGACTCTTTGTGGGCTTCCAAAAATGTCGAAGTTAAAAAAAAGGGACATGCCAGATATATTAATAAGCTCCATAGTTTCCGCACAGCTTCCTGCGGTTATTAATTCTAACTTTCGGAAGACAAAGAGGGAATTTATCATTATTGGGGGCACAGGTGGATCCAAGCGGCTGGAGTAGGCATACACGCGCTCCTTGACGTGGTGGGTGAGGCAATTTTAGTTAGGAAAATTTGACATTAAAATATTTTTCACGACGTGGTCGTGCAATGTCGTCAACCGAACCGCCATCGTAAGTATCTTGAGAGTGGATTTTGTCGAGTCTGGATGCGTTGTGCCTCTTCCGGAACAAATATAGTATAATTCAATAAACCTTAATTGTTCGGAACAATGAAGGTTTAATGTATTATAATTGTATTGTATTTGGCGTGGTTACAGGCAGGTTAACATCACCAAATGTATTTTCTTGTTTCATTATAAATATATTAATAATTTAAATTTTATATCATGCATATAATCGGAGACAATTAAAATTGTGTGTATTGCTTGAGCCGTTTTGTTGGATATATTAGTCTCCCTATTTCGTTGCAGTACGTCACATGAATACATTTTATTTGGAAACGGTAAATATAATTAAAGTAACAACATAATGTTATAATATTATACTTAAATTGCAAACCCACTCAACAAATGTTGATGAGTGTATGAGTGAGTTGGTGATTGATTGATTGATTGTGATTTGTTGTTTGATTGATCCATCGGTTGACGGTGTGATTGAGTAAACTGTTGATTGATTGATTGTTTGATTAATCGATCGATCGACTGACTGGTTGATTGATTGGTTGATTGATTGGTCGATCGATCGATCGACCGACTGACTGGTTGATTGATTGACATATTGGTTGATTGATTGGTTGATTAATTGATTGATTGATTAACTAATTTGTTGTTTGATTGATCGATCGGTTGACGGTGTGATTGATTAAATTGTTGACTGATTGATTGATTGATTGATTGATTGATTGATTGATTGATTGATTGATTGATTGATTGACTGATTGACTGATTGAAATGGGACGTGAACAGTGATGATCATGTTACGGGATACTCACCCTTCGTGTCCTCTCCAGCTCGCCGTCACCCTGATGGTGGCCGCCCTGATGGTGTGTGTGGCGGAGTCGTGGTTCACGTCAGACGACCCGGCCAACGTCGCCTGTCTGCAGGAGTGTGAAGACAAAAGGCAGCAATGCTCAGACAAATGTGACGAGGTTGGCAGATTAAGTTGTTCTGGTTGCGTAACTGTTTAACTATTAGACGAACGATGCCAATACTAGGCTATATGATGATGATGATGATGATGATGATGATGATGATGATGATGATGATGATGATGATGATGATGATGATGATGATGATGATGATGATGACAATGATAACAAAAATAATACGCTTAATAATAATAATAATAAAGGGATTAAACCAATTTAGGACGTAAAAGTCTAAATTTGGGATGTACAAGAACCACTGAGGACGCAAGCACCCTGGCAGTGACCACCCTCAGTGCCAGCATAGAAAGGTCAGTTTGGCGTAAACATTCTGAAAGAGACTGACTTGTTCAATACGACTTAACAAGACCATAACGTTGTAACCATAATACATACCAGTAAGCCTAAGTGAATACAGAACCCAGCCGAGTGCTTGAAACAACTAGGAGAACTAGGAGAACACACTTTTGTATCGCCTATGGTATGTGCTCAGGAATTACAGCTCAGAGGCGCAACATACAATTATCCTCGATTTGTATTAAAAAAAAAACATTACTAAGCACACATTTAATAATATTGGGAGAACAAACCATCTCCCTAGCCCCATAACGCCGTGAGATGTCCTATTCCAATGCCCGTATATCACACACACGCACACGCAATCGCACACGCACACGCACACACGAACACACGAACACACACACACTCACGCACACGCACACGCACACGCACACACGCACACACGAACACACGAACACACACTCACGCACACACACACACACACACACACACACACACACACACACACACACACACACAGTCGCTTTGATCCGACTTCTTTTTGTCGTGGAGTTAATACTAACATTGGAGCCAAGACCTTTCCTGTTGCCTCACCGACTACCTCACGGAATACCTCACATTTAGTGTTACATCACTCGAATATATTACACAATACTACTCCATTTTAAAATTACCTTTATCAACTTCCTTGTTCACAATAGCTCCCTTCCGTACCATTCCATAACAGTATATATGATTTCAGACAAGCGGTTGGTGACATTATAATAATTGTTATGTTATGAAATGTGTTTCATAATACAGCTGGATAATTATCAAAGTAAAATTACACATATTGTTTGATATCACCAAGACAATTCAGCTCCAGGAAAATGCTCTTTTCACCTCTAAGTGGACGCCAATGATTCACACCTTAAGTCGCACACGTAGGCAGTACAACGTGTAGGCAGTGTACAAACGAATCAGCCGCACTGCCGTTTTCCTAATCCGTAATTCAACCGTCACGGTTTGCTTTTGTCACAATAAAAATTATGCGCGAGATATTCGTCAAGTTTTGCCTTCGCCAACGAATTTGATAACGGTTAAATATGTGAATTACTTTACTGCTGCGACATGACAGCTCCTAGAGCAAATATCACTGCACGTATTTCACACATTAACAACTTTCCCTTAGGTTTTTGTCATAAAAATGCTCATCTCAAACCAGAATTTCAATCAAATATACCAATCACGTGTCTAAGCATCCATTTTGTTGATCGCTTAAGTGTGTGTGTGTGTGTGTGTGTGTGTGTGTGTGTGTGTGTGTGTGTGTGTGTGTGTGTGTGTGTGTGTGTGTGTGTGTGTGTGTGTGTGTGTGTGTGTGTGTGTGTGTGTGTGTGTGCATAAAGAACATATTGACGCAATTATTTCTGTTGCAGAGTCCGATTTGCAAACGTATCTGTCGCATGCATTACAAGCAATGCAGCAACACGTGCTGAGACAAGACATGCACCGAACGACGCTATGAGAAACAAACCGCAAGAAAGAAGAAAACAACTAATGAAACCGGTCCCACTAAACACCAAATGTCTGACCAAATGCTGCGTTAATGGTGTCACGTGATTGTGAGCTATAGACAGTTGACATGGTTTTACAGCAATAAACGCATTAAAGCTATTAAAAACCATACATTTTATTTCGGCACTGTTTCTTCTGCGACGACGTCAATGTAGAGGTGGGTCATTAATCTCACTTTTTGGTGAAAGGTCAATCCTATTTGCGCGACAAATCCTCTGGCGCAGCCATCACAGAAAAGACCTTTGTCGATCCAAACAGAGCCGCCGTTCCGGCAACAATGATGGATTATTAAGTATCGCCTATGCAAATAATTGTTACATATTATATAAATGTACACACATTATACATGTTTGGCTACACCTACTTTTGTGTCTACAAAGTTACACAACACGAAATAAATATGGGATTATATCCCGTATTTCAACATAATATGTTGAGATACCGGGTGTAATCCCATATTATTCTCCTGTACATCAAATAACTAACAGTCTCTTGCCAAAATGACACAACAGTATTATTTTGTTCTTACCGCGCGCGCGCGCGCGCGCACACACACACACACACACACACACACACACACACACACACACACACACACACACACACACACACACACACACACACACACACACACACACACACGTAGACATACGCATAATTTTTAACCACGGCTTGGCATACTGACCTAGAGGAGGAACTAGCTTTTTGTAAATACGTACCAGGAGACGCGCTGTAACTCCAATGCTACATCAAAAGAATACAGTAGTACGACCATTTTATAATTGTCCTAAATGATTCCGCAGAGTAATGGTTATTCCAGCATGCATGGTTGCGTAGTGTGTGGTCGCGTCGTGCGTTGTATTGGTGTTTATCTTCTTGAATATTAGTTGTATGTGTTACAAGCCTGTCACATGTTTTTGTTTAGTTATTTGGGCCAACAGACTTATTGCGCCCGTGTGCCGCGCACAGTTAGCTCTCATATCTCAGAAACCGTTGGACGTATGTTTTATCCATGTTTGTATAGACCTTTCTTATGCTACTATAAATATATACACAATAAATGTAAATTTGTTTGACACATTTTTTATTGGATTTCACTATAGGCAGAATGTCCCAGTGTCTTTCACTTCCTAATTCCTTCTTTAAAAAAATAACATTAGGTGCTTTATCTTGGACAGCCTGTAATCACAAACACTAGGTGAAATGACCGGTTTAGTGACACTATTAAAGTTTAATCATGTTGTCATATGTTAACATTTGTATTTATCTTCGTGAATATTAGTCGTACGTATTACCAGCTTACATTTGCATTCACACAGCGTGGCTGTGTTTCTAGTGATCTCATATGAATAACCACGACAAATTTCCAATTAGATGATCACAGTGAATAGACTGCAATTTGTATCTTATTGAATGATTCCAATGGCGTGCACACCAGGGCCCCCAAAAAGCTACATATCCTCATTTTGCCTGTGTTTACTTGGGAAAGAATAGTTATTTATTCCGGACTGCCTGCACAAGATTGGTACGTAGTCTTTTCGGCGAAATATGTTTTCAGGATGTTGTTTATATCAGTCTAGATTCTAGCGTTATATAGATAAATAAATTAATTGTAAATAAACAGTTGAATTAAATTATGACGATTTATAACAACAGACATGCCACATTTTTGGGATGGCAATCCGTATTTTTGACCTAAAATTCTGTAAGAATCCGTATCACTAATCAAATCTTCTAGTTAACTGGCCTAAGTTCTTAAGTTAAGGCATTTTCAAAACGCATGTTTGTTTGTTTGGAATGTCATTCTGCACCACTCCCGCTAAAAATAAGTCAGATATATATTTTTTAAATTGTGTTTTTGATCAATGTAATGCCGTCAAGTCTACCTAAAAAAGCCGATGTCACAAGGTGCGATCAGTTAAATTAGCGCAGCCCAGACACATCGGGGTCTCAAACCCCGGCTTTGTCAAAGGATGTCTAGCGTGTGCATTGCGAAGTCGAAAACACAATTAGCCATATTTTATCAAATTTATGCTTATAACAAATATATCTGCATTATAAAGAATAAAAAGTTAATGATGTAGCCTTAGTTTTGGGGACACATTCGCAAATCGCAATACGTCGGCTTTGCGGTCGTGATACGTCTGGTGAGCGCTATGTATTGCTCACGCCCAGTGACATCGGCTTATTTCCGTCGTCTCGACGACATTAAATTGATATAAAACACAATTTAAAAAAAAATGATATCCGACCTCGTTTTAGCGGGTATGATGGAGAATGACATTCCAAACACATACACATCGAAAAAACGTGGTAAAACCGTTTTAAAAAGGCCCTAATAATTTAGGCCAGTTAACTGGAATATTACCGACATTTTAGTTCACTCCAGCACGTTTAAACTGCATACCGCAAACCAGACAGTGTCATCAAATAATAACAGTTTATCTCAGCAGTTCGCGCGTATATCGAAGTTTCACTGGCAAGCGTCAACATCTTGAAATCAGAAATACAGGCTGTTTCGCCGCGTCGAGCTCCATTTCCTGTACTGCTTTTCATAATCGTCACGCGCCTGCCACGCGCCCTGTTCACTACCGTTGAGCCACCTGCCGCAGTTTTCAGAACAAATTTACCAGCGCGCCATCTATTGCATCTTTTGCATGTTTTATGTACCTATTTCAATCTGTATTGATCACGGGCGTCGATCGGTGGGGGACGGGGGGGGGGGGGACGCGTCCCCCCACTTTTCAGGGAGGGGGGACAGCATAGGAATTGTCCCCCCCCCACTTTTCAGTTCAGAAACATTCCGAGGCATACTGACTCAACACTCCTCTCTCTTAAAAGCCGCTACATAGGACTAGCTAGACAACAAACTCGCGATATGAAGTTCAGCGAAGTTATTTATCGCAAATTAGCACGAGGCAAACAAGTTTTGAGGCATGTTTTGCTGTTAGTGCGCCATAATCCGTGATAGTTATTTAAATAAACGTAATATTTTAAAGTATTGAACGAAATGTTAGATTACTTTTCACAGTTGTCACCACAGGAGAGTTGTCGAACAGCCCGTGGCATTTATACCAAAAATTCTTTGTTATTTCGCTGCACATTGATGATTTTAAATTTGTCGTGCATACGCAGAAAGGCCAATCGGAAAGTTTATAACTACCGAAAAAATGTAAGCCGCTGCCGGGCTCTATCAACCTTGTGTTGATATTATTAATAGGCTCTAGCCACCAAGCACATTTTAAATGATGAAATTTGTGTTGCACTTTCACCCCTCGCTTGCTTGATGCTTATCGCCTACGGTAGAAGCGGCGGATTCCTGCTGTTTCTGTAACATATTCCCATTTGACTGATGACAAATTTCTTTGCCAAAATGTTGGATTGGGAAGTTCTACACAGGCACAACATGGGCGTCGATCAGTGGGGGACGAGGGGGACGCTGACCACCCCACGGCATGAGGGGGTCAGCATAGGAAATGTCCTCATACTTTTTCAGTTCATAAAACAAATTTATAGACATATATAGCGAGACTGATAACTCCCCTCTTTTAAAAACCCTACATCGGTCTAGTAGTAAAATTAATAATAAGAACTAAACTTCCGACTTTCTAGTGGAAAATCACTAGATAAATTTGCTTAGTTGGCCGCAGCTCGCAACTTGATCGAAGTCCAATAAATATTGATCATGCCGGGCTCTGTCATTTTGCACCCTTGTATTGATATATAGCCATCTAGCACATAATAGATTATTAATTTTTGTTTGCCCTGTCACCCCTTGGATTGCAGCCTGGTCGCCCTAGTAGATATTTATATCGCCTACGGCGGAACCAGAGGATTTATGCACTTTGTGTAATTTGATCTCTTTTAGTGATGACAAATTTCTTTGCCAAAAGGTGGGATTGGGAAGTCACCACACAGGCGCCCTGTAAGCTCTGCATCTTGTCACTCTATGAATCAGGCAAGCAGTGTTGGGTACAAAGTCTACCCCCAAATACATGTTGTCAACATAACAATAATAAATAGCATAACAAAGGCTTTTTTAGTTTAGAATTAGCACCAGACCAAAAACGTTATGTTTTATATTTAAAAAAATACTTATGTGTATTTCAGGTCATATACATATATATTATACATGTCATGTATATATATATATATATATATATATATATATATATATATATATATATATTATGCATACATATATGTGTATATAAATTTGTCCCCCTTCCCCCCCACTTTTTAAACCGGATCGACGCCCCTGGTATTGATTGCCCACAGAATGAAATAAACCATTATTATTATTATCTATTATGCGCTACAATAAACTAATCGGTGGTTTAGTTCGTTCGTTTCGAATCGAATTACTTAGTCACTAACAGTAAACGATTATTCCATTGTGCTGTAGTTTTGTGACGCCTACAAGGACATAATGTGGTTTAACAAACGAAAACCTTTTAAACGCCACATTGCATACTTGCGGAATGAGGAATCTAGGGCGTTTCAAATCGCTACACCTCGGCATATAGCATTTGTCTCCTCGGTAGGTAGTCTTTTCGGCGAAATGTGTTTCTGTGATATTGTTTCCATGATCACTGATAGCTGCACTTCGTTCGCTACCTCTTTGTCGCCTTGGTAGGTAGTCTTTTCGGCGAAACTATGGTATGCGTTATACCACTGATAGCTGCACTTCGTTCGTCTAGCTCCTGTGTACTCTATGGTATGCGTTATATAGGTAAATAAATTAAGTGTATCCGTGTTCGACTCAAACCGGTACACGTAGAAATTCAATTTGCCGAAGCCACATGGCAAAAGTCACTCGAAGTTCAGTGTCTCGTTCTACACACTCAGGCAACGCGTGGTGATTCTCGAAACGACTGCTGGTCGAATCGACCCGCCGTCCCTTTGTTCGATGGTTCATGCGGGCTGCGGCACAGTGCTCGCACTCAGCATTGTCTGCGTCATAGATCCTGAGCTGACCATTAGCTAAACCTGTTTTATTGGATTAATTCACAACCTTATCATTATATTAGTAAAATGGCTCTGGTCATTGTATTTATACCCTAACGCTATCTCTCTCATGAAGATTGAGAGGAGATCAAATTGGGGTGTTTAAAATATTGAATGGGTATGAAAATATTGACAGAAATATTTTGTTCTCGGTCAAGGAAGAGAGAACGACTAGAGGACATGGAGTTACATTAGCAAAGAAGCAGTGGACTAGATATTAGAAAAATTTCATTTTCACAAAGAACAATAAACGAATGAAACAGATTATCAGCTGATTGTGTAGGTGCTAGTTACTGTAGTGCTAATATATTTAAAAATAAAATCGACATATACCTAAGACGGGCTTAGATAGATAGGTTGGACTCTCGGTAAGCCAAAGGACTTCCCAGTCCACCTGCCATCTAGAGTTGAATCTCTAGGTGGCAATCTCGTTAAATCTGGTTAAATCTTGTTAAATCCTTAACGTGTTGTTCCAGGAGCTCGTTGTCGGTTCGCGAGCTCATCTGCGAGTCAAGGGTCTTGTCACTGCATCAACGGCTGCGACACAACCACTGGTCAGTGCATCCACGGCGGAGTCTGCGAGGACGGCTGGGGACGGGCCGACATAGCGTGTCAGGAAGGTACGTGGGTGCAGCGGAAATAAGCCTAATCAGACACATCCCTAACCTAAAACATTATATACGGCAAGCAGTAGTCTTGAAGAAATGTAATAGTTGTTCTTTGCTGGTTTTGTTATGAGATATTCTCTACGTCATGTGGATGCTGAAACCTTATTGCATAATTTTTGTAATATAATTACTTTAGAAGTGTGCAACATTAGTCGAACAACATAGTAGATTACATCGTAGGTTGACGTGTTATTTACGAATCATGAATAGAGAAGCAATGCTACTACTACTGCTACCGCTATCGCTACCGCTACCGCTACAGCTACCGCTACCGCTACCGCTACCGCTACCGCTACCGCTACCGCTACCGCTACCACCACTACTACTACTACTACTAATAATAATAATAATAAAATAAAAAAAAATAAGGTGAACATTAATTAACGGTTAGACTAATCAACATATCAACATACATTTCCAGTCAAACTATATATATATATATATATATATATATATATATATATATATATATATATATATATATATATATATATATATATATATATATATATATATGTGTGTGTGTGTGTGTGTGTGTGTGTGTGTGTGTGTGTGTGAGTGCGTGCGTGCGTGCGTGCGTGCGTGCGTGCGTGCGTGCGTGCGTGCGTGTACGTCGTGTATTCAATAATATAAACGCTTCGCGCGCTAATATACAGTTATTCTCATTGTTGTGACAGGAAATGTTGTATACAAGAAATCTGCAACTCAAAGTGTAGATCCCTCTGCATCGGGTGATCAGTTCCCAGCAGGACGGGCCGTCGACGGACACAGAAACCATCTCATGGCTGCTGGTCGCTGCGCACCCAGTAACGGACAGGGACAAGACACCTGGTGGATGGTTGACCTGAATGACACATACAGCATCTCCCAGGTCAACTTCTATAACACGAATTCAGGTAAACATATCCACAATGTATATGGATGGACAGTGGAAAAAGTAAAAAGTAAAAGGTAGTTCTTATATAGCGCAGTATCCAGTCCTCAGGACCGCTCAAAGCGCTTTACACTTTACTTCCCTGACAGACCTGTTCACTCATACACCATCTCGGCTTCTCTTGGAAGCATCCAGCCATATGCTACAATTAATGCGCGAAGGCTGCTCGTACACATATCCACCACTGTCTATAGCCAGGTACTCATTTATTCAGCTGAGTGAACTGGAGCAATATAGAGTGAAAAACTTGCCCAAGGTTTTAACACCGCAGCCAGGATTCGAACCTGGGTTCTCGTAGTCGAGAGTCCGAAGCTCTACCCCTGAGCCACTGCACTTACAGTGGTAAGATTAACATCATGAAAGCATATATATGAAGATTTCGTAGAAGAAATCTGCTGTTTGTGTGAAGTCGTGAAGTGACGTTTTATCAAAGTGTGTTATTATTATTATAATGAATAACATGTGCCATCGCAGGACGTCGGGCATGCTATTAATTTCGCGCTATATATATATATATATATATATATATATATATATATATATATATATATATATATATGTATATATATATATGTGTGTATATATATATGTGTGTGTGTATATATATGTGTATATATATATATATAAATATATATATATATATATATATATATATATATATATATACTGTATATATATATATATATATACAGTAGTATATATATATATACAGTAGTATATATATATATATATATATATATATATATATAAGCATTAATACAATACATTCACTTACAAACAATTGCAATTCTTCTAATGGACCGGTTTCTCGTAAGCTACATAAATAACGCAAACACTTACTTCAATTATTACGCAAACTTCAATTATTACTTGTGTCGAATAATATGTTTGTGACATTTGCCAGTTGAAACAACACGCGCGTTATTTTCTAAAACTGCGCTGACAAAGATTTAAACTAGTATCTGATAAACCGAATAAA
>OZ024865.1:28063856-28202856 GCA_964017155.1 Oasisia sp. SBJ-2009
CGTACTGCCAGCAAGACTACCGAGGCACCTTTATGAAAAAGACCTTATGCGCGCCTGCCCTTTGCAAACAATGGGGTGTTCACCCACCAACCTCCCTGGATAGGACGCCTATGGTTATCTTTTGACATGTTTCGGGTTTCCATCTAATATATAATTTCGCAAAACACACTAAAAACTACCGTACTATATTATAGAGAGGAACAAATCAATATCGTATTTACGACGAGAGATACGACAACATGCCATCACCATGCCAATTCAGCAACATATGTTTATTTCCTATTGGACAATGTACATAGGATTTAAAATTAATATGATACAATACCTCGTCTGTCACGGACTATGAACCTCTTTAATCCGACGTCCGCTCCGGTAGCTAAACCACAAATATATGTTGTGAACGAGCCGCAAAGCGGTGTCTCCGCGCTCCCTAAGCTCGTATAAATGGCCCAAGTCGATACATTTAAAGGCGAGTTTCTTCGACGCTCCGGTCATTGTTATTCTCTTGACTAATATTAATGCCACTGACGACTCTCACAAGAGGAAGTGTTCGCGTCGACCTTTGTCCAAGTTCGTCGACTTCCAGCACGCTGCAGCAGCCCATGGTCTGGGCCAGCACGTGTCGGAAACGGTTGTTGAAGACGACGTAGATAACGAAGTTGACGGCCGAGTTTAGTACGACGAGCGTGTTAGCGACCGGCCGCAGATAGAAGTCGTAGCCGCCACACCACTGTGCGTTTTTCGGCGTCACGTTCAACAACGCCTTGCCAACGAAAGCCGGAACTTGGCAGATGATTAAGACGACGACGACAATGATGAGAACGACTGTGACATTGTTGTCATTCTGCTGGCGCTGATTTACCATCTCCGTTCGTTTCAGTCGCCTCGCTTTCAACACTTGGATCAGGCGAACGTTCACATACGTCAAGGTGAATATGGGCAGAGCCACAATGAATGTGAAATACAATGCACTGTCGTAGATAATGTTATATAAGTTTTCCGTCCTGAGCTTCGTACGAACTACGTATGGTGTGTACGTCTTGCCGTCGTAACTCACGTACTCGATGCGGTACTCGACAAACCTCGGGATGTTGTACAGTACCGCGGACAGAAGCACGAAGGCCAACTGTTTCTTCACCTTCGAAGTGGTGCACAACCGTAACGACTTCAACGGAAACCACACGGCGATGTATCTGTTAACGGCGAACAATACGACAACCCATATAGAGGCTGTCTGAGCTATTAATGCCAGTGGCATTATGTAGACTTGTACATATGGGAGTATCTCCAAATATGCGGTCAGCCAGTGGGTGTAGACAACGAAGGAATGTAAAGGGAACAATGGAATTGTAAGCAGCAACAAGGTTGAGTCAATGAGCGCCAGACTCTGGAAGAGAAACGACGGCGATGTCTTAATGTTGTCCTTCCAGAAGACGACGAAAGTGAGGCTATTGCCAATGACTCCGCCAGCGATAATCGTTCCCATGATGACGGTGTCGATGATGAATAAGTAAAATCTACAGCTAAGTAGGGCCGACGAAACGTTGTCGCTATTTGCTTGTTCTGTCATCCAGCTATGTTGTAACAATGATTTGTTGTCATCATCCGACATATTCCACGAACTGTTTCCTTGTCCTGCCATCGTCTTTGCGATCCCGTGTCACTCGATGTCCACAACGACAAACGTTGCTAGGAAGAGAAAATACCAAACGGAAGATCAGCGCGAAACGACAAAGCCTGTTGATGTCCACACACACAACGCCCGTCAGACCTGAACACGACACAGACACCTGACGTGTAGACAACGCGCTTATTCTACACACATCGTACACCAGAGTGGCACTGTCGCGCAAATTCAACGATACATTTCACCATTTATATAATTAGTCATTTATTATTAATGTTATTATTTGTGACATGTTTCAATAGGCAAAAGGTTACTGGAACCAATTCGGTTCTGTTGTCCATTAAGCTGTGCTACGTTTCAGTATCTAAAGGTTAATGGAACCAATGTCGCCTTTGTAATCAAGCTCGAAAATGTGTGATGACATTGCACCGTCAAACAAACCACGGTGTTTCCTTTGTATAAACAAGTCTTTGGAGTGGTAGGAAGTAGGTAAGTAACAATGTGTTGAAATTTGAGTTTACCCACACCTACATGTAAGCAATACGCTAACATATAACACTGTTTTCTCGAAACATTATTTGATTGTAGAAATGGTGGAGAATATAAGGCCATGGAATGCGAACTATTTTCAGTTGTGGTGTGAAAACATTCAGTGAATTGTGGAAGGATACAAGAGGGGAACATCGTCGTAGATGAACCTCTTCACCTCGGGCATGCTGTTCAAACGTCATCCCCCACAACTCTGAAAGAAACCAGAGCAATAAGGACATGGTAACATATCTGCTATCAGTGCTATACAACACAGCTGTGTGCGTACCCAGTAGTAACTATAAGTATGTGTGCACAGGCCATAATTATGTATGCATGGAGAGTTGTCAAATACTTGTCAGGGCAGGTGTAGTGTGGAAAAGGTTAACCGAGTTAATTTGTTATGTCTTATGACGTGTTCCCATCACTGTCCACGTGTACATTCAAACAGGTCCCCACATACGCGCCTCTATGTACACGCCTCGTCATGGGTCGACATGACACGGAATGATGGATATGCTTTGCAACGCAAAACAAATCGATTACATGTGAAACAACATCTGCAAAATGTACTAAGAATTTGTAAATTTCCTAAAAGAAAATAAATAATTTCTTCTTCAAATTTACCTTTAAAATAATGCATTTCAACCGTCATGGGTATGCAACTTAAAAAAAAAACGAACGTGGGACACCGTGACCCAAGCTCAGGCGGGGCCAGGGGCGGTCTAAGCTAGGTAGGCCTAGGTCAGGGCAGCGGTCGGGTTAACACGACACGCTACGACGCCTACGTATGGAACTACAAATTAAACTGCAACATTTAATTGTGCTAACTGTAAAGTATGTTACTGTAGTATACGACGAATTGTGTATCCAAATCCTTGTCATCTAGCATGTTTGGACAGGCGGCGGCGAAACCGAAAACGTCCAAATTATAAACAATCAGATGAGATTGTGAAATATCCAACTTCGTTCCCAACGACTCTGGTAAAAAGTACGGGACACAATTTGTTGCAAAATAAATCACTTACTGTTATTTTGGCCTTCGCGATATCCTTAATCATAATTAACTTACAACTCGCTGCCATGTGTTGCCGTGAGACATACGGCTGCTAGTAGCAGCAGACTCTCCCTCCACGAGGCCATGTCGTCTTGAACTCGGAAGTCAGAATGACAGAGTGACACAAAGACAACGCGTTGAAGTCGGCTTCTGTTTCTCCCGGTGTGGCGGTCCAGAACGTCGAGCGGTCCAGAACGTCGAAGGTTAGCGGTTCACGTCTCGGTATAATGGTCGTTGTGCAGAGAAATGGCAAGAACACGTGCGCGCTGGAAGCTGTAGTGTGCAACGTAGGGGGTCGAAAAGTAGGTCGTCGCTACAGCGCGTAGAAATTATTGTCTGGCACTACGCTAAAATCCGGCGGAGGTACCTAATTTCCCTCACCACTAAAGGTGCAGTGCGTAAAGCAATCTAATATAATTATTAACTTAATAATAATGTATTGAGTATGTAATGTATTGACTGGTTTGATTGCTTTATGAAATCGCACTGCGTAAAACTTTCAAATACACCGACTGCTGTTACTTCCTGTGTTTGCATTTGACCTGTCACTCTCGTCTCAGACTAAATTTGATGATCATGCCTGCATCTAAAGTGTTGTATTGGTGCTGTCCATACTAAATTTTAAATATGGGTTCTATGCTTCAAGTACACACACACACACACACACATATATATATATATATATATATATATATATATATATATATATATATATATATATATATATATATATATATATATATATACACACTATGATAATTATTATGTATTTAAACTGGTCCATCTGGAGCAAAACATGTAGGCAAGAAGTGAAATCTTCACAAATAAAGGAGTGAAAACTTTAAAGCCGTTTTTCTCAAATTAGTACATTTTGCATTTTCGGCATTCAAATAAGTGTATCTCTGGAAATAATGTGGCTATAAGTAACATTGTGGTATCAGTACTTCCGTCTGAATCTGCTCTATCCAAATATTCAATAAAACACACTACCATTATTTTCGAGAAGCATCTCATTTAGGCATGGTGGGTCACACTACTCAGTTAATACTAGCCTCGGTTACCCAGACTCCGTGAGGTGGCAGCACCTTTAAGCCCCTCAACTTCGCCTGGGATAAATGTGGGTCTGCATCACAGAGTTAGATCATTAATCATTCCCCCATAGACTAGAGTGATAAGCTGGCCCGCTACACTGAAGCCGCTGTGGGCCACTGGCGACAATTCACATAGCACGGCAGAAAGTGCCGTACTCACTGGCAGGATATAGAATAGAACTGGGGTAGGGATCTAAATATTGGTCACTGTGGTTCCTCGGCTATGTGAATAATGATCCAGTGGGATGGGTTGTATGTAGCCTTCAACTTATATAGTCATTAGGGGAAGGGTTGTGAGCTGGAAATGAGTTTAACCTGTCTCTGGCCAGTTCGGTAGTTGACACTGATGTGAACAACGTTAATCCATTTGGGGACATGCTGGCTACAACAGTCATTGTGAACTAGCAAGTATGGTTATTCCCTGTGTAGCGTACAACTGTACATACCGACAGAAAACAGGATACAGAGTCTCTTTCCACAGGTGAGAATCTTAGTTATACAATATATAGCTTAGGTTATAGTCTGCGAACATATTTATGTTCCACTGCCATTAATTTAGGAAATGAATAGTTTTTAAGACATTACAGTCATATGAAATTGATCAACAATAATACATGTTGGATGAATTATGTACCAAACCGATTTTTAATAATATTACAGTGCATAGTCGTAGTGTGAGTGACATATTTTATATTAATCTAATAGCCTAATTATAATATGGTACTATTTTATGACTACTAATTATTGATAATGGGTACTGCCTACTGCAGATTCCCAGATGAAAAGAAAAGACCTGAATGCCGAGCAAAGTGAAAGGGAAACTGTGGTCATTTTAAGGAAACCTGTTACCATGACATCCCTGCTGTTTTGTTGTAGTTTGTCTAATTTGATTTATTTATTGTTATTACTGTTGACACTATCTTAATATTACTACTTTTCTACCTCTTCTACTACTGTTGTTGTTAGTAATGTTGGCAGCTCTGTTTTGTTGTTGTTTTCCCTATTCACTCATCCACTTTGCATGGCATTTTTTTAATCTGTAAAATTGTAATTAATTATATAGGTGTGTGTGTTCTCTCTAATATCTCTTTGGAGGACGGACTTCAGTTGGTTGATTTTTAAATGACTTTTTTTTGTAAAACACCACAACAATTGTGGATCTGGTAGAACAACAAATTAAATAGTACTAAGCTGTACTCACCCCTCACACAGCGAAACACTGTATACTAAGTATAAGCCTGTTGATTTGTTTCATACTGGCATATCAGAGCGTCAACTGTTTGAACACATTGTACACAATTAAACAACACTGGCTAACAGATGTCAGTAAATAAATAACGTGATAATTATGTAGAAAACTTGGTGCAGTCCTATGTATATACAGTGGCCTTTCTGCCGAGCTATAGCCTGGCTGTCACCAGCCCGTGTTGACTTCAAAGTATCGTGTGTCAACTGATAGAGGCCAAGCGATCTTGTACTAGTGGCGTGTTCTATTTATATCTATGATGCATACGCGCCTGGTCACTGTCTGACAAATGTCATTATTTCACAGCTCTTATGCCATGCTGCACAACAATTTTATTTCTACTCAACCAGTCCTACATTCATTGCTTCCAGGAATTTACAAAAACTGCACAATGCAGTTCTTTTAAGCGGGACTATTATCATGATTAATGGCGTAGGACTCCATTTGGTGGTATGTCCCAAGCTGGCGTTTTCCGAGTTTCCGACACAGTGGCGGCGCGTAGTGGAGACCGAATACTAGGCCAAACGCTGACGTTTTGCCGCAAGTATCCGACAGAGGGCAGTGACCTGGGAGACACAGAAGCCGGCTTCGTCGAGTTGTCTTCGTGTCACTCTGACTTCCGAGTTCAAGACGACATGGCCTCGTGGAGGGAGTGTCTGCTGCTACTAGCAGTCGTATGTCTCACGGCAACATATGGCAGCGAGTTGAAAGATAAGGATATCGCGAAGGCTAAAATAACAGTAAGTGATTTATTTTGCAACAAATTGTGTCCCGTACTTTTTACCAGCGTCGTTGGGAACGAAGTTGGATATTTCACAATCTCATCTGATTGTTTATAATTTGGACGTTTTCGGTTTCGCCGCCGCCTGTCCAAACATGCTAGATGACAAGGATTTGGATACACAATTCGTCGTATACTACAGTAACATACTTTACAGTTAGCACAATTAAATGTTGCAGTTTAATTTGTAGTTCCATACGTAGGCGTCGTAGCGTGTCGTGTTAACCCGACCGCTGCCCTGGCCTAGGCCTACCTAGCTTAGACCGCCCCTGGCCCCGCCTGAGCTTGGGTCACGGTGTCCCACGTTCGTTATTAATTTTTTTTAAAGTTGCATGCACATGTGGGTTGAAATGCATTATTTTATGGTAAATATGAAGACGAAATGATTTATTTTTTGTAAGAAATTAACAAATTCTGAGTCAATTTTCCAGATGTTGTTTCACATGTAATTGATTTTTTTGCGTTGCAAACATATCCATCATTCCGTGTCATGTCGACCCATGACGTGGCGTGTACATAGAGGCGCGTATGTGAGGACCTGTTTGAAAGTACACGTGGACAGTGATGGGAACACGTCATGACATTTAAGACATAACAAATTAGGCCGAACAAATTAACTCAGTTCACGTTTTCCATACTGCACCTGCCTTAAAATTGACAACTATTTGACAACTCTCCATACATACATATGGCCTGTACACACATACTTATAGTTACTACTGGGTACGCACACAGCTGTGTTGTATAGCACTGATAGCAGATCTGTTACCATGTCCTTATTGCATATGGTTTCTTTCAGAGTTGTGGTGGATGACGTTTGAACAGCATGCCCGAGGTGAAGAGGTTCATCTACGACGATGTTCCCCTCTTGTATCCTTCCACAATTCACTCGTGTTCATATCACAACTGAAAATAGTTCCTGTTTTATGGCCTTAATTTCTCCACCAGGTGTTAATAAGTTTAGATAAAGCACCTTAATAAGATCTTAATTTTGTATCGTGAAGTCATTGTATATAGATAACTACATTGCGTAGTGAGTTAATTTAGTCGGGAGCTAGTCATACAGCATTACTCCTGTCTGTGGCAAAAGGTCCATTAGCCTTGCAAAGTCAGCCTGTGTAGACTACTGCTTATAGCCCAGAACTATCTCACAAGTCCGTGCTAAAGTTCAAGGGTTGCTGTTTTCACTTCAAACACAATTCCTGCTAGTTGGGAACTCTGTTCACATTGTTTACCCCTATCAAGTGTCAGGGTTATCAACCTGCATCTTGTGCCTTAGTGTAGCTGCTGACTTGATTGTTGTAGTGTGTCATAGTATATACAGTGTATATACAATGTTGTACCTTAGTTGCAGTTGGCCGATTCCACCATATGTGTACGATTCCACCATATGTGTACGTTGTGTCCAGGGCTGGGGTCAATTAAAAAAGAACTGGAATTGATCAGTTCAATTCCGGAATTGGAGTGGGAATTGGAGTTGAAAGATTTGGAAAAAATTAATTGAATTGGAATTGAAAGATATTGGAATTGATTTTTTTTTAAAGAAATTGAATTGGAATTAAATAAGAGGAATTGCAATGAATTGGAACTGGAATTGATTGAATGACATGGACCCCAGCCCTGGTTGTGTCCTGGCACCTAATGGATTATCTATTATACACCATACTGATTGTGTGTATTTGGACTGGACACCTTAATATATATAAAATATAATTCTCAGCTGTCCAAAGACATATTATACATACATATTTTTGGTATCTGAAAACGTACAAAAATATTGGTGATGTCCATAACTCAACAGTAGTACAACAATATTTGCGGTGTCCGATAACATATATTTATTACATTTCAAAGAAAATGTTGGTGTCCAAAAAACTAGTCGTTATGTACTGTATTTAACAGTTTCGAATACAGTTTTGTTGAGTGCAGCCACAGTATTATGCCTTAGCTGTTGCTTGTAGCCACAATGTGCGTATGGGTGCGCCTATTTGTGGCAAGAACGGGCCTGAGCTGGTGTTTCTCAATAAGGGAGGCCTAAAAGTACAGGTGTGGCATTTGTACAGTCACCCCATTTCTATCTCCTACCCTGCATGCAAGCTTCCTTACTAATTCACCCTTGTGTCACATACATGCATGGTCTGTCATTTGTAAATAAAATAACACTCATTTGCATGTGCATCGTGTATATAACACTTACACGTTGAAGGTGTCAGAAACAGTGGTGCAGGTTTTACTTAGAAGATACATTGTCAACACAGCAACAGTATATGGCACGGTTGTTCACCAGTTAAATGGGCACTGTATGCGATTGAACCTTCCACGCGAAACGGGAAAATTAGGCCGACCCGCGAGAGGCAACACCATCAGTACTTAAAAATAGCTTATTGACGTTGATGATGTTGCGCAGCCGAGCGGTGGACAAAACTGCGATAACTGACAAGACAAGTGTGCCACGTGATAATTGTTGTTGCTATTTTTAACTCATGGCTTTTAAAAGTGATCCTGGACAGTGCAGTTGTGGAAACATCTGTAATAGATTGGAAAAGAGAAGCGTGTGTCCGTTTTGATTCAAATTCAACAAGTTATTTTTAGGTACTGACGGTGCTGCCTCCTCGCAGGTCGGCCAAATTTTGCTGTTTGCGTGGAAGGCTCAATCCCATACAGTGCCTCTTTAATTGTGTAGTTTGGAATTCGATGGGGGAGTGTTTCAAATGTTCTATATCGACTGTTTTACGTACAGCTGCCATACAAACACGTGTTTGATTGTTCCTGACTTTCCCATACTATATAATCTACAAACAGATGTGCAGATAGATAAACACATTGGGTCAGTTTTTACTCTTTTTTAGTTGTGTAAGACTTCTTCAAAACATCCACCAACTCTATTACCCTGTGTTTGCGTTCAATCTAGTTACCAATTGGTCTCTGTGAAAACAAACTTTGCTTCTACTTTTATGGTGATGTAAGAATGGCTTGGACAATCAATCAAACTTTTGTTAGGCACACTGGCATAAATCATTAAACATTTTGTGGTGGAATTTAGTCAATGTTTTCTCACTTGAACTCACAGCCTGTCAATGAACTTGATGGTAATGTCCATCTGACTTAACTTAAGAAAAGTAAATAATCATATAATATAAAATTGACCCAAAATTCTTGAGCGACTGTGGCAATGTGGCCCAACTTTGACAGCACTTTGTTGAGTTTTCTTGGTTCTGTTTAAAATACTTTTTAATGTGGAGCCATTGATATATTATCGTAGAGCGCAATGACTCAGGGGTAGAGCTTCGGACTCTCGACTACGAGAACCCGGGTTCAAACTCTGTGCTGCTGTGTTAAAACCTTGGGCAAGTTTTTACACTCTACATTGTTCCAGTTCATTCAGCTGTATAAATGAGTACCTGACTATAGACAGTGGTGGATATGTGTGCAAGTGCCGAATAGCTTTCGCACATTAATTGTATCATATGGCTAGATGCTTCCCAGAGAAGCCGAGATGGTGTCTGAGTGAACAGGTCTGTCAGGGTAGTAAAATGTAAAGTGTTTTGAACGGTTCTGAGGACTGGATACTGCGCTATATAAGAACTTAGATAATATAATAGTTTAATGTCACTCTGGGCAATCAGAGGTTGATATGGGTAAATAAAACATGCAAAGTATATTTGTTAAAAATAGATTGAAATAATATATAATTTAAGACATTAACATAAATTACAATGTAGAGAATACACAATATAATTTAAATAATTTAAGACATTAAAACATATTTTCTGTGATTATTTGACTAAATTTGTTAAAGAATAATAAATAAATAGTTTAAAACATTAAAATAAATAGATCTAAAAACTAAATTAAGGCTTTTACACATAATTGTTATCCATATCAGCATGCACGAAAGCTTGCTCATGACCTTGCATGTTGGCGTTATGACTTAACTGCATGTGTCCAGTCACAACGCGGTATTCAAACACACGCCTGGCGCATCTCCTGTGCTTCTCTTCCTCAACAAGGATGATGATGAGGTGCAGGTGAGTACAGACTACCAGCCTCCCACTAGGTGGCAGCACCGAGCAGTGCCCTTTAACCCCTACGATGCTTCATTGTCTGTTCAGAGAACTTGTCGTTTGCCCATCATTCCACCTATAGTTCTTCGTAGAAAGTGAGTTATGTGCGTTTTATGTGAGTGTTGATATTGCTAGTGAACATGTAAATTTAGTGTCATTATCCCTTATGGTATAATACATAGATTATATCATTACAAAATTGAAGAATCCTCATTCATTGTCCACGGATAAATCAACTTAAGTGTCCCTCCTGTTTTCATCAACATTAAATAATAGGCCTACACCTGCACAAAACCATTTTGCATATACATAGATCTGAGGTAAATACCACTTGTTAATTTTATGTTTGTCCCTTCTTAAAATGGTACTTGTAACGACGATAATAAATTGCAAAATAAATTGTAAATTCTCACATGACCGATTTCGGAATTATTGTATTTTATGTACCTGGGCAGATTTATTTTCAGGATACAGTATTTGGTGCATTACAAATAAATTATTATTGTGGTAAAAAGTAGCAGGGCAAATTACTCATACGCCGGTACTTGTAAACCTAAGTTTGGCTTTGTCTAATGTGCTGAATGGACTAAAGTTGCTTTGAGTCGTTCAGATTGAGTAACTAACTGCACTGTTTTCTCAGTTGTGACAACTGTGACGAATACAGTCATCTGAATGTAATTAATTAGCCATTGTTCTTACCTGGCCCAGGTGTAAGATAGAGTGTGTCACCTGATATTGTCAAGTGACGCTTGTTATCTTACACCAGCTCAGGGACCATGTCAAAATGTATGAAGCCAGCTTAAAAAAATTAATATTACAATTTCCATAGCTCTGGTATCTCTTCACAACTATTAAAACTGTGCTTTGTGTAAAGGGTGATGTTTAACTTTTACCAAAATATATCAATGTCTGTCTGATTGTGGCGAACTTAGACTGTTTGCGCTAACACACCTGGAGAATACAAACTTTGTGCCAGATGACAATAAAGTTAGGTATTTACAAGTTAAAGATGTATCTATTCAATGTTACACATAACAGTTTATCAAGATAACAGCTTCAACATGCATTATAAAAATTGCCGTTCTTTCTCTTACATGCAAAAAAGAATAATTTCTTTCACCTCATGAATGTAGTTTGATTTTTCTTCAATTTTGTAACCAAACTGTACCGTGTAAGTTAGTTCACAACATCAGATATGAACCAGCATTGTCTTTGTGAAATTCTGTCATACTATATATTCAAAACATGGTAAGTGCTTGACCATATTATATGCATAACATCATAATATGTGCTAGCATGCAAAGGAAATTGTATCATGATAAAGCAACTGTCACTGTGCAGTATTTTTTAGTTGGTGTCAAAATAATCTATCCTGATGTCTAACTTTCCAACTTATCATTTAGAATACTGAATCAGTATTTCTGTATAAAGCACATTAAATTACAGTAACTCACTGTGCAGATCATATATAAATAGCAGTATCCATACTTTTAACATACTGTTATATATACATATATATATATCACTGTGGCCTTTCTAAATATAAGCCTTATCAGTGTGACGTTTGGACCAACCCACTGACAAAGTGACAACACTTTGAGACAATAGTTGCAACAATTTCTTTCAACACCTAAGATACTTTATGGGGGCAACTTTTCCTGTGACTCCACACGACATTTGACGACAGGAACAGCTGTTTCAGACACAGTATACTGTGACACCATTTGGGTAGATTTGTGGCTGTCGTGGCTACAGTGTTTCATCTAAAACGGAAATAAATATTTATTTTTATACTCCTGGCGTACAATGTGACAGAGAAGTGGATATTGTTGTTACACATTTGTAATAAACCATCAGTTACGTGTACATTTGTCAGGTTTTGTTACAACCATTACCTTAGTAAATACTTCATCATCATCGTGCTGTCGGTCGCGAAGCGACAAAGACTGCTTCCATCACTTGACTGTTGCTCTCCATTTGTCTCTCTGCTGTGAGAGTGATGTCCAGGAGTCGATCTTTATGTCTCTCAGCTTCAGGTTTCTCTTGATGGTATCCTTGAATCGGAGACGAGGGCGCCCTCTCTTTCTCTGACCAGAAGACAGTTGGGAGTAGAGTAAATACTTAAGGAGGGCTTAAACAGATTCAGTAGAGTTTAATGTTGCTTCTTCAAAGAGTCAGATGATTTGGCCGAATAATGTAGATGTAACATTTTGATTTAAGACAAATATAATCATATTGGAAAATGGTGAAACATAACAAATATTAGCTCAAATCCCATCTGCTGCAGTAGTTTTAGGAGAGTTAATACAATCAGATGTCTGTTACCCAATGCCTAATTGTTTTTAATGGCTAAACTATTTTTTTTAATGTGAGCTTAAACTTAATAATTAACACATTAGCACATATTTAACTAAGCAAACTCAACATTGACTAGTGTGCTTTATAACCCAAAATGTTGAATAAACTTATCGGTATAACATTTCCCAATGTATTATCAGTATAACAAAATTCCTTATTTATGGTTATGCCTAATGATTAGTAAAATATTATGTGGTGTGTCTAAGCTCATATCCCAGAGGACATAGCCACACAAGTGCTACAGATGTTCATTGTTACTTATCTGCAGAAAGTCGAGCTGTCTGGTCTGACGCGGGATGAATGCAACAACTTGCTTCTGAAGAAGGGCTTCTACAAGAAGTCGTCTGAAGACGCAGAGGTTCCTGAGAAGTACAGGAACGGTCCATATGTGGACAAGGAAGAACTCTAGTCACGCTCGATCACTCGCACTGCTGCTGTCACGGCTGGTCAAGTCATTGTCACGCACAATACATGTCACAGCCGACCCTGCCATTGTCATGACGCTGTCGTCAGAGATTTAAAGTATCTATGATCATTGTCATAGTCAGACGAAGCAACATTTAATATTGCTTTGTTTGGTTGTAAATTATCTATGGTCATTGTCACAAACTATGTCTATGTCAGAGAGAGATTGTAAATTATCTATGATCATTGTCACAAATGATGTCTGTGTCAGAGAGATTGTAAATTATCTATGATCATTGTCACAAACGATGTCTGTGTCTGAGAGAGTTTGTAAATTGTCTATGATCATTGTCACAAACGATGTCTTTATCTACAATCATTGTCACAAACTATGTCTATGTCTGAGAGAGATTGTGAATTATCTACAATCATTGTCACAAACTATGTCTATGTCTGAGAGAGATTGTAAATTATCTACGATCATTGTCACAAACGATGTCTGTCAGAGAGAGATTGTAAATTACCTACGATCATTGTCACATGCACTGTATGTTTGTTTTTGTAAATTTAGCAGATCATAATATTATTGTCTCAGAGACTAGAGCATTGGACTCTTAACAAAAAGAATCCCTGTTCAAATCCTGTACTGTTGCATTGAATCTTTGGCGAGTTTGTTTATTCTACAATGCTCAAGTTTATTCGGTTGTATGCATGAGTACCTGGCTATAGACAGTGGTGGATATTTGAGTATAAATATTCTCCGTGCATTACTTGCCGCATGGTTGGATGCTCGGCTGTATGAAAACTTTGCTAAACATTTAATTATCTATGATCATTTATAATTTACTGTCGGTTCATTCGTATTCATCGGAAATATTTCAGAACCATCGCAGCTTATCTTACAATAAAAATATTGGGTGTTTAATGTTTATATTAAATCAATTTTACTCCACATCCAATACCTAATGAGAGGCTATTATACTGAGTAATATATATATATATATATATTTACAATATATCTGTCTTAGTTTTGTTCAGCAGCAGCAGTCTCGTATTTATGAATGACTCCCATTGTTTAGATGTGCAAGGTTGTATCCAATCTGAAAAGCAAAATTTCATGCAGGCAGTGCAGTAGCTGTATTTTATTGAGTATTTATTGCAACGTTTTGGCAAATTTGTGCTTTTAATCTGTTGAAACAGTGGTGTTTATTTATCCTTATCCGGGCTACACAGTTTTGGGCTTTTGTTGAGAATAGCTACTTTTAGAACATGATATTATACTGATAGATATTTGTGTGATTGTTGAGCATTTTATGTTGTACTGGTACCGTGTGTGTGAGAGATACTCATGGATCATGATATTTAATGTTGTTAAATCTGTAATTTACATCATTTTATGTAGGTCATTTTCATTTGTCATAAAGTAGTTCCGTGACAGCGGCAGTGTGATCACTCGTTCCACGTATTCTTCCACCAACCACATGCGTAAGTCGACAGGGTTGGGTTCTGCTTCATGGGGACACATATGACGTTTGGTGTCTAAACTTGGAAGGGCACCGAACTGAGACCTCCGTCTGCCAGAACCAGGCCCCAACCAGTCCCTACACACGTGGTCATCTTTGTGACTTTTCTTGTTGAAGTCAAAAAAATAAAGATTATTTTAATACCTCTGTGTTTGTGTTTGTGTTTGTTTAGGTGCGAAGGATGGTCACGTAGTAGGTACATTTACACATTTTCAGCCTAAGATGCTCAAAATTATGGAATATTAAAATTATATGTCATGTATTACAATGTAACATATCTTTCAAGTAACAACATACTAAACTATGAAATAAGTTTGTAGCGTCTTAATTATTTTTTCGCATACAATAATTCTTGTATCTACTTGTCACTGCTGAAGATCTTCACCAAATATGATGATATACAAAACTAAACTAACCAAGAATCTATAATTATAGTTTATGAAAGCTACCCAAAATGAGAGTAATGTGTACCCGATATGCCAATATTTACTGAAATCTTAGGGCTGTTTTGGTTGTCACTAACATTTAACAACTTGCACAAATAATGTTGCACATGTATACCGCTACACATTGTTTTCGTGTTGTTTATTATTATTTTTTGCATTATGATAACTTGAGTGCTTTCCAAGTTACAGGACATGATATTTCCCCAATGGTTTATATCCTAGATTCCTAATATCATTCATGTTGTGTGAAGTAGTCCACAAGCTCTCGTCTTGCAACACATTACATTTGAATGATTATCTGTTACAAACTTATATATTTGCTTTATTCCCTATTGTATTTTAGCCTATTTTTTATATTATTTTTGATGAGTTTTTAGCTTGTATTTTAGCCTATTTTATAAAAAAAATTAGCTAAATGTATGTAAGTTTATTCAGAACATTGTACTCAGTACATTGTTAACAACAATAAAATACAATACAAACAGGCAAATTTAACTACAATCTGTTTGAAAATGGAAAATTTGAAGTCGATGACTTGTGTCATTTACCCTTGATGTTAATTATTGTTTATTAATATTTATTTTCATTTTGTAGCGCTTTTGGGCAAGTATTTTACTAAAATAAACTGCACATGATAAATGCTTATGTTACAATACATGCATGCATGTGCACTTTTGTGAACACATGCAAAAGTCATGCATACGTACTGATGAACCTCCCAATAAACAGCACAATGGCAGTGTTCCACATCTCCTATATTTTACCTCTTCAGCCATTTGTCAAGGCCAGAGGCCCAGTGTTAGAACGTCAGATTCAACATAGTCTTCTTTTGCGCCAATATCCTCGAAGATCAAGCTCAGTGGCGCGACAAAACCAAGGGATTAAGCAAACTTGTAATCGAAAACAATGCGAGTCATCAATGGATGGATGAAGAAGCTAGGAGGCTAAGGAGGATAGGCAGCATTAAAGAGATAGGTTTTTAGACGTCGGCGGAATGAAACTATATTACCTTGGGATTTAACACTGAATTCCACACCGTTAGTGCAGCAACCAAGAAAGCTCGGGTCCCGGCTTTCATTTTCACCCGAGGAATGTAAAGAGGGTTACTACTGGTTGAGCGTAGCTGTCTGGAATGTCTTGCTAGAGTTAGCATTGCATTTAGATATGCTGGTTGTGTAGATGAGAGTGCATGATAAGCTATTCAGTTGTATAAATTAGTATTATATATTACTGGTGGATATTTGAGTACGGAAATTCTTCACACGTTAATTGTAGCCTGACTGGATAGTTCCCACAGAAGTCAAGATGGTGTTTGACTGAATAAGTTGCCAGGTGGCAAAGTGTAAAGGGTTTGGAGCAATCCTGGGATTGATTACAGTGCTATGTACCAACTTACTATATTTTTATCCCCAGATGAATAAAACTACATTCCTCAACATTACCCCGGGTCAGTCCATCAATGCAGCAGTGTTGACCAATAGGTTCAGAAACGATGCAAATATACCAGTAAAACACATATTTTATTGCATCTATACAAGAAAACATTTTAAGGCGAGGATTTTTCAGTTGCTATGAAGGCACAAACATTAGCCGAGACAATCATGGAGTGTTTTGTTATCACTGCCTCTAACAGCAGGCAACATCACAACCTACTTAAGCTAATATTGCTTTATGGTTAAATGTGTCAATGGTAGAATGCAGTGCATTGTGGGAAATTACTTTTGCAATACTGCATCGGAATAGCGCTGAAAATAGTTAAGAGGTGCCAGTGTAGGTTAGAAACTCTCGTAAATATGAAGTATACAGAAGATGTTTGCAAAGAGAATCCTACATCACCTATGTACATATGCACAAATGCTACAAGAACTATACAAATGTACAGAAAGTTTGTTTACATAACAAAATACAACTGCTGAATATACACATGTGTGGTGGAGTTGTTGTCATTTGTATGGCTATGTTTCAAGAGTGGAACACTCAAGCGATGGCAGCTATATCTAAATACCAAACAAAAATACTCAATGACAAATTGATTACGCATTTCATATAATACACACAAAATGTCGCGGACAAGCAGAAAAAATTATATTATCTGCAAAATACAAAAGTATCTTGGAATAATATGGATAAGATCTGAGCTTAACTTAAAAAAAGATTGCAGGTCTAACTCCATGTATATTCATACAATGTCCCAATATAGGTCCGAACATCTAACTACAATGTACCATCAATACAGACAACATGAAACATGTATACTTCTGTCATGCAAAAAACTCTATTATAATATTGCGAAATGCGTGTTCATTATCTCATACATTAAACAACATAATAAATGTCATCGACACTATACACATAACAGATTTTGCTATGACGAAGAAACTAACATCGACGCTTTATATGTATCAATACGACAGGGACAACTACTTGAGCAACAGCGTAATGACATCATGATGACATCATCATATATGACATCATAATGACACAGAAAAGAGACACTTGGTGGTCATCCAGAGAACGCAAATCCCGTTTCTCCGAGTGGAATACACCTTAGTTAAGACGGCAAAAAATAAATACCCTAAGACAAAATGAAGATTCATTAGAGCGTTGTTATCGGAGATGATCCACGATTGATGCATGTCATCAAACATATATCTCCAGTGATTGATGTCATATACAGCCAGCACAATCAAAATGTGTCTGTTTGACTGTTTTACCCAAAGTACAGTAATGTGTACATTCCATATTGGCGTTATCAGCGACAGTAAGACATTTGTCGGAGTGATGCCAATATCAACAACACATTTATCCAGTTGACATTGCAGCATTGACAACACATTAGTTCATGTTGATGTTTCTAGCATCGATAACACATTTGTCCATGTAATGTTGGTAGCATCAACAACACATTTGTCCATGTAATGTTGGTAGCATCAACAACACATTTGTCCACGTAATGTTGGTGGCATCAACAACACATTTGTCCATGTAATGTTGGTGGCATCAACAACACATTTGTCCATGTAATGTTGATAGCACCAACAACACATTTGTCCATGTAATGTTGGTAGCATCAACAACACATTTGTCCATGTAGTGTTGCCAGCATCAACAACACATTTGTCCATGTAATGTTGGTAGCATCAACAACACATTTGTCCATGTAATGTTGCCAGCATCAACAACACATTTGTCCATGTAATGTTGGTGGCATCAACAACACATTTGTCCATGTAAAGTTGGTAGCATCAACAACACATTTGTCCATGTAATGTTGGTAGCATCAACAACACATTTGTCCATGTAATGTTGGTAGCTTCAACAACACATTTGTCCATGTTGATAGCATCAACAACACATTTGTCCATGTAATGTTGGTAGCATCAACAACACATTTGTCCATGTAATGTTGGTAGCATCAACAACACATTTGTCCATGTAATGGTGGTAGCTTCAACAACACATTTGTCCATGTAATGTTGATAGCATCAACAACACATTTGTCCATGTAATGTTGGCAGCTTCAACAACACATTTGTCCATGTAATGTTGGTAGCATCAACAACACATTTGTCCATGTAATGTTGGTGGCATCAACAACACATTTGTCCATGTAATGTTGGTGGCTTCAACAACACATTTGTCCATGTAATGTTGGTAGCTTCAACAACACATTTGTCCATGTAATGTTGGTAGCACTAACAACACATTTGTCCACATAATGTTGATAGCATCAACAACACATTTGTCCACGTAATGTTGATAGCATCAACAACACATTTGTCCACGTAATGTTGGTGGCATCAACAACACATTTGTCCATGTAATGTTGGTAGCAACAACAACATATTTGTCCACGTAATGTTGGTAGCAACAACAACACATTTGTCCATGTAATGTTGGTGGCATCAACAACACATCTGTCCATGTAATGTTGGTAGCATCAACAACACATTTGTCCATGTAATGTTGGTGGCATCAACAACACATCTGTCCATGTAATGTTGGTAGCATCAACAACACATTTGTCCATGTAATGTTGGTGGCATCAACAACACATTTGTCCATGTAATGTTGGTAGCAACAACTACACATTTGTCCATGTAATGTTGGTGGCAACAACAACACATTTGTCCATGTAATGTTGGTAGCAACAACTACACATTTGTCCATGTAATGTTGGTGGCAACAACTACACATTTGTCCATGTAATGTTGGTAGCAACAACTACACATTTGTCCATGTAATGTTGGTAGCAACAACTACACATTTGTCCATGTAATGTTGGTGGCAACAACTACACATTTGTCCACGTAATGTTGGTAGCATCAACAACACATTTGTCCATGTAATGTTGGTGGCATCAACAACACATCTGTCCGAGTGATGTATACAATGTATAAACGGTGTCACTTGCATAGTGAGGTGACATGTTGTTGACACATTTCCGTGTGTGTTGAGCCATATGCCGATGTGGTGTCACCTATGTGTGACGCTGTGTATGAATCCAGTGTCACCAGTGTGTCAAGCTGTGTGTCGGTGCAGTGTCACCAAGTCATCGTGTCACCAAGTCGTCTAGCTGGCGTCA
The DNA here is from genome assembly GCA_964017155.1 of Oasisia sp. SBJ-2009. Lineage (NCBI taxonomy): Eukaryota > Metazoa > Annelida > Polychaeta > Sabellida > Siboglinidae > Oasisia > Oasisia sp. SBJ-2009. Next base: position 28,083,568 of record OZ024865.1, read on the forward strand.
CTGAAGGTGACATCGTGTAGGGAGTGCCACCTCTCAAAGCGACAACCCGGGTTTCTCACGACATCGTTCCAGTGTTTGAGATGCTCCCTTTTAGTGCCGGTCCCTAACTGCAGGCCCCCTGGTGACAGAAACAGAAGTTATTCAGCACGCGTATTTGCTGTGACAATGTTAGGGGTCAAACGTTCCACCAGGTCGCAGCACCGTCAGATCATGTGACGCAGGAAGGCGTTATCAACGTTTTTCGGCAATCGTTACTGAGAATAAATGCTGTGAGCTGCAATGAGTCATACTGCCCCCTCTGGTGGTAAAATAGTGCATAAATGCCATCTTGTTGCTATTAGTCACACGGTGGCTGCAGATTACCAATGCTGGGGTAGTTCCCAGAAGCAACGGCACTGTGTTCTGACAATGTGGAAGCCAGTGAATGAAGCAGTGATGCTTAGGTGCACATTGCTCTGTGGGTGGCAAATACAGCATGGCTTAATACTTCCTTGTTTAATTTTACATGAATTGGTGATGTTTTGTCGGACCAAAGAAACAGATCCATATGTTAAAATCTGTACAACAAGGACTATAAATTATAATGTGTATGTTTCTGTATGTGCGTAGACTACACACAAAAGCAAATAGAATCACAAACATTTTACAGACTGAAAAATAACTTTTGAAGAGATTAACCTACAACAATAGTTCAAAATGTGTGATGTGATCATAAAGTATATTTTTAGAACAAAAACCAGCAGAAGCCAAAGCAAGGGCACTGGCTCCACACGGAGGAGAGGGCTACAACTAAGAAACCACAACACTAAGGGAAACTGAAAACCCACCTATTCCGGGCTGTGTATGAAGTGTAGACACTTGTCAGTTTATTTAATTTGTATTTTATTTTTTATCTATTTATTATCTTTTACATGTTTTACATTAATTTTACAAAATGTCGTACTCATTATTTTATTATCAATATACCATTTATTTTAATAATTATCTTTACCTAACTTATTTATTTAATTACTATTACTTTTTATACATATTTTAGGCATTTTATTTACCTTAACAAAGTTAATATTATAATTCTACAACACATGTATACATACTCATGTACAGCACCTCCGAATGGATATTTCCAGATTTATGGCGCTTTATAAATGTTCTTCTTATTATTATTAAGGGAGCATTAATTACTCCACTCGATGGATCTGTAGTTTTCTGTACACTGTCCTTTTCTAAAAACATAATTTGTTGATATGTACAGGTGTAAGAGGTTAGCTGCATTAATTATGTACAACCACAACATCAAGGGCCTTCAAACCTCAAACAAACAACGCACAAGTTGATCTGATGGATCTGCTTCGATCAGTCGGCTGTAACCCTGAATGCATAACTCTAAATGCATATCTCTATATAGCTATCCTACATTAATAAAAATCCAAACAACACGCTTGTTTTGTAACATCTGCTTTAATTTCCATAGAATAACTTTATTAAAGTTTTAATTTTAATTAGTTAATTTAAATTTTGTTTTTATATTAACTGTTTTAACAAAGCATACACCGCCCCCCCCCACCCAAGCTTTGATTGGACTTTTTACGCCCGGAAAGGGCCCAGCCCAGTATTTGGAAGAAGAACCCTAACCCTTTCATCCTAAATCTGTGTTGGTCCATACCTTGCTGTAATAACTATTTATATAATGCATAATGTTTGTGGCATTTCAGAGGTCATGTGACATGTAAATGCGAGTCAATCTGTAACAAAAAACCTACATGAGCAGTCATGATTTGCGATAACGTTACTACGATAAAAAATCCAGTCGTTATTATGATAAAAAATCAGATCTTGTCCAGGTAGCTGGAAATAAACAGGTATTAAGACACGATACCAGATCACATATCGTGCATGGTGGCTCCCTCTAATGTCTCGCTGCTGACAAAGCTGTGCCACCGATTGGTGCATGTTAATGAAAGACAAACGTAAGCATGGTTAGTTGCACAGCACACAGCAAGGTGCAGAGACCTGCACAGTCTCCTAAAGACCTGCAGTCTCCTAGAGACCTGCAGTCTCCTAGAGACCTGCAGTCTCCTAGAGACCTGCACAGTCTCCTAAAGACCTGCAGTCTCCTAGAGACCTGCACAGTCTCCTAAAGACCTGCAGTCTCCTAGAGACCTGCACAGTCTCCTAGAGACCTGCCCAGTCTCCTAGAGACCTGCAGTCTCCTAGAGACCTGCACAGTCTCCTAAAGACCTGCAGTCTCCTAGAGACCTGCACAGTCTCCTAGAGACCTGCAAAGTCTCCTAGAGACCTGCACAGTCTCCTAAAGACCTGCAGTCTCCTAGAGACCTGCACAGTCTCCTAAAGACCTGCAGTCTCCTAGAGACCTGCACAGTCTCCTAGAGACCTGCAAAGTCTCCTAGGGACCTGCAAAGTCTCCTAGAGACCTGCAAAGTCTCCTACAGACCTGCAGTCTCCTAAAGACCTGCAGTCTCCTAAAGACCTGCAGTCTCCTAGAGACCTGCACAGTCTCCTAGAGACCTGCAGTCTCCTAGAGACCTGCACAGTCTCCTAAAGACCTGCAGTCTCCTAGAGACCTGCACAGTCTCCTAGAGACCTGCACAGTCTCCTAGAGACCTGCAAAGTCTCCTAGAGACCTGCAAAGTCTCCTAGAGACCTGCAAAGTCTCCTAGAGACCTGCAAAGTCTCCTACAGACCTGCAAAGTCTCCTAGAGACCTGCAAAGTCTCCTAGAGACCTACAAACAGTGGTTAGCCCGGCAAACGCCATGCACGCAATCACTAGAGCCCGTGCGTCGTCGCCTATCTATCTAGTGCCGTCTGAAGCCACAGTGAAAACGCAGAGAAAAACCAAAATGGCCGCTCGATACCACATACTCGACAGGCGCGATGACGGGCGGCGTCTCTGGACTCAACATGTGCCAGTGGGTGAACGTTTCCCCCGGGTTTTTGAGCATGTCATACCACTGCCTGAGTAGTTCGCCCCGCGACGTCAGACTCACCAGCAAACAACCTGTGGACGCCACAAGATGTCACATGACTGGTTGCCTAGCAACATGCCTTGAAAAAAATGGCCGCCATACATGTGGAATGTTCGAACGTAAAATTTGCTGTTAAAAAGAGGATGTCTTATCCTTGTTATTGCTTAATACATTTTATGTAATTTTTATTTTACTTATTTATTGTTAGGGACCACATATTTTATTTACTAGCTTGGCATTTTAGAGTTTTTAAATATTTATAATTTTATGTATGATATTAATTCATGTACACTTTCATAAGAAATAATATTATTACTTTTAGCTGGACTCTTGATAAGCCAAAAACTTCCTTGTTCACATGCCGTCTGGAGCTTAGTTAGCAATCTTGTTAAAACTTGTTAAATCTTGTTAAATCCTAGGTCTGTATTATTGTTTAATAAGACATCCATAATACTTTTAAAAATGTGCTAACAATAAGACAAACTTACGCTTGCCATTATTATGTTTACTTTTACAAATCTGACCAAATCTATTATCCCCAATTTGCCGTATGCAAAATAACATGTTTATCTGAGAACAAATATTGTTTTGTTTATAATGCATTACTATATTTAATTAGCATTATCTGCAAAATAACATGTTTATCTGAGAACAAATATTGTTTTGTTTATAATGCATTACTATATTTAATTAGCATTATCACAGATTCAAAACGCGTTATGAAGCTGAAATCCTAGAAGTGATGCAGTAGATGTTCATATCAAGTCACTGGGAATGCAGTATTCAGTGATCCCAGCATCTGAAGGCTGTAGCACTGAGTTGGCTAGTGACATGAGAACACAGGTGTGCCACTGAAATAGTGTCCTCAGTGATATGCTACCACAGGTGTGCCACTGAAATAGTGTCCTCAGTGATATGCTACCACAGGTGTGCCACTGAAATAGTGTCCTCAGTGATATGCTACCACAGGTGTGCCACTGAAATAGTGTCCTCAGTGATATGCTACCACAGGTGTGCCACTGAAATTGTGTCCTCAGTGATATGCTACCACAGGTGTGCCACTGAAATAGTGTCCTCAGTGATATGCTACCACAGGTGTGCCACTGAAATAGTGTCCTCAGTGATATGCTACCACAGGTGTGCCACTGAAATAGTGTCCTCAGTGATATGCTACCACAGGTGTGCCACTGAAATAGTGTCCTCAGTGATATGCTACCACAGGTGTGCCACTGAAATAGTGTCCTCAGTGATATGCTACCACAGGTGTGCCACTGAAATAGTGTCCTCAGTGATATGACAACACAGGTGTGCCACTGAAATAGTGTCCTCAGTGATATAACATCACCCGAGTGCCACAGAAATAGTATCCTTAGTGGTATGGTACCACAGGTGTGCCACTGAAATAGTGTCCTCAGTGATATAACATCACCCGAGTGCCACAGAAATAGTGTCCTCAGTGATATGGCGCCACAGGTGTGCCACTGAAATAGTGTCCTCAGTGATATAACAACACAGGAGTGCCACTGAAATAGTGTCCTCAGTGATATAACAACACAGGTGTGCCACTGAAATAGTGTCCTCAGTGATATGGTACCACAGGTGTACCACTGAAATAGTGTCCTCAGTGATATAACAACACAGGTGTGCCACTGAAATAGTGTCCTCAGTGATATGCTACCACAGGTGTGCCACTGAAATAGTGTCCTCAGTGATATAACATCACCCGTGTGCCACTGAAATAGTGTCCTCAGTGACATGTCACCACTGGTGTGTCACTGAAAAAGTTTCCTCAGTTAAAAACGGATTCTGTTTAATAATAAATGTTCTTTATGAGTTCATTATCTTAGTGACAAAACCCCCGAGTGTGACGTGACTGAAGACAGACACCAAGGACAGCAGTCTAGTGCCACACATACCGATGTAGTCATTCCTGCCGAAGTCCTTGTCCCAAACTGTCACCTCAAGTGTCTTACGTGTCAGATCATCACGTGTTACCTTGAAGGTGAATTCCTGCAAATAAACATCCGGCGACTTTATTAATCTCCATTTTCCAATCTGTATTCTCAAGCCAATATAAATATTCATGTTCCATAGCTGCATTAATGTTTGCATTTATACTCTTTTTATTATTTTATTTATAATTATTTATGTTATTGCACAGTTGGATGAATAAACAAGTATGTATGTCTGTCCTCAGCAGCTTTGCTAGGATGATGACATGACAATCACACATACTTATACACACACACATGTGCACACACACATAGACACACACACACACACACACACACACACACACACACACACACACACACACACACACACACACACACACACACACACACACATACCTATACACACACACACATGTGCACACACACATGTGCACACACACATGTGCACACACACACACACACATGCACACACATGCACACACATACAGACATACATACACACAGACACACACACACACACACACACACACACACACACACACACACACACACACACACGGACACAAAATGATACAACTGATTTAGTGACACGCAAGTAGCTCATACCTCATTGAAGACAGGGTTGAGTGTTTGTTTTTTGACACGTGTTTTGCATTTTGTCTTCTTCTCCGCGTCCGGCCTCAGGTACCTGTAGACACAGGGACACACCGGGTGAAACAACTGGGGTCTACTGACCCGGTCAAAGCTGGTTTGTGTGTGCATGTATGTGTGTTTTGTGTATGTGTGTGTGTGTGTGTGTGTTTGGTGTATGTGTGTTTGGTGTGTGTGCATGTGTGTATTTTGTATACGTGTCTGTGTGTGCTTGGTGTGTGTGTGTGTGTGTGTGTATGTGTGTGTTTTGTATGTGTGTATGTTTGTGTGTGTGTGTGGTGTATGGGTGTTTGGTGTGTGTGTATATATGTGTATGTGGTGTGTGTGTGTGTTTAATGTGTGTGTGTGTAATTGATGTGTTATGTGTTTGTTGGGTGTGTATGTGTGCTTGGTGTGTGTATGGTGTGTGCTGTTTTACAGCATATATACAAAATGATAAATAACTATAATATTAATTGTTTAATATTAATGATTAACAATAACACATAATTATAAACAAAATTCATGCCTGCATGCAAGTGCTTTATTAACATCCTATGCAAGACAACGACTGCGTGGCTTTTGTGCAGCATTAGGGTTTCCAGAATGACTAGAAACCTGATGTAACAAATGCTACGATAAGACAACTACACTGATGTGTGATGTATAAAAACCCAATCTCTTTTCACTTATTCCTACTGACACTGAGATAAAAAGCATCCCAACTGACTAATCTTGGATTACCGCCCTGTATATTTTATTTGAAATTTGTTCATTTTTTTGTAACTGATTGCAAAATCAACTGCAGTACAGGCGGATGATAATACTTAAGTCATTGATAGAAATTTACCGAGTAACAACTTATTTACAGCCAATTTTAATTTGTTTTATTATTATTTAATTAAATTATTTTAATTCAGCCTGTTTTATTGTCTATTTCATGTATTCTAGAGCCTTCAAATTGACTTTAAGTCTAGATTTACAGCATTTTATAAATGTTCTTCTTATTATTATTGTTGCATGTGGCTTGGGTACGAATGACCCTGACTATGGACCAAAGAGAGATGACCCGGTCAGTTGGTCACTCACAGTTTGACGAAGGGGTCGGAGTAGCCAGTGCTGTCCATGGCCACGAGACAGGCGCAGCGCAGGACACCGACCACCAACTGCTGCTTGGACATGTCGTAGCTGAGGGACAGCAGGACACGGCCTCGCTCATCCGGGGCCATCTCCTCATCATCATTCAGCTACAAACACATCTCCTGTCATTGTGTGACTACAAACACATCTCATGTTTGACTACAAACACGTCATCGTTTGACTACAAACACGTCATCGTTTGACTACAAACACGTCATCGTTTGACTACAAACACGTCTTCGTTTGACTACAAACACATCGTCGTTTGACTACAAACACGTCGTCATTTGACTACAAACACGTCGTCGTTTGACTACAAACACGTCGTCGTTTGACTACATGTCGTCGTTTGACTACAAACACGTCGTCGTTTGACTACAAACACATTGTCGTTTGACTACAAACACGTCGTCGTTTGACTACAAACACGTCACCGTTTGACTACAAACACGTCGTCGTTTGACTACAAACACGTCGTCGTTTGACTACACACGTCAACGTTTGACTACAAACACATCTCATGTTTGACTACAAACACATCTCCTGTCGTCATTTGACTACAAACACACCTGTCATCATTTTACTGCACACATCTCTTGCTGTTGTTCGACTATAAAAACTTTTCCTGTCATCATTTGACTACACACTTCCTCATCATACAGAGACCCTTCACACACATCACACCTCACACACTTACACACACACTCACACACACACACACATACACACACTCATACACACACTCACACACACACACACACACACACACACACCCATACCCCCCACACACACCAACCCCCCCCCACACACACACACACCCCACTCACATGTAGCTGTCTCTCGAGACAGACGTGGAAGTACTTGATGTCGTTATCCCCCCACACACCCCCACCCCCCACCCCCACACACTCACATGTAGCTGTCTCTCGAGACAGACGTGAAAGTACTTGATGTCATTGTCCCCCCACACACCCCCACACCCCCCACCCCCACTCACATGTAGCTGTCTCTCGAGACAGACGTGGAAGTACTTGATGTCGTTGTCCCCGAGTGTGCTCAGAGGCACGCGAGTCTCCCCTAGGAAGTCGTAACTAAACGTGTCCTCATCTAACACCATCAGTCTCAGCGTCTTTCTGAAGATGTCATCGTCAGTGATCCCATGGTACGTCAGCGTCTCATTCCACTCTGGATTCAGTGACTTCGGGATAGTTTTCGTACGCAATTTAAATGACTGCAAAAAAGATAAATTTACTAAAAAAAAATATTTTGTTTTATTTTTACAAAATTGACAAATATTTTTTTTTACAAGACGTACATTGTTATTTATGTTATAATAGTAATATTTACTGTTACATAATATTTACTACCATAGAGAAGTAAAATTGGCAACAGATGTAATTACATTACGTAACTACTGGAATGAAGAAACAAACTGTTTGTATTCTATATTTATGTTGTAAAAGTAGGTAAATCATAATTTGTGTGTCATCATCATCCTACAGTATCTCATGGTTGGGCACAGATCTGCCTGTCTTGTACTACCCACTGTCAGAGAGTTCTCTTCCAGTACTAGCCTCGATTACCCAAACATAAACAATACGTGGAACAATCTATAAAATGCTATACAACTCCAGGATTTTTTTTAATCAGTTTATGAAACTGAGAAAAATATAAAATTAAGTGATAATTAAGACTTGGTGTAATGATCACTGTCATCCAAATAAAATATGACAGCCAATTTTATTTTATTTTTTATTTACTTAAATAATTTTCAATCAGCCTGTTTTATTATCTATTTTGTGTGTAGTTTAGCGTCCTCGAATTGACTTTTTGTCTAGATTTACAGCGCTTTATAAATGTCCTTGTTATTATTATTGTTGCATGTGGCTTGGGTATAAATGACCCTGACTTTGGACCAAAGAGAGATGAACTCTGACCTTGGTTGCCCCTGGCAACAGATGCAGCTTCACGTATGGATCAGATAACCCGTTTGAATCCATGGCTCGTAAACCCTGCAAAAGAAATGTCAAACCAACATCAGGCTGAGGGGCACAAAAAGGAAAATATTTCACAGAAATTACAGAGAGAGAGAGAGAGAGTCAGTGGGTGGGTGAGTGAGTGAGTGAGTGAGTGAGTGAAAAATACAGAGAGACGAGAGAGAGAGAGAGAGAGAGAGAAATGAAGGAGAAAGACATAGGGAGAAATCAGAGAGCAAATGAATACATGATGAACTTTGAACTTACTGTGGCTCTAACTATGGTGCAATGTAAAGCACTCTTTCCTATGTCCTTAGAACTTACCATACCTCTAACTATGGTGCAATGTAAAGCACTCTTTCCTACGTCCTTAGAACTTACCATACCTCTAACTATGGTGCAATGTAAAGCACTCTTTCCTATGTCCTTAGAACTTACCATACCTCTAACTATGGTGCAATGTAAAGCACTCTTTCCTACGTCCTTAGAACTTACCATACCTCTAACTATGGTGCAATGTAAAGCACTCTTTCCTATGTCCTTAGAACTTACCATACCTCTAACTATGGTGCAATGTAAAGCACTCTTTCCTATGTCTTTAGAACTTACCATACCTCTAACTATGGTGCAATGTAAAGCACTCTTTCCTATGTCCTTAGAACTTACCATACCTCTAACTATGGTGCAATGTAAAGCACTCTTTCCTATGTCTTTAGAACTTACCATACCTCTAACTATGGTGCAATGTAAAGCACTCTTTCCTACGTCCTTAGAACTTACCGTGGCTCTATCTATAGTGCAATGTAAAGCACTCTTTCCTTTGTCCTTAGAACTTACCGTTGCTCTAACTATGGTGCAATGTAATGCACTGTTTCCTAAGTCATATGTCAGTGAGAATTCTAAAGTTCCAAGTGAATCTGAAAATGAAATATTACACAATGAATGTGACTGTGTCAGATGTTGTCTTTGTTTTCAGTGAAAGCATCTACATGTATTCACAAAGATAACATTCAGGTGACACAATTAAGTATAACCACTTATGTTTAAGCAATCCCATGTGTGTGTGTGTGTGTGTGTGTGTGTGTGTGTGTGTGTGTGTGTGTGTGTGTGTGTGTACGTATGTGTGCACATGTGTGTGCACATGTGTGTGTGTGTGTGTGCACGTGTGTGTGCACATGTGTGTGTGTGTGTGTGTGTGTGAGCATGTGTGTGTGCACGTGTGTGTGTGCACGTGTGTGTGTGCACATGTGTGTGTGTTCACGTGTGTGTGCACGTGTGTGTGCACATGTGTGTGCGTACGTGTGTGTGTGTGTGTGTGTATGTGTGTGTGTGAGCATCAAATCTAAAAGTGTTAAGATTTACTCATTTTTGGGATTCACAAAATGTGCCATTTTATTTTAACTGTTAGTAAATGACATGAAAATGTCTGGATAATAACTGACATTTTCTAAACCCCATATGACAGTATTGTGCAGTTAAATAACTAAAACTAAGAATACCACAAATACAATCATAATAAAACAAATTATAATACATTAATTTTGCTCACTTTCATCACATTCCAGAGACTTCATACTGCCTTTGAAGACAGACGCCATCAAGCTGCCATTGGGGTCATGCTTGGTGTCAATGCCTGTCGTCATGGAGACAGCTGGTGAATTCTGGGAGGAGATTGAAGACTGCATTGGGTTGTCCCGGCTCGAAACTGAAAACATGAATTTGCTCAGTTTCTGAGTACACAAATACAATAGGATGAGAATCCACGTGACACAGATTTGGCAATGTCTTTGTGGATAACTCAGGTTGTTGTATGTAACCTGTATTTTTTTGTTTGGATTAAAGGCCATATTTTTGCAAATAAATTGTAATAACTATAAAAAAATATGCATGTAACGGTACTTATGTATTATGCAATACAATGACAAACCTGAAATCTCAAGTTTGATGAAACTTTAAAAAAACTGACATTAAACAAGAGCTGTTGCAGTGTTGGCCTCGGTTACACAGACTCCATGAGGTGGCAGCACTTTTTCGCCTCTCAACTGCCTGGGGAATTAATGCGCTGCCGATGTAACCGCCAGGGTGGCCTTACCCCATATTAGGGTAGAGACGTTGATTGGTTCTCAGGCCATTACTTTTGTTATCAGATAATGCTGTATTATGAAAACTATTAAAAATTAACTCACTCCCTGTCACACATGACTGATCACAGAGACAATAACAGTACTGTGATACTCACTCCCTGTCACGCATGACTGACCACAGTGACAATAACAGTACTGTAATACTCACTCCCTGTCACGCATGACTGATCACAGTGACAATAACAGTACTGTGATACTCACTCCCTGTCACGCATGACTGATCACAGTGACAATAACAGTACTGTAATACTCACTCCCTGTCACGCATGACTGATCACAGTGACAATAACAGTACTGTAATACTCACTCCCTGTCACGCATGACTGACCACAGAGACAATAACAGTACCGTGATACTCACTCCCTGTCACACATGACTCCCTGTCACGCATGACTGACCACAGAGACAATAACAGTACCGTGATACTCACTCCCTGTCACACATGACTGACCACAGAGACAATAACAGTACCGTGATACTCACTCCCAGTCACACATGACTGACCACAGAGACAATAACAGTACCGTGATACTCACTCCCTGTCACACATGACTGACCACAGAGACAATAACAGTACTGTAATAGTCACTCCCTGTCACACATGACTGATCATAGAGACAATAACAGTACTGTGATATTCACTCCCTGTCACACATGACTGATTGCAGAGACAATAACAGTACTGTGATACTCACTCCCTGTCACACATGACTGACCACAGAGACAATAATAGTACTGTAATACTCACTCCCTGTCACACATGACTGATCACAGAGACAATAATAGTACTGTAATACTCACTCCCTGTCATGCTTGACTGGTCGCTGAGACCATCAGCATCACCGGTGTCAAAGTCATTGAAGTGACCACTCTCGGTCATGCTCAGTTGACCGGTGGTCAAGCTTGCCTTGCTGCCACCAAGTTGTGACGATGACACGGACAGGGGATTGCTGCGGGAGGACCCAATGCTGAAGCTGTCGCCCTCACCAGAAACTGAAAGTGAAACTGAAATATTGGCGAAACTGAAAGCATTTGGAAATGTCACTGAAATTTAGCATTTTTAAAGAGAATATGAACAACAATGTTCAAGGGAGGCCCGAGTCTTGCCTGATATTTTGAGTATGCAGAAATAGAAGTATAACTTATCAACTCTGTTACATCTATAAAAACAGTATTACTTCCATGAAGGAAAATTAAATTATTAACCAATCTATTATTTTTCCATTCAACTATTTGTACTGAATACATCAAAGAAAAAAGATACTTTTATTTTACCAACTCAAACCAACAATCGTGTAAGTGAATTGAAATGTTCCATAAAGCCATAACTAGATAACATATAAACCTTCTTCTTCTTCTTAATATAAACCTAACATTGTGCTAACCCCGCAAAGAGAAATTTAAAGACTTCATAATAACCAGAGAAAAAAATCATAAATAAACAAACAGAAAGTGCACATGTTGACAATGTCCACTTTCTTTAAACACAACAATGAATGGTTCACAACATATTGCACTTGTTCACAATGAGTGCAGGATGAGACATTCTCTCTAATGTGCACATCTAACAAAATGACTCAACAAAGAAAGCATGCTGATCTCCAAGGCTGGCAACTCCTCTAAATATAATTATAATGTAACAAAACAGCATTTTAATGAGTGACAATAAAACAATGACATAAAGTCAGACAATTGGCACACAGATTTGAGGGACTTATAAAATTACATGTCCATGCAATGAGGCATTAGTGACAAAGATTGCCAGAAAAACAATGTCCACTTCCTGGCAGTTCCAGGAAATTCCTAGAATTCTGTGCATTGTAACAATGCAGTATGTATCCATTGAGAATAAATGGTATCTGCTGAGTCTTGGTGCAGCATGGGGCAAACAGGTGGAGAAATCTTGACAGAATATTTTACAACAAAACCTACAGATACAATCACACCTGACAGCTCATACTTCCTCTGCAAGTATCGTGACTTTCTCGCGGCTGTTGGTGACCACAGCCCTCTAAGTTACACAGTCATTTGTAGGTGCAGCAGTAATCCTTCCCTGCCATGTTGACAGTCTGTCTATTAGTTTTATTTTCTTGTGTTATCTTTGTTCTTCGGTCACTCGTGTTGTTACTATACATGTTCAAACCTTTGCTTGTTGTGTTCTCATTTTGTTAATGATCTCTTCTTCTGAAATGGCTGTTCCAAGGATGTCTTCATTGCATTTCTTTTAAATCACTGGCATTTCCAGCATTTTTTTGAGTGCCGACACATTATAAATAGACATATAGATATATGAAATGAATTCACTTGAATTGTCAGCTATATTATACTAACACCAAAATATACACAAATCCTTGGAAATTCCTTTCTGATGTAGACTTGCCATGCTTAACACCTCTGGCTAATTGAGTATCTCAAACTGGTCAATGGTTTTCATTTTTCATATCCAATTCAAGATCTTACATTTCTTTCTACCTGTAGAGGCTTTCGTCTGAATGTTTCAGATGAAAGCCTCTACAGGTAAAAAGAAATGTAAGATCTTGAATTGGATATGAAAAATGAAAACCATTTATTGGAAAAGAGCTATCCTGAGAAATGCTCAGTAATATCTAAAATTGGGCTTCTGAGAATATCCGTGCCGTAGACACATTTGTATCACAACACCAGATGAACAGCGTCAGTTTAGCATGTCAGATACTACACTGCAGTAAAACAATGTCCACTTCCTGGCAGTTCCAGGAAATTCCTAGAATTCTGTGCACTGTAACAATGCAGTATACTGTAGCCATGGAAAATAAATGGTATCTGCTGAGTCTTGGTGCAGCTTGTGAAAATGGGTGAAGAAATCTTGACAGAATATTTTATAGAAAAACCTATATTTTTACAACGGTGTCTGCTGCCATGCCATGAAACAACGTAACATTACGTGTAACATTACGCTTGTCTTATATCCTCTTTCAGACACTTATGGATTTCAAACAATTGAGTCTGTCAAACTGGTGTGTTTTCAAATGGACAATGAGACCCAACTGGCAGACCACAAATTGTTTATAGAAATGATATACTGCAATGGAACCACAAAATGACCACAACAGGATCAATAAAATTCATCATGCTAAGTTAACCATGCAGTGTGTGTGTGTGTGTGTGTGTGTGTGTGTGTGTGTGTGTGTGTGTGTGGTGTGTGTGTGTGGGTGTGTGTGGGTGTGTGTGGGTGTGTGTGTGTGGGTGTGTGTGGGTGTGTGAGGGTGTGTGTATATATATATATATACATATATATATATATATATATATATATATATATATATATATACATATATGTGTGTATGTCTAAGTGTTGATGTGAGGATATGTACATAGGTGTGTGTATGTTTGTATGTGTATATGAATGTGTTACGTGTACAAGTTTATGTGCAAAAAAAATATTACTCACATATTATTTACATCCACATACACACATCCACGTACAGAACACACACAAACAAGTGCATTGGAGCAACTACAGTGACAGTGACACTGACAGTGACGCTGACACTGACAGAGATGTCAACCCCAGACGGGCAACACAACCAGACAATGACATGCAGACTGAACCAACGACGACACGAGTCACAAGTTCAGTGTCGAGCCACCAGATGGTGCTGATGGGCAACACAAGAAGACAACAGAGAGTGAGCGAGCGAGGCAGTGTGTCGTGTTTACCTGGGGCAGGTCGTGGTCAGTGGGCGACTGGACAAACACAAAGGACAGGTCAGTTTACAGGGACACCTGAAGAGGGCGCTCTGTCCAGCGGCAAGGCACGGTCAGCGTTTTTTTGCAGTTACGTTGGATGTCAGTATATTAATATTGTGATGAGTTCATCGCGATTCTGGGACCTTCCTTCATTTATTAATTTTGTTATTATTATACTTCATTAACTTTTTAAAATAATTATTATACTATATTTATTCATTTATTTTTATTATGTGTTTGTTAACTTTAATGTATCGTAACATGGATCCTGTGACCAATATTTATTTTTATTATACATGTTTGTTAATTTTATATAATCATAATATGATCATTTGACCTATATTTATTTATTTTATGTTATTATGCAGTCTGTATTATGTATTTGTTAATTTTTAATATATCATAAAATTATCACGTGACTTTCATTTATTTTATTATATATATATATGATTTGTTAATTTTAGAAATCATAACTATTTATTTATCTAACTTAATATTTTAGAAATGATGTGGTTTCCTGGAGCTTAATTAACCTGTGTAACTGTGCACAACACATACATGGCGTTAGAGGACAGTGATATGCATCATTAAAAGTCCGTTACTTCAAATATTCTAACATGATTAGGTGTGAGATGAAATGTCACATTTACCATCTGCGGACTGATATAATTAGTCATGTTTGGTATGAGTAGGAAAAACAATTCGGCCTTGTCTATGGCCTCGTCTCATTGTCTGATTTTATCATTATCAGATAATTATCTTTGGTGGCAGAGTAGCATAAACAATTGGGTCTAGTATACAGCCTTGTCTGATTATTTGAACTACTCCACCAACGCATCACATCTTTGGTGGCAGAGTAGCATAAACAATTGGGCTTGTCTATCGCCTTGTCTGATTATAGCATAGAAGGACTTACACTTGAATAGCCTGCAAAGAGATATGAAATTATTATATCAGAATAATTTTATTGCAAACAGTAAGGCTGTTTACCAAATTTGGTGTGAAACATAATTATTACTTACAAACTATACTACTTGATTAATCACATGCAATATGTTATATGAACACTTAATTGAAATTAATTTTTTTATAAATGAAATTGTGAATTAAAAATATATAACTTTGGATTTTTTTAAATCACATCATAAGAGGTTTCATTGTGCCGCATTTAAAAATAAATTCAAAATCTTATGAACACTTTCACCAATATAAAATAAAACCTTTCTATAAGAAAACACGCATGGTTAGACAGCGAGAAGACCCAACCACCTGTGCTACACACACAACACCACCACCACCACAAATACAAACACACACATGCACACACATATGCACACAGACACACACACACACACACCAAACACACACACACACACACACACACACACACACACACACACACACACACACACACACACACAGAGTAATCCACGCACGCACGCACGCACGCACACACACACACACACACACACAGAGTAATCTGCACACACACACACACACACACACACACACACACACACACACACACACACACACACACACACATGGTAATCGATATACACACACACACTCTCTCACACACACACACAGACACACAACCATACAAACACACACACAACCATACAAACACACACACACACACACAAACACACACACACACACACACACAGCCACACACACACACACAGCCACTCCCATACCCACATAAACACACACACACGCTTGCATGTTATAATCCCCGACTGTTAAATACTAAGTCATCTTTATTTAGCTTCTACTGTTCCCGCTAATCACCAGTGGTCACTCTGACCACAAGAGTGGACAAGGTTTGCCTGTGACCATACGACTACACAGTTAGCTCTCCTTACTACTGGCGCTAACCGTCGACACTTCACAGGGGAAATCATTTCGCGACGCCTCCAGCACTGTGGTAATTCCGTCTGACCATTAGCCGGACATCGAAACATGAGCCGCATTAGTCCAGTTATTAATAATCCTAATAGGAACGCATCTAGCGCCTTCCGCAAAGTGCTCATAAAACTGCATGCATTATTTATTTATTTTGTTTAAGTGATTGTTTTAGTCAGTCCGGGATGATGTTGGATCTGTTAATTTCTGCTCATTTGTGTGTGTAAGATACACTGCCTCGAAACTGTTTATTGTGAGTTTAATGTCAAGATTTTCAATCATTCTCCTCTGGAAAAACAATTAATGCTGAAGTATGTAATTGTTATTGATTTTAATGAAAACAATGTTTTGGTTTGAATAAAAACAAAGGTTTTAGATCAACATTATTTTTTCAAAACTACTGATGATGTGTATGATTTCATTTTATAAACAGAATATCAGTTTCTTTACAATTACATAAATGCAATCATGATTACAATTATGAATGACTATGTTTTGAACTTGCCAGTAAGTTAGTAAAAACTAAGCTGAATTATAAACTATTATTAATCCCTGCTGACATTGTCTGACAGCAACCGACGTTTGTTACTAGAGTACAATACAATTACACACACATTCTGTGCAAAGTATTACACGAATTACAATTGTTTTGTTGTAATTACACCCTTGCATACATTGTATTAATAATGGTGAACATGGCTTAGTGTAACTGATTACAATATATTTTGTTTACAAGCCCATTCAAACCGAACTATGTAAATGATGAATGCATGTATAACTGATGACACTTACATAACTGCTTTAATTCAACACTTTCTATGTTCAACTGTATGTGCAGTACCTCAAAACGTGCCTAATTTATCGGCTATTCGAGCGCCAATGCAGGGCCGGAATCATCAAACGATCCATTGAATTCGGTGTAATTACGTTAATTACAATTATGTTCGTACAGTGGGTAATTAAGCATGGAGTCATTAGGCGGGAATGTGGGGTGCTTACCTGCAGCGTCAGAGACGTGCTTTGAACGTCTGCCGATGCTGACATCGTCTTCTGAACTGCTCGATGAGTCCTGGTCACTGCTATAGTTGGCTGAAACAACACCGAACACTCAGCAACAGTCCCACAATGCATTGCACTGAACACCCATCAACAGTCCCACAATCCCTTGCACCGAACACTCAGCAACAGTCCCACAATCCCTTGCACCGAACACCCAACAACAATCTCACAATCCCCTAAACTAAATACTAAAAAAAATCGAATACTCAACAACAATCCCACAATCCTCTGAACTAATTAATAAAAAAATCCCAAATGCTTAACAACAGTCCCACAATCCCCTGCACTGAACAGTCAACAACAATCCCTTGCAGTGAACACTTAAGAACAATCTTACAATAACAAATTAAACATGCACTAAAAAAAACAAATATTTTGCCCAATTTTAGGCCAAATTTTATGCATTTCTGTCATTTCTGTCACATCTTTTCTCGCAAAATTAGCAGAGAACCACTAATAGCAAAGTAACGCACAAAACTGTTCGTAAATAAAGGACATCCGTGTATTACCATGTCACTTGTGTGACTCAAAACACTTGGTGTTATTATATACTATGGCCTGTTACTGTTCTATAAGATCAGTTTGGGAACACTTGTATCACACCTAATATATATATATATATATATATATATATATATATATATATATATATATATATATATATATATATATATATCTATATATATATAGGTACATCTCTGACATTACTAAAACATGATCACCTGATGCACAAGTCACATGACTAGCCGATTACCACGGCAACAGTACAGTGCAGACTTACGCTTGCTGGTGCGTGACCACGTGCTGTAGTTCCGTGACGAGACACTAGAGGTAGACACCGAGGGCGGGTTCAGGCTGCCCTTTGACACGTATTTGTCCTGTTGACGCGGTCGTTTCAGCGGGATCACGTACTTCGGGATGCCCTTGAAGAACCAGGCTCCGGACCGTTTCCACAGCTGACACACAGAAGCACACATTTATAAACAAGGTTCACTTTTCATTTGATCTTGAATTTTTTTATTTTCATAAATAAACTTCACTTTCCTTGTATCAGTTGTACAAAATCTGTTATCTTGATGCACAGTTGAACCTACTTTTATGGTCACCTTAGTAATAAGGCCACTCTGTAATTAGGGCCTCTCTAGGATTGTCCAAAACATGTACATGTAAAGCATAGGAAATTTGTCCAGTCACTATGGTCACCTGGCTAATCAGGCCAAAGTTGGCCAGCCCCAAAGATGATCTTAATAGACAGGTTCCAGTATATTTTGCAATAGCTCAGATTTTATTAGGACATTTGTGCTAAAGCAGTTATGTTATTGTTATTATCAATGCAGAATCTATCTACACATATTCTAGGTAAACTACTGGTAAATATTTGTTATTAATATTCTATGAGGGTGGTGTTGTGGGATGATAAAGTGGGGTGGTTAACACAATGAGGGTGATGAAGCATTGTAACTGAGTGGGGTAGATGACTCAAGGAGGGTGATGTAGCAGGGTGGTTAGGGTTTAGGAGTGTGACTTAGCTGTGTATTTAAGTTCGTTAGATGACTGAATGAGGGTGACTTAAGAGGGTGATTAAGTGGATTAGATGACTAAATGAGGGTGACTTTAGAGGGTGATTAAGTGGGGTAGATGATTGAATGGGGGTGACTTAAGAGGGTGGCTAAGTGGGGTAGATGACAGAATGAGGGTAATTTAAGAGGGTGTTTAAGTGGATTAGATGACCAAATGAGGGTGACTTAAGAGGGTGTTTAAGTGGGGTAGATGACTGAATGAGGGTGATTTAAGAGGGTGATTAACTGGGGTAGATGACTGAATGAGGATGACCATAGAGGGTGATTAAGTTGATTAGATGACTGAATGAGGGTGACTTAAGAGGGTGTTTAAGTGGGGTAGATGACTGAATGAGGGTGACTTAAAAGGGTGATTAAGTGGATTATATGACTCAATGAGGGTGACTTAAAAGGGTGATTAAGTGGATTAGATATGAGTGAATGGGGGTGACTTAAAAGGGTGTTTAAATGGGGTAGATGACTGAGTGAAGATGACTTTAGAGACTGATTAAGTGGATTAGATGACTGAATGGGGGTGACTTAAGAGGGTGATTAAGTGGATTAGATGAGTGAATGGGGGTGAGGGTGACAAAGTAGATTAGATGAGTGAATGGGGTTGACTTAAGAGGGTGATTAAGTGGATTAGATGATTGCATGGGGGTGACTTAAAAGGGTGACAAAGTAGATAAGTGAATGGGGTTGACTTAAGAGGGTGATTAAGTGGATTAGATGAGTGAATGGGGGTGACTTAAAAGGGTGATAAAGTAGATTAGATGAGTAAATGGGGTTAACTTAAGAGGGTGATTAAGTGGATTAGATGAGTGAATGGGGGTGACTTAAGAGGGTGATTAAGTGGATTACATGAGTGATTGGGGTTGACTTAAGAGGGTGATTAAGTGGATTAGATGAGTGAATGGGGGTGACTTAAGATGGTGACTAAGTGGAATGTACATGTACATGAGTGAATAGGGGTAACTTAAAAGGGTGATAAAGTAGATTACATGAGTGAATGGGGTGACTTAAGAGAGTGTTTAAGTGGATTATATAACTAAATGAGGGTGACTTAAGAGGGTGTTTAAGTGGGGTAGATGACTAAATTAGGGTGACTTAAGAGGGTGATTAAGTGGGGTAGACCACCCACCTCTCGGTTCTCACTGCAGATCTTACACAGCCAGATGGGCTGACGCAGACTGTTGACTGTGTCGATGCCACACTTGGAGCACACCGCCTGCAGCAGATAACACACTTTAGCAACACATCAGACAACACACCTACCTTATTAACACATCGTTACCAGGGGTCCAAGTACAAATTCAAGGTAACTAACATACTCATTGTTAGTACACAGAGTACATTCTGTCATATGTGATATATATAAAACAACCAATATATAAATATGTATATAAAACAACCAATATATATATATAGATATATACACTGTATATATATATATATATATATTATATATATATATATATATATATATATATATATATATATATATATAACAACTGACCTGACAGATTGACCTATATATAACAACCCATATTTGACTACCTATGTGTCAGTCAGCATGGTTAACTGGTCATTAGTGAAAGTACTGATATGGTCACCCTCGGGCAAAAGTGACCTTAATAGCAGGGTGACCACATTAACAAAATTTATTTCCTATAATGAATTTTGACTGTGTTAATATGGTCCTAATTGCAAGATGGCTGTACTATAGAGGTTCAGGGTTCATCTGTACCGAACAAATCCCCACATTCCTACACATAATGTATGTATGACGACACAGCCAACACTTCACTGACTGGACATAGCTCTAATAGTCTGTATGAAGGAGAAATAAACCCATTTCTTCTCTACTCTTCAATGTCTTTATTAAGCGCCCCGAGGACATGAGCTGTCTTGCATAGCTTTATGTAGAGACCCGTCCACCCGTCATTTGGACGGGTAAAAACGAATATGGATGGGTAGAAATATGGTGGACGGATTGTGGACGGGTAAAACAATGAAGGAGCAAAAAAAGGTCTTCCAAAACCATAGATATTGTTAGTTATGCCTTGAAAGTGAGTGTAAATGGTGTCATATGTGTGTTTGAGCTCATTTCAGGTCATCAGGCACATCTGAAAGTTCGTAAACTAGCTTAACAGTTAACATCCATGTGTCCACCAAAACGTGTGACTGGCAATAATTCGGTCCTGCATAAAGTCCTGGCGTCTTGTCTTCACACCTTCCACGATGAACTTTGCAAAAATGTCACTTCCTAATCAGACATGTTTCAGACACTTCCGACAAATATCCGCCAAACGTTGCCGCGTTGCCGACTATATTTGTGGCAGTTCTCATTTATTTCCCGCATGGCAGGAAACAGTTTTTGAAGTCATACAGTCTGCCCTGATTGCCTGTGTGACAGCGTGGCATGACGATTTGACGCCTGTTGTTTTTTCAATACAGATTGTCAGTCATTCTCGTGAGCATCTATGCTGGCGTTGCATACTAAACTACGGCTGTCCGAGGTGTGAGTCCCCAGGCACTGTCCCTCGAGCTTTGTGAAGCCGTGGGACCTCTAGGTTTTTTGGACCGCATTAGTATTGAACTAACAAAAAACACATCTCTTAAATAATAATGAATGTGCAAAATTGTTTCGTTAAGTCAGTTTGACAGTTTATAGATTAAATGAAACTGCTAGGCCAAAGTACTGGTGCATCCGCAGTCAGAATTAGGTTTCCATAAAATTATTGATTGCTCAATCATAAACTAGCTTATGTCAAATAACGTGAGTCTGCCTGATGTAGCCGATTTCCTGGTCAAGTGATAGACAATTATATATATATATATATATATATATTACATATAATATATATATATATATATATATATATATATATATATATATATATATATATATATATATATATATATATATTAAAACGAGCTTTGAAAATATCAAAGATCAGCTGCGATTTTTCAGATGGCGAAAGATTTGATGATACACAGGATTACGCCCAGTATCACATGACCACAGTCACACCACCAGGCTCAGTCTGACCAATTAACTGTCTAACGATCTAATTAACTTAGCCTCATTAGCACAGCAACCACTACAGGTGTGACTGGACCGCTGAGAACACGCACCTGAAATGTGGCAATATTTGAGATGTTTGCCTGCGTTTCCATCCGACAATGTCTGAATGTAAATATGATCTGGAAGCTATAAATAGTAATTCCTTTCCGCCGGTCAGGATGTGATTACATGTCCACCCGGTAGGCTGTTGTTTATTGCACAGTTCTAAGTGGTAGTATAAAAATAATACACTAGACATGCAATATTGCCAAAACACAATATTGCATTCAAGCACGAAGCCATGCACACAGGATATAGATACGTGGGAAAGATATAATGATGAACAGTGACTAAGTTTAGCCTTATGCCATAAGGTCAGCTAACAATACTACAGCACAGAGATGGAGAGATTAAAATAGACCTAACTGACACGTTGAGGAGACGGGGGATTAGAGTGGATCAATGCGATATTTTGTAGAGACTAGGAAGTTTGCGTTAGATCAAAATATATTTAATTATGCTGGGGCATTGGTAGTGGATCGGAGAAGGAACATTATTGAGTCTGGTAGATTGACTAAGGATCAAGGTGATATTTTATAAGCTGGCAGATTAACAGTGGATGAAGGTGACATCATCACAGAGACTGGGAGATTAACAGTAGATGAAGGTGACATCATCATAGAGACTGGGAGATTAACAGTGGATGAAGGTGGCCTCATTATAGAGACTGGGAGATTAACAGTAGATGAAGGTGACATCATCATAGAGACTGGGAGATTAACAGTGGATGAAGGTGACATCATCATAGAGACTGGGAGATTAACAGTAGATGAAGGTGACATCATCATAGAGACTGGGAGATTAACAGTGGATGAAGGTGACATCATCATAGAGACTGGGAGATTAACAGTAGATGAAGGTGACATCATCATAGAGACTGGGAGATTAACAGTGGATGAAGGTGACATCATCATAGAGACTGGGAGATTAACAGTGGATGAAGGTGACATCATCATAGAGACTGGGAGATTAACAGTGGATGAAGGTGACATCATCATAGAGACTGGGAGATTAACAGTGGATGAAGGTGACATCATCATAGAGACTGGGAGATTAACAGTGGATGAAGGTGACATCATCATAGAGACTGGGAGATTAACAGTGGATGAAGGTGACATCATCATAGAGACTGGGAGATTAACAGTGGATGAAGGTGACATCATCATAGAGACTGGGAGATTAACAGTGGATGAAGGTGACATCATCATAGAGACTGGGAGATTAACAGTGGATGAAGGTGACATCATCATAGAGACTGGGAGATTAACAGTGGATGAAGGTGACATCGTCATAGAGACTGGGAGATTAACAGTGGATGAAGGTGACATCGTCATAGAGACTGGGAGATTAACAGTGGATGAAGGTGACATCGTCATAGAGACTGGGAGATTAACAGTGGATGAAGGTGACATCGTCATAGAGACTGGGAGATTAATAGTGGATGAAGGTGACATCGTCAGATTGAGAGGCTGGGAGAAGACAGGGCAGCATGCATCCACCACTGCCCTGGGCCTGGTCACCACTAATCCACAGAGAACAGGTCAATGAAGAGTCCAGTCTCTGGCCTGGCCACTGGTCACTAATGTGACAAACTGACTGATTACATTCAACAATGGTCAGTCAGTAATCCCTCCAGTGGACAGTGTCCAGCTAATGACCACACCAACAGTAAGTAGGATGACAATGATTGACCAGCAGGCAAGGAGGAAACAGCTAGCACACAGTGCAACTGTGTTCTCATCTCATATTATTATTTATTTATCCAAATTGTACCGTTGACATGAAATGGTCTGTTTTAGTAATTATTTATAAAATTATTTCTGTTACAACTTGAGTTTTGTCTCCTTTAAATAGAGACCTGCATAACGTTTTGACTGTGTGTACACGGCTACTGGTAATATGTTTTAGTTTAACATTCGAACTGGTATCTATTATAGTGTGAACAGAAATATAAATAATTATTGAACAAAAATCATTCCGATGATTTATGAGGATTCTTTGCGGAGGTTGGGATGTATATCCTATTCCTCGTAATGGACTGGTCAACCTATGCTGTGTTTAGGATATTACGATGCAGCCCATTTACAAAATGAAACATCAATACATTGTACAGACAGGAACTTTAACCTTTTGATTCCTGAGTTTCTCAGGGTTTCAACACTGTGACTAGACATAGCTTCATATAATGAATCACACAATGAGAATGACACACAATAATTACATAAACGTATACATTTTCTGAATCAGAATGGAATTATCTGTATACTAGTATATAAGTCATTTTTTTGTGGCTAACTGAAACCAATTAGCATATAATTTATACATGTCAAAAATCCAAGATGGCCGACAAGAAATATAAATAAAAATCTGTTTTATTTTGTCCTTCCTGCAATGATCCTGTCAATTCTTATATCATGATGAGACACAGGATATGTACTACAAGTATCACAAAAATTGTATTCATTCTGACATCTAGCAATCATTGTACACACTAGTAAAAAAATCCCCAAAATTTTGCCTTTGGTAAAAGTCATTTAGCAATTGTTCTAGAATAGAAATTACATATCAACTGACAGCGATATATGTATACAAACTCATCAAGACAAATATAAATACAATTATAAATGACAAGATTAGCAAAGGTTCATTTCCCCCACCCAGCATGAACTCTGAACACCAAAAATGTGTACTAGTGTATATCGAGGTAGTAGTCTGGTGTACAATGATCACTAGATGTCAGAATAATACAACACATGAGATAAAAACAGAGTCACCAGTCACCCTCCTGCCTACCCATAGCTTTATGCAGAGAACCGTCCACCCGTCATTTGGACGGGTAAAAACTGTTGTGGACGGGTAGAAATATGGGTGGACGGGTGGTGGATAGGTAAAATAATGAAGGAGCAAAGAGAAAAGGTCTTCCAGAACCATATATATTGTTAGTTATGCCTCAAAAGTCAGTGCAAATGGTGTCATGTGCGTTTGTAGTCCATTTCAGGTCATCAGACACATTTAAAGTTTGTAAACTGGCTTAACAGTTAACATCCATGCGTCCACCAAAACACGTGTGACTGGCAATAATTTGGTGCTGCATAAAGCCAGAGGTCGAAAAAACTCCAAAATGTCTGGTAGTCAGCAGGACTACTTAGTTGGGAAATCTGGTAGTGCTCAGATATACCTGGTGGCCCAGATTTAAGCAACATAACATGACAAAAACAAAATTAGAAAAATATTCCCAAATTTGGTGGTAGTCCATCAGACTACTGCTGTCATATTTGGTAGTCCGACCCCTGCATAAAGCCCTGCACCTGCCCCCTGTCACCCCCCCGCCTACCCCCTGTCTTCCCCCCGCGCCTACCCCCTGTCCCCCCTGCCTACCCCCTGTCTCCCCCGCGCCTACCCCCTGTCTCCCCCCTACCCCCTGTCCCCCCTGCCTACCCCGTCTCCCCCCGCCTACCCCCTGTCTCCCCCCCGCCTACCCCCTGTCCCCCCCCGCCTACCCCCTGTCTCCCCCCGCCTACCCCCTGTCCCCCCCCCGGACCCACCTTCTTGCAGTCGTCGCAGTAGGTGGAGGACGCTCCCAGCAGCCCAAACTCATCCCCACACAGGATGCACTGAGTCGACCCGTTGCCCATCGCATTCTTCTTCATGTTCTCCACCCTCTCCACGAGACGACTACAACAACAACAACAACTAATACAGTCATTGCTCTCTACACGAGACGACTACAACAACAACAACTACTATAGTCATTGCTCTCTCCACGAGACGACTACAACAACAACATCTAATATAGTCATTGCTCTCTCCACAAAAGTAATACAATCACAATAACACATGTGTAGTCACTACTCTCTCCATAAGATCATTACAACAACAACACTTAATACAGTCACTGCTCTCTCCATATGACAACTACATATGACAACTACAACAACAATAACAACTACTACAGTGAGTACAGTCACTGCTTGCCCCACAAGATGACTATAGTAACAACAAGTAATACATTCATTGTTTTCTCTACACAAGGACATCAACAACAACAACATAATATTATTTGTAATCACTGCTCTCTCGTGAGACAACTACAAAACAACAACTTTTTTCAGTCAATACTCTCTCTTCACAAGATGACTACAACAACTAATAGTTACTATCTATCCATAAAATATCCATTTTAACCTATCCCCACATGTGTGTCCATTTTAACCTATCACCACACGTGTGTCCATTTTAACCTATGATCACATGTGTGTCCATTTTAACCTATCCCCACATGTGTGTCCATTTTAACCTATCACCACACATGTGTCTATTTTAACCTATCACCACACGTGTGTCCATTTGAACATATCACCACATGTGTGACAATGTGTTCATTTTAACCTATCGCCACATGTGTATCCATTTTAATATTTCACCACATGTGTGTCCATTTTAACCTATCACCACACATGTATCCATTTTAAGCTATCACAACACGGGTGTCCATTTTAACCTATCACCACATGTGTATCCATTTTAACCTATCACAACATGGGAGTCCATTTTAACCTATCACCACATGTGTATCCATTTTAACCTATCACAACACGGGTGTCCATTTTAACCTATCACCACATGTGTGTCCATTTTAACCTATCACCACATGTGTGTCCATTTTAACCTATCACCACACGTGTGTCCATTTTAACCTATCACCACATGTGTGTCCATTTTAACCTATCACCACACGTGTGTCCATTTTAACCTACCACCACACGTGTGTCCATTTTAACCTATCACCACACGTGTGTCCATTTTAACTTATCACCACATGTGTATCCATTTTAACCTATCACCACATGTGTGTCCATTTTAACCTATCACCACACGTGTGTCCATTTTAACTTATCACCACATGTGTGTCCATTTTAACCTATCACCACACGAGTGTCCATTTTAACCTATCACCACATGTGTGTCCATTTTAGCCTATCACCACATGTGTGTCCATTTTAACCTATCACCACATGTGTGTCCATTTTAACCTATCACCACACGTGTGTCCATTTTAACCCATCATCATACGTGTGTCCATTTTAACCTATCACCACACGTGTGTCCATTTTAACCTATCACCACACGTGTGTCCATTTTAACCCATCATCATACGTGTGTCCATTTTAACCTATCACCACACGTGTGTCCATTTTAACCTATCACCACATGTGTGTCCATTGTGACCTTTCACGTCCATCCGTTGTGACTTTAGCCCGAACATGACCCGACATAGTTATAGCATTAGGAATCAATGCAAAGCTGTGGTCAAACGCACTGTAACTGTCGCTCAGCATGATTCAATTGGTGAAGGCAGTCACGGGTCTAATGCACTTTGGCAGGACTTCACTAGGCCCAGGCTACTGTCAACCTGCCTCGTTGTCACAATTATGCCTGTGTTATCACGCACTGTTCTCCTGTATAATTATCGTAGTTTTTTGGTATTTAAAAAAATAGGGATGCAGTAGGGTTTAGAAATGCCCTCTGCTTCTGCCCCTCCCTCTCTCCCTCCATTCTTATCTCTTATGTCCTTACTCCTACCCTCCCTACCCTCTCTCCCTTACTCCCTCCCTTTTCCTTACTGTCACTCTTCCTCACCCGCCCCCCCTTGCCTCGCTGCCCGCCCACCCGCCTGCCTCACATGAATTAGTCTATTTTATTTTCAGAAGTTACCATGTCCATTAACACACAACATATGCATACCTCTTCTGCCTACACAGTTTGTCTCCACCTACCACTTAGACAACTAACAAACTACACAACAACAATTTAAAATTCACCCTGGCATCTCAAGCCAAGTTGGATGTAGCTAAAATGTGAATCAGCACAACAAAAACGGTTCATAACAAAGGTCACTTATAAATATTGGTATAGTTGAGAATTGTCGTGAAACCACGCGAAAACTCAATAATGTTATTATCTCCCAGGGGCCCTGCACAGTGTATACAGACTCATATATCAATATTCATGGCATATCAATGCTTTCAGTAAAATGAAAACTATGAGCGTGCCTGGCATGCGGTATCATTTATGACCAATGTGGCTTGGACCATCAGTGTCCATAAATTGACATGGCCATTGTGTATTTACTACAATTATTGATTCAATTGTTATTGTGGCCAATTCTGTGCTACACTTGTGGAAGTCTATTAACAGAAGTATTACTCCAAGGCAAATAACATAATGTTCTTGAACACATTTGTTGCGGTGGCATTTTAATTGGTCCAATCTCTGTGAGGTGATATCCAAAATTCTGAGATGTTGTGTGGTATTTGATTTAATATTGTAGTTAACTTTATAATCATTGTATACTTTATAATCATTGTATGTTACATAGGATTTGTAAATCAAACATTACATACTATCATAATGACATGAATATGTATGTAGTCACATGAATATTCATGTCATATTCAAGTAATGTTATGAATATTCGTGTACCTGTATGTTAATCACGTAGCATGTTTTCCTGTTGATTTCAGACAATAACATTATATGCATTCAGCATCCCAATGTTAAAGGGAAAAAAATGGCTAGGGTTTGGTGATATGGGCCTAATAGAGCTAAGAAAAACTAACACTTTCCTACCTCAATCACATTTTTAACGTGAGCGGTTCAGCAGAAAAAAAATTTAGAACACATAGAATAGAAAGTTTATGGATAACTCCATTTTAGAAAAACAGTGACGTATCGGAGGACCGGCCACTGATAGGCCAGTGGTTGTCGTACTACTTCTTGGCAACTCCGTCGGGTGGCGCTGTGACTTTGCGCTCACAAAAGAGCTTAAATAATACGGATGATTTTCTGATTCTTCGTCTGACGGAAATAGCACGGATTCAGAAGTGGCTGGATATAGATTTCAGCCACAAAGACAAAGGCCTGTGCTGTCACACAGACCAGATGTGCGTGGTGGTGAAGACCCAAGGGAAATTGAAATGACGAGAAGAGAAACAACCAGTCCCGAGACAGCATCGACTGGTGTCAACAATGACATGTACTGTCCGACCTAACTATGAAAACGACCGCCAGCAGCCGCCAAACTTCTCCTCAATTGTCTTACAGACATATACATACACTATGTCATAAAATTAAATCACTTGCATTCCTCTAACGAAGAAAATTCACAAAATCAACTCGATCGCAGCTCCCAAAGCAACTCAGGCTCTTCAGTTACCGTAACATCGCTATAAAAGTTAGATTTACACAAAATAACGTTAGGCGGCGCGGTGGTGCGCGCGAATATTTATAAACTTTATTTACTGCATTCGCACGCGCGAAATAGTTTAATTAATCAAGTAATATAGTAATAATTAATTATTATCATTACCAAGATCTTCAGAAAATGTTAAGTTTTCTTATAATATAATTATGATATTTTATTTCATATAGTGCCAAATCCATATTTGTTTGTGGCACTTCACAATATGTTATTAAAATAGATGCTACCCACAGGTAATATTAAAAAAAAAACATTGTCTATTACCCAGGTAGTCATAAAAGAGGTATGGAAATTACGTGTTGTTCGATGATGTCACATTGTTTATTTTAAGAATATTTCTATAAACATCCCGCGTGTACTGCAAGCTATTATTATATAAACGATGTTTTTTTAACAATAATAACTAAACAATAACATATAATATTATAAGTTTTAACTGCACCAAAACCTTCTTTTTCTACCACCATATATTTCCCATATTATATTCATATTCTGTTTAAATTTCAGTGATTTATTGTCCCGATAATTAATACAGTGTCTTGTCGTTACTGGTGGTGGAAATATAATTCATAAGTAGAAAAATATATAGCTTCAATAATATTTTCTTATGCATAATGTGTGTATGTGCTGAATGAAAATAATAGCTACGTCGTAATTATTTTACCATTTCAATTATTTATTACCTTTACCTTAATTGATCACTATTGTTGTTATGGAATTTGTATGGGTTCTTTTTAATACTGATAGGTCACTTATTTAATTATATAGACACCTATATAATTTTTTATTCATTATTTATTTTGAAATATTATGTGTGGGTAGTATTCTTCTTATTGTATTTTAAATAGCGGTATTTTGTGAAGCGCCATAACCAATTATGGATGTGGCGTAAATAAAATATTATTATATTATAATAAAACTTATAATTCCTGCAAATCATAGTGATGATAATAATTAATTATTACTATGTTATTTACAATTAATTAAACTATTTTGCGCGTGCGAATGCAGTAAGTAAAGTTTATAAATATTCGCGCGCACAAACGTGCCATCTAATGGCATTTTGTGTAAGGATAACTTATTTTAGCGATTTTACGGTACCGGGCAGCGGCAGACGAAATTGCCGTCGACATCTGCGTGTTTGTTAGATGGATTTTCTTCGTTAGAGGAATGCAATTTATTTTATTTTATAACGTAGTGTATGTATATGTATGTAAGATAGGTGAGGAGAAGTTTGGCGGCTGCTGGCGGTCGTTTTCATAGTTAGGTCAATCCAACCTGGTCGCCTGGCATCCGCGCTGTGTCTGTGACTGTCCCAACGAATCGACTGGACCACTGTTTCAGTTCTGGTCAATTCAAAGGGTAACAAAAAGACAGCTTACTGATACTGTCTTTCACTGTACTGTTGCTACAAGCATTTGAGGAACCGTGTGGCATATTGCTGTCGCGATTTTGTTGTAAACCGACGTAAGGCACTTTTAGCGAACAACTTGGCTCTCTGTTATGACAGCTGAACCAACAGACGACTCCGCGACGTATTACTTTTCCAAAGTGCAGATAGAAGCTAGGTTGTGATTGGTTGCAAGAACCAAGATGGGCCCGTTCATGGTGTCGGTGATTTAGCTAGAATTTCCCACTTTAAGACCACTTTCTGAGGAAACCACTAATGTGAAAAATTTGATTGTAGATGCAAATGATTAGCGTGTGTAAACTCTTTTAGGTGCATAACACCAAACTGTTGCCTTTTTTTTCACTTTAAAGGACAGCTACATTTCAATGTAATCAGACAAACCCGTAACTAACAAGAACATTACGGTTAAAAATGTTAGTTTACCAAACAAAAGCACTGGCATTCAATTTTGTCATGAATGTTTACTTAAAATTTCATCTGTGATATCGGAATAACATAATCTGTATTGGATTTAATTAATACACACCGTCGTTCTTCATCTTGTGACTATGAAACTAAAAACTGTGAACCATAACTACAAAAACACACACCGGGAGGTACTGTATGTGTGCATGATGAATAAAAAGCCAACATTTTTAAATAAACACTTTCCAACCTTCAAACTGACATCAAATAATTCCAGGTCTATTAGTAGCATCGGCCATCTTTGATTTTACAGACCATTAATGGTGACCCCATTAGTTTCAATCACACTACTCTAATTAATGATTTTAGTCATCAGACTACACATATAACGTCTAATTACCAGAGAAATAATCAATACCACCAATGAAGACGACGAAGTCAATATGTTTGT
Organism: Oasisia sp. SBJ-2009; assembly: GCA_964017155.1. Lineage (NCBI taxonomy): Eukaryota > Metazoa > Annelida > Polychaeta > Sabellida > Siboglinidae > Oasisia > Oasisia sp. SBJ-2009. The sequence goes on from OZ024865.1 coordinate 28,115,308, forward strand.
CACTACAGCATGTCTAATAAGCCTCAAACCAGACTATAATTACACACTACATGTGACCCGCTGGAGTAATCTATCACAACGGACAAAAATCCATCCCAAATCTGTACTAGACACGATTTTTTCAAGACATTTACAGCAAAGGATTAAATCAATAATCCACGCGTTCACAGAATGCCGAAGCGCGACTCCGCATTTATAGCCGAACATCGAAATACAACATCCATTTCGGTCATCGCAACATCGAGTCACTAAGAAACAGACATTTGGCAGATTAGAAAAATCAGTGGTCTGTGAAAGAAAACGGATTGAATAGACGCACACATGCGGGAACGTTGACGAGAGAGCCGGTGGATATGCGGAGTGTATGCGAGTTGCATGCGGGAATCGATACGTCTTACTTGTCACAAGCCAACACTGAGTCGACTGCCTCTCTAATTCAAGCACTTCCTGTGCAGTAAATGTCACACGCCGACTCAAAGCGCACCGCAAACATTATACAACAACGAAATAATCAAGCATTCAATTTGCATCTGGTTTCGCTGCGGCATTGCGAGATTCGTCTCGGCGGCGAGATTGATGGGACAGATGTGTCAGAAATACGCACTGGTGTGGGTGTCGTTTTCTACCGGAATTTGTGACAATTGACCAATGATTTACATGTGATTCTGTACAAGAATTGATTGTGATTCTGTACTTTTCTGGTTTATTCTGTCATATTCAGCATAGCCTGTTCAAATAGAAAAATCATGAGGAAAAAACAAAAACAAGACTTTGTAATGAGACCAAATAATGGAACGTTACAGCATCTGGGAAAGGTCGAGTGAGAAAATGAAGAGAATCCAGGACAAAACCCCCTCCGGACAAAACCCCCTCGGACAAACCCCCCCCCCTCCATACATAACTCCATCAGGACATAAGTTCCTTCCGGACATAAACCCCCTCGGACAAAACCCCTTCATCATAGATACTAGCCTCAAGAATTATCAAAATAAGTAAACTTAACTGTGAATGGCTTGTATGTATGTGCATACTATATATACAAATATTTCATGTGGCATCCCAAAGGGTTCAATATTGGCCCCACAAAATAGCGAATCTGATATGACGTAGACAGAGCAGAAAAGACCTGCTAGAACTACAAACAAACATGCAGTTTAGTGGGTTATGATTGCCAATGTCTGGGACAGACATAAAAAGGGCAGTATCCAGTCGATTATATATAGCGCAGTATCCAGTCCTGAGGACTGCTCAAAGCTCTTTACACTTTACTTCCCCGGCAGACCTGTTCAATCAAATACCATCTCAACTTCTCTGGGAAGCATCCAGCCATATGCTACAATTACTGTGTGAAACGCTGCTCGTACACACATCCACCACTGCCTATAGCCAGGAACTAATTTATACAGCTGAGTTAACTGGAGCAATGTAGAGTGAAAAATCTTGCCCAAGGTTTTAACACTGCAGCACAGGATTCGAACCCGGATTCTCTTAGTCGCAAGTCCGAAGCTCTACCCCGGAGTCACTGCGCTCTACACGCCATACAGACGGAGACTGAAGATGAAGAACATAAGAGGTTAAATGCTCCAGTAATAAAGTCACCTCGGTCATGAATATGGTCAGTCCGTGATGCTCCCAAAGGCTTCCAATTCCATTTAAAGGTCATGACAACATGCTCAATTTGCTCTTCCGCATTATGGCCAATGATGTGGTGTAAATGATCAGACTCTTGCCACTATTATGCACCCTCACGTCTGACGAACTGCGTTTAACCACTGTCGGTAATGACACAAGTACTTCTTAAGGTCCTCGGTAAATGTCAGGCGGCAAGTTGTCTCAAGGTGACAAGGCAATATCGTGTCATATTAGTTGACTACATGAAGACATGTGCAGTTTCAAAATGGCTGCCAAATTAAGATTGATAACAATATGCAGTGCAAAACATGACAGAACTGTTACAATGTACGTGGAGCAAAGTGGGACGGATTTAACCACATGTAAACAAATAAAAACATTTCTCACCCATGAAATATGATCGGTATTAATTATATGAATGGATTTGTTGCCAGTGTGGCATCTTTCACATCAAGAATGGTTTGCCTGGATCATTGTGTGACCGATAGTTTACAGTTTAAGGTGGGTACCCAGCTGGTCAGTTAATTGTGTCCAGTGGTTGGGCAATAATTTGTTAATTGATAAATGTTTACATTATGGTTAGAATGTTATAATCTTACACAAAGTCTCACTCGTCTGAAGTCTTTTTTATTTCCAGAATAGTTTTCATGCTGACACGGATGGTGGTCAAAGGTAGTCAACCATGTTGGTTCATTTTATTAACATAAAGAAGAACCTATTTAAGACATCTGGTTGTGTGTGTGTGTGTGTGTGTGTGTGTGAGTGTGTGTGTGAGTGTGTGTGTGAGTGTGTGTGTGTGTGTGTGTGTGTGTGTGTGTGTGTGTGTGTGTGTGTGTGTGTGAGTGTGTGTGTGTGTGTGTGTGTGTGTGTTTGAGTGTGTGTGTGTGTGTGTGTGTGTGTGTGTGTGTGTGTGTGTGTGTGTGTGTGTGTGTTTGAGTGTGTGTGTGTGTGTGTGTGTGTGTGAGTGTGTGTGTGTGTGTGTGTGTGTGTGTGTGAGTGTGTGTGTGTGTGTGTGTCTGTGTGTGTGTGTGTGTGTGTGTGTGTGTGTGTATGTGCACGCGCATGCATGCATATGTTCAACGGGAAATTATAGAAAACCAAACTTTCAGTAATTTAATGTTACAGACAACAATGCATACATAATATTGCAGACTGCCCATGAGATATAGCGCTAGCCACATGTCAGCTGCTGTGCGAATATCATTTCATGTAAATGTGTAACCAAAAAGGTCATTTTGAACGTAATGCACAGAACTGACATATCTAAGAATACATTATCCGAAATCTGAGGCAACACACGTGACACCAGTACGTGATCAAGGCCCGTAGACGACGGGTCGAAACGTCGTACTCGCTTCGACAAAAAATACTCCAAAGTAAGTAAATCATACTAAAATATTATCCAGAATGTTTTAATAAGTGGCATAAACTGTATGCTCAATTTGCGGCTACAATGAGTTGTAGGCTTTATACAGTTTTTAAATATATTCTATTATCGACGAATGTACACATTAATTTTATATTGACATTGCCTGAAAATAACACATTATTATTATAACTACGAATATCATCTCTGAGGAAAAAAGAATACAGTCCCCAAAGATGAGAGCCAGGGTGTTTTACAAAACAAGTTACAATACCTGGGTCTGCTTCCCTGAGATAAAGAACTCTTAAAGGCAAAACAAAGTTAACTGTTTCGTGGCATACACCTAATAGAGTTAATATAAAGTAACAATTTCCACATATACGCAATTTTTTTACGCCAGCGGTTTACCAGAAAAATATTTTTTAACACCCAGCCATCCAAATACTACGCGCTACTCCATCTTAGACGAAGAATGACGTCACGACGGTGATCGAGGCGCCCTCCACGCAGATTCACTGCATGGGGTTTGGCTGTTGTCATGAAATGGCTGCAACTCGGCAACGTGTGTTACATGCTGATGACGGTAAATATAAAGTTGTCTATTATTGTTATCGCTGAAATCATCCCATCAACTGATGATACATGACTACATGTCTACTTCAAAGCATTTCTCCTAAAAATGGACCGAGCAAAGTGAACTGTACTTGGACTGGAGGGATTCCAAACAGTACGCCCGCAAATGTGAATCAATTTCTTCAATACTACCGGTTGTTTCAACTATTATTGCAACCGTATGCCGAACAGTAAGGCATAATTACTAAAGTTTACCATAGATTTAACCACAGATGTAGACACACGTCTATAAGCAGCTGCTAGATGTCACGCCAACTGAACGAACTGTCGAAGACTCGAAGTTGTTGACCCTTAACAACGTCGCAGGTTAAGGGTCAGACATAGAATGCCGCGCGCTGAATGGCCAAGTCAATTTAACCCTTCACTTAATGGCGGCGTCTAGACCATCGTGGATTTCGTTAGAATTTTAGACTTTAAAGTCACATTCTGAGTAAACCGTTGACGTTAAAAAATTGAGTATATGTGGAAATTGTTACTTTATACTAACTCTATTAGGTGTATGCCACGAAACAGTTAACTTTTTTTTGCCTTTAAGGAGAATTCATCCTTAAACAAAACCCGTTTCTAAATCAAATGAGTTTTTCAAAAAACACAATTATCCATTAACTTTACTGAGTACACTATTTCCATGACACACCAGCGACAATGTCCCGCTGGTGCGTCATGATATTGACAGTTTTAACTTTTCATGTATTCAAGATAATGGTTAAGGATAAAAATTGATGCTAAAGAGCGAAATCGGGTTTAACAGCATCAGTGAAATGGTCCCCCAGTCTGGGTTTTGAACTAAGAGCTCCGGCAATCAGGCAGACTTGCTAACCACTACACTGCCGAGTCATGTCAACCAGAGAGCTATGATGCACCTGTCCAACCCTAATTGCACTTGTTTTTACTGCAACCATTAATCTGCTTCTTTACTACATGTACTGCCGTCTCCCCATCTTAATGCTCCCTACTCGGTCGTCTTTACAACCATTCGCTTATATAAAACGTACACCTCTCCTAAAACAGGTGCTCACGACATGGTCAGAAATCTAACAACTGCCCACAGTGTCTGTAATAGAGAATACAGAGAAAACCTTTTAATTAAGGTCATTCTTGCATCTGGGCAAGTGACCTGATTAAAGAGGTGACTGTATTACATTACAAGTTTCCTCCACTTTACTGAATATGGAAATCATACTGGAGTGTGGCCTTAATTTTGAGGTGGCTGTATTGCCAAAGTGACCATGAAGTATGAATTACCATTATTTTATATGAGGTCATCCCATGGACTATATACAAGGATGTGAATTCACAATGCCATGGACTATCCAATGCCATGAGGCAGGGCTTTATGCAGGATAAGATTATTGCCAGTCACACATGTTTTGGTTGTCACATAGACGTTAACTGCCAGTTTACAAACTTTCAAATATGCATGATAACCTGACAAAACACTTATGATATCATTTATGCTTACTTCTAAGGCATAACTAACAATAACTATGGTTTTGGAAGACCTTTTTTTGCTCCGTCATTTTTTACCCATCCACCCATATTTCTACCCATCCATATTCTTTTTTACCTGTCCAAATGACGGGTGGACGGGTCTCTACATAAAGCTATGCCATGAGGTCAGTCTCATGGACTATACAAAGATGCAAATTCACAATACTGTGGGCTATTCAACACTGTGAGGTCAGAATTCCATGGACTATACAAAAATACAGAATCACAATCCTTTGGACTATTAAACGCTACAAGGTCAGCCCCATGGACTATATGACCTCAGTGACATCGGCTGTGAGGAGAAAACAAGAACTCTTCATGAGGACTGAGATGGGGAACAGAAGGCAGATGAACATCTGGCAAAGGAAACATAAAACAAATGAGGACGTGTGACAGCTAGTGAGAGTTGAGAGGATAGTAGACACATTGAGAGATGTCCAGCTCCGCCGGTCGACAGATGAAAGAAAGACCACTACCTGAGAAAAGCTGCAGAACGGGTAGTCCCTGGGAAGAGAACAAGATGAAGACCAACAGAAGGATGGAAGGACAGTAACAAAAACATCACGTTGAGGTGGGCTGAAGAAGGAATATGTGATAGACTAGAACACGTGAGGACGACTTGTACACTCCAGACTGACCCCATGAGGGAAAATTGCGACAGAATCTTTGAATCAATGTTGGCAAGGGAGAAAGGGTAAAGAAAAGGGAGGGAATAAGGGAGGAAGGGTAAGGAAGAGGGAGGGAGTAAGGGTAGATAAAGTTCACATATTCATCCACATTCCTCCTTCAGTGATGTCACTTAAAATCCTCCGTGGCCGTTTATCTTCCTTAAATACGGAAAAAATTGTTGTGTCAACATAGAAAAACGCAGACGTATCCACAATGGAGTGGTTTCCATCATGGCTAACCACAACATCAGCCGGGAGCAAGTCTGGAGCGTCCAGAGGATGGAAGAGGAACACAGCTTCATTGTCATAAATAAATAACTCGCTGATCTGTTGAGGCTGTTTGCCTTAAGCGTTCACGCATTAATCAGCACTAAGTATGCACAGACGCCATAAATAAGACGTCGACTGCCGAATGCTCACTGTGCAGGTGTGGTGGAGATCGCTTGATCACATGACATGTTATAATCATGGTCACATGACACATGTTAATCATGGTCACATGGCACTGTAATCACATGACAAAAAATTTCAAACTATATGCAGTTGATATTGAATATATTGTTCACATGACTCCAAGAATGGCTTATTGTAGTATAATTTAACTTACTTTGGAGCTTAATTGTCGATGATGAGTACAAAGTTGTACTCATCATCGACAATTAAGCTCCAAAGTAAGTTAAATTATATTACAATATATGCAGCTAGCTTAGTAAGTCAATACCACACAACTATGATCAATATAACTCGGCAAAAACTATTGTTTATGAACACAAATATAGTGCAATTAAGATGGATATCATAATGGGTAAGGTTTACTTTATTTGCGTAAGCACGGGGCTTAGAAAGTCAATACCACACAACTATGATCAATACGACTAGGGAAAAACTACTGTGTATAAAAACAAATATAGTGCAATTAAGACGGATATCATAATGGGCAAGGTTGACTTTATTTGTGTAAAATCAAGCACAGTGCTTTGCTTTGTATTGTAGTAATGGCATTGACGTTATAACTGTTTGATGTTATATCAATAGTGGTATTTATTCTGCCGTGAAAGGCAGATTGATGTGGAAGTTTATTCACACACGCACATGTGTGTGCACGCGTGCGCACGTGTGTGTTCGTGCACACATCACAGATTGAGTCAGCTCCAAGTGGCACCATGTAAGGACATTACCATCCATCACACACTGCTCACATGGAGATGGGTCTAGATATGGTCGTGCTTGTGACAGTAAACTACCAGCATCATGCGACACTTCATGTAACGGAGCATATCCTCTGATGGGCAAACACGAAACATGCAATCTCCCTCACAATTAAGGTCGCCCTTGGGACTTCGTTGAAGTGACCTGAATAGGAAGGTGATTGTACTAGTAAGACAAATTTACTTCGCACAAAATTGGGACTGTTCCGGGGTGACCCTAATTGCAAGTTGGCTGTATTACTAAGGTGACATGTAAAGCGAGGTTCGACTGTGACTGAAAGAGTTTAGAGGCAGAATGAAAGAAGGATGTTTAGAAATGTTTCATCCATCCAGTGACATAGTTGTGGATGACATAATTATCTTTACGATGATATAGAAAAATATGAAATTATACCGCTAGAACTCCATGTACCCGGGTACACCTATTGATATTTTTAGCTCCCCAAGTTCTCCAACACCTGGACAAATTTAGACAATGTATAAATTTATGAACATTCCCAAATGGCCTGCTAGATCACATATAGAATATCTGCTTTATACATGCAAAACTGACAAATAAATGCAGAAAAAAGACACATATATACAGAAAACTGAGGCATATATACAGGAAAATACTGTTTTAAAACATAGACAAATACTGGCTAACTATGGGAAACTACCTAAAATTAAAATATTTACCGATTTAAATCAAACATGTAATAAATTTAAATAAACAACTTAACATGCAACACAAAATAAGTTAGGTCAGTGACAATGTGTGTGGTAAATACAGTGATGTGATATGGAATATATTATTCAGGGCTCCAAGATATGGTTATGTTGTAAGAAACTAACTTACTTTGGAGCTTATCTTTTGAAATATATGACATTTTGACCCATCATCTACAGGTCTTGGTCACCTACTGGTGTCACGTGTTGGCAGGGGAGGAAGGGTAAGGAAAAGGGAGGGAGGAAGGGTAAGGAAGAGGGAGGGAGGAAGGGTAAGGAAGAGGGAGGGAGGAAGGGTAAGGAAGAGGAAGGGAGGGAGGGTAAGGAAGAGGGAGGGAGTAAGAGGGAGTAAAGGAGGAAGGGCAGGCAGTGAGGCAAGGGAGGAAGGGTGGGGAAGAGGGAGGGAGGGTAAGGAAGAGGGAGGCAGGGTAAGGAAGAGGGAGGGAGGAAGTGTAGGGAAGAGGGAGGGAGGGTAAGGAAGCGGGAGGAAGGGAGGAAGTGTAGGGAAGAGGGAGGGAGGAAGGGTAAGGAAGAGGAAGGGAGGAAGGGTAAGGAAGAGGGAGGGAGGAAGAGGAAGGAAGAGGAAGGGAGGAAGGGTAAGGAAGAGGAAGGGAGGAAGGGTAAGGAAGAGGGAGGGAGGAAGGGTAAGGAAAAGGGAGGGAGGAAGGGTAAGGAAGAGGAAGGGAGGGAGGGTAAGGAAGAGGGAGGGAGGAAGGGTAAGGAAAAGGGAGGGAGGGTAAGGAAGAGGGAGGGAGGAAGGGTAAGGAAAAGGGAGGGAGGGTAAGGAAGAGGGAGGGAGGAAGGGTAAGGAAAAGGGAGGGAGGAAGGGTAAGGAAGAGGGAGGGAGGAAGGGTAAGGAAGAGGAAGGGAGGGAGGGTAAGGAAGAGGGAGGGAGGAAGGGTAAGGAAAAGGGAGGGAGGAAGGGAGGGAGGGAGGGTAAGGAAGAGGAAGGGACGGAGGGTAAGGAAGAGGGAGGGAGGAAGGGTAAGGAAGAGGGAGGGAGGAAGGGAGGGAGGGAGGGTAAGGAAGAGGAAGGGAGGGAGGGTAAGGAAGAGCGAGGGAGGAAGGGTAAGGAAGAGGGAGGGAGGAAGGGTAAGGAAGAGGAAGGGAGGGAGGGTAAGGAAGAGGGAGGGAGTAAGAGGGAGTAAAGGAGGAAGGGCAGGCAGTGAGGCAAGGGAGGAAGGGTGGGGAAGAGGGAGGGAGGGTAAGGAAGAGGGAGGCAGGGTAAGGAAGAGGGAGGGAGGAAGTGTAGGGAAGAGGGAGGGAGGGTAAGGAAGCGGGAGGAAGGGAGGAAGTGTAGGGAAGAGGGAGGGAGGAAGGGTAAGGAAGAGGAAGGGAGGAAGGGTAAGGAAGAGGGAGGGAGGAAGAGGAAGGAAGAGGAAGGGAGGAAGGGTAAGGAAGAGGAAGGGAGGAAGGGTAAGGAAGAGGGAGGGAGGAAGGGTAAGGAAAAGGGAGGGAGGAAGGGTAAGGAAGAGGAAGGGAGGGAGGGTAAGGAAGAGGGAGGGAGGAAGGGTAAGGAAAAGGGAGGGAGGGTAAGGAAGAGGGAGGGAGGAAGGGTAAGGAAAAGGGAGGGAGGGTAAGGAAGAGGGAGGGAGGAAGGGTAAGGAAAAGGGAGGGAGGAAGGGTAAGGAAGAGGGAGGGAGGAAGGGTAAGGAAGAGGAAGGGAGGGAGGGTAAGGAAGAGGGAGGGAGGAAGGGTAAGGAAAAGGGAGGGAGGAAGGGAGGGAGGGAGGGTAAGGAAGAGGAAGGGACGGAGGGTAAGGAAGAGGGAGGGAGGAAGGGTAAGGAAGAGGGAGGGAGGAAGGGAGGGAGGGAGGGTAAGGAAGAGGAAGGGAGGGAGGGTAAGGAAGAGCGAGGGAGGAAGGGTAAGGAAGAGGGAGGGAGGAAGGGTAAGGAAGAGGAAGGGAGGGAGGGTAAGGAAGAGGGAGGGAGTAAGAGGGAGTAAAGGAGGAAGGGCAGGCAGTGAGGCAAGGGAGGAAGGGTGGGGAAGAGGGAGGGAGGGTAAGGAAGAGGGAGGGAGGAAGGGAGGAAGTGTAGGGAAGAGGGAGGGAGGGTAAGGAAGCGGGAGGAAGGGAGGAAGTGTAGGGAAGAGGGAGGGAGGAAGGGTAAGGAAGAGGAAGGGAGGAAGGGTAAGGAAGAGGAAGGGAGGAAGGGTAAGGAAGAGGAAGGGAGGAAGGGTAAGGAAGAGGGAGGGAGGAAGAGGAAGGAAGAGGAAGGGTAAGGAACAGGAAGGGAGGAAGGGTAAGGAAGAGGGAGGGAGGAAGGGTAGGGAAGAGGAAGGGAGGAAGGGTAAGGAAGAGGAAGGGAGGAAGGGTAAGGAAGAGGAAGGGAGGAAGGGTAAGGAAGAGGAAGGGAGGAAGGGTAAGGAAGAGGAAGGGAGGAAGGGTAAGGAAGAGGGAGGGAGGAAGGGTAAGGAAGAGGGAGGGAGGGAGGAAGGGTAAGGAAGAGAAAGGGAGGAAGGGTAAGGAAGAGGGAGGGAGGAAGGGTAAGGAAGAGGAAGGGAGGGAGGAAGGGTAAGGAAGAGGAAGGGAGGAAGGGTAAGGAAGAGGAAGGGAGGGAGGAAGGGTAAGGAAGAGGAAGGGAGGGAGGAAGGGTAAGGAAGAGGAAGGGAGGGAGGAAGGGTAAGGAAGAGGAAGGGAGGAAGGGTAAGGAAGAGGAAGGGAGGAAGGGTAAGGAAGAGGGAGAGAGGAAGCGTAAGGAAGAGGGAGGGAGTAATTAAGTTAATTTCTTACAATACAGTGATGTGGTATTATAGACTCACCCGATCCGTTCCATCTCAGTCTCCTCCACTGTCTCCGCCCGCTTGATGACGAGCATGATCTGCTCCTGCTCCTCCAAGCTCAGCTGACTGCTCTTGTTGAAAGACCCCAGCTTGTTGGTGTGCACCGACCACCCCGCCCCCAGTCTGAGGGCAAATAACAGTCTGTCAGACATCATGCCCCAATCTTAGGGTAAATAACAGTCTGTCAGACATCATGCCCCAGTCTTAGGGTAAATAACAGTCTGATGGCAAATAACAGTCTGTCAGACATCATGCACCAGTCTAAGGGTAAATAAGTCTGTCAGACACCATCCCCCAGTCTAGGAGTAAATAACAGTCTGTCATACATCATGCACCAGTCTAAGGGTAAATAAGTCTGTCAGACACCATCCCCCAGTCTAAGGGTAAATAACAGTCTGTCAGACATCATGCACCAGTCATAGGGCAAATAACAGTCTGTCAGACACCTTCCCCCAGTCTAAGGGTAAATAACAGTCTGTCAGACATCATGCACCAGTCATAGGGTAAATAACAGTCTGTCAGACATCATGCACCAGTCTAAGGGTAAATAACAGTCTGTCAGACACCATCCCCCAGTCTAAGGGTAAATAACAGTCTGTCAGACATCATGCACCAGTCTAAGGGTAAATAACAGTCTGTCAGACACCATCCCCCAGTCTAAGGGTAAATAACAGTCTGTCAGACATCATGCACCAGTCTAAGGGTAAATAACAGTCTGTCAGACACCATCCCCCAGTCTAAGGGTAAATAACAGTCTGTCAGACACCATGCACCAGTCTGAGGGCAAATAACAGTCTGTCGTACATCATGTCCCTGTCTTAGGGTAAATAACCATCTGTCAGACATCATGCACCAGTCTAAGGGTAAACAACAGTCTGTTGGACATAATGCTTCAGTCTTATGGTCAATAACTGTCTATCAGATATCATGTCCCAGTCTTGGGGCAAGGCTAGCCGCTGGTACTTACTTTTTTGGCACGCAAGGCCAGTTGTATGTACTTATTTGGCATACAAAGCCAAGCCAGTTGTTTGTACTTAATTGGCACATAAGGCCAATTGTCTATACTTACTTGGCACACAAGTCCAGTTGTCTGTACTTACTTGGCAAACAAAGCCAGTTGCCTGTACTTACTTGGCACGCAAGGCCAGTTGTCTGTACTTACTTGGCAAACAAAGCCAGTTGCCTGTACTTACTTGGCACGCAAGTCCTGTTGTCTGTACTTACTTGGCACGCAAGGCCAGTTGTCTGTACTTACTTGGCACACAAAGCCAGTTGTCTGTACTTACTTGGCACACAAAGCCAGTTGCCTGTACTTACTGGGCACGCAAGGCCAGTTGCCTGTACTTACTTCGCAAACAAAGCCAGTTGCCTGTACTTACTTGGCACGCAAGGCCAGTTGTCTGTACTTACTTGGCACACAAGGCCAGTTGTCTGTACTTACTTGGCACACAAGTCTAGTTGTCTGTACTTACTTGGCAAACAAAGCCAGTTGCCTGTACTTACTTGGCACCCAAGGCCAGTTGTCTGTACTTACTTGGCACGCAAGGCCAGTTGTCTGTACTTACTTGGCCCGCAAGGCCAGTTGCCTGTACTTACTTGGCACGCAAGGCCAGTTGCCTGTACTTAGTTGGCACACAAGGCTAGTTGTCTGTACTTAATTGGCACACAAGTCCAGTTGTCTATACTTACTTGGCACACAAGTCCAGTTGTCTGTACTTACTTGGCACGCAAGGCCAGTTGCCTATACTTACTTGGCACGCAAGGCCAGTTGCCTGTACTTACTTGGCACATAAAGCCAGTTGTCTGTACTTACTTGGCACATAAAGCCAGTTGTCTGTACTTACTTGGCACGCAAGGCCAGTTGCCTGTACTTACTTGGCACGCAAGGCCAGTTGCCTGTACTTACTTGGCACGCAAGGCCAGTTGCCTGTCGTTCGGACACACCCACTGTTCCATGTCTGTGCCACTGGTCAGTTCTCCCATTGGTCAGTAGTGGACAGAGTGAAGAGCGCCGCCACTGACCATTCTATGCGGCTACACAATTTCTGGTTCTCGTTGCTGTAGTCTCAGTGGTCAGTGGTCAATGGTGGACCTACAACCAGAGGCAAGACAGAGTCAATGACCAGAAGCTTGGACAGTGTCCAGGGTCGGGGCAAGTACCCATGGCTTTATGCAGGACCAAATTGTTGCCAGTCACACAAGTTTATTAACTGTTAAGCCAGTTTACAAACTTTAAAATGTGCCTGATGACCTGAAATGGACTACAAACACACATGTGACACCATTTACACTCACTTCTAAGGCATAACTGACAACATCTATGGTTTTGGAAGACCTTTTTATGATCCTTTATTTTTTTACCGATTTACTACCCGTCCATATATATTTCTACACATCCACAATGGTTTTCCCCCATCCAAATTACGGGTGGACGGGTCTTTGCATAAAGCTATGCAAGTACCGGTCGGTACCTGACTAAAGTACTACGACTAACTTAAGTACAAATGCTGTGTTATGTACGTGTATGAGTACAGATAACAAGTACTTCATACCAAGTACTTCATACCAGACAGTATTCAAATAATGAGTACAAGTACTCACATCACACGAGTACCTTTGAAAGTACTCATACAAGTGTTTTTTTATCTGATATAATCCATATAGCACAAACAGCATGAGGTTAGATAAGAGACCACCACCCTAGTTCTGTGAAAGGGTAAAATATGTTGCTTCTATAAACTATTATTATAAAATAATGTATATTATTATATTATATAAAATACGCATAAAATACTCCCAAAATACTCAAAGTCACTCATGTTTTAATGAGTAATTATTACAAGTACTTTAATATGTATGCATAGTATTGCATTCTTTAAAATAAGCGATTAAAAGTCTCAGTAACGAGTACTTTGTAAAAATAAATGATACTCGAGCTCGTAAGAAAATCCATCTTTAAAACGAATCCATCAATTTAAAAAAACTTTGCTGTCATAACACAGAGGACACTATTTCTGTGGCACACCAGTCAACATGGCCCTTTAACATATACTGATGTTAATTTTTTTAGGATACAAGATTGCTGTTAACTTTAAATTTATTTGAATGAGGAACATCGGGCTTAGTTAAACTCTACTCTGGGCTAATAGTGTTCACCCAGTAAACGCCTCCCTGGCCTGTTTAGCCATAAACCTAGATACATGTTACCATTCTTCAATTGAAAACATAAGACAAAGTTTTTAATGCAACAACTCTAAGCGGATTTTTTATTTGAGACATCATGCTGCAATAGTCAGTAATAAATTTAACTTCATTATGTAAATGTTTGTTTGTAAATGTTTATTAATTTATATAGCACCATATTTATACTGTGATATTCTATGGTGCTGCACAATATACGAGTCAATGAATGCAGATGACACAACACTACATTTACTGATTCCATATAAAACAAAAAAACAACAGCATAGAATCCTTAATAAATTATGAACTCGGTAAAATTATGGACTGGCTAAATATAAATAGATTGTCCTTAAACAAAGAAAAATCTAAATATATGATGACCTAGAAAAGAGACGCACACTCTTACTCTTAAAATCGATAACATAAATATCGAACAAGTGGATGCATTACATTTTCTAGGATTAACTCTGGACACAAATCTAACATAGAAAAAACACGGAAATAAAACACACATTAATTATTGTATTATGGTTTGGGGCCACCTGTGTAATGTCTATGTGATCTCACCCATGATTAGGCTGGATGACTGGGGCTTTCTGGGTTAATCTCTAGGTTAATGGGTTTTCCAGATAGAGATTACTAGCTCTGAGAATCCACAACAGGTTACTAACTCGACAGGTTAGGTTAGGCATATGTTGCTTCCCCTGATAATGACAGGTCACATGACATGTTGTGTAGCATCTGTAACTTCCCCTGTTGATAACAGATCACACTTGTGTATCTGTCACATCCCTGTCAATGACAGGTCACATGACAGATGGTGTATCTGTCATTTCCCTGTCAATGACAGATCACATGACAAGTTGTGTGGGATCTGTCATTTCCCTGTCAATGACAGATCACATGACAAGTTGTGTGGGATCTGTCACTTCCCCTGTCAATGACAGATTATATGACAGGTTGTGTATCTGGCACTTCCCCTGTCAATGACAGATCACATGACAAGTTGTGTGGGATCTGTCACTTCCCCTGTCAATGACAGATTATATGACAGGTTGTGTATCTGGCACTTCCCCTGTCAATGACAGATCACATGACAAGTTGTGTGGGATCTGTCACTTCCCCTGTCAATGACAGATTATATGACAGGTTGTGTATCTGGCACTTCCCCTGTCAATGACAGATCACATGACAAGTTGTGTGGGATCTGTCACTTCCCCTGTCAATGACAGATTATATGACAGGTTGTGTATCTGGCACTTCCCCTGTCAATGACAGATCACATGACAAGTTGTGTGGGATCTGTCACTTCCCCTGTCAATGACAGATTATATGACAGGTTGTGTATCTGGCACTTCCCCTGTCAATGACAGATCACATGATAAGTTGTGTGGGATCTGTCACTTCCCCTGTCAATGACAGATTATATGACAGGTTGTGTATCTGGCACTTCCCCTGTCAATGACAGATCACATGACAAGTTGTGTGGGATCTGTCACTTCCCCTGTCAATGACAGATTATATGACAGGTTGTGTATCTGGCACTTCCCCTGTCAATGACAGATCACATGACAAGTTGTGTGGGATCTGTCACTTCCCCTGTCAATAACAGATTATATGACAGGTTGTGTATCTGGCACTTCCCCTGTCAATGACAGATCACATGACAAGTTGTGTGGGATCTGTCATTTTCCTTCACATAGAGACAACTTACACTGTCTCTCAGTTGAGAAGAATGGTGAACAAAATGTCTAAGTTTTGTCCTCGAACTTGATTTCAGTAACAAGAAATAAATTCATCATCACATTTAATAATTAATAGACCTTGATGTTATATTAAAACAAATTGGTCAATACGTCAATATTATAATCCTCCCTTTATATTGACAATAATTTGCGTAATCGTTATCAAAACTCACATACCTGATATATGTATAAATAAGTTTTCCCCCAGACACACTTGAAATCCGCAGCTGGCGCACACACGTACAACAACTCAATTAATGCATAAGCACTGTGTATTGTCTCTATAACGGCAAGTGCCAAAAGCACTTGCACTAATGGCACCATTGCTGGCTGCACTGTGCACACATTACATGTTGTCTTCATGACAACAGTGCATCGTCATGGCAACATGTATCGTCGAGGTAACAGTATGATGTTGAGGTATATCGTGAAGTAAAAGTGTTTTGTGAAGTAACGGTGTATCGTGAGTTAACGGTGTATCATGGTGTAACGGTGTATCGTGAGGTAACGGTGTATCGTGAGGTAACGGTGTATCGTGAGGTAACGGTGTATCGTGAGGTAACAGTGTATCATGAGGTAACGGTGTATCGTGAGGTAACAGCGTATCGTGAGGTAACGGTGTATCGTGAGGTAACGGTGTATCGTGAGGTAACAGCGTATCGTGAGGTAACGGTGTATCGTGAGGTAACAGTGTATCGTGAGGTAACAGTGTATCGTGAGGTAACGGTGTATCGTGAGGTAACAGTATATCGTGAGGTAACATTGTATCGTGAGGTAACGGTATATCGTGAGGTAATGGTGTATCGTGAGGTAACAGTGTATCATGAGGTGACGGTGTATCATTGCAGCAACAGTGTGTCGTCGTGGTAACAGCGTGTTGTCGAGGTAATGGCAACTGAAATGTTAGCGGCAGCTATTAGAGACAGACCTCATCTAGTTGGCCGTCTACGGGAGTGACAGCCGCTGGCTCCAAGTCACCAGTCCATTCCCACACTCTCACAGACAACGCCATAATTACTTGTGTAATAATTGATTATATGACTGCCCCAAGAACCACCACATCGCCACGGAAACGCAGTCACCTTAGCAACAGGGCACTTAGCAACAACTGCTGTGCAAATGATTAATATCACTGAGCACTCTCCATCACAATCTCTTTCAACTTCCTCCCTACTAACTAGCAGTTAAGACGGATGTTTATTATACTGTCCTATTTCTATCCTCCCTCCTCCCTCCCTCCTCACCCCTCCCTCACTCCTCATCCCTATCTCACCCCTCCCTCCTTATCCCTATCTCACCCCTCCCTCACTCCTCATCCCTATCTCACCCCTCCCTCACTCCTCATCCCTATCTCACCCCTCCCTCCCTCCTTATCCCTATCTCACCCCTCCCTCCTTATCCCTATCTCACCCCTCCCTTCCTCCTCATCCCTATCTCACTCCTCATCCCTATCTCACCCCTCCCTCACTCCTCATCCCTATCTCACCCCTCCCTCCCTCCTTATCCCTATCTCACCCCTCCCTCCCTCCTTATCCCTATCTCACCCCTCCCTCCCTCCTTATCCCTATCTCACCCCTCCCTCCCTCCTCATCCCTATCTCACTCCTCATCCCTATCTCACCCCTCCCTCACTCCTCATCCCTATCTCACCCCTCCCTCCCTCCTTATCCCTATCTCACCCCTCCCTTCCTCCTCATCCCTATCTCACTCCTCATCCCTATCTCACCCCTCCCTCACTCCTCATCCCTATCTCACCCCTCCCTCCCTCCTTATCCCTATCTCACCCCTCCCTCCCTCCTTATCCCTATCTCACCCCTCCCTCCCTCCTTATCCCTATCTCACCCCTCCCTCCCTCCTCATCCCTATCTCACTCCTCATCCCTATCTCACCCCTCCCTCACTCCTCATCCCTATCTCACCCCTCCCTACCTCCTTATCCCTATCTCACCCTTCCCTCCTCATCCCTATCTCACCCCTCCCTCCCTCCTTATCCCTATCTCACCCCTCCCTCCTTCCTTATCCCTATCTCACCCCTCCCTCCCTCCTTATCCCTATCTCACTCCTCATCCCTATCTCACCCCTCCCTCCCTCCTTATCCCTATCTCACTCCTCATCCCTATCTCACCCCTCCCTCCCTCCTTATCCCTATCTCACCCCTCCCTCCCTCCTTATCCCTATCTCACTCCTCATCCCTATCTCACCCCTCCCTCCCTCCTTATCCCTATCTCACTCCTCATCCCTATCTCACCCCTCCCTCCCTCCTCATCCCTATCTCACTCCTCATCCCTATCTCACCCCTCCCTCCCTCCTTATCCCTATCTCACCCCTCCCTCCCTCCTTATCCCTATCTCACCCCTCCCTCCCTCCTTATCCCTATCTCACCCCTCCCTCACTCCTCATCCCTATCTCACTCCTCATCCCTATCTCACCCCTCCCTCCCTCCTTATCCCTATCTCACCCCTCCCTCCCTCCTTATCCCTATCTCACCCCTCCCTCACTCCTCATCCCTATCTCACCCCTCCCTCCCTCCTCATCCCTATCTCACCCCTCCCTCCCTCCTTATCCCTATCTCACCCCTCCCTCCCTCCTTATCCCTATCTCACCCCTCCCTCACTCCTCATCCCTATCTCACCCCTCCCTCCCTCCTCATCCCTATCTCACCCCTCCCTCCCTCCTTATCCCTATCTCACCCCTCCCTCCCTCCTTATCCCTATCTCACCCCTCCCTCCCTCCTTATCCCTATCTCACCCCTCCCTCACTCCTCATCCCTATCTCACCCCTCCCTCCCTCCTCATCCCTATCTCACCCCTCCCTCCCTCCTTATCCCTATCTCACCCCTCCCTCCCTCCTTATCCCTATCTCACCCCTCCCTCACTCCTCATCCCTATCTCACCCCTCCCTCCCTCCTCATCCCTATCTCACCCCTCCCTCCCTCCTTATCCCTATCTCACCCCTCCCTCCCTCCTTATCCCTATCTCACCCCTCCCTCCCTCCTTATCCCTATCTCACCCCTCCCTCCCTCCTCATCCCTATCTCACTCCTCATCCCTATCTCACCCCTCCCTCACTCCTCATCCCTATCTCACCCCTCCCTCCCTCCTCATCCCTATCTCACCCCTCCCTCCCTCCTTATCCCTATCTCACCCCTCCCTCCCTCCTTATCCCTATCTCACCCCTCCCTCCCTCCTTATCCCTATCTCACCCCTCCCTCCCTCCTCATCCCTATCTCACTCCTCATCCCTATCTCACCCCTCCCTCCCTCCTCATCCCTATCTCACCCCTCCCTCACTCCTCATCCCTATCTCACCCCTCCCTCCCTCCTCATCCCTATCTCACCCCTCCCTCCCTCCTTATCCCTATCTCACCCCTCCCTCCCTCCTCATCCCTATCTCACTCCTCATCCCTATCTCACCCCTCCCTCACTCCTCATCCCTATCTCACCCCTCCCTACCTCCTTATCCCTATCTCACCCCTCCCTACCTCCTTATCCCTATCTCACCCCTCCCTACCTCCTTATCCCTATCTCACCCCTCCCTCCCTCCTCATCCCTATCTCACCCCTCCCTCACTCCTCATCCCTATCTCACCCCTCCCTCCCTCCTCATCCCTATCTCACCCCTCCCTCACTCCTCATCCCTATCTCACCCCTCCCTACCTCCTTATCCCTATCTCACCCCTCCCTCCCTCCTCATCCCTATCTCACCCCTCCCTCACTCCTCATCCCTATCTCACCCCTCCCTCCCTCCTCATCCCTATCTCACCCCTCCCTCACTCCTCATCCCTATCTCACCCCTCCCTACCTCCTTATCCCTATATCACCCCTCCCTCCCTCCTCATCCCTATCTCACTCCTCATCCCTATCTCACCCCTCCCTCACTCCTCATCCCTATCTCACCCCTCCCTCACTCCTCATCCCTATCTCACCCCTCCCTCACTCCTCATCCCTATCTCACCCCTCCCTCCCTCCTCATCCCTATCTCACTCCTCATCCCTATCTCACCCCTCCCTCACTCCTCATCCCTATCTCACCCCTCCCTCACTCCTCATCCCTATCTCACCCCTCCCTCACTCCTCATCCCTATCTCACCCCTCCCTCCCTCCTCATCCCTATCTCACTCCTCATCCCTATCTCACCCCTCCCTCACTCCTCATCCCTATCTCACCCCTCCCTCCCTCCTCATCCCTATCTCACCCCTCCCTTCCTCCTCATCCCTATCTCACCCCTCCCTCCCTCCTCATCCCTATCTCACCCCTCCCTCACTCCTCATCCCTATCTCACCCCTCCCTCACTCCTCATCCCTATCTCACCCCTCCCTCACTCCTTATCCCTATCTCACTCCTCCCTCACTCCTTATCCCTATCTCACCCCTCCCTCACTCCTCATCCCTATCTCACCCCTCCCTCACTCCTCATCCCTATCTCACCCCTCCCTCACTCCTTATCCCTATCTCACCCCTCCCTCACTCCTCATCCCTATCTCACCCCTCCCTCACTCCTCATCCCTATCTCACCCCTCCCTCACTCCTTATCCCTATCTCACCCCTCCCTCACTCCTTATCCCTATCTCACCCCTCCCTCCCTCCTCATACATCCTTCTATCCCTATGTCTTCAACTGAAGCTGCAATAATCACATGAGTTCACCCCTTTTCCATCTCATGTTCCCTTTTCCCTCACTCCCTTCCTCCCTCTTTCTCTGCCTTCCCCCTTGCTCCCTAACAGCAATTGAAGTAACAATCATTCACAAGTTCATCCTTCCCTCTATCCTCCCTCCCTCCCTCCCTCCCTCCCTCCCTCCCTCCCTCCCTCCCTCCCTCCCTCCCTCCCTCCCTCCCTCCCTCCCTCCCTCCCTCCCTCCCCCCACCCCTCCCTCCCTCCCCCCACCCCTCCCTCCCTCCCTCCCTCCCCCACCCCTCCCTCCCTCCCTCCCTCCCCCCACCCCTCCCTCCCTCCCCCCACCCCTCCCTCCCTCCCTCCCCCCACCCCTCCCTCCCTCCCTATTAGTATCATTCCCTCTTTCCAGCCTCTCAATCCCTATCACCCTTTCCCTTCCCCCCTCCCTCTCTCCCCTTCCCACCACTCCCTGCAACTGAAGCATCACTGGTCAGTGAGATTGGTCATCCATGGCCTTTAGTGGACCAAGTGAAATGACATTGACCACTTGTGCATGAGGCAGTGTCCAGCATCCAACTTGAGATTGGCTGCAATTACTGGCCACATTAAACGCTCAGAGCAGTCATTACGATGCAGTGACCGATGCAGTGACCGACCGCTTCAATGACCATGAGTTGACTTGCCGAGAAATAATAAGTTGTGTTACTAATTAAATAGACGGCTAATTACAGTGGGTAAATTATATGTAGGCCGCAGTAGCCTGGTGTGACGGTTATCAACACAACATTATCGATGTCAATATATTGACTGATACATTTAGAGTATTCACATTCAATGTTACCAGTATTTGTGTGTAAAAATGTATGGTCACACATTTCATGTCAAATGCATATATTTGTATTTTTAAATATATTAAACAAAATGTGTATTTGTAATTTGTTTTTTATACCTATTATCTGTATTATATGTTCATATCTAGTGCATTCATTTTGATCAAATACCTAAAAAAACGTCATGAAAAACTATTTACATGTCACATTTTTTACAAACACATGTGTGACACCCATTTTCAAGGCATAATTAACAATATCTATGATTTTTGACAATTTTGCTTCTTCATGTTTTAACCCATCCATTCATTGATCATTCTGCCCATCCACATTGGGGTTTACCCATCCAAATACCGGGTGGGCGGGTCTGTGAATAAATCTATAGCCCAAATGACCACACTGTATAATAATAATAAAACATTATTTGTTCACGATAACCTTATAAAATGTACATTTTATCTGCATAAGGGTCGTGATTGCTAACGCAAGTGTATTGTAAAACATAATATACATGCACTAAACAAATTGATCAATTACCTTATACATTACGTAATGCGTTCAAATATAGTAAATAAAAAAAATGCAATAAGAATAAAAAATAAATATACTGCATAAAAAACAATTACAATAAAATAATAATAAATAGTTAAATTATAAAACAAGATAAATAGCAATTAACTGTAACTATAAGAGAGAATAACTGGATTGTTATCCTGGCTAATAGATAACATTTTACTAGTTCAAAATGTGCCTGTAGACAAATGTGTTCGTGTTTGCATCCATATAATTATAACCCAGTCCAAATGTGTGTAGAGCGAAAAATGTAAAGTTTTTTGTTCCTCAAATTTCTACTGATCCATTGTCCATTCACTCAAAATTGTTTGCATCCAAAATTAACTTTGTTGTCCGTTCTAGAGCCAGGTCGACCTGGGGCCCATTTTGCTAACATCAATAAGAATTGCTAAGCCCAATTTTGCTCTTTAAAATTTATTTTGCTCTTTAAAATTTATCTTGCTCTTTAAAACTTATTTTGCTCTTTAAAATTTATTTTGCTCTTTAACATTTATTTTGGTCTTTAAAATTTATTTTGATCCTTAACAGAAGTCTTGTATACCTGAAAACAGTCAACACCATGATGCATCAGTGGGTCTGTGTTGCTGGTGTGTCATGGAAATAGTCTCCCCAGTAATACAGCAGTGGGTGTTTGTGTTTTGACAAAGCTCCTTTCATTTAATGAAATATTTTGATTAATGATGATGTTTCCTTAAGAGCTCTTATATCTTAATCAAATGGTCCCTAGGTCTCTATCAGTAGTAGCTAAAGCTGTGTTGGCAGTCACTGTGTTATACACTAAGTTCTCTGTATCACATTGTCACCCATGCATACACTGAGTCGACTATAAATATGCAACATTATTAATTTCCAATATATAAATATACTCCACTTTGAAATGTCATGTATATATCGCAGTGTAGGAACACAATGACCATCACAACTGGTGAGTTGTTGGACAGTTTAGTTAGTGGACATTCAATTGGACACCTTGAGGGGTTGGTGTCGAGTAGTCTACACGAACCGACGTGTCACTTGAGGCAACCGTGATTGAGTTGGCTAAGAGTAAATGAGACAGTGAGGTTAAAAAAACCTTAACACGCCAGCAGCCATTACCTGAAGTGATCAATTAGAGACTGGGCGACTAACTGTAGAGACTAACATGACTGGTCACACTCTGTACATGTGTGGGCCTCCCTCAGCTAAAGGGCAGTCAGTGACCTTGTCACTCACAAGGTCATTTCACTCTATATTTCAGCTTGCCTGTATAATATATTGGGTCTTTCCATGGAACTAGCGGAAATGTTCTAAAGATTTTGTGTGTTAATAAGGAAGTGTGTGTGTGTGTGTGTGTGTGTGTGTGTGTGTGTGTGTGTGTGTGTGTGTGTGTGTGTCTGTGTGTGTGTCTGTGTGTGCGTGCATGCATGTGTGCGTGCCTGCGCGTGCGCCTGTGTCTGTGTTGTGGGTGTATGCGATGCGTGCATGTATGTGTGTGACATTATGTATATTAACAAATGGCACAAATGACCTAATTTTTCAACACAAACATACATTCAATAACAATAACACTCACATTACTGGCACTTCAGAAATAATCATTAATCATATTTAACTTGAGATAATAAATGCTAGTATTGCACTGAACTGTGACTTGATAAAAATGTCATATTTGAACACTACTAACCATATCACTTAACACTAGACATTTATAACATCGAGACAGAGCACCAGTTGACGCTCGCTTCCCTGGACAAAGGCATCTAAGCAAATCAGACAGGATTACGACACACTAGCACCAACAGAGCCACGGGAAACCTGGATGAAAATGTATGCGGGTCTAACCTCGCTGTATCATTTGCAGATAATGCAACACAAACCAACCATTCATCTTCCAAACAGAAACATGAACATCTGATGATGAATTGGCTTATTTTCTTAGTAGCATATCGAATCTACTTGTCCTACTGACTCCTACACTTATTCAATAAATTATGTTGTAATTATGTAGGCCTAAGTGTAGTATATTGATCTGTAATTATGTAGGCCTAAGTATATTCATCCAAAGTGATATGTTTCACTAAAGCTGCCAATTCATTTTTAAGTGGTATGTTGTAACAGCTGAAATAAGAAATGCTTATCAGCACACAGACCTTGTTAATTTGGATGCCGAAATTCCAAAAACTAGCCTCAGCATCTGGTCATAATTTCATGGGAATTTCCAAATACCCTGTTATTGCACGATTCGATTAATTTATAATGAGAACAGCACCCCAGGGGACAAATGTGTTCCAAATCAAATCAAATTTATTGTAACTTTACAATACAACTGGACAAACAAATCAAATGAGGCCAAATTACATATACTAGACACACACACACACACACGTGTGTGTGTGTGTGTGTGTGTCTATCTGTGTATAATTGTATTGTGTGTATGTATATATATTATATATGTATGTATATTATATATATATATTATATGTATGTATATTATATATAGATATAAATATATATATATTTATATATACACATATATAATATACATACATATAATATATATATATATATCCTCAAAGTTCTAGATATACTTTATACTGCTGTCTAATGTCTATAGCCAGGTACTCATTCAAACAGCAGAGTGAACAGAAGAACGGGCGTACAATAATGTCTGGGTTCAACACTTCTCAATTCAATACAGGATTTGAACCCGGGTCCTTCTAGCTGAGCTCCTCCACCCCTCCACCCTACCCTGGAGACTGGGAGGAAAGGACATAAAAACACAAACTGCCCAGATGGTGGTCAAGTGGTCAAAGGACATGTGAGAGTTTGGCCAGGCCAGTCAGCCAGGACAGCTGTCTCTTGGAGTGGGTGACATATTTAATGAGTACTATTGATTGTACTAAGCAGACGTGCCAGCCAGCTGAGGCCGCCCAGGCTCATTAATGCCTGTCTCTTGTTCCTTCCTCCTGCACTGTGTGTTAGTGGCAGATGTCACAACACACTCCCACTGACACACTGTCTCAGACCTAACACATTCCCACTGACACACTGCATCAGTCCTAACACACTCCCACTGACACACTGTCTCAGGCCTAACACACTCGCACTGACACACTGTCTCAGGCCTAACACACTCCCACTGACACACTGCCTCAGTCCTAACACACTCCCACTGACACACTGTCTCAGCCCTAACACACTCACCACAGCAGTCATAACACACGCGCCACATCAGTCCTAAATACTCGACACATTATTCAGGACATCTGCCCTAACATATTTGCCATATTAATCCTAACATACCTGCCACATCAGGACATCTGTCCTAATGCAATTGCCACATTAATCCTAACCCACCCGCTATATTATGACATAATGTCCTAGACTCCTAGTACAATTACCTGATCAATCCTAACACATATCAGGACATCTGTCCCTCCTAGTACAATTACCTGATCAATCCTAACACATATCAGGACATCTGTCCTAATAGAATTGCCACATTAATCCTAACTCACTTGCTACATCAGGATTCAGGACATCTGTCCTAATAGTGTTGCCACATCAATCGTAACACGCAACACCAGGACATCTGTCCTAATACAATTGGCACATCAATCCTAACACACCTGCCACATGCCACATCAGTTCAAACACACTCACCACATAAGGACATCTCTTCTAACACACTTGTCATGTTAGCTCTATCACACTCCCCATATCAGGACATCTCTTCTAACACACTTGTCATGCTAGCTCTATCACACTCCCCATATCAGGACATCTCTTCTAACACACTTGTCATGCTAGCTCTATCACACTCCCCATATCAGGACATCTCTTCTAACACACTTGTCATGCTAGCTCTATCACACTCCCCATATCAGGACATCTCTTCTAACACACTTGTCATGCTAGCTCTATCACACTCCCCATATCAGGACATCTCTTCTAACACACTTGTCATGCTAGCTCTATCACACTCCCCATATCAGGACATCTCTTCTAACACACTTGTCATGCTAGCTCTATCACACTCCCCATATCAGGACATCTCTTCTAACACACTTGTCATGCTAGCTCTATCACACTCCCCATATCAGGACATCTCTTCTAACACACTTGTCATGCTAGCTCTATCACACTCCCCATATCAGGACATCTCTTCTAACACACTTGTCATGCTAGCTCTATCACACTCCCCATATCAGGACATATATATATTTTTTTTTATATATAATATGTTTGTATCAATGCCTCTGAATTTTATCTAAAATAACAATAATTGCATTATAGCAATTATGTGTTTAACAATGTATTTTAAGCGCTGTTGAACATATTTTTTAATCTGGAAACATGGCGCTACATACAATAAAGTTTTTATTACAATTCTCCCTCGAAGCTGCTCCACGAGGGCTCTCATTGCTCCAGTTACAGCTGCCCCCTCTGGTGGCAGTTAGCCTAATAAAAAGATGGCCAAAGAACAAATGACCAAATAATATATTGTCAGACTAAAGCACTGAATTTGAAACGTGTGACATCAGATGTGTCACATGGGAGGTGTGTGCTGTGACACGAGGCAATGAGAGAGAGTGATGACTGACAGGGACACAATAGTGACATGTCAACTGACTAAGTGACGCGAGGACACACACAAAGCTGACGGGAGACGAGGACACACACAAAGCTGACGGGAGACGCTGTCAAACCCTGGATGACACGGATTCTGTGCGATGCAAAACACACACGTTGCCTCAACACACAGCGGGGGCTGTTTCATAGAATTCCCACACTTCTGTTCCTGTTATCTGTTTACTCAATGTGACCGGTCAGTTTGTTTGGCCAGACAATGGTCTCCAACTGACCGCTAATTAGTGTGACCTTTGCATGTTTTGTGGGCAGTGAGAGTATAGTTAGCTGTGAGATGTAATATAAGAGCAACGGGAGGGAATGTGGGGAAACAGAGGGAGAGAATGTGGGAAAACAGAGGGAGAGAATGTGGGAAAACAGAGGGAGAGAATGTGGGAAAACAGAGGGAGAGAATGTGGGAAAACAGAGGGAGAGAATGTGGGAAAACAGAGGGAGAGAATGTGGGAAAACAGAGGGAGAGAATGTGGGAAAACAGAGGGAGAGAATGTGGGAAAACAGAGGAAGATAATGTGGGAAAACAGAGGGAGAGAATGTGGGAAAACAGAGGGAGAGAATGTGGGAAAACAGAGGGAGAGAATGTGGGAAAACAGAGGGAGAGAATGTGGGAAAACAGAGGGAGAGAATGTGGGAAAACAGAGGGAGAGAATGTGGGAAAACAGAGGGAGGGAATGTGGGAAAACAGAGGGAGGGAATGTGGGAAAACAGAGGAAGAGAATGTGGGAAAACAGAGGGAGAGAATGTGGGAAAACAGAGGGAGAGAATGTGGGAAAACAGAGGAAGAGAATGTGGGAAAACAGAGGGAGAGAATGTGGGAAAACAGAGGAAGAGAATGTGGGAAAACAGAGGGAGAGAATGTGGGAAAACAGAGGGAGAGAATGTGGGAAAACAGAGGGAGGGAATGTGGGAAAACAGAGGAAGAGAATGTGGGAAAACAGAGGGAGAGAATGTGGGAAAACAGAGGAAGAGAATGTGGGAAAACAGAGGAAGAGAATGTGGGAAAACAGAGGAAGAGAATGTGGGAAAACAGAGGGAGAGAATGTGGGAAAACAGAGGGAGAGAATGTGGGAAAACAGAGGGAGAGAATGTGGGAAAACAGAGGGAGAGAATGTGGGAAAACAGAGGAAGAGAATGTGGGAAAACAGAGGGAGAGAATGTGGGAAAACAGAGGGAGAGAATGTGGGAAAACAGAGGAAGAGAATGTGGGAAAACAGAGGGAGAGAATGTGGGAAAACAGAGGGAGAGAATGTGGGAAAACAGAGGGAGAGAATGTGGGAAAACAGAGGGAGAGAATGTGGGAAAACAGAGGGAGAGAATGTGGGAAAACAGAGGGAGAGAATGTGGGAAAACAGAGGGAGAGAATGTGGGAAAACAGAGGGAGAGAATGTGGGAAAACAGAGGGAGGGAAGGAGAAGCAAGGAGATATATGTAGGTATATGAAGAGCAGGGAGAGATAGAGGGAGGGAAGGAGGTAGTGAGTGAGAGAGACAGAGAGAGTGAGAGAATGGGAGGGTGAAAGAGAGGGAAGGGGGAGAGAGAGAGAGAGAGAGAGGGGAAGAGAGAGTGGGAGGGAGAGAGTGGGAGGGAGAGAGTGGGAGGGAGAGAGGAGGGAGGGGAGGAGAGAAGGGAGGGAGAGAGTGGGAGAGAAAGTGGGAGGGAGAGAGAGGAGGGAGGGGAGAAGGGAAAGAGAGGTAACAAGGGAGAGAAGGGGAGGGAGAGAGAAGGAGAGAGGAGGAAGGCCTAGGGAGAATGGGAGGAATGAGAGAGAGAGAGAGAGAGAGAGAGAGAGAGAGAGAGAGAGAGAGAGAGAGAGAGAGAGAGAGAGAGAGAGAGAGGTAGAGAGGTAGAGAGGTAGAGAGGCAGAGTGACTGACTTATAATGTATGATTAGCTCATTTGAGTAATTAGGGATAATAATGCTTAAATTAATCAAATAAATGGTCAGTCTAATTAGATTACCAGAACTCATTTTTATTGGATAACTGAATCTAACCTACAACTGAACACATCTCTTAGTCAATCAACATTAAAGAAATACCCACTGTAAAATATGTCAAAACGCAATGTTCAATGCAGCTGGAATAATTACAATATTTATTAACATGACTAAACTACTTACTCTACATAGGGTTTAGTTATTCAATAACACATTTTTATTAACTCTATCTAACCTTGTAATCAACCCAAGCACAGAAAAAGGTTCTAACAGAATGTCTCAAAATAATGACCTACATAACATTACGACCTACCATGCCATGCAAGCCATTACAAACATTATCTCTTTAACGCATTCTGATTAATTCTTTACGGCTGCAAGATAAATTCAATCCCAGACAGAGATTACCTAATCAATTCATCAGTGAGAACAGAGCCATCGCTAGTAGTCGCCCCGACAGAAGCACTTACTAGCATCGAACCTCGCCTGGCGTGTCACCCGTCCGCTCCGAAAACCTCTTCCACTTGTCCTCAGTTTCGCAATCGAACGCGACCGCTCCAGTTAACGAAATCACCAGATCGAAGCCAGACGATACCACCGGATCAGGTGCTGGGATCCGATCCGTGCACCCGTTTAGGAATCCGCCTGCAGCCCGGCCGAGGGATCAGCGCGGAGTGAGCGGCAACGAGCGATTGGTCGACACGGTTTGCGAGCGTGACCACTCACGGTATTGATCAACATTCAAAGGGAGCCTGGATTCATTACAACCCAGCGACGCTCCCCATTTCCCGGCTAACCACCGCCGCATACAAGTCTACGAGCCGCGGCGAATGATTTATTTCCGCCAAAGCAACGAATGTTTAGATATTAACGCGCGTGTGTGTTTGGGGAATCGACAGCGCTGGTCCGCTGAGTGTTTGGCGATCTCTCGACAAACACAAACAGAGGCGGATGCTCTGTGGAACGTTGCAATTACGGAGTGAGATATCGACACGGGCTACAATTATAGACGTACGACGGAGGTGTCGGTGACATGTCAGGTGTGAGGCTTCCATGAGACCGTGCTGGGCGTGTAGGCATGTCACATGTCACGGCTGCTCACTTGACATCAGTCTGAGACGACAGTGAGAGGCGCAGGAGACTACACAATGTGGTATGGATCACCTGGGGGCCGTAGTTACATCTACAGACGGCTCTAACCAGACCACACGTTGAGTCTACCACTGCAGCGGCAGTGCAGCCATGTCTGGGCCACCAGTAACCTGCCATCTTCACAACTGTTCTTATTTGAAGGCTCGGCTACTCTGTGTTAACTAATTACTTTGCAACTCTGCATTATTTAATTACTACTTAATTAGTTAAATAAGCAAAATTAACTATGGAGAGTATATTTATAAAGACTTGATAATGAACTGCATTACGTAAAATTAACTATCATAAAGAAGAAAGTTTAATAACTGAGCCAATGAGATGCCATCAACCAATAACCTGATCCATGAGCTAATGACCTAACCCAAGAGTCAACGACCGAACCCATGAGCCTAACTCATCAATCAAGGACATAACCCATGAGCCACTACCTTAACCCATGGGCCAAAAACCTAGCCCATGTGCAAAAGACCTAACCCATGGACCAAAAACCTAGCCCATGGGCAAACGACTTAACCCATGGTCCAAGGACCTAACCCATGCGCAAACAACCTAACCCATGATCCAAGGACCTAACCCATAAGCCAAGAACTTAACCAGTGAATCAAGGACTTAACCCATGGTCCAAGGTCCTAACCCACATAGCTTTATCTAGAGACCCGTCCACCCATCATTTGGACGGGTAAAAAACGAATATGGACGGGTAGAAATATATGGAGGACGGGTTGTGGACGGGTAAAAAAATGAAGGAGCAAAAAAGGTCTTCCAAACCCATAGATATTGTTAGTTATGCCTTGAAAGTGAGTGTAAATGGCGTCAAATGTGTTTGTAGCCCATTTCACAATTTGAAAGTTTGTAAACTAGCTTAACAGTTAACATCCACGTGTCCACCAAAACATGTTACTGGCAATAATTTGATCCTGTATAAAGTCCTGCTAACCCATGACCAAAGGACCTAACCCATGAGTAAATGACATAACCCATGGGCCAAGGACCTAGCCCATGGGCCAAGGACCTAGCCCATGGGCCAAGGACCTAACCCATGGTCCAAGGACCTAACCCATGAGAATAGGACATAACCCATGGGCCAATGACCTAACCCATGAGTAAAGGACCTAATCCATGGTCCAAGGACCTAACGGGTAAACCCATGAGTATAGGACATAACCCATGGGCCAAGGACCTAGCCCATGAGCAAAGGACATAACCCATGGGCCAAGGACCTAACCCATGAGCAAATGACACAACCCTGGACCTGCTCCGTGGATGTAGGACATGCTCCAGCAGCTCCACGCGCCAAGGACCTACTCCGTGAACCAAAGAACCAACCCACAGAGGACTTACAGTGGCCAGAGAAAGTGGACGTCTCGTCCCCCGTTACACCGAGCCAGACTGACTTATGTTCATTGAGCAATCAATATGTCACATTGTACCACAGTTTACTGTCGCCTGTATCAGCCACGGCATCAACTGGACACACAAAACACACCGTTAACACTCATTTGCTGACTCGGCATAACTTCTAAAGTGAATATCTGGACCAAACATAGACCAGAAATACAGACGATCAATCAGCAAATAATTTTGTACAAAATAAATATACAGTTTATTAACACATTCCTGGTCACTCCATTTTGGATGATTCCAAATGTCTGACTGTATTGGAATTATAATAAACGTGATACGGGTTTGAACATGCATGACTGTTTGAGTTTCCTTGCATCATTGCTGTGATTTGGTAATCTTATTTAGGTTTAAGGCTAAATGTAAGTATGTTTTCTGTGATGCGCTATTATAGAAAATGGAACAATGGAGGACACCTTCTTCTGGGCGGCCATCTTGTTGAAACACATATTTTATCACCCAAGAAATATGGTGCTCTTTTTGAATATTTCTGCCACATCTTGCAGTCTTCAAAGTTACTCCGTTGCTGGAGATTATAAGAGGCACGCAGCCAACGTAAAGTATTCTAAGATCAAAGTTGGTTTCTTTTGAGGTTAGCTGTCTAAAAATATTCAAGAAATTACTGTATGCATTTGAAATGTTCCATTGCACACACATATACTATGTATGATTTCATAGTTGGTGTAGGGCAAATATGCAAATCCATACACACATGCATGCATATACACATGCATCATGCGCACAGGCATTTCTTCATGTTTTAGTTTGTCATCATTCCCACATCCCAACTGACATACAGGCCTTGACACACAGCCTAATTGTCCTACCAATGAATACATGTGTTGATAATCCTAATAATACAGGGTCCGTACACATCCGGACATTTGAAATTCAAGGCTATTCAAGACTTTTCAAGGCTATTTGAAAAAGAAATTCAAGACTGTTTTAACGATATATATATATATATATATATATATATATATATATATGTACTTTTAAGTGCAGTAAATTAAGTTAACATTTCAATTTTTACTCGACTGAGAAAACCATGGCGCTGACCACAGTGAAATGCCCATTGCCAAGACTACTTTGTAAAATTCAAGGATTTCAAGGCCTTGAATTGGGTCCAATCAAATTCAAGGCTTTTCAAGACTTTCAAGGCCCCTAACGGATCCTGATAATACTAATGTATTAAACAGGAATAGTTCTATAGCATGTATATCATTAAGCTAACCATGAATTAACGGAGAGTCAGGAGTCATACCTGGGACTTTGGACTGCTGAAAGTTGGATGGAAATGCAATTTCAAATATTTTTGGAGTTTTCAAAAGGTGGCTATAGTTTCAGATGATTTTACAGTAATGTAAAAAAGTAAAGGTAAGTTCTTATATAATGCAGTATCCAGTCCACAGGACTGTTCAAAGTGCTTTACACTTCACTTCCCTGACAGACCTGTTGAAAACAGACACCATCTCAACTTCTCTGGGAAGCATCCAGCCACATGCTACAATTAATGCACGAAGACTGCTTGAACACATATCCACCAGTCTATAGCCAGGTACTCATTTATACAGCTGAATGAACTGGAGCAATGTGAGTGAAAAAACTTGCCCAAGATTTAACGCAGTACCCAAAATGTAGCAGAGAATTTGAACCCGGGGCCTCTTAGTCGAGAATCCGAAGCTCTACCCCTGAGCCATTGCACTCTATAGTGCCAGGGAGTTGATTCCAGTGTTTTGGCACAGCTACAAAAAAAGCACGTTCGCCAATACTGAGCCGAGTTTTATGTGCACTCTTTATGCTATTGCATGTTGAAAAAACATTGACACACTGTAAATTGTCCCATAATCCCGTCCTCGTGCCTGCGATGGTTTTGGCGAAATCGCCAGCCAGATCAGAAGTAGCGCAGTAATACGATTCACTCGAGCGGTTAGTTTTAGATCATTCAAAACTACAAATGTCAGACGCACTGTATCAGACAATTACTGCTCCCTCTGATTGCTTTTACATCACCGCGGCACGGCCCGGGGCACGGTCGCACACTGGAAATCAATAAATAATAACGCAGTGGAAATTTCATGATGCATTACACGTTCAGCGCCGGTAGTTGTGGCTTCGGTGATAACCAGATGTTTTGCTTCATTAATCCAGCCCAAACCACCAGTGTCCACGATCCACTGAAGAGTGTAGATAAATGAGCTACAAGTCCATAAGAAGATAATAACGGAAGATAATAACCGGAGGCATGAATATACACTGTCAGACTTGCGAAAATGAATGTCCTGGTTGGCACAATGGAAAAAACAGCCGGATGATTCCGGATCAATGACAGGAGAGAATAATGGCAAAGAGACAGAGGTGAGGGTAGCGGGCGGCAAATTAGCCGGCCTCGAAAGCTATAAATCTCCATTTTAACACGTCCCAGTTGTCTGTGCGATGGTCTACTACTAGCCATCCCTCCCAGGGTTCCAGACTGTTTCAGGTTTAGCTTCTCATTAATTATGCATTGTTCTGCTGTAGGGCACCGACTGAAATGACAGCTGTAGTTTATTTATGTTTAACCACAAAACACAACACAACTGTGTAGAATAACACAACATATTTTCACACACAGTATGATTACTACTGGGGTGTTCCCTGCTTTTTGTTTAGTTACGCTGAGGTACACTTATTTTGTAAAAACAAAAATATTTTTGTGAAAGTCACATCGACATCGTCATTGTCATGTAGTCGTTATAATTGAATTTTCACCAGGGTCAATGTCTAAAAATTGGAACTTTCTGTGTTAAAAATGGCCTTTGGACTATATGTAGTGAATTTGTAATTATGAATGAAATGTGTTTAGGTAATTTATAGTCACTGCCTAGTCTCTTCACCATAACTATCACCTAATTGGCATTTTTCTGGCTATCCAAATATATTTGAGAACCATTGTTTCACATATTATCCTCTTTAAAACAAAGGTGTCTACTCATAGGTTTTTTTATATTATGGTTTTATGACTACAACATACATGTTAGATGCGTACTGCCAATTTGTATTATAGTTGCTTTATTAAACTCATAATAATGTTCAAAATTTCACACATTCTACCCACGACAAAACAAATGGTAAACAAAACATCCAGTTTCAAAGCAACATTGATCTGTAATAAAGCCAAGCCAAGCAGAGTTGACGACAATACCCTTTGATGTTTAACCTTCCCATGTCTTAAACAGCAGATTCTGTTATAAATAATTAATTATTTTAATTCTGGACAGAGAAGCAGACGCCTCCCTTTAAGTCATCAGGTGATTTCTTGCCAATACATCAGAAAACTTGGCAGTGGTCTTGACAAGCTTGGGTAAGGTCCAATTGCGTGTATGGTCTGTTTACAAAAACAAAACCACTGCCAGTGCCTGACTTTGCCTGGGGCAAGTCTTCACACCAGACAACCACTTCCATCAGCTACTGTTACTGAAGCTCAATAAGTGATCTACACATTCTCTGTTGCAGGTCTTCCTTCACCTTTGGTCTTCCACACAAAATGTGTAAATGCAATTTTCTACACCACTTAAAAAGACTCATGAAGATGCATCTATTCAAATTAGCTTTCTATTTCTGAATTATCTATTCAAATTAGCTTTCTATTCTTGAAATATCTATTCAAATTAGCTTTCTATTCCTGAACTATCTATTCAAATTAGCTTTCTATTCCTGAACTATGTTGATGAACTGACTTCTCCGTTTTTAAGATTTACTTATTTATTTTATGATGTTTTTATTATATAAAACTTATAATGCTTTTTTGATCTTTTACAAATTTCTTTCTCATAAAAAATTTATTGGACAGTTGATGGCATGTTTTAATTTTTTTATTTATTATTTTAGTGCTATTTCTATGTCTTCATAACCACACCTTTGAACTTGGTAACCAGCTATGTGCAGATATATTTACTGACAACATAGTTTAATTTTAGGCAAAATTAAGCAATCAAAAAGTAGCAATTTAAACACAAGTTAGGAGTAATAGCCAGGTAACTAAGAATATACCAGGCCGAAGTTACATTACCAAATAAATTGCTGTCAGCAATTTTATGTAGCACAGGCGTGTAATTGTGCTCCAAAACAGACCCTGTTCTATAGAGCTAACTAGCCCTAAACATTATGTCAGACTACTATGTAGACTCTTTGTCGAGTTGACAAGCCATTATTTAGTATTATATACAAAAATAACTTCCAAAACAGACGGGACTTTCTTGTCAATCCTAGCAGCGCCAAAGGCAGACATGATTGAGAAACACAACACAACCTGAATGAAAACAAATGAATGTATAAAACATGTAGCTGTGGACCCATAGTTATATACAGGGTTTTACGCAGGATCAAATTATTGCCAGTCACACATGTTTGGTGGACATGTGGGTGTTAACTGTTAAGCCAGTTCACAAATTTTAAATGTATTTTTTTGACCTGAAAAACACACATGTGACACCATTTACGCTCAATTTCAAGGCATAACTAACAATATCTATAGTTTTGGAAGACCTTTTTTTGCTCTTTCATTTTTTACCCGTCCACCCATATTTCTACCAGTCCATATTGTTTTTACCCATCTAAATGACGGGTGGAAGGGTCTCTGCATAAAGTTTGGTTATATACCACTCCCAGCAGGAGCAAGGATACTGCCAGCAGGAGCAAGGATACTGCCAGCAGGAGCAAGGAGACTCCCAGCAGGAGCAAGGAGACTCCCAGCAGGAGCAAGGAGACTGCCAGCAGGAGCAAGGAGACTCCCAGCAGGAGCAAGGAGATTCCCAGCAGGAGCAAGGAGACTGCCAGCAGGAGCAAGGAGACTCCCAGCAGGAGCAAGGAGACTCCCAGCAGGAGCAAGGAGACTCCCAGCAGGAGCAAGGAGACTCCCAGCAGGAGCAAGGAGACTCCCAGCAGGAGCAAGGAGACTCCCAGCAGGAGCAAGGAGACTCCCAGCAGGAGCAAGGAGACTCCCAGCAGGAGCAAGGAGACTGCCAGCAGGAGCAAGGAGACTCCCAGCAGGAGCAAGGAGACTCCCAGCAGGAGCAAGGAGACTCCCAGCAGGAGCAAGGAGACTCCCAGCAGGAGCAAGGAGACTCCCAGCAGGAGCAAGGAGACTCCCAGCAGGAGCAAGGAGACTGCCAGCAGGAGCAAGGAGACTCCCAGCAGGAGCAAGGAGACTCCCAGCAGGAGCAAGGAGACTCCCAGAAGGAGCAAGGAGACTCCCAGCAGGAGCAAGGAGACTCCCAGCAGGAGCAAGGAGACTCTCAGCAGGAGCAAGGAGACTCCCAGCAGGAGCAAGGAGACTCCCAGCAGGAGCAAGGAGACTCCCAGCAGGAGCAAGGAGACTCCCAGCAGGAGCAAGGAGACTCCTAGCAGGAGCAAGGAGACTCCCAGCAGGAGCAAGGAGACTCCCAGCAGGAGCAAGGAGACTCCCAGCAGGAGCAAGGAGACGTCTGAAAGGAGCAGGGTCTTTTGCCCAGTGGTCCTTTGCCAAGAGAGCAGGTTGGAAGAGGACCTTTTGTCCAATTGAACTCTTTGACCTTGGAACATTACCAGAACGTCCTGTTAAAAAAAATCCTATTAACAAAATGTCCTGTTACTGAAATGTCTGCTGCCTAAATGTCTATTGCTAAAGTGTCGTTTAACAAAATGTCATGGATTCACTCAATGGGTCAATGTCCTCATCTCAAAAACAGCAGGTGGTTCATAATTCATACGAACAGAGCACATTCTGAAGGGAACAAACACCATTTCAACCCGACCTACAATCACCACATTTTCAGAGCAATTTGAATATAACATATTAAAAAATTCTTTTAACAAAAATTGCTTTAAAATGTTGACTCTAGAAATCGGTTATGTCAAATGTGAAAACATCAAAGTGAATATATACTTAGGTACTATCTAATCGATGCTAGTTAATGATCAATATGAAAGAAAAATCTATTCCAGAACATTCCGTGATGTACACTCTGTAAAACATTTGGTGTAATTGTGTTTTCTTCATAGCCCATAATGACAGTCAGTGAGAAATGCCTAATTTTGGAATGACAGGTGACGTATGGCTATGTATTTGTATGTATTTGTATGTAAGTCCAGTAAGTCCACTAAATCTACTGTTACTTCTAATTATCTTGTTGTTGATGTGTAGCTGCGTCTCATAATTGTGTTACACAAATCTGACACCTATGAAATAGCCTTATTAAACGTTGTAAGTAATCTGTTTGTGTGCCTATTAATAAACCACGTGCGTGTGAATTACAGCATCGTTCTACCTTTTGTTTCTCGTCAATTTGATCGACGTAATCATTGCATAACCTTTGTTCTATCAGCTGAGCGTAATAATGATGTCGACATTTACACAGAGCAAACCAGGGGATCAATCATTGTGTCTGATTACTGCTGTGGAACAGAGATGAAGGCGGGAGGGGCGAGTGCGGGGGTGTCGTAGGAAGTTGGTGGCAGGTTGACATTTTGACGTTGGTGGCAAGTCTGGTAGGAGGCTGGCTTGAACAAATGGTGGCAAATTCAGCCTAACATTGGGAGAGATTGGACCCCAAAACATGTGGAACATGAACAGTTGTCCTAAAATAACTGGCACTAGAGACTGTCAAAATTGTCTGTATGTATGTATATATATATATATATATATATATATATATATATTATATATATATATATATATTATATATATATATATATATATATATATACATATATATATACACGTATATATATATATATTATATATATATATGTATATATATATATGTGTATATATATATATATAATATATATATTATATATATATATATATTATATATGTATACATAATATATATATATATATATATATATAATTACATATATATATATATATATATATATATATATATATATATATATATATATATATATTGTAAACAAATCTAATATTTGAAGAATTCCCAAAATTTCTGGAAATATTAGGTCTGGGGCTGTGTTTACACACTGACACACAATGGAAGGAAAACTGATTAACCTTTATAAACAGCTTACTTTCATACGTATGCCAGATACTAACCAGTTACATAGGTTAGAACTGAAATAAATCAGGACTGTCCAAGTGTGACCTTAACTGTGTATGTATTACTCAGGTGGCCATAAAACAAGGTTCAATCACATAAATATTGTTTGCAGTTTACTGAATGCCGCCAAGCCTACAGCAATGAAGACATGGCCTATTTACTGCATGGCTGCATCAACTAATAACTTACTTCCTGTTGACAAATTATTATTGTCAAGTAGGTAACATAGGGGCAGTTCATAAGCTTATTTATCCCAATCGTTGCTTGCTATATGTGAAACTGATGTCATTAACCCTTTGACTGTGTCTCAACCTGTTTGGCAACCCACACTCTCAAAGAGTTAACTGGTGATAAATTGGCTAATAAATAGCATATATAAATGAGAACACCACTAGACATGTTTGAAAAACACGGGAACTCCCCAAATCAGCTCCATTTGTTGTTTTTTAGATGTAGAAAGAGGACACGTCACACCAAAGAACTGCTGTTTACATTCATAAAACTCTGTACAAATGTATGGTCTTCACCTACTCTGGGTAATGTTTATATGCAAAATGTCCTACATAAGCTTAAAGATCTTTCGATGAAATATTTTCGGAATTTGAATCAGAATCAACATTTGATTATGGAATGGGAATCATCCACGTGTGGTGAGTATATGATACAATTTTACAAAGAAAGCTCTGACAAATCCACTCCCATCAATTAATTTGACTACCCAGGTAAATGTTGTATTTTGACGTTTTGAGATCCCCATAAGGCAAACATAACGAGATAAATTACACCACAAATGTAATTATGACTGGATGTTACTTTGGCAGCAAATTTTAAATAAATACTTAAACAAACATGTGAATATCAAGATTCTCTTGTGTAAACTTGCCTAATGTAGCTTGTAATTGACTGCAAATTTGTTTAGTATGTTTAATATCAATGCATATAATCACTGACAGACATGTGAGGGGTTTGTGACATTTTTACATAAATCTATACGTAAAATGTAGCAGCCATATTTAATACAAATATATGCAAATTTATCCTTACATCTCACATGAGTCACATGAGTGACATGTGACTCATTTCTAATTTGGCCTCTTTACGCTCCTATGCCGAACTATACCAATAGATGTAAAAAAATTGCCATTGCAGCCGCAGAGAACCGTTTTCATGCCATGCAACAATATTTCACAACACCTTTTCAAGTAGCTGCTCGCAAATTTATATCACACTGTGAACGGCTGTTTGTGCAGGTCGACTGAAATACATTTAACATCTTCATTGTTGCGAGCAATGTTACTTTTGCTTGCACCATGCCACCAGCAGACGACCAGTTCTGAGTTGGCCAATTTTATAAATTGATAACATTTGCAAGATGCATCCTCTTGTAGTGAAGTGTGTATTGATTAGGTAGTGACAGCAAGACAAGGCGCGTTATGCAAATGAGTATTCTTGTACAAATTAAATGACAATGTCCTGATGACGATGAAAGCTGCTTTCTAATAAAATATTTCCAGGTCTGTAATATGTTGGTAAATGGATTCGTTACAGATACACATGGAAAGCTTTTAGAGAAAAGTGCAAGTTTAAATCAGATTCTAAGACTACAATGTGATCGACAACAAGACACAGACAGAAGCTCATCAGTAATGTCATAATTCCAATATGGCGGCTGTGGAGCCACAAGAAGGGAATTTTAAATGACATGGGTTTATGTAGTCTAGAACATTGCCAATTGATACACTGATATTCTGTCCATGCAGCGTATTATCTGTCAGTGAATGTGTCTTAATCTGACATTGTTTGTATGTAGCAAACATATGCTGTGTTGAAAGGGAAAGATAATACCGTAAGTACTCATATTTGAACGTATCAGTTTACATGATATCTGTGCTTAGATTCAATTAGAACTGGTTATTCATGTAACCAATCCTGACCAAAGCAGGGACATTTTGAAGATGCAATATACAGGTAGTTTCTGTGTTCCTATCAATACAATATAGTACAACTTCCTTAAAGTGGTTTTGTCTTAACACTGACTCAGTTTAAAATACCAGCAGATAATAAATGCAAAGAACACATTCAATAAGACTTAAATAATTGAATTTCCTAAGTACAGTACCGTCAAATATATTACTAAATATTATATTTTAATTTTTTTGCCAGAATTTCCATTTCGGTGCAAGTGCATGAGTTTATAATGTCATAAGATTTATAAAATTGTACAACTAAATAATTTATTCTAGATGTGCTCAGAAGTTCTAAGCCACCTTAGTTACCACGAATGTTGTTGTTTGTTTGGTTGGTACGGACTGTTGTTATGCAAGACATAGGACGGTATATCCCCTGGTCATGTCAAAACAGAAGGTGACATATGTTATAAAATTAGTTACAGATGATTGATAATAGGTGGTGAATATATAATAAATGACAAGATTTCACTCCAAATCACATGGCTTGACATTTCTTATTTTGGCCTTCATGACATGCTTTATGCTAACACAAAATTACAATAAATTTGATCGATTTTATGTTGATTAGATTGATTTAGAATAAATGAATATAACTAGAGCCAAGTCCACATTAATTCACCCACGGAATAACAATGAATTTAACAAGTCTGACTTTAAATGTCAAACACAAAAACATTCACACCTGTTTATTACAGCGTAAATGTATACAGTGATGAACAGGATGATGCACATACCTGATTCTGGTCAGATATGCGTGTTACGATAGGAATGCCAACGTATTGGACATTTTTATATATACCATATGGTGGACAGTAGCAATGGTTATGTGTCCTGTCGTGTGTATGTCCACCCCACAATATGATGACAAGACAGCCGAACTGGCAGTGTTATTGACAGAGCTCTATGGACAGTTTCTGTTTATTTTCCTGACAACTGCTGACCACCCACACTGACGAATCACTCATACAGACTCATGGGATATCCTTGCATAGCAAACAAGACTTCTCATTACCTCTGTAATAAGAGTCTGTATTACTCATGTTCAGTGTTCATATACTTTTGTATACTGACTTTTAATTTTCTGCACGTTGTCTTGTTGATTTCTATATAGAAAGTTGATAGTAGAAACACTATTAACTATCACCCACTACTATGGACTGACTTCTATCAATTATATAATGTTTAGTACAATCACAGGCAAGAGTGTAATAGCACATTAACTGATGGTTGCAGACAATCTCTGTAGTTTATTCTTTATTGCATGCAGTGTTTTATACAAAACACTATTCACGTACAAATCGCACACACGCACGCACACACACACACACACACACACACACACACACACACACACACACACACACACACACACACACACTCAACAACCAATTAAATAAACTTTGTAATAACTGTCAGTGTGTGACTTTTACATGTGGTTTGCATTATGTGCTTGTGGGCGGTTGTAAAAGCTTGTGGTGGGTGGTAGTCTGGGCGATGCTTGTGAGTTCACGATACTGGATGGATGGCCCCCAAGTTGACACTATAACATTCAATTGGAATCACCTATGATAATAGTTAGTCGTTGCTATGGCCTAACTATTTTTATAATACTGATAAGGCTATTATTTTACACATATTAACAAAATATGCAAATAACAATTTGTAATCAATATTAATTAATTAACTTTTTAAGGCTGGTAGTGGCCAATTAAAAAAAAAATCCTTGGCTTTGTCAGTTACCTACATATAAAATACATCTATTAGCAATTATAAATCAACTTGCTAGATCTGCCTATTATGCCAGTTTCATAAATATTATAATATTAATTAATTATGTATAATATATATACCCAAACGTGGGAGCTATAGGCTCATGTCATGAATAATAAAAATGCATGTGATAAGCTCGGTCAGGGTAAATTCATAAAATAAAACTATAGTACATGGTTATAACGAACAAGATTAACGAGCTGTAGCGTGTATGAGTTTGAATACGTAACTATCAACAAATTCGTGACGGCAACACAATAGCCGAATAGGAATAGAATAGGCAATTAGGCCTTTAGGGCTAAGCAAGGACAAGGTTAGAGCCTAGATATTACAGGTGCCAAGCTTGCCACGGCTATGTGTTTATCACTTTATGGCGCTGTTCTGGACGTTTACTCTAGTTGAATAGTCACTTCCTCGTTTGACGTCGAGTCGCCTCAACTCGGAGCCTATTGTCGTGAGTGAGTCAGCCAGAGCGGCCGACGTAACCATTGACCAGGGCGTGGAGCCCACGACACTCGCCCACACTGCAACGCCAACTGTACAGTGTAACAGTCCGTGTACGGTAAACCGACTTCTCGAAAACAAAGTCCTGATACACACGTCTAATACAGTTATCCCCGCTCACTTACCTTACAGTCGGGGTGTTTGGATGTGTCACTGCACAGTCACGATACAGTCTTCTGGATGCTGCGCCGTGCGACACCTGTCCTAATCGCCATGTTTACAAGAGCGTAGCGTAATTTCTGGCAGGCTGTATTGAGCCTCCGTCACCTTAGCTTAGATTGCAACGTTACCGCGACGTGGCGCCACCATTTGTCGCGCGCTGATGTCGTTTATTGTCGTTTTACGCTCTCTGTGGGTTGGTACAGCACCTCGGTCTTCTTGATGTTAATCTTCAGGCCGAACTTCTTTGACGCATTGGAAAAAGCATCCACTATTTTCTGGATCTCTTCAGCAGAGTGTGCAACCAGTGCACTGTCATCTGCGAATAGCAGCTCCCTCATCAGTATCCGTGTAGTCTTGGTCTTCGCTCTGAAGTGTGCGACATTGAATAGGTCAGCGCTCTGTCTGGACTGTATGTAGATGCCATCCCCCATGTCTCGGAAAGCATTGTCGAGCATTGCTGATAGGAAGATGGAAAAGAGCGTGGGCGCCAGTACACAGCCTTGCTTGACCCCATTTGTGACCC
The DNA here is from genome assembly GCA_964017155.1 of Oasisia sp. SBJ-2009. Lineage (NCBI taxonomy): Eukaryota > Metazoa > Annelida > Polychaeta > Sabellida > Siboglinidae > Oasisia > Oasisia sp. SBJ-2009. The sequence goes on from OZ024865.1 coordinate 28,157,855, forward strand.
TGAACGATTCCGAGAACCCGAGAGGAGGATATCATGGTTGATGGAAACAAGCTGAACTCTGTTATGGAATTCACCTACCTCGGAAGCACTATATCAAGTGACGGATGCATTGACGATGAAATACAGAGGAGGATGGCCAAGGCTAGTGCATCTTTCGGCCGACTACGCCAGAGACTCTGGAACAACCACCATGTGTCCATGCGGGTTAAAGGCAAGATATACCGTGCAATTGTGCTGTCCACCCTCCTATACGGAGCCGAGGCCTGGACAGTGTACAGACGACAGGTGAAAAAGTTGCATGCCTTCATGATGCGACATCTGCGTTCGATCATGAGGATAACCTGGATGGACAAAGTGACAAACAAGGAAATACTCGAACGGACAGGGCTGCCATCTATGGAAGATCTTCTGATCAGAAAGAATCTCCGGTGGACTGGACACCTCATGAGGATGTCATCAGACAGGCTACCGAAGCAGGTTCTCTACTCCCAACTGTCTTCTGGTCACAGAAAGAGAGGGCGCCCTCGTCTCCGGTTCAAAGATACCATCAAGAGAAACCTGAAGCTGAGAGACATAAAGATCGACTCCTGGACATCACTCTCACAGCAGAGAGACAAATGGAGAGCAAGAGTCAAGTGATGGAAGCAGTCTTTGTCGCTTCGCGACCGACAGCATGATGATAACGCTCTCTGATCATAGCCAGTAGCCTCGGTTACCCAGACTCCGTGAGGTGGCAGCACTTTTAAGCCCCCTCAACTCCGCCTGGGACAGTATATGGGCTTAAGTTTCTACATCCAGGCAGCCTTACCCCAGATTAGGGTAGAGACGCTGATTGGCTCTCAGGCCAACTATGAAATAAAAATAAAAATTACGATATACTTTTACAAGATAATAATATCACATGAATAGTATTCAACATTGAACTTATATTAACACAAAAGTAAGTAAAAATTCAAATTTACAGTTGTTTATAAAATAAGAATTACGGCAGGATTAACCAGTATCCGTGAGGTGGCAGCATTGTCTAGCCCCACACGGATAGCATATCAATTAAATAAGGATACCTTTTTATCAAATAATGGTGTATTATAAAAAAAACTATTCAGAATTAAACTTATATTAACACAAAATAAATAGAAATACAAATTTGCAGTTGTTTATAAAAATATATATTACGGCAGTGTCCGTGAGGTGGCATCATTGTATAGATCACGCGGATACCAAATAAAAGCCGTTAATGGGGCCAGACTGTCTTCTCGGCGTAGTTCCGCAGCCGACCGACAGTCGGTTAAGCGAGATTAAATAGCCAGGTGCCTGGCACTGAGCCCTGGAGTGGACGCCATTTTGTGTTGTCATTGCGTCGTCTCTGTCCATTTGATTTTCAGTCTACTCAGCTCGCTACTTATTATATATTAGGTTATGCTTATTGTTTGTTACACACATTCTTTAAAATAATACCATAATTAAAGCATTACATAGTAATTCCTATGATGTTTCAGTACAGCGCTATCCGGTTACGTCACGTGACGTGCTGAAACGCTCTGAATCCGCCGAAGTTCCGGCGGAATATGACCAACAACTCCTCGCTGTCTTCCGATAGAGGGGTCAGAGCACAGTTAGACTTCCTGGTCTAACCCATACGAATGTAGAACCTTAATAATTGTGTCATTTGAGATTTTGAAAAAAGAAATTAATGTGAAATGAGTACCGTATGACAGGCATACCAGTAGGTTAAGTGCTATGCTATATCTGCAGTGCAATGACGCATGTTAGGCAGAGTGTAGTTGGCGTAGTGATTTTTAGCCATTTTTTCTTACATGACCCTGCGAATGCAGAAAAGCGTGCTCAGTTTGGTAAATATTGAGGGTCAGAACACATGCATACATTTTAAGAGAGCCTGATATATGCTTTTTTGACGAAATTTGATCAGCATATCAGTGACATGACTGCAGTGATTGTGATAAAATTTAATTTTTTTCTCAGGTCCAGTTTCCTTATAATCTGACAAAACGTTAACATGGCCGCCAATGGGAAAATCAACAGTGCTCTGTGCCCTAGAACACAGAGCGACGGTGAGGCGTGCTGAATCACTGATGAATCTATCTTTCGAACAAACATAAAACAGTTGGCCACGCAGATGTACGATCTCGTTTATAAATTCGCATGTGCTTTTACACGTATTGACGTACCGCATGAGTAAATCACGCGGTCGTTGCTTGATTCCGCACTGCTGATTTTTCTAAGAAAACCTGCAGCAATCGATTACCTGGTGGCCAGTAGGGCCTAGGGTTATAGGGCCTACATTTGTATACGGTCAGTGTAGGCCTAAGTACAGAACATCAATCGTGGATAAACGGATTATAACGCATCCTCGCACTCCAGCTGTCAGTATCAGCCAACTGTACTTTCATGGCAAATATACCTGGCTTGCGATCTAGGTAAGTTCCGGTAGGTAGTCTGGCCACTTGGACTTCTGAGCTGGTGTCAGTGTGCGTAACAATCCGTGCATCGTCCGGTTATATTTTTCGCATTGCTCGTTTCTCATGGGATGATATGGCGTTGTGCGCGATTTGTCGACAGCGTAGATCTTGTATAACTCCGAGACGATTTTAGCATCAAAACATCTTCCTTGATCTGAGTGTATCCGGTAGGGAACTCCGTAGCGCACAAACCATTCACGTACTAGTGCTTTGGCCACTGTCTGGGCTGTTTGGTTTCTAGTCGGTACTGTTATTGTGAATTTACTGTACACATCTGTCATGACCAATACATTCTCAATTCCGTTACTACTACCAGGTTCAAGTATCGTGAAGTCAATTGCTATTACCTCTAGCGGTTCCTTGGCGACAATGCTATGCATAGGAGCATGTGGCATCTTTGCTCGATTACAACGTCCACACCTGGCAATCCATTTATGGATGTCTGAGCGTAAATTCGGCCAATAGAACCTTGCCCGCACTAATTTCTCGACCCTATCTATGCCTTGATGTCCCATCCGATCATGTAATTCCTCTAATACTTCCTTCCTGGTGGAACTTGGAAGCAACAACTGGTTTACTGTGTCTCCACTCGTGGGATCTGTCATTGTTCTGCACAATCGGCCAGAACAGATGTGTAGGCGGTTCCATTGTAATAGCAGTTTCGCTACTGCTGGCTGTTCTTTCCGTCTTTCTCCACGTGTCGCGTTTCGACCTCGGTCGATGTAATGCCAAATTTGGCCCAACACCGGATCAGTCCGTTGTGCTTCCTGGATCTCGTCCGTCCTAAAACTAGGTAGGACTGGTGACTCTACATTTTCCAGTATGTCGCGTCTTTGAGCTGTGGTGGCTCGGACCGTTCCTTTGAGTAACTTCTGGCGTAAGTCGCACGGCAAAACCGTTACTTGCTGGATATCCGCTATCTCTTCTTCTCCGATGACTGTGACCTCCGTCGTTGCAGTCGGGTGTGATTTCCCGCTCAGACCATCACCCGATGCATTAAGTCGCCCGGGACGATACCTAGGATGTCCTACCTGGCTACACTGCATTGCATTAGTCGCTGTGCTACCTTTCGAATGACCCCTGTATTCGCGATTTGTTGATCGTTCCCCATTACGCCACCTGTCACTAGAGCGCTTCCAGCACCTCACAAAGGTGTGACCCCTTCGGCTACAGTACTCACAACACACCGCGCCTGCGTTGCGGGGCTCCGGTTTGTCAGGGTTCACCACACCCACTGGCGCCTGTTGTTGTAATCGTAACAAAGAAACAATTTCCGATTGAGTTGTTGCAAGTAGTTCTAATTGTGCTGCGATTCGGTCCAGTGGACTAGGTTCGCCTGGGGTATGGTGAGGTTCCTGAATTCCCCGGACACATGCTTTCTCATAAGAACTACCCATTCCGTCTTCCTCGAGACGAATAGCTTCAGCTCTCAAGGCACTAAAGGAAATGGTCGATTGACCTCTTACCAATCGTTTCATCTCTCTCTTTATGTGGACATCCACCAGGTTCTCGCAGAACACTTCAATTACCATTTCGTTCTTACTTTGCAATTTATCAGATATCCCTTCCGAGATTTGTAACAGGGCCCGGGAGAATTCCCTAACATTTTCCCTGTTGCTCTGTCTTCTATCATACAACTCCCTCTTTAGTTGAGCATTACTACGGTTTTTTCCAAAGGTAGACATAAGTAATGTGAACACCTTATCAACCGAGTCCTTTTCTTCCTCGGGCGCATACCTGACTTCTTCCCGGGCAGGTCCTTCTAGGTGTCCGATCAGGAACGGTACCCTCTCGACCGCTGGGACGGAAGGCAACCGATTGCGGCGTCTTCCATCCAGTCGTGCAGTTCACAGGAATGCCCCGAAAATGCTCGGAGAGTTTGGGTTGGAGGAGCCTTTACCGTGACGTTGATTGCTGGTTTCGCTTCAGTGTTTCTACCATCTCTTCCCGACGAGCCAGTTTTTCATCCCCCGTCACAAGGTGCTCGCGTGCTGTCGCCATTTTTATCGGCTCCCCTGGGAGCTTCCGTCGTCGAATCCCACTTCTGACACCACTTGTAAGGCACACGAACGACGGTCTTTTGGTATTCAATACGTTTATTGAGAAAGAATACGCTCCCAGAGGGCGGGACGCTCCTCTAATAACTCGCTCTCGCACCACTTGGCGGAGCCGGCGCCAATTGCTGGCAAACCCGTTTATCAGGCCGCTGGTTATATACTGGGTTACTGGGTACAAGTGTTGACCGGTCGCTAGATGTAGTTGTTGACCAGTTACTGGCCCAGGGCAAACTGCGCCTCAGTAGTTGTCCAGCTCGACCAGCTGGGCGTGGCCTTATACTACCGTGCCCTCTGGCGACTATCATTATCCACCAGGGTTTCATAATGTTCAACATTTTCTCATGGATGTTGTAAGATATTCTGTTTTTGCCACATTACTTTTCAGACCACTGCCCGTAAAAACACAGTTCCACACCATTGTCTTGTCATTGATCGCGGGTCCTCCCTTTAGAGCAGTTCCCTTGGCGGCATAGAGCCAACTTTGGATGTGTCGCTGGTCCCTCGCTTTGATTTCACACACGCGGTAGGGCCTTGGTACATGTCATGCACTATTCTTATGTAGGCTTCCGGGATGTTCGCTTTCTTGTCCAACTAAACATAGCATCATTCGTTCCAAGCACAGGCCTAACTCCAATCTGCTCGTCCGAGATGGTCACAAGGTTGATAATACGGCCAAGAGTTTCCTAAGCAGCTGATTTCTCTGCAGTTACTACAGTTCGTATGATCTCCCCCCTCTCTCTCTCGTCTCTCTTTATATCTGTATCCCTTTCTCCCTCGCCCCATCTCTACCTATCTACCCCCCTCTCTCCCCTCTATCTCTCGACACCCCCTCTCCCCCAAACGTAGGGAACCCTACCGCTTTCACATGTTTTCACAGTTGGGCCTCGGCCCATCTTCTAAGGTGTTTGGGTGCCTCGATAGTTGTTCTATCTGGTCCACAGCTGTTATTGCTCTTCAATTTCTCAGCTCTCCATCTACTTCTCCGTATGCTGCTTCCTCTGTTACTTCTTGAAGTAAAACTTCTTGAAGATAAACGAAACATCACTTTATATAATAGTGTTAACCTTAAAACGTTGTGAATATTATGTGGTGAGAGCTGACGCTTACAAAAACCGTTCATTATTACTTGTAATTGTGTAAGATGGTGTGCGTGTATGTGTCTGTATGCGCGTGTGGCATGTGTTTTGATTTAGAGTTATTAAAATTACTTTTTAAATTGTGTGCGCGCATACCCGCGCGTACACTTGGGCTCGGGCGCCTGTGTGTGTGTGTGTCCGCGCGTGCGTGCGTGCGTAGGTGCGTGCGTGTCTGTATTCGTGTACGTAGACCCTATCACAGATATTCACTAACCTTTGTCTCCGCGTTCCCCCTGACTTAAGCCCGAGACGCTCAACGGCGTACCCCGACAATGTAATACATAATTATAGACAAAAACAGCGTTCAACATTGATGCACACCATAGCGCAACATATCGTGAATGTCACCTCAGTCGAGACATCTGATGGCACATTATTTTATTAAAGTGGTAGCACAATATATCGACTGTCGATAAATCACCTCAGTGTGAGGTATGAACTGACCTGCTCATAAACAAACCTTCGAGTGGAGGAACAGTTTTGGATAGGCACACCCACAGGCCAACAGAACTTGTTCTTCATGGCGGAGAGCGCCGAAAAACGCGATCAAAACGACACGTTGATGGAAACGTCGGCTATGTCCTCGTGGGAACATTGACCACAGTCGGGTTTGACACATTCATCTCTGACCAAAATTTAGTCAAAGGGAGACTCTTCAAATACATTACGGGCAAACCCAAAACGTTCTTTTCGTAGAGATTGCACGTTCATGTCCAAAGGGTTTCTAAGTAATTCTGTGTCACGCTCGCGCATATCTCGGAACTAGGTTTTAAATCTACCCTCTCTGTCATGGGTTCACCGGTGACAACCAGTGTCGAATAGTAACGTCTTGTGACCAGCATCGAGCCCCTGGCACAAGAGACGGAAGAAATTGGTTTTCATGGGCCATAAGCGCAGGACTTAATGGCTTTTGCCATTTTGACTATAGACTAATAGAGATGTATCGTCAAGACTGTCTCTTAGCTCTGGCGGAAGCATTCTGGATGCGAGCGCGTACCGATGGATCATACAGTGAAGAGCCTTTGACCTATGCTTCGCTGCCTTCACACATTTAAAAAATCCTGAATGACTGCATGGCCAGAGCTTTGTCACTTGTTTATATGCACATATACTTTGTCCTTCTGCTTAAACAAAAAATCGCTGAGACCTCGCGAGATTCGTCGCCATGGTGGTAAGTACTTAAATATTAAATTACCAGTTGCCCCGAGGAGAAATGGTCGCAACTATTGTTTTAATTACTTCCATAAACTATTTTAACTGCATGAGCAAAAACTGGTAATTCGAAAATAGCGAATAGTACGAACTTGAGTAATATTTGACTTTGTAACAACGATTTAATATTTATCTCCCTGTCCCTGTCCCTGTCCCTGTCCCTGTCCCTGTCCCTGTCCCTGTCCCTGTCCCTGTCCCTGTCCCTGTCCCTGTCCCTGTCCCTGTCCCTGTCCCTGTCCCTGTCCCTGTCCCTGTCCCTGTCCCTGTCCCTGTCCCTGTCCCTGTCCCTGTCCCTGTCCCTGTCCCTGTCCCTGTCCCTGTCCCTGTCCCTGTCCCTGTCCCTGTCCCTGTCCCTGTCCCTGTCCCTGTCCCTGTCCCTGTCCCTGTCCCTGTCCCTGTCCCTGTCCCTGTCCCTGTCCCTGTCCCTGTCCCTGTCCCTGTCCCTGTCCCTGTCCCTGTCCCTGTCCCTGTCCCTGTCCCTGTCCCTGTCCCTGTCCCTGTCCCTGTCCCTGTCCCTGTCCCTGTCCCTGTCCCTGTCCCTGTCCCTGTCCCTGTCCCTGTCCCTGTCCCTGTCCCTGTCTCTGTCCCAAACATGGCGGTCACAAACGCAGAGCATTCACAAGGCAGTAGTGAGTATAGCGAGTATTGCTCGCCTGCGTAAAAAAGTGCTGCTACCTCACGACGTTTGAGTATCCGAGGCTAACCCAAATGCAGCTTGAACGTGATATAGCGGCGCACAGTGGTCACAATGGGTCCGTGCTATGATATAGCGGCGCACAGTGGTCACAATGGGTCCGTGCTATGATATAGCGGCGCACAGTGGTCACAATGGGTCCGTGCTATGATATAGCGGCGCACAGTGGTCACAATGGGTCCGTGCTAATAAAATTACGGTCACATCCTCTAAATGGTATATTATTATGCTTAGACACTGGTAGTTAAAGTCCCCCTCACCTCGAAATTCAGCCTGTATCATATATGCATACTAATTGAGCCACGGGACCGCCAAATTCAAAGACAACTCAAAGCATAAGTGTCCCAAGTATATACGGATCGGTCAACGAAAACTCTCGTTTCACAGAACGTGACCACTTTCCGTTGAAAGCTTGATTCACAAATTCCTGCTCTTCCCAGTTCGCCGAACGCAGATATATTAATTTTAAGGAAACATTTTATGTAAATACTTAGTTCGGGTTTAGCGTTTATATATATATATATATATATATATATATATATATATATATATATATATATATTCATGAACACAACTACAAGTGAGATAGTTTAAAATGCAATATTCATATTTTCAGTTTTGCTTGACAAAAACATGGATAAAGAAAATAAAAAATACAATTTAACTCACAAATCATTTTAAATGACTAAATTATGACACATTAGTCATAATTATAATTGTTTGAAAATAAAATAATAAAAGAGTCCAATATTTTTTATCCCACGCGTAAACACCAACAACAACACCGTTTGTAACGATGGACGAAAGATTGGTAGCATCTTTGTGAATGTGGTCAGCCCTTTCCGCGTGGTCAAATAATTTATTTCTCTATTAATTATATTTATTTTATTAATTTATTCATCGTTTTAATGTAAACTTAATGTACAGTTAATTGTATTTATCTATTTGTCATATTTATTTTATTAATTTATTACTTTAGCACAAAGTCACGATATAACTGCAGGATAGTGACACATCACTTTTTTAGCAGTAAATTCTTGAAGTCCTGAAACCGGTCCGCCCGTTCGTGCTCCGCCTTTTAGTGTGGGCCGGATATGAAGGATGCCTTTGAAGCTGGATGTCGGCGTATTTAACGTGTGCTGTTCAGGTTTAACATTTTGGTTTTCGTATTAAAAACAGAACAGTTTAGGTTCGACTAAGTCACAAACACTTGCCTTATCTGTTTATGTAAAGACACATATAACATCAAGAAATAACCTGAACAAATATAAACTGTACGCTATAGAAATACTTTTGCAGGCTCAACAAACTGAACACTACTGAATATCGCCCTAACACCAGCCTTGCAATGTGGCTGGAAACAGAACAAGCGAAAAACGAAAACCGCCACGAGTTGGTCCTCACTGGTACTAAGATCTCAGAACGCATCGACAGTAGTGGATTGGACGACCATATTTTTACCCTAGAAGAACTGAACTTTCTGGAAATCAGTAAAACGACTCTCACGACTCTGAACGATGGACTTGGAAATCTGATTAATCTCCAAAATTTAGTTCTTCGCAACAACAAGATAGCGTCACTGCCTGCATCAATTGGGAAATTGAAGAAATTGAAATTCCTCGACCTCTCCTCTAATGAGTTAGAGGAACTTCCAGGTGAAATTAGCGAATTGACAGAATTGCAGCGGCTCAATGTTAGCGTAAATAAACTGACGGCGTTTCCTGATGTCAGCAAGCTGGTTAATTTGCATGTGCTGGATGTATCCCACAATTCACTTGAGTCCCTTCCAGAAGGTTTGTGCGAGAGCGAATCGTTGGGAGTAGCAGAGATTTATGCGAGCAGCAATGACATTTCAGAATTACCTGCTGACTTTGCGAAGCTCGCATCTCTGAAAGTGCTCGATCTCACCGATAACAAGCTGCAGCAGATACCCCCTGAAATGGCAGAATGCACGAAGTTGCGTGAATTTAAATTCGGGGGTAACAAGTTGAAGGACCGACGCTTGGGTAAGATGATGGATCAATGCACCACAAAGTCGGTGCTAGATTACCTGAGGAACATCTTGGAGAAGGAGCGACAGAAAGGTGGAAAGGGAAAGGGAGGAAAGAAGAACAAAAAGAAGACGAATGACACCGTTGCTGAAGAGGTGGAGGAGGTGATGGGGAATTTCGTGAAAGTTCTGCATTTCCATGGTGAAGATGGTCTGGCGATCCGTGTGACGGAGAATGTCTCTGGGGTGAGGCCGTACATCGTGTGTTGTGTCGTGCGGCATCTCGACTTCCAGAAGTCCAACAACTTGTACAAGAGGTTCATTGCCTTACAGGTAAGAGAATCAGTGCTTTATGCAGGATAACGTTTTTGTCAGAGCCCAATTGTTTGGTAGACAAGTGCATGTTAACTCCTATACACATACTCACAAACACATGCATGACACCCATTTTCAACACAGCTGACTATACCTATAAATTTGGGAGACCTTTTTGCCCCTTTTTTTTTACCTGTCCTGTGATAAATTTTGACATGTCTAAATTGAAAAAACGCTTTTACCTGTCCAAATAATGGGTGGATGACTGGATGGGTCTCTATGTAAAGCTATGAATAGAATTGCTTTCTGTAGCATGCATACTATATTGTCACCTCAAATACAAAATACAATTTTATTATGTAACTAATTGTTTACATATGATCTATTTCATTACATTCTTGAAAGTGTTATTATGCTGCTTATGCAAGATCAGCCAAGATGGTGTACATAATTATGTGTGACTTTCTAGATTTTCTAGAAAAATTCCTACTATAGCCCTGTATTATGTATTTATAGATAACATACATATATGTTGTTCAGGCTATATATATATATATATATATATATATATTGAGTGAGGCTATCTTTTGGTTTCAGACAAAACTGCACGACACAGTATGCCAGAAGCGACAGGCGGCAACGATTGCAACCCACGATCTTGCTAGTGTGAAAGCACCTCTTACCTATGATGCAAAGCCACCAGCTGAAATAAAGGTAACTATTGTGGAATTTCTGTATGTAAATAATGATGTCAGCAATAAAATAGATACATTTTAAATGTCACTTTGTTGCCTACATAATCACAGGTTGACTGCCTGACTGGTGCATCGAATAACCATTTCTGGTTGTCCCAAAGCTCCTGTCACTTTGTGTCTCTGGTTAGAATTGGTAGCACATTGAGTACGTCATACACCTGTGGTATAATCTACATGTAAACAAGGTTGACACAGCCTTTGACGTTTGGACTGGAGACCTGTTATATGCCAGGGTTCATACGTTGACCTCATAGAAAGGCAACACAAAAGGTGTTAAAGACAGATTGGCATGATTTATATATAATTTATTCATCTCTTTCCAAACACTGGACTGGGTCTTCAAACTCCTCATAGGCCATTAAAAGTTCAGCACAACTTATGTGGTGGGGGATTGTCGTGGGGGTGGCGTATTTTCTGATAGAGGGTGTGGAGATGTATGCTCTGATGGGGGTGGGGGTGGCATATGCTCTGATGGGTGGGGTGACATATGTTCTGATTGGGGTGGGGTGGCTTATGCTCTCCTAAAAAAGATGCTTTGAATATTAAAATACTAAAAGTGTTGTATACGGCAGTTGTTTTTAAATGATGTATGTATAGTAGAAGTCTTAGCACAGTGTATCTGGTGGGCAGTCGGCCTTGAAAGCATCTTGTAACAACGTGTCTGTCACAGCTCCTGCCGCTGTTCAAGAAGAAGGAAGTGACAGCCGAACAACTGGTGATGAAACTACGCAAGGAGGCTGAGGAGCAGAGGAGGGAGAAGAAGAGGAGGAGGAGCACAGTCAGTGGCATACACAAGTAGGTGATACACCCCACTCACAGTCAGTGGCATACACAAGTAGGTGATACACCCCAGTCAGTGGCATACACAAGTAGGTGATACACCCCACTCACAGTCAGTGGCATACACAAGTAGGTGATACACCCCACTCACAATCAGTGGCATACACAAGTAGGTGATACACCCCACTCACAGTCGGTGGCATACACAAGTAGGTGATACACCCCACTCACAGTCGGTGGCATACACAAGTAGGTGATACACCCCACTCACAGTCAGTGGCATACACAAGTAGGTGATACACCCCACTCACAGTCAGTGGCATACACAAGTAGGTGATACACCCCACTCACAGTCAGTGGCATACACAAGCAGGTGATACACCCCACTCACAGTCAGTGGCATACACAAGTAGGTGATACACCCCACTCACAGTCAGTGGCATACACAAGTAGGTGATACATCCCACTCACAGTCAGTGGCATACACAAGTAGGTGATACACCCCACTCACAGTCAGTGGCATACACAAGTAGGTGATACACCCCACTCACAGTCAGTGGCATACACAAGTAGGTGATACACCCCACTCACTGTCAGTGGCATACACAAGTAGGTGATACACCCCACTCACAGTCAGTGGCATACACAAGTAGGTGATACACCCCACTCACAGTCAGTGGCATACACAAGTAGGTGATACACCCCACTCACAGTCAGTGGCATACACAAGTAGGTGATACACCCCACTCACAGTCAGTGGCATACACAAGTAGGTGATACACCCCACTCACTGTCAGTGGCATACACAAGTAGGTGATACACCCCACTCACTGTCAGTGGCATACACAAGTAGGTGATACACCCCACTCACAGTCAGTGGCATACACAAGTAGGTGATACACCCCACTCACTGTCAGTGGCATACACAAGTAGGTGATACACCCCACTCACTGTCAGTGGCATACACAAGTAGGTGATACACCCCACTCACAGTCAGTGGCATACACAAGTAGGTGATACACCCCACTCACAGTCAGTGGCATACACAAGTAGGTGATACACCCCACTCACAGTCAGTGGCATACACAAGTAGGTGATACACCCCACTCACAGTCAGTGGCATACACAAGTAGGTGATACACCCCACTCACAGTCAGTGGCATACACAAGTAGGTGATACACCCCACTCACAGTCAGTGGCATACACAAGTAGGTGATACACCCCACTCACAGTCAGTGGCATACACAAGTAGGTGATACACCCCACTCACTGTCAGTGGCATACACAAGTAGGTGATACACCCCACTCACTGTCAGTGGCATACACAAGTAGGTGATACACCCCACTCACAGTCAGTGGCATACACAAGTAGGTGATACACCCCACTCACTGTCAGTGGCATATACAAGTAGGTGATACACCCCACTCACTCTCAGTGGCATACACAAGTAGGTGATACACCCCACTCAGCTAGTGGCATATACAAGTAGGTGATACACCTCACTCACTGTTAGTGGCATACACAAGTAGGTGATACACCCCACTCACTGTCAGTGGCATACACAAGTAGGTGATACACCCCACTCACTGTCAGCGGTATACACAAGTAGGTAATACACTGGTAGACATAAGTAGGTGATACATCTCATTCACTGTCAGTAGCTCACACAAGTAGATGATACACCTAACTCACTGTCCATAGTACACATATGTAGGTGATACATCTTGCTCATTGTCAGTGGCGCACACCTCACTTCTGCTACATAACCTTTTAATATGTGAACAGTAGTTGATGTGTCTATAACACACCTCATTCTGCAAATGTTATGCACATTTTGTCACCCGATGCAGACATAAGAGAATAGCAGATTAGAGTGAACATTGTTAGTTCTGTGATGAGTCACTGTATGGTGTTTTGTGTACATGTTTCAGGTACTTGGACTTGTTGAAGGGGAGGCCCCTATACCCATGTCTGGTTGACAATGATGGGGTTGTGCTGTCTTTCCCACCAATCACCAACTGCGAAGTCACCAAGGTTTGTCCCTTAAATACATACCATGTAAACATAATTTCATTGTTTTAATGGGTCCGATTTGAAAATGTTAATTAGCAAGAGTTTATAGATCTGTATAGTCACAACTAAGGATGAAAGCACCCAACAATGTAGCCTCATTTAGCCAGGCTCCGTGATGTGGCAGCACTTTTCAGCCTCTCAACTCTGCCTGGGGAATTAATGGGCTGCCACTGTTACCCCAGGGCTACCAGATTAGGGTAGAGATGCTGATTGGCTCTCAGGCCAACTATAAAATAAAAATAACGATAATTTTTTACAAGACAATGATATCTATCCTGTGAAAAGTATTCAACATTGAACTTATAATAACACAAAACTAAATAAAAATTTGCAGTTGCTTATAAATTAGGAATTACGGCTGGATTAACCAGTATCCATGATGTGGCAGCATTGTTTAGCCCCACACTGATAATATTCAAAAATCACCAGACTCTTCTTGACGTAGTTACACAGCCGACCGACAGTCGGTTAAGCAAGACTACCAACACCGACCTTCCTCAGGGTCAGGCAGCAGCATACACAATGTTTGTGTGGGCGACATTGTCCTACAAATGTGTACCAGGGTCCGTACACATCTGGACATTTGAAATTCATGGCTATTCAAAACTTTTCAAGGCTATGTGAAAAAGATGTCGTTAAAAATTCTTGAACGCAGTAAATTAAGTTAACATTATTACTCGACTAAGAAAATAATGGCACCGACCACAATGAAATGCCCGTTGCTCAATGTGCTCAATGTTTTTGTGCATATAGGCTTTTTTTTCTGGCTGTTATTCGTCACAACAATTGAGTCAAAATAATATTTTATTGACCACAATTAAATTCAAGCTTTTTCAAGACTACTTTGTAAAATTCAATGATTGCAAGGCCTTGAATTTGGTCCAATCAAATTCAAGGCTTTTCAAGACTTTCAAGGCTCCGTACGGACCCTGGTGTACCTACATCATTTTGTTCCAGATATCGGCCGACACGAAGGACTTGTTAATTGAAGTCACCAGTTCCGTCAACTTGGAGGTGTGCAAGAAAGTCATGGACACCATGCTCAATGACATGCTGGAGCTCGGGGTCGGCTGTGACGCGCCAGCGACTGGGGCCACTGCAGACGCTGATGCCGCCAAGGCTGCGATGCCGTCGAATCAATGTCTGGTGGTGGAGCAGGTGCAGATCTTGAACCCGCAGGGATCCATGAAGGTGGTGTACCCGGCCCGCACCGACATCATGTCCAGTGCCTTCCGTGTCATCCGTGACTACGAATGAGCGGTGTTTGTTTGGTGTGTTGATTTTTGCGTGCTCAAGCTGAATGTATCGCTTAGCCATTCTAAGAAAGTACATTGCTGAATGATGTGCATTTCAGCTGAAACTACCCCATTAGAAAACGGGATCTGAAATTACGTTAATTATTTGTCAGTGTTTCTTTAAAATTTAAATTGTCACAACTAGACGTATGTAGAATACTTTGTTGTTTCAAAAATATTTATGATTTAATTTCAATGCTTAACCAGTTTCATTTGCGTTACAAGGAGTTTTTGTAAATATTACGTTTGTGTTTGTTTGCAGTCGTAAACGTAATGGTTAACTGTTGTAACATGAAGTGTGAATATGCTCTGCTATTAGTTCACTGCCGGTATATGTTGTCATTGTTGGAACATTTATTTTGTATATCAAAATTAACCTTGATAATCATGCCACACTTATTACGTTTGTATTTGTCAATACAACTATTATATTATAAAACATACTATGGTTGTCTAATCAGGAATATCTAGTCACTATAAGCTGAATGTATGATCCAAATTCACCCTTCCATATACAGTACCCGGTAACTGCTTTCCAAGGCTAATTGTGTTGTTGACGGTGCTCGTTGAAACATGCTATAAGTCGTGCGACAAATACAATCATGCTTTAGTAATTGCATGCTTTGTGGGGCTGGTATGTTTCCATGAATCTGCAATTGTTGACAACGGTACTCAATCCTGTTTTGTTTACCGACGCATGGTTGTATTAAAATAAATATTTGTGTCTACTCAGAAATCCAATCATCTTTTTCTATGTTTGTCATAACAGATACAATTATTCTTTGCTTTAATGTCGATTTACAGCCAGTTCTGTCTTGACCAAATCAGTTTCTTGCAAGATCTTATTATATGATGGAGAAGAGGAGACATTGTGCAAATTGACGGAAAGGTTCTGAATCTAGCCTTATGAATTCAAAAAGAAACTATTCAATGAAATATGACAATGAATTATGTGAATCACTTTATTTCTTCCAAATAGCAATCAATACAACATAAAGCAATTCAGCTCAAAAGTGATGTATACTTTAAACAGATACAGTGCACAAGTCCTGGCTCTCTTGAATATGACAACATGCAAACACCGACACAAATGTTGTCTGTGCAAAATTAAATAGCACTCGCAAATGATCAACACATGGATAGGTTTGCTGTTGGGCCAATATTGTAGCCTCTGAATAAATGTGCCAAACTGGCCCAGCCAGTGGCACTGTGCATAACAAGTGGAATTCAATTTGACTATGTGGTTGTTTGGAATGTCTTAATATTGTTTGTGACATTTTTGTATACACATCAATTTGGGGGAAGATTCACAATGCAAGTACAGCATAGCCATTGGAAAATGATACCATATCCAGTCTCTCACTGAAACATGAGAATAACTTCCCTGGCATACAGACATGCAATCTCTTACACGAATAACTTACATGAATATCTTCTCTGACACAGAAACACAAGTCTCTGAGAACAACTTCCCATGCACAGAGATTCATGCAGTATCTTAGACCTTCCAGATTGGAATAAATAAATTTAAAATATTACTATACAAGAATCTGTCTTGTACATTTAGAGACTTATTAAGAGAATCATGGAATGGATTAGCACATGGATACTTATATATTAAGTACATATTCAAGACAATAGTAGTACCCAATACAGAATGCGCTTACTACGTGTGACACAGCAGATATTGTGTTGGGGACATCAGTTGTGATCGTGTAAGGGAATCATTGACAACAAGAGCTCTACAAACTACTACTAACAGTATGACTATAATTATGAGTAACACACATTGTGGACAAGAAAGTATTTCCTGCCGCTTATGAAGCAACGGAATGGACTCGCACTCTGGTACCGTGTCTCCAGTGTTGGGGATAAAAACTGCCCCGGTAAAACATGTAAACCAAAAATAATCAACAAATTGTACAAATATAAACACTTGCACCATCACACTGGAAACGATGTAGGGTAATAAATAGCTCATAAATAATACTTTGTGCAAGATCACACGACATGTAGAATAGAACCACGCTTGTAAATAGGAAGAAGCTTGAGACCGTTGACTGCTGTCAAACAGCAACATAAGTCGACTGGAGATCTTGTCGCGACGCTGTCTGGTAGCTTCTAGGAATAAATAAATAGAAATTCTGCACACAGAAACGACTAAATGCTAGTGGAATCATTAAAAAATCGTTGAGTGCCTTCGCGTTAATCCGGTTGTAAAATCTACACGAAGCAGTACATTGCATCGTCCCTGCTGTATCAAGTTGTAAAACAAAATGCAGTTCACGCAAATGTTTACACGTTGTCACCAGCTGGAAACTGGCGACTAAATCTAGTGAACCACCTGTCAGTTCTCATACAACTTCTGTTTGTATATCGGTGAATAAATTATTATCATTACAACGGGCGGAAACGAGAGTATAAGTTACATAAATCCACAGCCGACACTGATGCGTCTCGTTGGACGACATCAGTGGAGTCGTTGAAAGCACAACAAAGGTTTAAATAGGTCATCACACTTTGACAGAATATAAGCAAACTATATGAGGAATAACATGCATTGTTGTTGGTCAGTCGTACGTAACAAGGTAAACGGGAAAGTCAAGATGGAATGCACGAGTAATATACAAAGCTAAGCTGCAGTTGGTAGTGAGATATACAATGCTAACCTGCAGAGATTATGGTAAAAACGTTTGTGTTAGATCATGTGACGCAACACAACGTACCAAAGTTAAATTCCTCAATATAACCCATTTGCCTTCGAATCCCTCTCAACAAACTGTTTCATCACCATCAGCAATTACATCAATCCCTGACAAGCCCTGTTTGACATTTGCTTCAATGCTGGACAGATCTTTAGTCTCCCATTTAACCAGTTCTTTAAACAGCTGTTGCGATCACACCACAAATACTTATGCATTTAATACATCTGCAAACATGACAAAAAGATCAATCTCGTAGCATCTGTGGTGACCTAAGTAAACTTAACCCAACAAAATCATAATACTCCCCTCGGACGAGGAATCGTACACATTGTAAACTAATTAATAATTAAGTGACGGACGGAATGTGGCAAGATAAAAAATATAAAACTACTTCAGCACAGTGACATGCATTGCACAAGTTTAGGAAAATAGCACACATACGTCGACTGCATTTACAGTAACAAATGCTTTGTCCTGATAGACGCTTAACGCACGCATTTTACTGTATCCACAAACATTGCTCATTCAAACAATTCCCAGGATGACAATATTCAGGGTTTCTTAATAAGAAACATTACGGGCTGTGATCCAAAAGTGTTATATTTAATGGCCATACACACTACTGGTATAAATCGATGCGTGTATCCCCACTGTTTGTTTAGTTGAAGCATTACCTAGCCATGATCTACCATTGCACGTCACCAGTTAGATACATTCACTACACCATTGTTTTTAGTTTCAAACATATTATCTGGTTTTAACAATTTGGTTTTGATCAAGATTAAAACAGACAAGTGTCATCACATCACAGACGACGTGACAATGATCATGGGACAGTGTTTTGGACGGACATTGCTGACGCCTATAAATAGCATGAGATGTGTTTTCAGCAACGCAAATTCACAGAGAACACAAATACGTAGCCGGGACACGAACGAGGCGAAAAGCCCCGAGTGCTGCCCCCTGGGGAACACGTGTGATAAACGGTCATCGCCTCGGTGTGCTGACATGTGTGTTGACTTAAGACGTTAGCTTCGCTTCCTGTCATGAAGCACCAAAGAGGATATGCATCGCTGCATGGCCGAGACTGCGGACTGGGCTCAGTGCTGCCCCCTGGCCGCTACAGGTTGGAAACACCGCCGTCGTACGCATAGTCAGCCTTATTGTGCATGACAAGCTGATCGTCAACAAAGTAGAAACTATCGGACCTGGTTTCGTACGGGGACGCGATCATCTCCTGGACTGAAACACGCAAATAACGTCATGTTCTGTTACCATGACAACCAGAAAGGAGACATAAAAAGCCAATATTTAGTCTGCTAGAAACAAGTGATAAATATCTGTGCTACAAAAACTAACACATAAAATTAATGGCTCAAAATATTTGTGCATGTTAGAAATGTATCATTAATTTATGCTAAATGACATTGCATACATGTCACTCTAATGCAGTTAGTAATACTAACACTGTTGTTTTGACAAAATACAGTATTTCAATTCCTCCATCCATCCTGAAACTATTTACTCGTCGCATTTTACTAATCATGGATAATAATAATAACTTTATTGTCCAATTCATAGAATGGAAATACATTTTGCACTTTGGATGTTACATAAAAACACAATATTTAAGTCACGTAGTAATGCAGGTATACAGTAAGATCAAGTATATAAATATATAAACGTTAGCTAAAAATAAAAATATAATATATATTGGAATAAATAAATATACTAAAACTATATGGCAATATTATAATAAGATAAATTAATTAATTAATAAATAAATATGATAAAGCAACATTGCATTGGCAGCGGTAGAGAATGTGATAGTTCAAGGATTGTTTTGTGTGTGGCTGATTCAGATACTTGATGGAGGTTGGAATGAAGGATTTAAGGGCTCGCTGGGTTTTTACTGTTGGCATTCTGTACCTCCTTCCAGAGGGGAGAAGTTCGTAACAGTCGTGTAAGAAGTGGGTGGGGTCAGATACAAGGGTCAAAATAGTCGTAGTCTGGTAGTCCGAGGACTACCAGAAATTCAATCGGACTACCAAAAATGATGACAGCAGTAGTCCGGTGGACTACCATATAATTTGGGAATATTTTTCAAATTTTGTGTTTGTCATGTTATTTTGGTTAAATGTGGGTAATTTCCTGACTACCAGGTATATCTGAGGACTACTAGATTTGCCAACTAGGTAATCCTGCTGACTACCAGAAATGTTGAAGTTATTTCTACCCCTGAGATAAGATGTTGGTTGCCATTTGTAGTATTCTTGACTTACAATTGCTCCAGACTGGTATCGGGTGTACAGCACATAGCGATTTTGCAAGAAATGGTGTATATTCTGTTTAGTTTTTCTCTGTTTTTGACCGAGAGATTTCCCCACCAGCAAACAAGACCGAACGTCATAACAATTTTTACAAATGAATCGTGGAACACAAATAAAATGTTTGTGTCTATGTGCAAGGCATTGAGTTTTCTCAGGAAGTACAATCTTTGTTGGCCTTTCTTATATAGATTCATTGTATTTTCATCCCACCTTAGTTTGTCATCGATTGTTGTACCCAGATATTTATAGGAATGCACAATTTCTATGTTTTGTCCATTGATGTTGACAGGGGTGGGGTGATGTACACCTGATCGAAAGTCTATTACAAGTTCCTTGGTTTTCACAACATTTAACTCAAGGCAGTTGGCCACACCCCATGACACAAAGTGATCTATATCACTTCTGTAATCAGTTTCGTCGTCAGACAACAGACCGACAAGAGCAGTGTCGTCTGCATACTTGAAGTAGTGATTGTTTGAATAGGCACTTCTGCATGAATTAGTGTATATGGTATAAAAAAATGGCGACAGTACACACCCCTGAGGAGCTCCGGTGGAGATAGACACATGTCACAAACACACGCCACTGGCATTCACATACTGTGAGCGGTTGGTAAGGAAACTGTGTACAAGCATGACAAATTGTTTACCAACACCAAGATCAATAAGTTTTCTGATCATCAAATGCGGTTGAATTGTGTTAAATGCTGATGAAAAGTTAACAAATAGTATGATGATGTTACATATAATGTTTAGTATGTAGATGATGTTACATATAATGTTTAGAATGTGCATAACTGCTGAATGGGTTCACTCGTGTTTATCTCCTTTAATATACTGGGTGTGTGCATTTGCATAGTTCTCATGGTAAGAATTCTCTCCTGCATATTCTCAAAATACATAGGAAATGTATGGACATGTAACAGTGGCGCAACACTGTGGTTTGATGGGACAACGTACCCTGTACCCTCCCTTTGTGCAGACATGCACTTTTTGGACAGAAGAGAACACCATGATCTGTTATATGTCTTGTCTTTTCATTCAATTTTGATGTGTTTTACATGGCTATGCTAGAACCCAAACTATTCTCATTCAGTGATGTAACATGTTGTATGGAATATAGGTTTGACAATTAAAAAAACGTTACAAAACCATACAGAAAACACTGGTCCAACAGTGCACCACTCGACAGTACTTGACACTATTAGTTATTATGACAAACTGTCAGTTTATTTAATTTGTATTTTTTACCTATTTATTATCTTGTACATGTTTTACACTAATGTCATACTCGTTATTTTATTATCAATATACCATTTATTTTAATAATTATCTTTAGCTAACTTATTTATATTATTATTTATTAATATTACTTTTTATACATATTTCATGTATTTTATTTACCTTAAAAAAACTTAATAATTATAATTCTACGACACATACTCATGTACAGCGCCTGCGAATGAATATTTTTAGATTAATGGCGCTTTATAAATGTTCTTATTATTACTATAACTGACTGTCAGAACCTGGCACTGAGTATGATAGTAGGCAACTATCACCACTGGCTTAGAACAAAATATTGGTGATGGACATAAAAAGAAATCAGACTGGGAAAACAGGCACCAAACAAGGAACCAGTCAAGCTTGGGAAAGACACTTGGCAGGAAGAAAGAAACTGAACCGTCACAGGCTATGACATCGATCCATGGTTTCCTGTAAATGCTACTCACTTTCAGTGGCGTCTAAGTGTGGGAACTCGTATATATGCTCCACTGTGTTTTTGCTGTTGGGTATGCAGAAACCAAACTCAAAGTCGAAGCATTTGAGGAGTCTGTCACGGAAGTAGTGCTTCTCGATCATACGGAACTTGTTGATGGCCTTGTCACCCACCGTGAACTCTACGCTGAAAGGTCAAACCGAACAGTGTCACAACAACATGTCTTTATATTCAATCTTGTAACTCTTATTACAACTACTATGCATTTTAGTTGAAATGGGCATAGCGCCTTACAAGTCATATGACTTCGGCTATGTCCCTTTAACAGCGATTCACCAATCATGAAATTGTGTTATATTGTATTGTCTTTACCATTATGTATTGTATTATGTTCCTATAATATGTTGTATATTCCTGTGTTGTTGTTGTTAAATAAACTTTCATTCATTCATTATAGCTAACCCATGGAAAAAAGCTAACACTGACAGATCATACAATGACAACAATTAAGTATCACTTGTTCACTTTGCCACAAGTTTGATTAATAGCCTCTTAAAATAGTTTTTATTGGACATCCATAGATATTATATTGTTGCCAACTTTCAGTTTCACATTAGCATGTGACTCCACTAATCCAACAAGTTATATAAAATATACTGTTCGTTGTGTTATTTTCCGGGTTGACTGTTGGAGACACTTAATCCTGAAGCCAGTTGGTATGCATTCGAGTTATTGTGGTAAACTGGATTAATGTGCTGGCTTTATTGCAGTGCTCGGTCACCTAATCCTCAGCATAAACCTTTATAACCACAACTGGCTCGGCTCCATGTCTCACACTTTGTCTTGGTCTATTTGAAAATGACGACCAATTATCTAAACCCAGCTGTAGCATGTTTCTTTTCTTCCGAGTCACTCGTGTCAAATCCTGAGTAATCATAACGCGTAATCTACTGTCTGATAAAGTGATAATATAACACTATGTAGGTAAACAATGTTTTCCACTGTATTGACAAATAAAAGCTTAATTTATATAACCACAAAGAGAGACTTGTATACTCAGTTTCCAAGCCATTATTTTGGCAGCAGCTAACCAGCGTACTAAACATTGACATTTATATTTACTGTTTTAAACATAAAACACGCATTCTTCCCCTCACGTAAATATGGGGAAAAGGGATCAATGACTTTCAGTATTTTTTTTGAAAGACATCTATCTGGTTCTGTAGGTACAGTAGGGTGAATGAAATTGGTGAATGTTTTAATTGGCAACAGATGGGCTCAATCTTCGTCAACCATTCTACCAGTTTGGGGCCATAGCCCCCAGATCATGCTCTTTCCTCACCGATAACAACAGACTGGACTAGCCATGGCATCTTCCATTAAATGACCTCGGACGCCCATCCACCCATCTTTTGGACGGGCAAAGTTTGTTTTGGACAGGTAAACTTTTCAGTGGACAGGTGGACATTTTAAAAGCACAAACCTATAAATACACCATACACCACATTGTTTGAACTGGATTGTATTTGTGTATACACCACTGCAGGTACACATGTAACTTCTGGAATATTTTGGACCAAACAATTGAATAAAAATGTTGGTGAATAAGAGTGAATAAGTGTGTGCGTGAGCAACTGAATGAGTGTGTGAGTGAATCGGCGACTGAGTGTGTAAATGAGTGAAACTGTGAGTGATTGAGTGCGTGACTTACGTGGCCCCGACTGTGTTCAGTTTGAGGAACTGGGGTGTGAACTGGTAGCGAACGAAGCGACCGGCATTTGGATCAGCATCCTCCTCCGCATCATTGCTGTCTTCGTCATCACCTGAATCAGACAAGTCACCATCCCATCATCTACATTTAAGTGGAGTTGACATATTATTACCAGAAATAACATGACCAGACAATTAATATCACCCGCCTTCGTGCAGAACAGGCAAGTCTTAATGTCATCAATCAATCAATGACATAACTCTAACAGTGTGATAATAATAGTGTGATTTATATCTGTATATATATATATATATATATATATATATATATATATATATATATATATATATATATAATATATATATATATATATATATATATATATATATATATATATATATATATATATATATATATATATATATATAAATCATACTATATTATTATCGTAACACCAGTGAAAGCTTAACAAGATTAGCTATAGTTATGTGCATGAGTAGGTATGTATGTAATCAAGTAGCAAGGTAACATTATACCTAAGTAACATCAGAATGGCTACAATGAGTCTTAAAACACCAAGGTTAGTAAAGCCTAGTGGTCTTCGATCACATGCTATTGACACCAACAGAAGTCAAACAATATGTGTTAGCAGCTGACCTGTGCTAATGATACATAGTGTGCACTGTATTGTGTATACGGTTATACATACAATGGGAAGACTATATTTAGAGTAATCCTGTATTCAAACATTTAGCAGAATGTCACGCCGACTTACTTATTTAAAGACATACTGGCAATCCTACCATTTGAAAGCTGTGCACCCAAATATTAAATTTAAAAATTCAGCATTAATATAAAACTCCACTTTTAATGTTTTTAACAATTATTATGTGTCACTGTGACGTGGTTTAACGTAAATAAAATACTTAACGATATCGTATACCAGCACATTTAAGTAAACCCAATCTTTGTTCACAACACACGAATGACACGATGCTTACTATGCATGTTTACAATCCAAGTATGACACAGCATTG
Organism: Oasisia sp. SBJ-2009; assembly: GCA_964017155.1. Lineage (NCBI taxonomy): Eukaryota > Metazoa > Annelida > Polychaeta > Sabellida > Siboglinidae > Oasisia > Oasisia sp. SBJ-2009. Next base: position 28,182,146 of record OZ024865.1, read on the forward strand.
AAAGAATTGCTTATTCATTAAATATATATGCCTGACATGTCTAATCTGCCATTCAAAAGCCATTGTTATTACAACAAACACCCAATAATTCTATGCTTATTATCAACAACCGTTTGCATAGAAATATGAACAAGCTCACTGTTTGATGATCACGTGGTGGGTTTGCCGAGGGTTTTCCCACCCAGCCGTACTTAACCACACATTGTAGTCAGTAACCACACAACATAATGAAACGGTAAACAGCCAATTGGCAATGCCAGTAATACAGACCATTGACTTGCAACAAGTATAATATATAACTTGGTACAACATTTATATGTACGTATATATATATATATATATATATATATATATATATATACACACACTGTATATATATATATACGTACATATACATGTTATACCAAGTTATATATTATACTTGTTGCAAGTCAATTGCTGATAGTTTATACTAATTGTATGCATATGTAAAATACCAGCTATAAAGGGCTGGATTTATTGTGAAGAAACACTACATTGATTGTTAATGTCCAGTTAGAAATAATGTTTAATTTATTACGCATACAAACATTTAAGAAAACATAATAAAAAATAATTCTGACTAATTTCCAGTAATATTTACAAGTATTTTACTGATGCCTAAATATCAATAACGATCATTCCTTTTAAACTTACATACTTTATTATGACATTTCTAAATTTGAATGCAAGTCAATAACTAAATACTACTCCTGGTGCTTCAACTATTGCATTGAGAAGTGCCTCTGTCAGAGATGTTTAACGGGATTATATGACCAGCTCTACTAGGAAGTCTTCAATGAAACAGCTGCTGGTATCTGATCATGTCAACCTGTACTTCCTCTTCACTGACCACTGACCATCTGCCACCTGACCACAGGGTCAACAAGAGCATTGCTATAATGTTGCCATGGTGACCATGAGAACTTACTCATGTTGCTATGGTAATAAAGTACTGAGTAACCTGAGTTATTTAATTAAAATCTACTTGTATTTATACCCATTGTATTTATTCCCATGTACACCTGTACTTATATTTATACACATTTATTTTAGCAATACATGGTCATAACAGGGAAGTTTTTATTATTATAAGTTAAATAATCATCTTTCGATAGAAAATTTGGTTTACAGTTTACTGGTAATCTGAATCACTGAGTAAAAACAATTACAAAGAGTTCAAAGGCTGAATTACAGTTATGGTGCTTACATAATCAATTTCAATTACAGCAGACAAAATTTTTTGACAATTACACAAAGGATCAATTGGAATAACTGTCATGACTACAGTACTATTTTATTACTACATCATAACTGTTTGTTTTTATTTGTGACTATGCAGATTATAAGCATGACTACTGCTGAATAGAGAGATGTTTTACTGCACTCACAAGGCAAATTTTCAGGCTTGGCGACTTCAAACAACACTGTCGCTGTGTCCATGTCTCGCAGCTTGAAGCATGTGAAGTCTATGTTGTACACGTTCGCATCAACAGGGCACAGGTAATCTGGAAGCACACAAGGTGTAGCTGATTCAATCACCAGCGCCAAGGCCATTTAATCACGACACTAATTGAGTAGTTGTTGTTCAATCAAACTGTCAGCGATGTAGAAGGTAGGTGTGTTCGTTTTCGGTGTGTTCGTGTGTGTGTGTGTGTGTGTGTGTGTGTGTGTATGCGTGCATATGTATGCGTGTGTATACATTCATGCATACATATGGTGCAGAAGACCAATGGACCCAGGTCCCATGTTAGACCCAACTGATGGTCCTTGGGTCCTGGCCGCATGCTATGCTGTAGACCAAACAGAAGGTCCTGGGATCCAGATCCAATGTTGTGGACCAAACAGATGATCCATGTGTTCTGACCCAAAATTATGCTGTGGACCAAATAGAAGATCCATGTTCCTAACCTATGGATATGTTGTGAACACAACAGAAGATCCAAAGGTTCCGAGTCCCGACCCCATGTTATGTTCTGGACCAATTTCCCCCGACCAAACAATAATAATAAACATTATTTTTCACGATAGCCTTATAAAACGTACAATTCTGAACAGTCACTTTAATATCCAGCTAGGATAACACAATGTGAGTGTTTCAATCTAAAGAGTGGCTTTACAAACACAAGCCTCACATGCTATGACTGCTATTGCAGCAATGAACCGACTAGAAACTGAAAGAACATGGACTAAACTGACCTGTTGTTTACAATGCTGCCTAGCAACATTACCAACAGGGAAGTAGTACAACCAACACTGACACGTGTAAGAACAAACAAAGGAACAAAATGAACACTGGTGCAGTGAAAGAGACCCCTACACATCCACACATCTATGTATGTGTTAAACACAAAACAGTATTATTGTACTTTGTTAGATATAGTCAATATATTTAATAATTGATTTATGTATATCTGAATAGGAAATTAGGCTGTTTTAATTCTCACAGTAATAAACATTAAACAGGTGTATATCTGTTAGCACTCTCAAACACTGAAAGCTTCACAAACCCTATTAGTACAGCTGTATGTGATATATGTTTGCAGAACTTTACTGAAGTACAAATGCTCAAACATTTATATTCTGTGCATGTACATGTGTACATTAAAAGTACGTCATAAAAGATGAATGATTTGTACTACCCAACTATCATGCTATGTCAAACTGACATACACACATGTGAACAGTTCACAGATGTCAATGTGGCACACCACACAGGTTAGACATTTAAATGAAAGGCCTGATCACTGATCTTTATGACTGGAAATTACATGGCCGCGTTACATCTACAGGCTGATGGTCTGAATCAGAGATGGAGTGATTACAATATAAATGCACTTGAGTACTATAAGTATAATTATTTTGAACATGCATGAGTACGAGTACACAGAAAACAAATGTACTCAAGTACGATTACTTCAAAATGTACTTGAGTACGAGTATGATTAGTTTAGAATGTAATCATGATTACTTTCATGAATGTCCTGTTTCTAACATAAAGGCGACTTTCATGAAATCCCTACGTGTCATTCTTTTTCTGTTGCTGTTATCCACTATCTAGATTACATTTATCCACTATCTAGGTGTTATTAATAATAATAATAATAATCAGACGACTTTCTCAGGTATTGAATGATTCATTTAATGCTGGATTAATAATTTTATTTATGGTTTCTGAGTCAAATACATATATAATATGATGCAATTTAAGAATTTAAGATGTCCCCTTTTTATTTTAAACGTCAAATATACCTGATCAAATACATTACAACAGCACCATTTCAAATCCAGGGTGTTGTATTGAAAAAGAGTATCCAATTGAAATATGTAGGATATAAGATGGGACAAACACAGAATAGTTGTGGATTTAGACAGGTTTACAGTTTGCACTTAATTAAGTATAACAGACAGGGATTTAACAGCAGACCCAGTCAGGATTCTGGATGAAAGAACCATGACCAGTCAAACACTACAGGTAGGGCTGTGGCATGGCTATTGAAATTACAAAGCAAGATGTTAGGGGATGCTTACCTCCTGCAGTGCTTCTCATGGACTGTCACAATATAACTTTGTACTACCAGTACTACAGAAAGCAGGAGGGTCAGGAAAAGTGGCTTCTCTGAGGACAGAAGGTATTAATTACGGAAATCTGACTGTATTTATTTATTTAACTGAAATGCTCAACGGTAACAAAAAATCAATAGCTCAGTTAATATTACATTTATTAGATTACCTGTACTTCTAATATTGCCATTTCTATCTGTCTAATATATTTGCTTGCAACTGTTCATATGAAAAAAAATTATCGTGAGTACGATTACTCCATCTCTGGCCTGAATCAGATGTTCACTGGTCATTTAGAACTCTCAGTTTGTCAGGAATAATTGTCAACGTGCAGCCACAAAGGTTTTCCGGGAAGGGTCCAGTTTTCCCAGCCAGTCCCATAATCACTTTGTATGCCTAAGCCAGGAAGTATGCAATGAAAGAGTCATTCATCAGCTACAGGTCTACTGACTGTTGTCGTTTAGTACTCTTAGTGTGGGCAGTGCCATGATCTGAAGTCACGTCACTGTCTGTGTCTGCACCAGGGTTTTCAGTTTCTTCTGGAAGGTGGTTTTTCCATCCAGAAGAAATAGTAAGAAAATGTATTGAAATAAAATACCCCTAGGAATAATTAAAAGGTAGTGAAATTTGTATTATAACTCAACAGCCCATAATAAATAATAAGCCATGCTTGTTCTTTTGGGTGATTTTGCCTCATACCAATTACCAGACCAGTCATATCTTTCTTCAGCGGTATGTTTCTCCAGTTGGTGCAGTACCAACTTCCTGCATATCAATGTTCCCAAAACAAAAGAAATATGGCTAAAGTATACTGAACATTACTGAACACTGCTACCTGTCTTGGTAAACAATTATACATGAATAGATCCGGTCATATTTATATTCAGGCATATTCTGTTATTTCAGGCTGTATGGTAGAATGAATGACACACCAACATTAGGCTCATTTATAATTCTATAAGTACTGTAATCACACTGAATGGAAGACGAATAATACTACCGCGTACACTACTTGGAACTGTAGCTATGTAAGTGTAACAACACTAACACATAGTAACACTCCTTCAGTAAAACTTAAACTAAACTGTGAATATTCTTCCTTATTTAAAATAGTAATGGAATTGTTAACAATGTTAATTGGAGTGTTTCTTTTCAACACACTGAATGTACCGAAATCTACCTTTGGAAATTACACATTTCATGATTTACGAGATATGGTGTAAAGCTTTTTCCTGTTTGTTCAAAACTCAAGACTTGTCCATTATTTCATTCTTGTTTGAAGACTACACTTAATGATTATTGCTTATCTAAGCTTAGATTCCACAGGATATACGCACAACAGAAGTTTATTGTATCCATATATATCTGTTTAGCATAAGTAGTAAACTTGTACCAAGTGCAATGGCTTTATAAAACAATGTATGCTTTAACAAATTATTGAATTACATACTACATTACCTTGATTGGCACACAACTGACAGAGGGACAGACAAAACCCAACTTCACTGCATATCTAGAGTATGCCGGCTGAACGTCATCTAGAAAATGCTATAAAACTTGCTTCCAGACCCTGATTATTTTATGATGCAATACATAAGTGCCACACACACACATCTATATACGATGACAACAATTTAGAATAGAAAAAAGGAGTTCAGTACTCCACAGTGAACAAGGACTTTGGCCCAATTCTGTCTTTACATACATTTTCAGCTGCGCCTGTAAATATGTTTTTTTATTATATAATAAACCAGTTTCCATTTATGATGTGTATTATGTTAACTACATAATTATATTGTGTACAATGAAAATGCCCTCGGATATGTCTATAGATGCAAAATTAGAGGAAAGCTACAGAACATTTTTAAAATAAAAACTTTAAAAAATACAAGCTTTAGGTTCAAAGGGACCCCAGGAGAATTAATAATGTTCATTTATTGTGCACATTGACAGTACCTTAAGAAATGCCGAAGCAAAACAGATCTTCAATGGTTTCTGAGCGCTAATGGGACATGCAGCGATGCAAAAACTCTAATGGAACTTCAGCCCATATGACCAAAATATAGGTGGAATATGGTCCGCGAATTATAGTCGCAATGCCCCACTGCCTGAATGCCACACGACCGGAATGCCCCAACCGCGAAGTCGCAATGCCCCAACCGCGAAGTCGCAATGCCCCACTTTTGGTCGGAATGCCCCAGTGATTTTATTATTATCATAACATGTTAAAACATTACATTTTATTATTGTCAAACTTATGTATATAATATATAATACAATAATAGACATTACAACATTACATAAGTAAATGTATAATGAATAAAAAATACGTTTCGTTGATTATTTGTACATTATTGAAAGTATAACTGAATTTATGTTTTGTCTCCGTATATTTCTCCGTATATGTTTCATCTTTGGGCGATTTGTCAAACCTATCATGAAAATTAATATCGATTACAACAAATAGTATTTATAGTATTCACCTTTTTCCCGACTTTATCCCAACTACTACTAATCCCTGTAATCGAAACACTGCGATGGAACGAAAAACATAAACAAATAACCGGAGCAGTGTGAACGTTGCGGGCTGCTTTATCCCTCTTTCTTTTCACTTGTCACCCACTAACACCATTTCTATATATCACTTTAATTGTATGTTGATTTAATAAAAGTAATTGTCACTTTTTGATTCACTTTTGTTTTCAATATATATATATATATATATATATTGCCGCACGAAGCAAGTACAACTGGAACGCATTCAATAATGTAACAAAAAAGATGTTACTATTATATAAAATGTTATATATATATTGCCGGACGAAACCAGTACAACTGGAACGCATTCAATAATGAAATAAAAAAGATGTTAGTATTATATAAAATATGTTTTATATAATATTATACACACATATATATATAAATATATATATTGCCGCACGAAACAAGTACAACTGGAGCGCATTCAATAATGTAACAAAAAGATGTTAGTATTATATAAAATATGTTATATATATATATATATATATTGCCGCAAGAAACAAGTGCAAATGGAACGCATTCAGTAATCTAACAATTATTTTTAGTATTATATAATATATATATATATATATATATATATATAAACGACTACCAAGAAAGTGGGGCATTCCGTCCCAAAGTGGGGCATTGCGACTTCGCGGTTGGGGCATTGCGACTTTGAGGTTGGGGCATTGCGACTGGGGCATTCAGGCAGTGGGACATTCCGACCACATTCCTGGTCCGCTATTAGTTATTACGGTGGCCTGAAATCGACAAACTCTGTTTGCAATGATGAGTTGTTTAAATTAAAGGAATAATCCATAAACAATACATGTATTCATTTTATGAACATGCAGGTCACCCGCATAAGCTATATTGCTAATGCTTGTACCACTACTAGTGCTCAATGTAGATGGGTAATAATAAATCAAAATCATACAAAAATACATGTATAAAGAATAAAAAAAAGTATAATTACTATTAAAAAACGGTTCTCTTTTCTGACTAAACTGTGCCTCTCTTGACCCGCTTACGCAAAAAGAAAGCAAGAGTTCGGAAACTATGGTCCAACCGTATTTGTCCCACACACAAGTTATGGTATCATTACATAGCAGGCCTACGTACTTAATATTCAAGACAAGTAGAAGCACCGGAAAGGATGATGTTGTCATGCAGATGCCAAGAACGGCCAAGTGATGCCGATGGTAATCTGAAAACATGACGCCTGATGGCGCAGGTGAATTGACTATGTTAATCTAATCAAATTCTTTGCACTTACTTTTTGTTACTTTAGCCAATCGCAGTACATCATCTGGTGAAACGTGTGCCTGTTTCAACAATTCCTCTTCTGTGATAGGTGGCCCGGCTGGTCTTTTATCTGTTTTCGCGTTACCTTTGTTGGCCTGCCTTGCTAGGAAACCACCGCCTTTCTTTTTTCCTGGATTATTTGCGTTTCTGGCGTTTGAGCTCATATTGTTTAGTAGCACTATCCAGACGACGTTACTAGTAATAAAAATCGGAAGTTTGTATCACCGATGTAAATCGTACAGCTGATTCTACCTAATCGTATTTTTCATGAAAGCGTCGTGTACACAAATAATTCTGACCTTGTTTCCAAAATGGTTGGTTGCGTTGCATTGTGGGATTAAAGTGGTAAGGTCAAGGCCGAAAGTTCACAGTTGCTGGTCCTAATTCTCTACCTATCCGCTAGGTGTGCCTGCTTAATAAATGCAGTTACCCACAATAAACTCTTGTCTATTCCATGCATATGGGCATGGATCGTCTGTACAAGTCTAGAATCGTAATTTTATGGAAGGCTTATGGTATTTATCTGTGTAGAACTGCAATGAGTATGAGAGGTTTATGGAAATATGTTATTTTCATGGACTGTACAGGCTGTATATATATATATATATATATATATATATATATATATATATATATATATATATATATATATATATATATATATATATATATATATATATATATATATATATATATATATATATATATATATATATATATCAATCCACACACACACACACACACACACACACACACACACACACACACACACACACACACACACACACACACACACACACACACACACACACACACACACACACACACACACACACACACACACACACACACACACACACACACACACACACACACGACAGACAGACACACACACACACACACACACACACACACACACACACACACACACACACACACACACACACACACACACACACACACACACACACACACACATATACGTACGTGTTAACGTGTATGCGTATGTGTGTATTGTATTACAACAAAACTTGTCTTGGGCGACCTCTGCCATCCATGAGCGACCACCCGCCTTGAACAACCGCTTTCCTAGGCACGGATCGCTGAATTCTGATTAAATCGTACCTGCCGTGAATGCGACCAGCAACCGCACAAATTATTCACGCGGCCGTTGTTTTCACCTGCCAACAGCGACCGGAACATGTTTTGTCGTCGGTTTATTTGATTAATATATCAAGGTGCGCGAAGATGAGGGAGATCGACGACGAGGAGGAGATGCCATCACAGCCGGCACCGGTGCCGCTGACATTTCAATAGGCAGCTGAACATCTACGGGCACTGCGCGACTTCGGCTTGTTCATAAAACAGCCTAAAACGACTAAATACGCTGCTTTGGTTACAATATGCAATTTGACCTTATCTAGACCGCACAACTTTTATTTGGCATCTTTGCAGCCAGCTAGGTGCTTATCGCCTACGACTGAGCTGGAGCATTCCTCCACTATGGATAACGTAATCCTTTTTGAATTGCATACAAATTTCTTTGCTAATGGTGAGACTGAATGAGAATGGAGTCCTACACAGGCATCCGTCTATACACAATCTACAGTATACTCTGTCACTCTGTGAATTAGAATTCAGGCAGCCATTTATTGGTTCTCAATTCATTACATTCCTAATTTCCAGGGACTTGACGGCATGGTCCCCCTTTGGCTATGTTACTGCTATTGTCTAGACTAGTCCATTGTCTATTGACTATTATGATGCAAACCAAAACGACGGCGACGCCTAGTCGGATCCTAGCGTTCTTTGGTTTACGTTATAACGGGTACCACCACAAGGCAATCAACCAACGTTTTATTTTGTTCTTTCATAAATGAGCGGAAGAAGTTTGGAGCGTCGTTCAAAAAATAATAATCTCGCACGTGAACTTGCGATTGCTTTATGCAGTCATGTCTTCGGCGGCAGATACATCAGAAATCAAGGCACCCAAAGAGTTGAAGGATAAGAAAAGGCGAAGAACAGTGAAAACAGAGGCTCGTTCTTGTCCAGAGTCAAAGAAATGGCGTACGTCAGCTACCGTCGCGGGTGGTGGTGATGGTAGCAAACCGGTGCGTCTCACTCAGTCAGTCACAGTGTTTGTCACTCTATCTCATTTATGAATTTGTATTTTTATCGGATCATAATTCATCTGTTGGTCTGCCAACCTAATATAGACATCGAGAAACATTGGCGAAATATGTGGCTATTGTAACGCCCTCAATGTCAGTACCTGTCACTTGTCTTATTGAATCTTGGCCTTGGCCTGGGCACATGTTGTAGAATTCGGACCCACATCAATTTTGTTGTTATAACTCATTAACTATAATATCTTTGCCAACATTTGATACTTTGTTAATTTAATCATTAAGAATTATCTCACGCATATGTGTGTTTTATAAACAGCCTGTTTCAGCGGACTTTTGCGGTGCAAAACAAACTGTTTAATCAATCAATCAATCAATCAATCAATCAATCACTTTATTGTCCTTAAAAAGGATATGCATTGTACAACTCATGATCTACAATATATGGGATGGTCACAACAAAATGCAAGTGAATTCCAGATGTATCCACTATAAGAACAGTTCGACCGGTTGACAGCAATATGAATCATTTAGCATTCAACATTCTAATGGCCACAGGCACAAAACTTCTGCTATAGCGAGATGTTTTACACTTTATACAACGGTATCTCCTTCGAGACGGAAGTACATGGAACAGGGCTTTATGCAGGATCAAATCAAAATTTTTTTTTTTGCTATCCTATATCCAATCAATCACACAACAATATTAATACTGTCTTATTTATTTCAGATATCAATTTTCGTTTACAACCCAAGCATGCCTAATACAAAAACGTAGTTATATTATGTTGCAGTTTAAAAATCCATTTAAGTGCAATTATTCAATAATATTTTTTTTTTAGTCACTTTTATTCCCTTCTTCCAACAAAACACATTTTAGGTCAATTATGCAGTCATTATATACAGTACTCTCAACCAATGTTAGTGACAATGACAGTAATGGTGTCGTCAAATCTAGCCGGCGTGGCCGTAGGCGGGCCGGCCCTAGGCGGGCTAACGTTCTCGGCCGACAGTGACACGCTAGCAGTAACGACGTCGTCCGACTCGTTGGCAGCCTCATTGCCATGGCATTGGGGACATCAGCACGATGTACATCGGCTATTATTGTGAATGAGTCAATGACAGTCGATGGCGTCGGCGGTGAAGTTGTTGCCGTAACAGTTGGCGTCTGTGTTTCCGTAAAAAAACTGGGTTATTGTTAGTTTGCGACCCTTCGCCTTCGGCGGCATCGCGTGGACGATAATATGTAATGTTTATTCGTGCGTCGTTAACGTGGCCTCGTTTTAAATCTGATAATTCCCGGGAGTTACTCCAGGCATGAACGCCATAAAGTCGAAATGTTAATAATATACAGGCATATAACACTTGTATAGTTTATTACTGATGTAATCTCCCTAACGTCTATGTAATTTATATGAATTTTTGATGCTTTGAAAAATGCGCATAATCTGTATTATAAAGTTTGCGTTACAAGTTAATTCATGCCCATTATTATTGACGTGTGACACCCCAAAAGCATTGCATTGACCCCTCTAGCAGCAAATGAAACCACGTGTAGGACCGCCGCTATGGGTAGGCGCCCTACACGCGCGCGTAAAATGAGCTTCATGCGCTGCGCTACCGCTATGCCTGCAGTGTATATTTATAGTACGCGTTAATAGTTTGGTGGTAGGCATCTTTCACAGTACTGGACAGATTTGTTTATGGGGGATACAGAACACGTTATATTCCAATGCTGACACGGTGACACCCATCATACAAAATGCCAGGACGAGGCCTTGTGACACTGTGACGGGTTGTGCCCCGTCCTCGAAAAATTTCCCCCGTCCATATTTGAAATTGCCCGTCCAAATGACGGGTGGACGGGTCTCTAGATAAAGCTATGACATGGAAGAACGTAGAGAGCGGGTGATCAGACTCAGTAGCGACAGCACGAGCTTTCTTCAAAATTGCATGGTCGATTATTTCGGAGAGCAATGGTGTAGGTAAGCCAATGATCTTGGCGGAAACGTGTGAGATTTTCAGAAGCCTGTTACTGTCTTTCACCGAAAGAGCAGGGTAGTAACAAATGCTGCAGTAGGTTATGAGAGGCTCAATTATGCTACGGTAAAGACGTAGAAGAAGTAGTGGATCAACGTAGAAAGCTCGTAACTTTCGAAGAACGTGCAGTCGCTGCTGAGACTTTTTCTGCACTGCTGTAACATGCTTTGTAAATGACAATTTTTCATCTAAGATAACACCGAGGTACTTGAAAGAATCAACCTGTTCCACAGGTTCACCGTTGATGACAATAGGACTATTGACAGTTCTATTTCGACGGAAGTCAATGCACATTTCTTTGGTTTTGGAAACATTCAGATGTAGAAAATTTTTACTGCACCAACTCGAGAAACGTACCACTGAAGAAACATATGACTGGTATGAGGCAAAATCACTCAAAAGAGCGAGCATGGCTGTATCATCAGAAAACCTCACATATTGGGTAGATGGATCCACACTCCGACAGTCATTTGTATACAAAGTGTACAAAAATGGGCTCAGGACACAACCCTGAGGCGCACCTGTGTTGCTAACAATCACTGGTGACTTTATGTCACCCACTCGTTTATCGCTCATTCCATGTGCACAGTGCCGTATCACATGGGCACTGTGCTTGCGGCTGGTTCAAATTGGGGCGCTATTTGGGTCTGAAAATGCAATATTTGTAAAACATAAATATACATGGGAATGCTGATTTATGTTAGGATTAGAGTCAGAAGAGTTAGTGTTAGGTATCCAGTACAGGCAACTATACAGTTATGACGGCACATTTGAGGTGGGTCCAAATTCTACATAAGTGCTGAGTCTTGTTTTGTAAATAAAGTGTCAGAAAACCTTGTTTTCAGGAAAAGGTAACACTTACAGTTTGTGTAAGAAAATACCCTGCCCCACAAAATATTGCTATCAGCACCAAGCATCTGTGCAGTCAATGAAAAAAACACAATGGAGATGTTGACATAACTGGCTTAGGAAGGCTATGTAGACTAGACATGCTGAAGTCGCATAAGTCATTCAGTGCTATGCAGAGATTAACGACTAGGGTTTGGGATATTGAGAAAGATGCATTATGGAGAGTAGTGGACCAAGTCTCTCTACTACAGATGTACATTGGGGATGCGACTAGTTATATCTCACATGTCGTAATGTTTATAGCCGTTTTTAGTTGAAATACTTATGATAATAGACCTAGTACCATATTCAAACCTTTGAAAAGAAGTCTACATCAAAAACATTTGTTTACAATTTGTTTATAGAGTGCCAGGACATTGTTTTTTGAAGAAGAAAACAATGTGAATGATCGTGACATCACAAAGGATTTGGAAATACACAGCAATGCCTGTGGAGAATTCAAGAGGATCCTGCTCAAAATAAAGGACCTAAAAGCAAGTGGAAAAACTGAAGGTGTAAGTATTTATGTGTATTGGTTGTGAATCAATGCATTGATAGATGCAGTTATTCATTAATAACATAATGCACATCTGAAAATATTAACTTTGGATGAGTACATAACAATAGTCATTTGATGCTCAATGTGGGAAACCATCATTGACATTTGATTGGACTGTTGTACTAGTGCAAGCGTGAATATCACATAATGTAATGGATTTATGGTTCACATACCCTATCAATTAAATATTAATTACCCATCTTCTGTAAATACCGTTGTCATGATAATTTTCTTACCAATGTTTGACGTGTGTCAGTTAGCCAGCTGAGCAGATCAGCAGAATGATGTTGTCACACATTGAAGCCACACTATGACAGCATGTGTTGATGGAAGTATTGTGTTTGTTGTATGCTCTGTGTGTTACTGCAGGTTGAAGATCTGCGCATCAGTGCAGCGCTTCAGTTTATTGTCCTCAAGAAGCTCAATCGACTCGCACATTTCAGATGTCAGAAAGTGCGTGAACAAACAAACAATGTACGTATACATCAGTCGATCATGTCAATTGAGTAATGCTGTCTGGTAAGATTAAGATAATAGGTGTGTGGCATTCAGCCACATGTGATAACATAAATAAATGATGAAGAATACACAGGTTACACAAAAATAAAACATTCTGATAATTCTATTAATTGTCATATGACGTGCGCTTATATATAAATAAAATTTTCTCTGATGAATAATAAAATGTTGATGTGTAGGAATCAACAATATTTGACAATGCATGCCTTGACATTAATTAAGGTTTTGCACACCTGGTCGGTAGATTTTAAAAGTTACTGGTCCACCAAAAAAATCACAAGCCCAAATTTTGTGGGAATATGTTTTTTACATAAGACATTCAATTATTTATTATAATGTGGTTCAGTAATCGGTAAATGTGTCCCATGTGAGACAGAAAATGACATAATGACTAGGTGTTGCTAGTACATGTATTCATGAACCAATTGGATTCACCGTGTGTCCATTCACCCGTCAGCATTCATTGTGTTTATTTAAAAAAATCTATTTGTTTTTTGCAAGTTATTCTGTTTATTGTTCATAATTGCCAATGTTAATTCGTAATTGAGTATTTATAGTGAATGATGATGTACCATTACAAAACTTGGTAGCCCGAAGTGACAAATGATAGACACAATGTATAATAACAATGGCCAACCAGATTGAAACCAGTGGTTTGCTTGACCAGTAAAATATGTAAACTGGTGGCCTGAACTAGCCTGACTGATTTATAAATGGCAGTGAGCCAATGTTAAAATTGAGGCTTGCAGTAACTTAACGTGTGAGTTATTTTTTACATTATTTTATACCAGCCATGCTGACTTGTTTTATACCACCCACGTTGACACTGGTCTCTCAGGTTTCAGGTAGTTCTGCCAAACTTTGGCTAACGCAGGAGTTGTTCTTCTCTAGATTTAGTGAGTCCACTACAGGTTACACATTTGCTCCCTGTGTGTGATCTTTTACTTCCCTTGGCATAGACACCAGATAGCCACCGGCTTTTAGTGTCTCTTCCGAAAGACAGGCAAATGTGGGGTGAACGAAATTGCCTAAGTTTCGAAACGGCGGTAGGGTAGGTGGGATCGAACCACTGTCCCCTCGATTGACAGTCCAGTTCGTGCGCGACCACCGCTCCCCACTGGTGATAGGATGTGTTGGTTTTGTGTGCCAGGCGAAACAGAAGATAGATGAGCACCATCTCCAGCTACAGAACCTTCTATACGAGATGATGCACCTTCAGCGCGAGATCACAAAGTGTCTTCAGTTCAAGTAGGGTCAACACAGCATTATATAATGAATTTATTTTAACTGTAATTATAGTTTTGTTGCAATTTTTGTTTACTTACTTTATTATTAAGTTATTAATATATTTTATTATTTATTTATTATTTTATCTATTTATTGCTGATAAGTTTAGCTTATGAACTAGGATTGTTAGAAGCTTTATTTAATTATCTATTTAGTATCCTTTAACATTTTGTCTTTACATGCAAGTTTAAACTGATTATGAATATTTTAATATGTATGTGTTACAATGTATTTTATGCGCCTCTGGGCAGAATTTTTTCCGGATATACGGCGCTTTACAAATAAAAAATATTATGTGCTTTTGGATTCAGACAGTTTATTACAAACAACGTTAAAGGGAAAACAAAGGCAACGGTTTGGTGATATGGGCCTAATAGAGCTAAGAAAAACTGACAATTTCCAACCTCAATCACATTTTTAACGTCAGCGGTTTAGCAGAAAAAAATTGTAAAACATATATTTATAGAAAGTCTATGGAAAACGCCATTTTAGAAAAACACTGACGTATGAGACTCGCCGCCACTGATAGGCTAGTGGTTGTCGTACTACTTCTTGGCAACTCCGTCGGGTGGCGCTGTGACTTTGCGCTCACAAAAGAGCGTAAATAATAACATGGATTTTCTGATTCTTCGTCTGACGGAAATAGCACGGATTCAGAAGTGGCTGGATATAGATTTCAGCCACAAAGACAAAGGCCTGTGTTGTCAGACAGACCAGATGTGCGTGGTGGTGAAGACCCAAGGGAAATTGAAATGACGAGAAGAGAAACAACCAGTCCAGAGGCAGACACGGCATCGACTGGTGTCAACAATGACATGTACTGTCTGACCTAACCACGAAAACGACCGCCAGCAGCCGCCAAACTTCTCATCACTTGTCTTACATACATATACATACACTATGTTATAAAATAAAAGCACTTGCATTCCTCTAACGAAGAAAATTCACAAAAGTAACTCGATCGCAGATCCCGACGGCAACTCAGGCTCTTCGGTTACCGTAACATCGCTATTAAAATAACGTTAGGCGGCGCGGTGGTGCGTGCGAATATTTATAAACTTTATTTACTGCATTCGCACGCGCGAAATAGTTTAATTAATCAAGTAATAATTAATTATTATCATTACAAAGATTTTTTTTCTTATAGCGCCATTATTTACAATTAATTAAACTATTTTGCGCGTGCGAATGCAGTAAGTAAAGTTTATCAATATTTGCACGCACAAACGTGCCGTCTAATGGCATTTTGTGTAAGGCTAACTTATTTTTGCGATTTTACAGTACCGGCCAGCGGTCATCGAAATTGCCGTCGACATCAGTGCGTTTGTTTTATGGATTTTCTTCGTTAGAGGAATGCAAGTGATTTTATTTTATAACGTAGTGTATGTATATGTATGTAACATACCTTAGGATAAGTTTGGCGGCTGTTGGTGGTCGTTTTGATGGTTAGGTCAATCAAATTGGGTCGTCTTGGATCGGCGTTGTGTCTGTGACTGTCCCAACGAATCCACCGAAACACTGTTTCAGTTCTGCTCGATTCAAAGGTTAACAAGAAGACATCTTAGTGATACTGTCTTTCACTGTACTGTTACCATAAGCGTATGAGGAACAGTGTGGCATATTGCTGTCGCGATTTCGTGGTAAACCGCCGTAAGGCAACTTTTAGCGTACCGCTTGGCTCTCTGTTATGACAGCTGAACCAGCAGACGACTCTCTGACGTATTACTTTTCCAAACTGCTGGGTTATGATTGGTTGCAAGGTCCAAGATGGGCCGGTTCATGGTGTCGGTGATTTAGCTAGATTTTCCCACTTTAAGACCACTTTCTGAGGTAACCACTAAGGTGAAAAATTGGATTGTAGTTGCAAATGATTAGCTAGTGTAAACTCTTTTAGGTGCATAACACTAAACTGTTGCCTTTTTTTTCACTTTAAAAATGCACAAAGAATTTTTTGACATTGTGACATTCCACAGCTATGATATGTACATATACATTTTCCTACCCCTATTGTGCACATAACATATAAACTAAGATATGCAAAGTGTAAATTTACACAAAAAGTTGACCTTTGTAACATCATATCAATATCGTCTGAACGTTATCTAAACTCTACTGCGCAGACTGTCCAAAACCGCCCAACTCCTTGTATGCGCCGACCGTCCAAAACCACCCAATAAACTCACAGTTTGTGGGCCTTTCGTTTACTACGATCAAATCCTTCTTTTACGATAACAACCAGCTCAAACTGCTGATTTAAGCTTTATGTTGGTCATGAAAACGTGCTGTCGGTATCTTTTGGAGAATTGTTTTTCAAAAAAGTGGTTATTGCGCTTTCTCCTGAAACCTGTCAAGCGCTTGAGAACTGTATGTCACACTTTCCCAAGAGCCACATTGTCTCCACATTTTCCTCACACTGTAGTTCACTTTGCTGATAATCAGCCCTAGGCACTCCAGTTTCAATTAAGAGGATTAATGACAATCGCTTACAATTAGCCAATAATGACAAATTATAGCCAATAAGATGGCTAACTCTGCATCAATTTTTGTTGTTTATATGTTGTCAAAATCACGGTCATGTAACACAAATTTAAGATTTATTTTATTTATTTATTTAGAACTAATACTGTTGACAGGTCAAAAGATAAAGATATCAACCTTGTGACCGAAGAAGAGTTCTACCAAGAAGCCCCAGCAGAAATATCTAAACCCGTAAGTATCAGGAGAATTAATTCTATCAGTACATATAAAGAACATATTATTATTCAATAATTACACAATACCAAAACATGTTTTCTTGGTTTGTTTTCACTCTTTATCTTGACCTCCAGTTTACAAGGAACATCCTAAATTTCCAGGTTATAATTGTTTACATGTCTGGAATCACAACCAACTGTATCTGTTATCGTTATGCAAGTTTGGGTTTTGGGACAACAAGTAAATATTGTTTATCTCACTTCAGGTAGCTAGGTGGTTGTGGGTGAGTGTTGCTGGTTGTTGAACCGTCAGCTTGTTGTTGCAGGAGCTGACAAAGAATGATGAGCACCATTGTACCCTGGCCCGACTGGACTGGGAACTGGAGCAGAGGAAAAGGTCCAGTCAAACTCTTCTATATGTATATACAGCTGTACATATATATATATATATATATATATATATATATATATATATATTCGTGAAAATGTTCATCAAGTTGGCAGTATATTATTCCAAACAAATTTCATAATTACACAACTAGCAATGTTCTACTTACTTCTACCACCATTGGCGGCCTTCTTCAGGAAATGTATATATTATATTTATTTTATGTAATATATATATAGATATATATTATATATATATATATATTTAATAGACATAAAGCATGTTTCACTGTCTGTACTATTTTGTGGATTATGTTACAGTGCCTTGGAAAGCTTGGCCACTTGGTGAAACGATATCAGTATTTTAATATAATGATTTGTGCAGTTATTGTAACATGGCTGCTTCCTTTTTATATAATTATTATCATATGTTATTGCTTGTGAAGTGTGAACAATTCTATGTGGGAAGTATTTGGATCTGCAGTGTTTCCTCTGAAATACGATGAGCAAGGTGGGCCACCTCGCTGTTTTTCTAAGCCATCTCACTCAAAAGATGCCAACATTGCCACCTTGTAGCTATATCGTGCTATAAACATGTTTACATGTTGCTACCTTATAGTTATGCATTTGTGTCCACTCTATATCCCACGGAATTGGCATAACACCCTTCAGAATGCACCATTTTGAACGTAGTTTTAAAAATAGTTCTGGGTGCCCCGGATCCATACAGTGTTGCGTCACGCCTTCGGTGCTTGCTCAACCCATCCTACCACCTCTCCGTCATTTTACCCAGGGGAAACGCTGGATCTGTCCGCCATGATTGATAGAGCACTGTAGACATCTACCAGTTGATCTTGTCAGCTGAAGCCTACACCACGCCCTACTCACTGACAGGTGTTCTCTTGTAGTTTGTCGGAGAAACTGAGGAATGCAAAGGGAGAGAGGGATCAGATCCAGAAGGAGATACAGAGTAAGAAGGATTACCTGGACAGTCTGCAGCCCAAACTCAACTCTATCCTACAGGTAGGTTACATCCTCAGCCACTTTTACTTGCTCTATCTACCCGGACAGTTTGCAGCTGGTAAACACGTACTCCAGAACATCCGAACACTATCTTGGTCTAATAATTGGCAATTTATTTGAACAAAATTATGACGTTTAATAGTTATTTAGAGTTATTTGCCTTTTCACTGGACAAATTGAACTGTCATTCATCCCCCAGGTGTCACCACAGGTCATTGCCACACGGGTAATGTAAGCTCGTTCTCTGAAGTTTGTGAAATTCTGATTGGTTTTGTACATTCACGAGTTATTTGTATCAATCATTGTTATGCAGGTGTCTTGAATTTGTGTATTTGTTTCAGGCGACGAAACCTGTACAGGAATATCTTGGAATGCCATTTGATGCCACTAGGGAGCAGCACCGTATTGCGACGTACCTTCCGAGACCGTTGTATGTGCTCTACATGCAGGCCACTGCCTACAAAGACGCGTGTGGTGAGGTTTGTTTTATATCATTTTAGGTCTGTTGTTGTCACACTAAATCAGGCAAGTGCGGTCCACGATTATGACAGATCATTCATTTAACGAACCTTATTAATTTATTTAATAATTGTTGTTGTTTGTGTCAATACAATTAAAGTGTGTTGTAGTTACCGCAGAATCATGCTGCCAGTTCTTGTTTTAGTATCGTGCTTGCCATGTGTTTATGACATGTCTAGTAATAACATTTGTAAAAGTTTTATGTATCACCATTCCCCCAACAAATTTCACTGTGTAACAAATATCTGTCCAGCTGAAATTCGTCCAGATGTTTGCAAACGCTGCATGCCTGTGACATGGAAGCCATGCTGTGGCTGTTCAGAGCACCAGTGCCAAGTGCCAGTGCAAAATTATTAGGTCAAAGAGGAAAGTAATAAAATATAAGGCAGTTGTTTGCTGACCATTAATCTATGTTTAAATAAACATTAGTGCATTTAGAAGTATGAACTTCTTGTAGTATACTCAAACTAAACTGATCACAGATTTGCTTTTATTTCATCATCGAATTGATTGCAATGAGCAAAGTTAGATTTCACACATCTTTTTCACTAGGCTTCTTTGACATAGACTTTGTTACAGCAACTGGGATATGTGGTTGACAAATTGGCCATCTGTAACTCTGTTTGTGGACTTGACACATACAACAGAATATAACATTTCTACTGATTTTGAATCCAAGAAAGACATGCATTCATTTCAACATGAGTGACATGCACGCTTTGGTTAATGTTTTTTCGCTGCATTAATGTTACCACTAAGGGAAGTTGTAATTTTTTTTAAGGGGCAGTTTAATGAGTTTGAAGTTTGTTTTTCCTCAGACAAACATCTGTCTGTGACGATAGAAGGTGACGTCGAAGCAGCCAAGACAATGGAGGATGCCTCGCTTGAACTAGGTACGTCTTAAAAAACTACAGCTGTGAGCTTTTTAGGGCAAGAAATTATGAATATGCTAAATTCTTATATAACAAAACACCAAACTACACAATATATGTACGGGAATCAATAACATGCATGTATTTTATTTGTATATACAGAGCTTGTACTGTTTTATGGAAGATATGTAAACACTATTAAACATAGTCATACTTTTTCAGTATTGAAGATCATAGAATGCTTCCCAACCTAGCCTCGATTACCCAGGGTCCAACAGGTGGCAGCACTTTTCAGCCTCTCAATTCAACTTGGGAATTAATGGGCTGCCGTTGTAATCACCAGGGAAGCCTTACCCCAGATTAGGGTAGAGACACTGATTGGCTCTCA
>OZ024865.1:28203056-28248056 GCA_964017155.1 Oasisia sp. SBJ-2009
GGCTCGGGTCTCTCTCTCTCTCTCTCTCTCTCTCTCTCTCTCTCTCTCTCTCTCTCTCTCTCTCTCTTCTCTCTCTCTCTCTCTCTCTCTCTCTCTCTCTCTCTCTCTCTCTCTCTCTCTCTTCCTTTCATTCAGGTGAGCTATGGTCAAACCAGTTGGTCCACGACAGTAAAATATATCCATTAACAGATAAAATAATGTTTTAAACTACCTCATCCTTTCACTAGGTCGGTTTATTGTGTAATCCAATCATAGAGACAAAATAACACATGGCTTCTAGGGTGGTCTTTAAGGGTGTGTAGTAGGTTTATTGGGTAGTTTATTGACAAGGGTCCCATTGGGCCAACGATGTCTTTGAAGTGGTTAATTGGATACAATTGTTTCAACCCAATGGAAGCCACTGAGTTGTTTCAGACACTTGACCTGCACTGATGATTAGGCCAGCAGTGACCCCGATTCTGTTGTAGACCACCGGGCTACTGCTGTCTCCAATTGTAGTAGCCCGACAGCAATTCTGGTAGCCTCAAGCTACCGGGCTACCACTATTTAGAACCCTGTTTAGACGCCCAGCAAAGGGCCCCGTCCAGTCCTGCTGTGAGGCCAGTTAGGCCAGAAGGAAGCACCACTTTCAGTCTCTTTCGAAAGTCACTAAGCCATGTAGTGTGAGAGATATCGCCCCATTTTGAAAAAGTAGCCGGCCAACTCAAAACCCGGCAAAGTGGACCTCTGAATTAAGGTCACCCTAGGGACTGGGTGAAGTGACCTGAATAGCAAGGTGACCACATTAACAGGTGAACTAATTGGTGACTGTGTAGAGTGGCCTT
The DNA here is from genome assembly GCA_964017155.1 of Oasisia sp. SBJ-2009. Lineage (NCBI taxonomy): Eukaryota > Metazoa > Annelida > Polychaeta > Sabellida > Siboglinidae > Oasisia > Oasisia sp. SBJ-2009. Next base: position 28,203,881 of record OZ024865.1, read on the forward strand.
AATTGTGAGGTGGCTGTATTTCTGAGGTGATTGGAAAGTCAGCTGTGCTGTCATTCACCACTGGTGCCATGCTGCCCACTGCACATTTCTGCTGTATTCATTTTCTAAACAAAAAACGTAAGTTCTTACATGGCGCAACACCCAATCGTCAGGATTGCTCAAAGCGGTTTACACTTTACTCCCTGGCAGACCTGTTCAGTCGAACACCATCTTGGCTTCTGCGGAAACATCCAGCCACACTGCTGTTTATGCGCGAAGACTATTCCTACACAAATATCCATCTGTGTCTATAGCCGTGTAGTCATTTATACCGCTGAGTGAACTGAAACAATGTAGATTGGAAAAAACTTGCCCAAAGTTTTACACAGCAGCAGCACAGGATTCAAACCAGGGGTGTCTTAGATAAAACCTTGGGCAAGTTTTTTCACTACATTGCTCTAGTTCACTCAGCTGTATAAACAAGTATCTGGCTATAGATAGTGGTGGATATGTGTCCAAGCAGCCTTTGTGCATTAATTGTAGCATATGGCTGGATGCTTCCCAGAGAAGCCGAGATGGTGTCTGATTGAACAGGTCTGTCAGGGAAGTAAAGTGTAAAGCTCTTTGAATGGTTCTGAGGACTGGATACTGCGCTATATAAGAACTTACCTTTACTTCTTAGTCAAGAGCCAGAAACTCTAGCCCTGAGCCATTGCGCAGCTATAGCAGTGACACAGTTTACAAATAGTTAGCTATTTTCCAGTTCCAACATTCACTGTTGTGAATGTGAAGGAAACTACTCATGACATGTGACGATCATGTGACCACCGTTGTTTCAGATGGCAACACGTTAAACCTGACCTTCCTCTACCTGGTGGCCCTGGAGGTCGTCACTGTGTCTGTCACCCTCGACCTCGACACCCCCATTGTCCCGATATCTGGCGGGTAAGTTGGAGATTCCTTTTGAACTATCTATGTCAGATAGAAATATCAATGTTCGTGATTTGTGTGGCAGAAAGCAGATATCTAGCCACAATCGAGCACGTATATGTTTACGTGAGTGTGTTGCATTTTTCCCCATGGATTGTTTACATTTCACGGACTAATATATAACCTTCATTAATAAAAGTGACACATTTATAGAGAACAGAAGATCATATAATTGGTCTTCCTGATTTTACTCGTTACGTTGTTATAAATAAAATTATATTATTGCCGTGGTTTGAGTTGTATGAATTGTAAAGACTTACAATACATTTTATTTGATTTATTTTTTAAAGACATTATGGTGATCTAGCGACACAGGGACATTATGGTGATCTAGTGACACAGGGACATTATGGTGATCTAGTGACACAGGGACATTATGGTGATCTAGTGACACAGGGACATTATGGTGATCTAGCGACACAGGGACATTATGGTGATCTAGTGACACAGGGACATTATGGTGATCTAGTGACACAGGGACATTATGGTGATCTAGTGACACAGGGACATTATGGTGATCTAGTGACACAGGGACATTATGGTGATCTAGTGACACAGGGACATTATGGTGATCTAGCGACACAGGGACATTATGGTGATCTAGTGACACAGGGACATTATGGTGATCTAGTGACACAGGGACATTATGGTGATCTAGTGACACAGGGACATTATGGTGATCTAGTGACACAGGGACATTATGGTGATCTAGCGACACAGGGACATTATGGTGATCTAGTGACACAGGGACATTATGGTGATCTAGCGACACAGGGACATTATGGTGATCTAGTGACACAGGGACATTATGGTGATCTAGTGACACAGGGACATTATGGTGATCTAGTGACACAGGGACATTATGGTGATCTAGTGACACAGGGACATTATGGTGATCTAGTGACACAGGTGTCTGAGTGACATTGTGGCAATCTTGTGACACTGTCGTGGTCTAGTGACACTGGTATCTGAGTGACATTGTAATGATCTAGTGTCATACCATTGTTGACGCTCTGGCACGAGATGTCACAAAATAACAATGCATGTGGAATACATTTAAATGATCTTTTAAATTGTTTATGAGTTTATTTATTTAATAAAGTATTAATTACATTTTAATACTATTTCTACTGACTTTTAAACAAGTATTTCCGTTTCTTATCACATTTGAATCACACATATTTACCTATTTGTTTAATTAATTAATTAATTTATATTTTAGCTGTACTTTAGTTTTGCAAAACTGTCCTTTGAAGTGGCACGTATGGAATGACACAAGCGACACAGATATGACATACGTCATGTCTGCAACGTGGAAACGCTCAGTATAATAACAAAATAGTGACACAGGTGTGACAGTGTGACGATGTCGTTTCAGGGATCTGCTGTCACCTGACAGTCTCCTGACATGTCTCTACCCAGGTCAGACAGGCACTGACACCCCCAACCAGTCCAACAACTTCGCCCTACAGAGACTGGGGTAAGTAATGTCATGGGTGAATGAGGGGTAGTCTGGGTAGTATTAGTTCATCTTTTATAATTGACTTATCCATCATGTGACCTGTTGCCTAGCAACATGTTCACCAAGCCATAAAATGGATGCAGAATGTGTCGAGCATTTATATTGTATATATGTTTTGGAAATTCCGGTCCTCAGAAATTTTATTTATGACAAAAGCACAGATTTAAAGGGATAACCGCATGCAGTCTACTACAGTAGTGTTTGATTTATGAAATGTATGAGATTTCTATGACAAGCTATTCAGTTTATTGATTTATGAATTTGAATATACTTTAAAGAATATCAGTTACCTGATTTTAATACTTTTCTGTTTGTGTCAAGTGGGTAAAATAGTATTAGTTGTTTTATGTATCATGTTGAAGTTGTTTGTGTGTCTGGCATATTTCTGTGTTTGTTGACAGAATGAAATAGTTCAGTAGTTACACTGACATTGACAGTCTCTACTTGTACTTCAGTGTTCATTATAAATGTATCTGTTGACAGAATGAAAGAGTTCAGTAGTTACATTGACATTGACAGTCTCTACTTGTACTTCAGTGTTCATTCTAAAATGTATCTGTTGACAGAATGACATAGTTCAGTAGTTACATTGACATTGACAGTCTCTACTTGTACTTCAGTGTTCATTCTAAAATGTATCTGTTGACAGAATGACAGAGTTCAGTAGTTACATTGACATTGACAGTCTCTACTTGTACTTCAGTGTTCATTCTAAAATGTATCTGTTGACAGAATGAAAGAGTTCAGTAGTTACATTGACATTGGCCGTCTCTAATTGTGGTTCAGTGTTCATTATAAACTGTATCTGTTGATAGAATGAAAGAGTTCAGCAGTTACATCGTGGAGGTGGGCCGGCCCTACCTGTGGGTCCAGTGGCTGTGTGGTCTCAACTTCCTGGATGAGACCACAACCACAGCTAGTGCAGCCTTCAGTGGGGGTCACATGAGAACCACCATCAAACTGCTGCGGCGACGACTGAGAGCCAGACTGTCTCTGCAGAAACAACTCCTCTCCATAGGTTCGTGTTGTCTTAGTTCTCTTTGTCTGACAAGTGCTTTACAAGTGTTCGTCCCCAGTTTCGGTGGTGTTGACGTTGTAGCGTTAATATTTTTCCGGCATTATAAACGTTCCGGTTGATATTTCTGCGCATGCACGATAACTGTAAAATCATCAATGTGCAGCGAAACGACAAAGCATTTATGGCATAAATAATACTGGCTGTTCGTTAGGATGTATATAACCTCTCAGTTATTTGTCGCAAATTAACATGATGCAACCAAGTTTTGAGGCATGGTTTGATAGCAAGCGCAACTCACGTGACTAGTGCGCCATAATCCATGACAGTAATAAAAAAAACGTAATATTTTAATTGACATTTTAAGCAACTCTTCACAGTAATCATCACAGGAGAATTCGCGCGAATAGCCAGTGGCATTTATACAAAAAATGCTTTGTCATTTCACATCACATTGATAAATTTACATTTATCGCACATGCTCAGAAATGTCAATCAGAAAGTTTATAACAACCGGAAAAATGTAAGCGCGACAATGTTCTTAAGTTATTCAGTTAGATATATTTAGGAGAATGTGGTTAACACGCCAACGTTTAGGGGTACTTCTTAGTTGTTATGTGCAGTTATTTGTGATACTGTGGATGTTTTTATAATTGTTCTCAGTTGTGTTATCTTCATTAAAATATCTCTCCTCGTACAGTATCGCTATGCAGGGGGAATTTTGACATGAAAAAGTAGATATTATGTATTGTTGATGAACCTGTGAAAGTTTGACCTCACTGATTGTCACATGACAGAGCGTAACTGCGTGCCTGTGTCAGTCGAATATCAGAGTCTCTTCCCGACCAAGATTTCTGCTGCCATCTGCCAGTGGAGACGCACAACGCTGGCCGACTTCGCTGTTAGTACAATTTTTCATCTTCTTCTTGTGTTCCCTGCATCCTATGCCTGATCAATTTTTTCCTTCACATCATACATGGTCACATTTCCCTGTCCTCTTCCCAAATGTCTCCTAATCTCAACTTCCCATCCCTGTCTTTTCAACAATTGATGTGTTCAGTACCCCATGGTTTGCTTCTCTTAAAATGTTGCATATAGCCTCTGTCAAGCTTTGTCTTAGCTAACAGTGTTGATAACGGTTAGATATGTGAATTAAATTATCACTGCTGCATGACATTCCACAGATAAAATATTCCTGCAAAATGTTGCCATGTTTTTTTTGTAAACAAACACTCGTGGGAAGAATTTCAACAACATTTACAATGGAATGACTGAACATGTCACATTTTTGGCATCCATTTTTAGTCCTTTGGGCAGAAATTGGGCCAAAGGTCCAATGGACTTATAGCATCACTCTATGTGTGTTGACCACCGTCCACTCTTAGACACAGTTCAAAGCCTCCTCGGGTCCTCTAGGGCTTAAAAACTGGTCCATTGTCAGGTGAAGGCCCAGTGGACTTATGCCATCATTTTATGCTCACCGTTAGTTCCTATATCTCAGAAACCGTTGAGGAACTATTTTTTTTCATTTAGCATACATAGAGCACTGCTGTTATGTTATGCATACAAACTATTACAATTTTATAAAATTGAATTGTTCTCAAGGGCCCAAAACTTGTTAAAATGGATTTTTTTCAAAATTCTTAAGTAATTTATTCTCGGATATGTTAATAAGTTAAACAAGGTAAAAAACAGAAACGTGTTCACATGACAATCGTTATAGTTTCTTAGGCTTTTGTAACTGATTGTATTCAGGCTCTCGAATATACAGAAGCCATTGTACAAGAAGGACAAGCTAAGGACACGGACTTGTACTTTACAGGCACCATAGAACATCGCTCCGGTAAGTACACCACCATCACACGCTTCTCACTGCTGCCATCTAGTGTGTGTCTCACACACTGATAACATGTGTAGACGTCTCGTTCATATCTGTAACATGCCAAAGCAAAATGTGTATAAGTCGCAAAATTGTGACATTTAGTTTTGTGCTATTTTGAATTCCACATAATGAGGCCTTTAAAATTATAACTCATTAATTGAAATATCTTTGGTAGTTTTTTATTTATTGCTAAAATTTCAGTGCACTTTTAAAAAGTGATGATTTTATAACTTTAAGCAAGGTCATTTTGACTCATTCTGTGCTTGTGTTTCATGTGTGGGTTCATGGACATATGTATTTTATTAATTGTGGATCGCATGTCAAGGAAGGTCACTGAATGGTGAAATGATATGATTATATGAAATTTCACTCTAATTGAATATCGAATCAAATATCTTTGAAAAATCGAATACAAATCGAATATGAATATTCAGTGGCTTCGAATTCGATTAGAATATTGAATGGTGTCGAGATGTTTTGCCCAGACGTGGCATCATCCCGTGGCCAAGGGTATAAGTCCGTACTGGAGTCATCAGCATCGTGCCCATGTGCATAGCCGGCATATCAATATTTTTGTTTACTTTCTGACAATGAAAACAATTCTTACAGCTGTCAAACTGTTCCTCACATCTTATGTACATAATAAACTACAAATACACACACTAAATTACAAAATAAAATTATTTAAATTCCTGTAAAGGATAAAATTTACAAAGAGTGTATGCAAAACTTGACATGATCTGCCGTGACTATGCGGAGCTCAGCGCTTACCATAACATGGGTAATTTTTTGCAGGTGTTAGTGTCTCATTACATAAATGACCTCCAGAAATTCCGTTTTTTCTAACCCTAAAGTAATCGTAATTCTAACTAACAATAAGCTAACTTTAATTAATTGTAAACTTACCTCAAACCCTAACCTTAAACTCTAACCCAACACTGCTAACAAAACACCTCTTGACACAGTACCAATATTACAGTATCATAGTGCTATGCCCAATTGACACTGATGATGATGACACCGAGTTGCCGGCGAGTTTTGTGCGAGTTTGTTTTGTGAAGTTTATTTGTTTAAGTAATGTTAGTGATTTGATTTTTGTAACGTAGTGTGTGTATATGCATAAGATATGTGAGTTATATGTTGTCATTTTCGTAGTTGAGTCAGAAAGCAATAGATCGCCCAGGACTGATTTTGCAGTGGAGGACATGAAGGAAAATATTCGAGTGATATTTGTTTATATAGCTGCATATTTTTAATTTTTTTTATAGAATAGCAGAAAAAGGATTGAATATTCAAAATTTGAAATACGAATTGAATTTTGTTCCATCCTTAATATGATATGGATTTTTGCCAGTCAAATACTTGGCCGGTCATGACCTAGGGTGCTGTTTGGCACGTGAGCATAATTGGCCTATGCAATTTAATACTGCAGTGGGTCATACTTTATGTATGCAGTATACAATATATTGTTGGTCCCACATTACACAGTGTTCACGCTTATGAACAATAACGATGGATCCTGTAAATCGTGGTTTCCCTATGCCACAATAATAATAATAATAATACACTTTATTTAGACACTAAAATCCAAAGTACAAACTCTGTTCGGTAGTGTTTACAACATTAAAACATCCTAAGAAATAAATAAAATAAAAGTACAAGTAAAACATATAAGAACGTTTGTCTAAATCAGTGTTGTAGAGAACTACAAGAGAAACTAAAATTAAACAGAGATGGCATTGTTGTAGTCTATATCATATGTCAATGTAGTCAAGAAAATATGCATACATATATATGTGTGTATAAAGTAGCAGAATAAATAAATATATAATAATATACATAGTACTTAATTTTTAACAAATTACTATAGCAATGTAATAGTTGTGTCAATTGTAATTATTAATAACTCAAATATATGTTAATTTGTAAACTATTAATTAATAAATAATTAAAATGACATGCTGGTTGAGCTAATTAAGAGTAAATAAGTAATAAATAAAGTAGCAGAATAAATAAATATATAATAATATACATAGTACTTAATTATTAACAAATGACTACAGCAATATAATAGTTGTGTCAATTGTAATTATAAAAAACAAAAACTCAAATATATGTTAATTTGTAAACTATTAATTAATAAATAATTAAAATGACATGCTGGTTGAGCTAATTAAGAGTAAATAAGTAAATAAATAAAAATATAAAAGGATGAAAGGTGTAGAAAAACTAGACATTAAAAAGCAATCTTGAAATAATAAGTCTTAAGGTGTGTTTTAAACTTGTTCATGCACACTGTAGAACGCAAGTCCTCAGGTAGTGCGTTCCAAAGAGTTGGTCCTGCACGAGAGAATGAGCGGCGTCCATAACGTTCGAGGTTGTGCCGAGGAACCACTAGCAACGCGCGGTCTGCAGATCGCAGGGCGCGACGCGGCACGTACGGTGTGATCAGCGAGGCAATGTACGCCGGCGTCCGCTCGTGTAGGGCGCGAAACACAATGACGAGTATCTTGTACTCGATGCGATACTTCACGGGCAACCAGTGCAATTGTTTCAATGCGGCCGTCATGCTTCGCCGGTCACCGCGCCTGAGCTGCAGCACTACTCTGACCGCCGAGCGCTGCACCATCTCAAGGCGGTGCAAGAGGCGGTCGGAGATGCCATACAGGACTGCGTTTCCGTAGTCTAGCCGTGATGTGACGAGGGCGTGGACGAGAGTCTTGCATGCTGCAGTTGTCAGACTTGTTCGTATTTTGGCAATACGAAATAAATTTGAGTATGCAGCACGGCAGACGTTCGATACTTGCGCTGACATGTCAAGTCGGCTGTCAAGTAAAACGCCTATATCACGAACAGTTAGCGACAGTGATATAGATGACCCGCATACACAGATGGTGGACAACGAGGAAGGTGAGTGGACAGCGGAGGAACGAAAAACGATTGCTTCGGTCTTCGTCTCGTTTAGAAGAAGGTGGCTGTAATCCAGCCACTGTCTAATATCACTCACGCATTCCTCGATTTTTCGTTGTGCATCAGCGTGACTCGATGGCGGGCACTCAGCGTACAATTGAGTGTCGTCTGCGTATATATGATAGCGGATCTGGTGGCGATCGAAAATGTCCGTAATAGGTAAAAGGTAAATGTTAAATAGTAGTGGACCAAGGACCGAGCCCTGTGGAACACCATGATGAGTAATCACCGGAGCAGATGTAACTTCGCGTATCTTTACTGCGTTCGTGCGGTCTACTAAGTATGAACTAAACCAAGCCAGCACTGTCTGGTTTAGTCCGATAGCACGAAGACGATGCAGGAGAGTGCTGTGGTCCAGCGTGTCAAACGCTGCGCTGAGATCTAATAGCACAAGCAGTACGCCACGCCGTGAATCCACTGCCTGTATCAGGTCTTCATGTATTCGCACTAGCGCTGTTTCTGTGCTGTGTTTGGGCCGGTACGCGCTCTAAAATGGGTCGTTGAAGCCGTTTGTGTCAAGGTAGTGGCGAAGTTCACTGGCAACGTACCGCTCTAATGTTTTCGATAGAAAACTTAAGTTCGATATCGGACGGTAGTTTGTCAGACAGTTAACGTCGAGACCGCGTTTCTTCAGGATCGGTGTTACAATTGCGTGCTTCATGGCCGCAGGTACGATACCGGATTCTAGTGACGAGTTAACGATGACTGTATAAACCGGTACTAGTATGTCGATGTTTTCTTTGAGCAGGCTCGTTGGCATCGGGTCGAGGGTGCAGGATTTCGCAGACGACTGCAAAATGATCCGTCTGATGTCTGCAGTCGTTGCTGGCGTAAATTCGCAGAGTTGCGCAGGTTGGTAATCATCACACGGCTGCCGATCAAAAGTGGTGGTCGTCACGGCACGCGAGTCAATTGAACGACGTATGTCAGTGATTTTCTCGACGAAAAACTGTTGAAATGTCCCAGCAAGAGCTACGTCATTAGATGTCTCAGGTAACTGAGCTGGTACAGATCGGCCCAGCAGTGCATTCGTGACGCCGAACATTTTGTTCATGTTGTGTCCAGCCTCACTTATAACTGCACAGAAGTGATTGGCCTTCGTAGCAGCGAGATGGCGGCGATATTCGTCTCGAAGCGTCGTATAGATCTGTCTGTGGACAGTGAGTCTTGTCTTTCGCCATCGGCGTTCGGCGCGACGGAGGTCACGTTTCGCACAGGACAATTCTTCCGTGTGCCACGGGGTCTTTGGACGATCAGCAATGACACGTGTGACGACCGGCGCGTGCTTGTTGACGATGGCCTCGATAGCGGTGTTGTAGTTGTCGATGGACTCAACGGTGGTTCCGGAGGTCACGGCGAATGCGTCACGGATGTCAGCAGTGAAAGCCCGCTGGTCAATCGACGCGAACTTTCGATAACGCACTCGCCGTTTCGGACGTTCAGGCTTTTCGACGTTAAGGTCACACTCGAGCGCATAATGGTCTGTGAGCAGAGTAGTCGGGCTTACAGGTGTTGCGAGTAGACTAGATGTTTTAGCAGTTATGATCAAGTCTAGTGTGTTACCACGTTCGTGAGTAGCACCACTGACATGTTGTACAAAACCGGATGTGTCGAGCAAATCTGCTAGGTTAATCGCGTCAGTGCAGGTTGAATCTTTATATCTAGTGTTGAAGTCACCACATACGATCGTTTCTTTGGGGTGAGCAGCAGCGATTAACAATATCTTAGAGACATCATCCAGGAAAGTTTTAAAACATGAACTTGGCGGTCTATACATTACAATAACACGGGTTGTGCAGTCGATGCGGGCATTACGTAGAGTAACGGAAAGCGTTTCGGATGCGCACGTGTCAACACTAACACGTGACACGAGCTGGAATGCTTTACGAAAAAGTACTCCAACGCCTCCTCCGCGACGAGCGCCACCACGTGGCTGGTGAGCAAACGAGAAAGTATCTCTACAGAGTTCGGACACTGAAACGTTGTCCTCATCTCTCAGCCAGGTTTCCGTTAGAGCCACAATGTCCGCAGAACAGTCATCGATGTAGTCATGGACAATTAAAGTTTTATTTCGCAGAGACCTGGCGTTAATCAGGGCAAATTTGGTCTTTGTCACAGTTTCAGGCAAGCGCACAATTGGTATTTGCAGTAGGTTGTTGTTACAAGGGCGTGTACATGGCCGGTCAGTGGGTGGTCGACATCCGACCACTCGTGCAATTGCCCTTTGTTTCACAAGCATAACATTTGTGAAACTTTACATTGCCAGCAGTGTTGATAACGGTAACATAATATGTATTACATAACTGGGGTGGAATTATATATGCCCTGTCTAACATTCCAGCATGTATTTGTTGCATATAAAAGTTTGCCATATGTGTTTGTCATAAAGAAACATTTGAACAACAATTTAGAAAAAGGTGTGGTGTCCCTTTCTTGACGCCCCAGTGGACCTTATGTCCAGCAACAGGTGAGATAATTGTAGGCGAGTTAAAGCGAAGGGTTCCAGCTCCTAGGTTTAATTTTTTACATTTAATATTAAGTTCTTATGACTACAACATACATGTCGAAGGTTTACTGAGCTCAGAACAATGTTCACAATTTGAAAAATTCCACCTGCAACAAATGGCAGACAAAACATTCAGTTTAAAAAAGAAATTGATTTGCAATAATGCTGAGGCAAGCAGAGTTAACTGCAATACCCTTTGATGTTTAACTTTCCCACTTTCTAGACTGCAGATTTCCCGTTTCTTACAAATTACTGCTCGACCAATTCTGGGCAGAGGAACCCGATAATTATGTACAATCATGCATAAAAGACACACGGTGAAGAATAAAAACCTGATAAAATAAAATCAATAGAAAAAATACATACAGTGGCATGATATAATATATAAACCTCATTGTATATTGTGTATATCAGTTAAAATAAAGAGACGCGTAATATGTTAGAGTGCAGTGGTTAAGAGATGGACAAAAAGATGTTCAAGTGAATATGACTTGGTAAAATTATCAGTAAATACAAGGTGTCTAAACAAGTCAACTACCTAGGTAGACCATCTTTGTTTGTCACACTAGTTTCGGGTACGTGTTGAGAATTAAAGGCTCGTTTAGTTGGTGACTTGCCCGTAGATACCACCCTATCCAGCAGGGTTCCAGGTACCGTTTCACCATAAAATATAATTCAATAGTGAGTGTGGAGTGACCAGTCACTCTCTACCACTGACCGTGTCCACTGTTACAGCCAAGATGACCGTCCACACGGTAGTGAGTGCAGATTACCCCGTCACCCCGCCCCTTCTCGTTGTGTGTATCAACTGGAAGATGCAGAGGCACAGTCTGAACGATGAGAATATTCGGGTGAGACTACTTCCAGTTACACCCCATTTGGGGGTAAATTCGTAGATTTGCGTGCATGGCGTAAAGAAGTAAGCAGCTGAGAGATGGTTCAAACTGCCTGCATTCAGTAATGTATATTTGCTTTGAAATAATCTCCTAAATTTATATATTGATATTACGGTGTATTTGTGATCAATACATTGTGTTGTGTGAACGAAAGTGTTATTATGTGTTTTAGCCATTGCTGAAGTGTGAACTTAAATGCATGTGTGCATTAATTGTAAGGTAGATTTAAAAAAAAGTTTTTAAATATTAAAAAAACTCTTGGTTTTTTAAGTTTTACTGATTAACGTTGTTTGGTTAATGGGACTATGTTATGGCTGTTCAAAGTAGGATAACATCTCTTCCAGTCTGATTCAGTATGTAAAATGAAATTATTCAATATAATAGCATGACTTACACCTTTAGTAAGCACTACACTTTAGTCATGACAAGATTGAATCTTGTTTTGAGGCAGAAAATGGTATCATGTAATCATTGTTTTAGTTATTGTACTTAAGCTTTACAAATAACAGTTTCTAGTAGTATTTATTATTTCAATAATGTTTTGTTGCAGACTTGCTCTGATTGATGTAAACACCTTCTTGCAAATCCCAGCTGATCTTCATTGTCTCCTATGAATCCTGTCTTTGTCATTTATTTCTTACTTATTCTATTTTTCTGGTCGTCCATAGGACATGCAGGCGGAAGTCAACGTCCATTACGATGAACTGGTCAACGGCAAGTCACGTGACCAGTTGTTGACCAATCAACTGCAGCGACTCATGATGTGCTTTGACGTGTATCTGGAGACTGAGTCAAACACAAACGTCCTCGAAGGACCGGCGGAGTTCGCCCGAGAGAAAGTGTTTCCTCGTCTAACAAAGTAAGTGAAATGTCTGTCGGTGATGCATTTTGGAGGTACAGTTGTTCTGATCATAGCAGTCAGCCATAGATACTTACTGTGACTAACATTAACAAGGCCATGTGGCTGTCGTGCTTAAATTAACATTATTTAGCACACTTTATTTAGCACAAGACTGTTGATTTTCAAATCTGATGCATCGACAGTGTCATTTGGACAATCATTCTGTTAAAGTGGTATTTTGTAGAAATCATCAGAATAATTTACTTGATTAAAGTGGATAATTTTCAGACCTGATAATAGTCACAATGTTACAAATGTGGTCGAGCAATAAAAACATTTTTTGTGGACTTTGTTATAAAAAAAATTTAATAGTTTGTGATTTCATCGAAACTAAATGTGTTAGGCTAAATGATTACCGATTTGTGACCAACCAAAAGTTATAAATCTATATTGGATAATTCCATCTGAATTAAAAAAAGTTTTCCTTAGTGTGCTATGATGTCACAGTTAATGCTAGATGCATGTGCTATTTCATAAATTATTAAGTGTGGTGCAGGAAATGATATAATTGTGTAGGGATGAAATGTTCATCTTTATGTGGACCTCCTGATCCTGAGACCTTGGCTGATTGGCTTAGGAGACAAGACAAATTGTCACCCAAAGATAGCATTCAGACCATACCTGTCACAACGTCAATGAGAGAACCAACGGTAGACTTTGTTTGTGTTGTAGGGGGCCAGAGCGGGGCCGGCCGTACAAATACAACCCTCAACTAGGGTTCTTCTCCCACCGATAGACCCAGTTCGACAGAGAGTGACGGATGCATCTATGACTGGTTTATACCTAGTGGCCACAGGGAAGACACAGGACATTTCAGTTTCAGTTCACAGAACAATACTTTGTCTACGTAGATTTCAGCAGCTTGAAGGTGTCATAATTTTCAAGTATTTCTGTTCATACTGTCAAAGTTTAGTAATGGAATAACACAACTATTTTGAAATACCTATGAAATAACAGTACATAGAAGGTAGTACCGTGGTGTAGTTGTTAAGTGGATCTGTATAGACAAACGCATCATGGTATTGCCACATGGCCACATTCTTCTTTTTATTTGATGATCATCAACCGTTTCAGTGTCAATCAGAATTGCAAAAATGCCAAGACTTTTTAAGACTTGCGAGCCATTCTACACCATATTTTTATGTACTTAATGTTCAGTTATCACCAAGTACACTATAAAATACTTCCCAAAAGGACAGATCATTTTCTGTTTATTTCCACAAACAAGATAATGAGATGACAACATTGCTACTTTCAGAATTTTATGTGCTTGTTACTTGGTACATTTTGCATGTTTTTAGTTTTGGTTACAAATCTAGGTATAATTATAAAAACAGCAAAAAACCTGCCTGTTGGTAAATTTGTAATGCTACTGACAGAAATGGCAAAAATTACATCATAACTATGACACTTCTTGGTAAAGCCGGTGATCTGCAGGGTTGACTTTGCAACTGAAATGATTAAACAACATTAAAACAACACAACACAACACTGACCAGAATAGGGATTTCAACATTGGTCTTTATTTCATATATCAAAGGTCCTTATAGTCACAATTTCCCAGTGGGTTTCTGTACATATAAATTTAGTTTTATGAGCATAAAATGTTACCAAATTGTTTACTGTCCGTTACGTATGTATTGTACTGACATTGTGTTTTGATTAGTGGCAAGTGAAAGTCGAGTTTATTATTACCTGGTTAATCAAAATGCTGTATCTAATGCTAAGTTGTGTTGAATTAGGACAAAATAAAGTCACATTTTCACAAATGCTGCAATGGTTTGTTATATACTTATATATAGAAATTCTATAAAAAAATCTGGATTAAATCACATTCATTGTAAGCAGGAATTCATTATAAGCAAATTAATAAGTAATGTCTTCATTTGTGTAACTAATGCTTACAAAATAATTAAATTTTAATTACAATAATTTTCAATGTACCAATTTTACCATGCAACCAGAAAGCAGTAATAACATGTTTATCGAAAGTCATACTGTACAGATGACAAATAGAATGAAAATCCAAAACGTGTTGCAAAATATAGTTCATTATTTATTGTAGATGACTTGTTTTCATGAACAGGACAGGAACATACTTCAGATGTTGTAATCTGCAATTCTCCCTTCAGACAAGGAAACGATTGTCTTTAAAATCTGACACAATTTATTGTTCAACACCAATTTCTTATCACATTCTAAACAGTTTGGCAACATTATCTCTCTTCACACTAGGATATTTATATCTTAATATACTCATTTATGCAACCAATGTAGAAAAGTGAATTCCATAAAAAGACATCTTCCAATAAAAGATTATTGTGATTGAAACATACTTTTAACCTTCAGATCTAAGTAATATACTCTGGCCTATTGGAACAATGTTTCCAGTTACTCAGTTAACCGTGTTAAATGTAGGCTCTTACATGACAAGAAAACATAAATCTTGTAACCAAACCCAATCTCTAAGTATCAAGTACCCAAATTTAACCTTTGTGTTAACAGGAATATATATTTAAGAATCTGTCCCACCTACCCAGTGTTAATATTTACGAGCATATAACTGGAGACGTGTTATTCTGAAGTGCATTATGCACATTGTCAACAATTCAGAAGTGGTGTATGTATCGCTAAGCTAAATAACTTCATAAGCTGATAAACATGCAGAACAAGATTCTGTATAATATATATAATTATTATATATACAACCAATCTTCCATGTGTCATGTGGATGAAAGAAACGAAGTAGTGTTGTCTAGTCGCAAATACCTAGTACACAGTTACATGTACGCCATACCACGGTGTACAGTACTTGTGGCCAAGCAATATTTCACTAACAGATCTATTCATTCAAACACAACCTCTGCATTTAACACACGCACCATTTACCAGTGCCCGTAATCAGACACTCATTCATATAGCAAAACGACTGAAGCTTTGAAATGACAACAGAATTTCAATCACTCAAGCGAGCCTGCAATAGCCACTTATAACACGTCAAAAGATCACACAGTTCAACTTCATGAACAGAAATTTAAAATCATTAACAAACTGGTTAAAGCAACTCAAGTTTTCTTCCCAAAACCTTGTAAACGAGACATTCAATGAAAACAATGCAGGGCTTTATTCATTATCTATATATATATATAATTAGACCAACATGCAGAAGTTTAAGAAAATAAACATAAGTCGATAATGGTACGAGATATGTGTAACAAGCTGACAATGGAAGCAATACCATCAACATCATATGAATCCACATGACTGATCCACTGTTTGTCGTACGACATCTAATGGAAAGACAAGTTCTAAACAACAAGAATAACTGATACAGCTTTCTGTCAACCAAGTGAAAAATTACAAACACGCTATACCTTCATGCAAGTAAAACACTTGCTCATGTCTTGGATAAATACATTATTATGACCATTATGCTTCCGTCAAAAACAACTCACATCTGTGCTGCTCTCCAGGCCAGCCCTGCTGTGAGATGGAACAGCCTATTTGTCTCGGGGTGGGGGCAATTACTGATGATGAAACCTCTGACCAGCGCCATCATAACATAAGTGTGTAGATACGTACTTTTTATACTGTTAGTTTCCACCGTTTCTATAAATGTATAAATCCAGCTGTAATCAAACTAGCATATGTTAGGCTCTTCCTTCTATTTGGTTAATTTCTTGAGCGCCCTACTTACATAATGTATAAAAGTAATGCTTGTTTTACAAGATTCCTCATGAGTTCTTGTAGAATTGCCCTAGTATATAAGTTGCAGCACAGCTACGATGTAAGTTTCAAAGGTAACACTGTTGCCGCTTACTAGATGTCACGTACTAGACGTGACATACTAGACGTCATGTACTAGATGTCACGTACTAGACGTGACATACTAGACGTCACGTACTAGACGTCACATACTAAATGTCACATACTAGACGTCACGTACACTGTACTAGACGTCACGTACTAGACGTCACGTGCAGGTGATGTAATCACGACAGGCATGGCCCAGTAGATCTCCAGCTCTCTCTAGTCAGTTCTGCTGTACATGTACAACATTTATGTACTACATGGTTAGTGTATTAGCTAGCTGAGTCACCATGTAACGTGTCGTAGTCTGTTGTGTCACCACCATGTCACTGAGTCATCGTTGGACACAGCACCATGTGTCACCATTCATAGTCTGGCGTCATCACATACGTATAATCACATGTCATCATATCACTGTTATGTCACAACTGACCAGCCACCATGTCACTGTCATAATCTGTCATGTCACCATTGACGAGTTAGCCACCATGTCACTGTGTCATAATCTATCATGTCACCATTGACGAGTGAGTCACCGTGTCACTGTGTCTTAATCTGGCATCACCACATGTGTCATCATGTCACTGCCTGTTGTGTCACAATTGACGAGTCATCATGTCACTGTGTCTCAGCTTGATGTATCACCACAGAAGTGTCACCATGTCCTGAACTGACATGTCACATGTCCCGATCTGACATGTCACCATTATGTTGCCGTGTCTTAGCTCCAGATGTCACACGAATACCGGCCACGTGATCGCAGCCTCTTGAGGTAGTCCTGGGCAGCGGAGCGGTCAAACTTGCCTTCAGTGGCC
This sequence comes from Oasisia sp. SBJ-2009, assembly GCA_964017155.1. Taxonomy (NCBI): domain Eukaryota; kingdom Metazoa; phylum Annelida; class Polychaeta; order Sabellida; family Siboglinidae; genus Oasisia; species Oasisia sp. SBJ-2009. Next base: position 28,221,167 of record OZ024865.1, read on the forward strand.
ACTGTGTCCAGCAACACCTCGTCCACGTCATGGGCCATGTGACGCGCGTCACTGCAAACAATGACAGCCATCACACGTCAGTGACAATGGTCAGTACAATGGCAATTTCACAGTACAATATTTTTTTTATTGCCGAACTATTTCTGTGAGATTTAGTTTAAATTTACATCTGACAAAGAAGAGTCTACAGACAAAGAAAAGTCTAAAGACAAAGAAGAGCTTACAGACAGACAAAGAGGGTTTACACTAAAAGGAAGAGCCTACAGTCTTCTGACAGACAAAAAAGAGCCCACAGACAGACAAAGAAGAGTGTCTACAGACAAAGAAGAGCCTACAGACAGACAAAGAAGAACCTATAGACAGACAAAGAAGAGCCTACAGACAGACAAAGAAGAACCTATAGACAGACAAAGAAGAGCCTACAGACAGACAAAGAAGAGCCTACAGACAGACAAAGAAGAGCCTACAGACAGACAAAGAAGAGCCTACAGACCCGCAGACGTAGATGTGTGCTCCTGCGTCAATGAGCCTCCAGAGGTCGGCGGCGTTCTGCTTCAGCAGGTGCTGCACGTAGACCTTCTGTGGCTGGTCGCGGGAGAATGCGACGTGCAGGTGTGTGAGCGTGCCCGCGGTCACGTACTGGTCCAGCTCCTCCGCGTAGATGAAGTCTTCATTCTTGTGACGACAGCCAAAGTACAGGACTGTCTCGCCCACCGGCTTACCTGGGGACATATCAGTGACATGTATCTATAGATAAAGTAAAAACTTCTTCTCCAATTGACTTATCTAGCGATATGATCAGTAACATATTTGTGACTTGTTCTAACAAAATGAGTCGTAAAATGAATTAGCCATATCATTTGAAAGAAGATATATGAAGCTTTCAAACACTGGACTTAGCTCACATATAGCCAAAGTTATTCAACACTGAACATGCCTGGGATAGAAAGGTTCAAACTAAGAAATAATACATTTGAAGTTTGTGGTCATGTAAGTACAAGACTGAGTAAACTGTCATTCCAAATTCGGCTATTTTGCGGCTATTTCTCCATTTGAAATAAACTACCAAGTCATGCTTGTTGTCAAAGATATATCATGCAAACTAATCCGAATATTTAGCAATATTTCGTAGCGGTGACCCGATCGACCACGCCTTGTTTATAGATAGCGATCAGTGAAATCCAAATTACTTATATACGGAATTTGCTACTTTTCAGAATAAATTTTACTGAAAAAAGTACATTTTTTTTATAACTAGAGCAACATTGTTAAATCTGCCCAACATCAAAAGTTCTGCTAACGTGAAAGGATATTCTTTAATCACACAGTTCATCTACTGAGTTCATGGAAAATGTAAATCTTTCCTGTCTGAACTAAACTCAACCAGTCAAAACATTGAAAAGATGTGTTCCTCTTACTAATCTAAAGGTATTGTGGGTAATTTCTTTGCCAAAAAAGATGCTCCAATGCGACCATACATACCATACTCCACACTAAGTAAATAACAAAAAACATCCCACAGATTTGAATACAATTTACAAAAGAAAACAGAGACGTGATCCGAGTACCTACCATCCTTCTTGGCGATGTGTCGGTCCTGGATGAATCCCCTAAAGGGGGCGACACCTGTGCCTGGGCCGATCATGATGATAGGCACGGTGGACTTGAAGGGAAGGCGGAACTGGGACTTGCGGACAAACACTGGGATCATGGGCTGCTCTTCTCCCGCGGGTTGCTTCAGCTTCAGCCAACTGGTGGCGACACCTTTCTGTAGTTTGCCGGTTGGCGTCGTGTATTCGACTAGGATGGCCGTGATATGGACGGTGGTGGGATGCATCTGAGGGGACGTGGAATGTCTTGTGTCAGAACAATATCAACATCATCATATTCTTAATTCTTATCAATGCCAACTGTGCACATCAAAAGTAATAATAATAATCTAACAGGATTTTTCTAAATCTGGCAATTAAAACCACTCAGACGCGCATTACACAAATATAAAATTTTCTTTTAAAATGTTAAAATAGAAATGCATTTGAAAAATAAATTTATATGTATAACTTATTCAATATAAATATATAATACTAGTCATAATAATACTAAAATACTAATATATATATATATATATATATATATATATATATGAGTTAATTATATTACAAATTGAAAATACATAATAAATAAATAATAATAACATGGTTCATAAATAGTAGATACGTTTTTCAAATTGCATAACTGTTCATTCAAAGTGAAAATGCTTGTTAGAAAGACCTGTCTTCCTATTTGGTAAACTTACACATGCAAGAAGCATACACAAATTGGTAACAACAAACATTCATAAACGAACAACTTACAGAGTTTGAACCTAAGTAAATATTAACAAGTTCATAATCCACACCCACCTTGGAGGAGGAGATAGAGTAGTAGCCACACCCACCTTGGAGGAGGAGATAGAGTAGTAGCCACACCCACCTTGGAGGAGGAGATAGAGTAGTAGCCACACCCACCTTGGAGGGGGAGATAGAGTAGTAGCCACACCCACCTTGGAGGAGGAGATAGAGTAGTAGCCACACCCACCTTGGAGGAGGAGGAGATAGAGTAGTATCGAGGCTGCAGCTTGGGCAAAAGTTCACACAGATGGTCAATTGGTGGCCGGAATGATGGTAGGTCATCTAGTATGGTCAACAGTGTCCGGTGGTCGTGTAACACCCAGCTGTTGAACTGCTCCTGTAACAAAACAACAGCTGCTGTAACAATTATGTAACATTCGACTGTTGACCAGCTCCTGTAACCAAACAACCGTTATACCAATCAAGGTAACAATTGACCAGTTGAATTGATGTGTGTGTGTGTGTGTGTGTGTGTGTGTGTGTGTGTGTGTGTGTATGTGTGTGTGTGTGAGCGGAGCGAGAGACAGAGAGAGAAAGACAGAGCGACTGAGCTACAGAGAGAGACACAGAGAGAGACAGACACACAGACAGAGAGAGTGAGAGATTCAAATGCTCTGTTCCTATAAATAGATAATATTGACAACTGTGAACTAACTACCTAACCGTCAACCAACCATGCCTCAGTGCATTCTGGGTAATCACGCACCTTGCCCTCGGGCGTGGGAGCAGTGAGTTTCTTAAGGAACTCCTTGTCGGTGGGATCGGAGGCGTACTCCACCAGCTCCTTGAGTAGGTTGCTGCGGGGGGTGGACGTGATGTCCAGGTAGTGGGTCAAGGCCGTCCGGTAGGTCGTCGGACAGGGGAAGGGGTGGACCTTGCTTGCGTCCTCTGTAACACGGTTGTGACAATTTCATTTTTTATTCAATTATTCCAAACAACGACCACGTTGTACAAAAGTTTACCCCAGACAATCTTAATAATAATAATAGTAACTTCTTTTGCGCCAATATCCTCGAAAATCAAACTCAGTGGCGCGACAAAACCAGGGGATCAATTAATCTCATAATCGAAAGCAATGCATGAGTCGTCAACAGATGGATGAAGAAGCTAGGGGGCTAAGGAGGATAGGCAGCATGAAATGATTTTGGTCATAATTAAAATGATGTTCAATTATTATTTATAACGAATTGTATATTTTATCACAAGGCATATAAATATAGGAATGTGTATAAGTCTGTTTTTTTTAAACATTTATAAATCTGATTAATTATTCTTTAAATGTAATAATGTTTCACTAATTATTTATTAATTATTTATAACATATTGCTGTAAACTGTGTGTCATCAAACGCTATAATTTTAAATACAGATGTAGCAACGATTGAATCTTTGACAGTGTTTACATTTCACCCCCTACCAGATTTTTTCATTAAATTAACTAAGTCACATTGCAAGTACTGTGTGATAACTATTCTTTCGTATGCACCCATACAAAGATAGTTTGATGTCTGCCCCAGACCGCTTCATTAACAATCCAATGTTCAACGACTGAACTACTTTATCTACCAAACACAACAGATTTATCTGTTTAAAAGTAACAAGCACAAGTTGTAATAAATATTTGGTCTACAACTAAGAACTCTATAGTTCATAATTTTGCATAAGAAGAATACAAACTCAGGTAAGTTATTACCATTTCCAAGTAAAATAAAATTGCATTTTAATTATTTACATTTTATATTGATTAGACAAGAAATGTGTATCAATGTCAAAATTTACCATCAACATTGGTAAGAGTGAAAGCCTCGTCAAGATCTGCGCCGAGACGTTGACCAATAGCATCAACCAACTCTGCGTCGTTCACCGGGTACACACCAAGATGATCCCCGGCATCATACCTTAAGGACATCAACAATACAAACCAAATTAAAATGCTAACAACTGACTTAATTAAGATCAAATGACATACATCATACATGGAAGTGTAAAATAGTTAAATATCTATTCATAACCCACGCAGGTCATCCATCATCCAGGGCCTAGTTTCATGAAGCCATGTAACTTTACGCGCAATTACGCGGTATACTGGTCGCAGCTAACAGCGAATAGTCAATGCAGCTTACGGCCGGTTTCATGAGACCAATTTAGCATTCACGCCACTAAATCACCGTAGCATTGACCTAGTTAGGTCGCGGTGGGGAATCCCTGTATTTGTGCTGTGTATAAACAACCTTTTTCTTTCTAGCTGTTGCCTTTGCCGTTCGCATAGCAAATGGGAAGCTAGAATGAATGTAAAGGCTATCCAGTGTAAACATTAAAAATAATTTTGTTTGATAATGGGCGTGTCGGGAGCATACCGTACATATTTCATTTTTAGGAGCATAACCTAAATATTTCAACGAGCGTAAAGTTATGCCTACTAAATACATGGTCCAGCTAAGTGCAACTATGGAGCAGACTCATGAAACGCAACTAGCCCAACTTTACGACGTTTTAGGTTTTCGACGCTACGACATTGTAATCAGGCTTTATGAAACTGGGCCCTGAAGTTATCATTGGAAAATGAACACAGATCAACTGTATCTTTGGTACCTGATCTTTGATCCACTGATGTCGACCTCTATATGCATGCATGAGCGATCACCACCCTTGTGGAGTTCACGGTTCTCCACCACTGGCGCCAAGTAGGGATTCTTCACGTCAAACGGCCTGCAAATATTTCAGATAGTTTAAAAATAGCATTTATCCGGTTTTCTATGATCTGATTGTTTAGCAATCCTCACATTTTGTGTGAGAGCCATCTTGATACCATGTATAAGGCGTCTCAGTAATCCACACATTTTATTTATTCAACAAAAAACTTTGGAAAGCAAAGTCTGCAGATAAACAACACAGCTATATTTCTCTGTTTGTAGCAAAACAATGACAACAAAACATCTAACATTGATTAATAACAAAGTCATAATAAGAGACACAGGAGAGATGTAAAAGAATTTTCTTAAGTTCCTAGTTATAGATATTTTCAAACCTCTGGACTAGAATGTACGCTGGTTTACAGACACAGCCGTGAGGATTATATGTTAAATATGCATATATTATACTTCACATTTCAGTTTGAATTACATTTTTATGTTTACTGTAATACATTTCATTTGGCAGAAAAGCCTTCAGTATAATAGCATATATGTTGAAATATATATGCACAACAAAGTAACTAGAAACTGCACTCTTTTCTACTTATTTGCCACGGCAATGGAACCTTGTAACAGAGGCAAGGCACAATGTACTCACGGGTTAAGGCCCAATGTACTCACGGTTTAAGGCGCAATGTACCCCCGGTTTAAGGCACAATGTATTCACGGTTTAAGGCACAATGTACTCACAGTTTAAGGCACAATGTACTCACGGTTTAAGGCCCAATGTACTCATGGGTTAAGGCCCAATGTACTCACGGTTTAAGGCACAATGTACCCCCGGTTTAAGGCATAATGTATTCACAGTTTAAGGCACAATGTACCCCCGGTTTAAGGCGCAATGTATTCTCGGTTTGAGGCACAATGTATTCACGATTTAAGGCACAATGTACTCACAGTTTAAGGCACAATGTACTCACGGTTTCAGGCACAATGTACTAATGGGTTAAGGCACAGTGTACTCACGGGTTAAGGCACAATGTACTCACGGGTAAAGCACAATGGACTAAGGCACAATGTCATCATCGTGCTGTCGGTCGCGAAGCGACAAAGACTGCTTCCATCACTTGACTCTTGCTCTCCATTTGTCTCTCTGCTGTGAGAGTGACGTCCATGAGTCGATCTTTATGTCTCTCATCTTTAGGTTTCTCTTGATGGTATCTTTGAACCGGAGACGAGGGCGCCCTCTCTTTCTCTGACCAGAAGACAGTTGAGAGTAGAGAACCTGCTTCGGTAGCCTGTCTGGTGACATCCTCATGAGGTGTCCAGTCCACCGGAGATTCTTTCTGATCAGAAGATCTTCCATAGATGGCAGCCCTGTTCGTTCTAGTATTTCCTTGTTTGTCACTTTGTCCATCCAGGTTATCCTCATGATCGAACGCAGATGTCGCATCATGAAGGCATGTAGCTTTTTAACCTGTCGTCTGTACACTGTCCAGGCCTCAGCTCCGTATAGGAGGGTGGACAGCACAATTGCACGGTATATCTTGCCTTTAACCCGCATGGACACATGGTGGTTGTTCCAGAGTCTCTGGCGTAGTCGGCCGAAAGATGCACTTGCCTTGGCCATCCTCCTCTGTATTTCGTCGTCAATGCATCCGTCACTTGATATAGTGCTTCCGAGGTAGGTGAATTCTAGAACAGAGTTCAGCTTGTTTCCATCAACCATGATATCCTCCTCTCGGGTTCTTGTAGAGTTGGATTGGTACAGCACCTCGGTCTTCTTGATGTTAATCTTCAGGCCGAACTTCTTTGACGCATCGGAGAAAGCATCCACTATTTTCTGCATCTCTTCAGCAGAGTGTGCAACCAGTGCACTGTCATCTGCGAATAGCAGCTCTCTCATCAGTATCCGAGTAGTCTTGGTCTTTGCTCTGAAGTGTGCGACGTTGAATAGGTCAGCGTTCTGTCTGGACTGTATGTAGATGCCATCCCCCATGTCTCGGAAAGCCTCGTCGAGCATTGCTGATAGGAAGATGGAGAAGAGCGTGGGGGCCAGTACACAACCTTGCTTGACCCCATTTGTGACACTGAACGATTCCGAGACTTCTCCTTCAACACTAACTTTTGCCATCATTCCAGTATGTAGTGCCTCGATCATTGTTGTGAACTTCTCTGGGCAGCCATACTTTCTCAGTAGCTGCCATAGCCCGGTCCTCCCAACTGTATCAAACGCCTTGCTGAAGTCGACAAATACCATGTACAGTGGTCGGTCCTGCTCAATGCACTTTTCTTTTAGTTGTCGGAGACAAAATATCATATCCACGGTGCTCCGGTTACCTCTGAAGCCACATTGTGTCTCCGGAACTACCTCTGGTGTTATGTGAGTAGATAGTCTGTTGAGGAGGATCCTCGCGAAGATCTTGCCTGCTATGGAAAGAAGAGAGATTCCTCTATAGTTCCCACAGTCTGTTCGATCACCTTTCTTGTAGATGGTTACAATGCTTGCATCCTTCCATGCTTGTGGTACAGAACCCACCTCCCAGGCATTGGTGATTAGTTGGTGCAGTCTGCTGAACAGATTTTCTCCTCCGTGCTTCCATACTTCTGCAGGAATTCCATCTCCTCCAGGTGCTTTGCCATCTTTCAGGCCGGCGATTGCTCTAGCCATCTCATCCATAGTTGGAATCTCATCGAGGCTTGTCTTGATAATGCGCTGCGGGATGTTGTCCAGAGCTTCGTGATCTATGTCGCCAGGGACGTTGAGTAGCTTCTGGAAGTGTTCACTCCATCTTGCCACAACTCTCTTGCTGTCAGAGAAGGTCTCCATTCCATCTGATGATTTCAGTTGAACAGATCCCTTCTTTTTGGGACCCCACACTTCCTTCAGCCCATTGTAGAAGCCCTTCATGTTGTTACTGTCAGCAGCTCTCTGCAGCTCCACTGCCTTCCTTTCCCACCAGTCTGACTTCAGTGCACGCGTGTGTTTTTGTAGCAATCTGCAGGCATCTTTGTATGCTGCAGTGGTGGACCTGGTGCTCCTGGTTTGCAACACTCTCTGGTGGGCTTGGTCTCTTCTGTTCATAAGAGTCTGTAGCTCCTGGTCGTTGGGGTCGAACCAGTCCTGGTCTTTTCTGTCTGGCTTGCCAAGATATGTCTTGGCTGTGTTGTACACGACCTGCTGCAGAGCAGCCCATTCCTCATCTGGTGTTGAGTTTTCCTTCTCCTCCCATTGGGCGAGAGCACTGTCTATCTCCTGCTCAAAACTCTCCCTATGGCTGGTGGTACTTAGTTTTGCAATGTTCAGCTTGGTCGGCTTACTTGTCCCTTGCCTGTTGTGCTTTTGTCGTATTCTGAAAGCCACTTTTGACCTCAGCATCTGGTGATCAGTCCAGCAGTTTGCTCCACGCATGACTCGGGTACTGTGGATGTCCATCTTATCCCGACACCTCGTGATGATGAAGTCGATCATATGCCAATGTTTCGAACGAGGATGCATCCAGGTGGTCTTGCGTTCATCCTTCTGCTTGAACATGGTGTTCGTCACTATCAGTTTGAACTCAGAGCACAGAGCCAGTAGAAGCTCGCCATTGGAGTTGCATTTCCCAATCCCATGTTTGCCCATGATCAAGGGCTACTTGTCATTTTCTCTTCCTATCCTCGCATTGAAGTCTCCTATCAGCAGTAGCTTATCTGTACGAGGGATGCCACTGAGCACACTTGCCAGCTGGTTGTAGAAGGCCTCCTTGTTTTCATCTGGGTTTGTCATTGTTGGAGCGTACACGCTGATAATTGTAGCAAAGTTGTCCTTGCTCAGAGGTAGTCTCATCGTCATGATTCTGTCACTTATTGGCCGTGGCATTTCTGTCAGCTTTGTGACGATATCCTTCTTGATAGCAAAGCCCACTCCTGCCTCCCTTCTTTCTCCTTCCGGTTTGCCACTCCAGAAGAAAGAGTATTCCAAGTCGTCGAGACTACCAGACTCTGAGAACCTTGTTTCACATAGGGCGGCGATGTCGATGTTGTATTTGGTAAGTTCCATTGCGACTAGTGCCGTACGTCTTTCTGGTCGGTTAGCTCCATCTCGGTCGAGGAGAGTCCTGACGTTCCATTGTCCAATTGTCAGTAGTTGTCTTCTTTGTCTTCTTCTTCCTAGCTGATTTTCCACTGTCGACGGAAGATGAGGTCGAGCAGCGCGGTCCTTGGTAACCCGGGCGACGGCCGATCCGGTATGGAGTTTCATACAGTTGTACATTTCATGGAAGCTGCTTGCAAAAAGTGTTGAAGTGCCGCTTGCTTTTGCAAGTTACTAGCGACACTCTCTCGGGGAACAAATAGAGGTCTCACACCGGCAAGAACATGTCAAGACAGGCGCAAACTATTTGTCCCTGCAGTGGCTGGTCGAGAGATGTTGGGAGTTCCATACATCAACCGCCCTTGATGCTGCCACAGTGACATGGTTTTCTGTTTAGGGTTTGCTTCCTTAGCCTTCGGTTCTGACAAGAACCTGTACCACAAGGCAGTGGTTTACAACTTTGCATGGCAGGGGCGTCAAACTCCCTGAGTTGTTGCAGTACCTGGGGTACTGCAACACCTGCATACCACATATCAAGGCACAATGTACTCATGGTTTAAGGCACAATGTACTCACGGGTTAAGGCACAATGTACGGTTTAAGGCACAATGTACTCATGGCTTAAGGCACAATGTACTCACGGTTTCTGCTTGACCAGTGAGTGTAGTCTGGCTGGCTCGCCCGTGAACAGTTTCTCCCTGTCTATGTCTTTGTGCACAGTCACAGCGAACTGTCTCATGCTGCAAAAACAAGTGTGAGTCAGTCATGACGTCTCTGTTCTGTTACTAGTCACTTCCATTAGAAAGAACACTGATTCAAATGCATACATATCATGTTACAGTACCCGAATGCAAATGTTATATTTTCATATAATAAAGTGCCTCTGAATCCATGTTTCACCTGCTGTCTTGTGTACACAGAAACCCATCCTGACAGACTGAAGCCCATCCTGACAGACTGAAGCCCACCCTGACAGACTGAAGCCCATCCTGACAGACCGAAGCCCATCCTGACAATCTGAAGCCCATCCTGACAGACTGAAGCCCACCCATTCTTACACAAAGCCCACCCACACACATTCCACCAAAATGACACACCCACATACCACCTCAATATAATTCTCACACACACACACACACACACAAACACACACACACACACACACACACACACACACGCACGCACACACCCATACAAAAACTTTTCACTTAGATATCCATTCCCCATGTTACACGACCCCACTGTCAGCCTACAACACCCCACCCCCGACTCAAGTGTGTAGCTAGAGCCCATGGGCCCCGTGTCCCGGCCTACCAGACGTCCTCTCCCACTTCACTGATGCCAAAGTGCATACAGACGGCGGGCCAGAAGTTCTCCCGCCACGTCACAAAGTCCTCTTCAATGCTGCCACAAACACAACACAACCATTACTATTTGAACGCCAACTGAAGACAGATCTATTTAAACAAGTCAAAGGCGGCATATAGCCAGATTTATTTGCTTGACACTTTGGTGATTTTTAGTGACATTCTGTGGTTTTATTATTTATTCATTTAATCAATTTAATTCATTATCTTTTTTTAAATGTATATATATATGTGTATATATATATATATATATACACACATTATATACACTGTATACAAACCCTGTGGTATGTATATATATATATATTTATGTGTGTATATATATATATATATATATATATATATATATATACACATATACATATAAATACATACCATTTATTTAATTAATACTGATCTGCTTGGTTAATTTCACTACCTGTTGTGCCAATGATAATCATTTATGTTGGCCCCCTAGACTTTGAATTATTAGTTAATCTAGTGGCCAATTGGACCCCTCTTAAACCCCCACAACTGTATTCCTGGGGAGGGCAAGAGAAGCTCAACATAACATTGTGAGTGTGAAAATAAATACTAGATGAAGAAATCTGAATCTGATTATACTAACTCAGTGAACCAAACATTTATAATACTGAATTTATATCTTCAATTCATATCTTAAGAAATCTTCAATTTTTTTAGTTCCACCGAGGAGGCGACACAAGATTCATGAACACATTCCCAGATCCGAGACGTTCACTTACTTCCCGTCGTCGTCCCCCTCTCCCAGTTCAAACACCCGGGTCGCTCCCAGTTCCTCCAGTCGCTTGTCCACGAAGCGGCCCATGGCATTGTAGTGTTCATATGTCTTGTTTCCCAGGCCAAACACCTGCAAGATACAACTGACCAACTGACCCAAACACCTGTAAGGTACACTTGACCATCTGACCAACTGACAAAGCCAAAGACCTGTAAGATACAAACTGACCAACTGACCAGGCCAAACACCTGCAAGACACAAACTGACCAACTGACCAGGCAAAACACCTGTAAGGTACAAACTGACCAAATGACCAACTGACAAGGCCAAACACCTATAATATACAAACTGACCAACTGACCAGGCCAAACACCTGTAAGGTACAAACTGACCAAATGACCAGACCACAGACCTGTAAGATATAACTGACCAACTGACCAGGCCAAACACATGTAAGATACAAACTGACCAACTGACCAGGCCAAACACCTGTAAGATACAAACTGACCAGGCCAAACACCTGTAAGATACAAACTGACCAACTGACCAGGCCAAACACCTGCAAGATACAACTGATTATAGGCCAAACACATAGACTGTATGTACAAGACACACAACTGACCATCTCACTTCCGTTTGGAACGAAAACAACCCGTTCATTTACACCCAAACATTATAAAAAAATATCCACGAGTGAACTTAATGGTATACTCATGCATAGTAATATTTCTTATTTATTTTACTGATCTTCAAGAAATTTCAGTGGCAGCGTAATGTTTTTACATATGTTACGTGTTGTAGTGGTACCAACCTTATTACTGGCATTGCAACGTGTAATTGTAGTACAAGTTATGTCTTTAATGCACCGATTTAAACAGACAACAACTTCACTGAATCTTTAGACGAAAATCTGACAAATGAGTGAGAGGGAGACTAAGACGGTGACTCACGGCATAGTTGAGGCCTTCGAGGTTAGAGTTGCCATCCTTGAGCCAATCAAAGAGCTCCTGGGCATTGTCTGTGGGATCGCCCTCCCCGTAGGTGGCCACACAGAAGATGGCGAGTGAGTTGTCTATCTCATGCAGTCGAGCCAGGTCGTCCTGTAACACGGTTCAAATCAGGGCACCATCTCACTCAGATAAACAGCTCTTATGGTATCATTAAATAAAAATAGTTGTTAAATCAAAAAATTCAAATGCAAATATATGTTGCTGTATTACAAGAACATTTCACTAAGATACACAGGTCTTCACCTTCACCTTCACCTATTCCGTAGTCTGGTGGACCATTGGGGTGCCACAAATGACCTGGCAATCAGCTCCCTTCATTCTTAAGGTCTTATGGTATTATTAAACAAAACGTTGTTAAATTATTATTTTCAAAACGCAAAAGTATTACTGAGGATATTATTTCCATGACACACCAATGACACTGTCCCTGGCGGGTCATGGTGTTGACAGTAAGGACGGAACAAATATTCGATTCGTATTCAAAATTTTGAATATTCGAACATTTTGTCGCTATTCAATTTGATAATTCGCAGCTATATACATGAATATCACTTTAATATTTTCCTTCATGTCCTCCACTGCAAAATCAGTCCTGGGCGATGTTAAATTTTCTGACTTTTTAACTATGAAAAAGACTACAACCACCAAACTACTCCTCACATATCTTATATGAATACATATACACATATTAGGTTACAAAATAAAATCACTAACATTACTTAAACAAACAAACTTCACAAAACAAACTCGCCAGCAACGTGGTGTCATCGCCATCCATGGCCACTACGCGTAGCTGACCATAATATGGATACTGTGTCGAGGGGTCTTTTGTTAGCAGCGTCGGGTTATGGTTAGGGTAAGCTTAAAGGTTAGAATTTATTCATTCATTCATTTAGCAACACGTTCAATAAATTACCAATGTTGTGGTAATCACCAAGCTACACACAGCTGCCGTAGTCGTAGACACCATAGATCATGTTGAGTTTTGTGTACGAGTTTGTTTTCTTATTTTATTGATTCTTATGATTGTTTATGTTACATGTGATTATACAATTCCAAATAAAGTCTATCTATCTAAGTCGTGGGAACAGCATTTTTCATGTTTCGTATTGAAATATTTACAAAACTATTAATTTATTATTCTTTGTTAACAGTATAGTCAGGAATGGTGGCTGTATCATCACATCAAGAAATAATTTACCTACATGCAAACGGAAATCTATGAAGTTGCTCAAAACGTGCATAGCTTTATGCAGAGGCCCGTCCACCCGTTATTTAGACAGGTAAAAACCGCTGTGGACGGGTAGAAATATGGATGGATGGGTAAAAAAGGAATGTAAATAATTTTATTTTCCCCAACGTCTCCCGATAGAGAGGCCGGTGTTCTACGGTTCTACCCACTGTGCTACCAGTGTCACACACTGAGTCACGAGATGTTGTCACCCACCATTTCAAACTCCTCTGGGTCTGCGGCCATGCCTTTCTTCATTCCGTATCTGACGCTGTCCTTTGCGAGTCGAGTGGCGAAGTCTTCCGCTGTCCCTGTCTGGGAGCCGTAGAACACGACCACGTTCTTACCCTGCAATCACAGAGGGTGATGTGATCTGAACCCTTGCACTTGCACTGTCTGTCAGGGTTGCCACTCATGGAAGCTTTCAAAATTCCCTGACTTTTCCCTGACTCAAAGTTTCATTTTCCCGGCTGAATAATCATGAAAAATTATGCCTGATGTACATATAATTAGCAATTAACTTACAAACTGTAATCAGTGTTCGATGCCCACTCAGATTGCCTAGCTCAATTCCTAGACCACATTTGTAACAGCATATGTTTGTGTGTTTCACGGGATCGTTACGCGTAATGAATTCGAGTTTGCGGCATCACGGCGTTACGCGTACGACATGAGAAAGTCAAATTTCCCTGACTTTCAAGGGATTTTCCTGTATTTCCCTGACTTTTCTCAAAATCTCAAATTTCCCTGACCCAGCATAAAATTCCCTGACTTTTCCCTGACCTTGAATTTCCCTCACTTTTCCCTGACCACTGGCAACCATGTTCTGTGGGGGTGGGGGGTCGGGAGGGGGGGTCTGCTGATGCATCATGTAATTGGGTCAGAACCAGTGATGGAGTCAATTCCGTTCAATCACTTCCAGTTCCCACTGCAATTCCTTGGATTCAATTCTAATTCAATTTTTTTCGATCCTTTTTTTGCAATAATCATTCAATTCCAATTCCTGCTCCAATTCCACATAAGAAAAGTTAACCATAAAAATTATACAATTAGTGTCTAGACGGGGGTGATACAACATGTCATGTATGATGTATTTATATGATTATTTTATAACATACACACATAATCACATACACCTGCTATGTAGAAATGAGTAAACCAAAGCATCATGACATTAATTGTATTGAGAGGGATCACAAAACATCCCTAAGTTGATAAACTGAGAAGATATAAATGCCTTATTTACCGAATTCTTCATCTTGGTCACAAAGCATGGGTCATAACTTGAGGTTCTTTGGAGTGAGGCGCTGGAAAGAGAACACCGTTTAACTAAAACAAACTAAAACTAAGCTGAATATTGGCAAACGTACTTTCTCTGTGGCTGTCGCAGGGCGCAGGCTGCGCCAACAATTTGGAATAAACTCCCTATTACGATTAAATATTCTGAAACTATAGACACCTTTCGTAAGAAATTGATGTCAACTTGCCTGTCCCCATGTATGACTAGCCAAATAATTTTTGTTGTGCCTCTGAGCTTGAATATTTTAAAGGATTTAGGTGCTACTGAAGTTTTACAATTATTTCTTTTAACCCTTCCAGCCTCACAAACAGTCACCACAAACCACATATAGCTTCCTGATCACATAATCTTGACAGATTAATTTTTTTTTACATTACATTCGGTATATAATAAATCCTGTTTAAATTGAACTGGATTATACATACTCACTACTCAAGACCTTACCCAATGTGTGAACTATGAAACATGAGAATGAACGGTTGTGTAATTGCTAAATTATAATTAGTAACATGATTCATAATTAATAACTTAATAAGATAATTAATAACTTAATAAGATTCAAGGGGTTTATTATATTAATTTTAACTAAATTTACCTAATGACACAGAAACAAATGGCAGACAGAACCAGTCACCAATTTACAAATTATAAGACAAATATGATAAAGAACGGAGAACAGTTGGTGACATGAGAGTGCCAGGAAAAAGGCCAAGGGGGAGACCAAGAGGGAGATGGATGGATGGAGTTCGAAGGGATATACAAGCACTGCACAGGATACACAGGACAGAACATTCTGGAAATCAAGAATTCGGGCCGCTGACCCCACCTAGTGGGAAAAGGCAAAGTAGAAGAAGATGATAAAGAACTGCACGATTATATGTGTATGTAAACTTTGATCACATCAGGCTGTTAACATAAATATAAACTTTGATGAAAATGATGAAAAGAAGCTTTTTAAAGTTATATATCATTCAATCTGACCATAACAACGCTGATCCGACTACAAGATGTATATGGAATATATTGTTCATGGCTCCAAGATATGGTTATGCTGTAAGCAATTAACTTACTTTGTCCATGAGCATATCTTTTGAAAGATATGACATTTTGACCTATCATCTACAGGTCTTGGCCACGTGCTTGGTCAGTATGTGACCAAGAGTTGTAGATGGTGGGTCGAAATGCTGTACGTTTAAAAAGAAATGCTCCAAACTAAGTTAATTTCTTACAATAATAGTAATAATATATTTTATTTAATATAGCGCCACATCCAATTTCAAATTGTTCGTGGTGCTTTACATAGATTATGTCGGTATTTGATTGAACAGGTCTGCCAGGGAAGTAAAGTGTAAAAGTGCTTTGAGCCGTCCTAAGGACTGGATACTGCGCTATATAAAAACTTGCCTTTTTACATTAAAATCCTAAAATACAAATCAGAAGGAAACAAATCCATAAATATACTAGTAACATATATAAATTAAAAAAAATCAATATAAATATAATAACATGAATTATTGAAGCTGAATAAATGTATATATGTATAATAAATATATAAATAGGTTAAATAAAATATCGATAAAAGTACACAAACATTAAACTAAGCCGCGAGAATTGTCAGAAAGAAATGTGTCTTTAGGCGTGCCTTGAAGGTGGCTAAACAGGCTGACGTCTTAATGTTGTTACATAACTGATTTGACTAGAAATAATTATCAGTGTGTGTGTAGGCCACTTTTAGCCTCAAAATGCGCCCAAAAAAGTGGGAGAGACGGGATTCCTTCCCCATGGTCCCCCACTCACATGTTGGGCAGTTGTCTGATGACCGGGGGGTCGTCAGATCTTCTGTTGCGCCGTAGAACGAACCAGTAGAAGATGAGACCAGTCATTCCCCCCAGAACCAGGTAGTCCAGCATCCCAAACATGGCCACACTCCCTATGTCCGTCATCCTCAGCTCAAGGCAATCTGCAACGATACGTCACACAAGTTGAGGAATGAATGAAAGTTTATTTAACAACAACAACAACAACAACAACAACAACAACAACAACAACAACAACAACAACAACAACAACACAGGAATATACAACATATTATGGGGAAATAATACATTACATAATGGTAAAGACAATACAATATAATAAAATTCCATGATTGTTGAATCGCTGCTGCTGTTAAAGGTACATAGCATATGACTTGTAAGAGGCTATGATCTTTTCAACTAAAATGCATAGTAGTTGTCATAAGAGTTACAAGATTGAATACAAAGCAACAGTAATGATATTTTTAATTGTGTTAATTGTTCATAAATACGAAAAAAGTAATGTCAACTTTAATCTTTTCTAAAATAGTTGCAAACTTGGCAACTGTGTTATGTCATTTACTAGACCGTTCTATATGTGAATACCTCTGACAGTAATTGCTTTTTTAACATAAAATAGTTTAGATTGTCTGGTATCCTGTTTGTGTATGGCTGCAGACCTGCAGTACCGGAAAAAAATCATGGGAACAACAACAAAAACTTACAGTGACATTTTTCATTCTCTCAGTGTTTATGCAGGACCAAATTATTGCCAGTCACACATGTTTTGGTGGACGCATGGATGTTAACTGTTAAGCCAGTTTACAAACTTTAAAATGTGTCTGATGACCTGAAATGGGACTACAAAACTGTAATATCGCATGAATTGCTTTTCTATAATTTATCTAACAGAATGTGCCCAAATTAGTTTGCATATTTCACTGAGCATAGAGTTGATCTGACAATAAACCAGAGAACACTGCCTTATACAGTGAGTGAGTCAGTGACCCACAGTTGCTGAGAGGCCAATGGGTTAATGAACCGTGGTGATGTAATCAGGGATTTTAGGTTTGGAAACTGATAGGCCCAACCCAGCTGCCTGGGTGCAGTAGCCAAGGTTGCTGGGGAGAAGGAGTGCCAACCTTGATGAGTAAACAGGAAAGAGGGCGTTTTTTGGCTTATCACATGCCCACAACTTTCTGCTCAACAACCAACTTACACTGCACTTAGTTAATCTGCTACATTTATCTGATATCCCTAAAATCACCTGCTTCCCAACAATTTCTGGTTCCTAAAACTAAGTTCAATATTACAACAAATGTGCCTTCTCTGTAGCTGCACCAAAAATATATAATCAATTCTCTAAATTAGAATTAGATCTTCTGAAACTATAGCCACTTTTTGTAAGACTAAAAACATATTTGTCCAAAATTGCATTTCCACCAGAGTCCCGTTGGTTCTATGCTTCAAAGATGGTTCTTGTCAGTCCCCTGTTTTCCATAAATGCATTATCATTACATTATTTAAAATTGTTTGCATGTGCATGTAGCCACGTACATTCTGAAACTCCTTGCTGCTTGACTGAACTTTGTTCAAACAACAACAATAGATAGTGAAAATATTGTTCATGGCTCCAGGAATGGTTTATTGTAGTATAATTAACTTACTTTGGAGCTTAATGTCGAAGAATACGATGTTTCGGTCCGTAGCTGACGGACAGAAACATCGTACTCTTCGACATTAAGCTCCAAAGTAAGTTAATTATACTACAATAAACAACACTAGACCTTTGCAAAATCCTTTGAGACATTTCTGTTTTTAATCTGATACAGACCTTGCTCAATTACATGCACTACAGGGGTACAACGACTTATACATAGCTGTTCAATTACATGCACTACAGGGGTACTACTACTTATACACACAGTTTTGATTAATGCTTGGTTTTATTGGCATTATTCTGATTTTAATATCCACTCAACCTTTTTATTTAATTTAGCCTTGTATTTTAATAATATTTACTACACATACGTTTATTTATAGTCACTAGGATTTTGTTGTATTTATTATACAGGTATACATCTTAAATTACTCTTAATCCGTATTTTATTAAGCTCTGTTTTAAGTGATTTCATGTTTTAGATTATTCTATACAGTCGAAAGTTGATAACACCCATGAACATGGTATTAGCCCCAATTTGATGCAATTTATGTAAAGTTTATTATTATTATTTGTTCATAATGTAAAACAAATAACACGCTTCAGATGATTTTTTGAAATTACCTAGATAACAATTATGCTTTCTCAGTGTCATATGCTAAGCAAATAATTATTAAGACTACCCAGATACCAGGAATGAAACCAAGAAATCTCCAAACAGTCCAATGTGTATTGTGTAACTAGTTAAAGTTCAAAGATTACCAGTGCAAACATAGCCCAGTAAAGACTAACAACACTTGTAGATTATAACGAGAATGTGACAACCATATAAATGGTATAAAATATATAACTATATTTTATCCAGCCAATGCTACCCAGTAGCCATTCAGTGGTTAATTTTAATTTAATTTTTCTTCCTAACTACTCAATCAGTTTGTGACACCTTGCCTATAATGACGTTTAAACACTGGTTGATGCACTGAAATATGTTTAGTTATTTGTTTATCTGATTTCTGCATGCTTCATTATGCTACATGTCAGTGAATCAAAAGTCAAACCATTTTAATGTGCTGATCTAGTGTTTCAACAAAATTAGGTGATGCTAGTGTCATATGGAACCCATGGAAAATGGACCACAGGTCCATATTCCTTATAGAATATGGACCCAGTGGGTCCCTATTCTATTATAGTATATGGACCCCACCATAGAATTTCGACCACAGGGTCCATATTCTATGGGGTCCACATCATATATAGTGCCATAGACTATAGACCCCCCATAGAAAACGAACCCGGATCGATAATCTATAGGGGGTTTTCATTTTCTATGTTCTCTAGAATATGGACCCCATATAAAATGGACCCAGGTCCATATTCTATGGGGGTCCATATTATATGTTATAGAAAATAGACCCCGGGTTGTGTTGTTGATATAATTTATTCCTGATGTAACTTATAAACCGAGCGATAGCTGTGATTCTAATGGTGCTAAAATTTAGCGTCTAATACAAGCTTGTAGCAGTTTCTGTGAGCACTGTTGAAAGGGAGACTGGTCCGTTCAAAGTTTCAAAACATGAACTGGTCTTACATGAAACAATAACACAATTATTTGTGTTTTGTTAAGATGACAATAAATGAATGAATGAGTAAATACTAAATAGTTCTCTTAGTTATATTTATTCAACCATCCCACAATACAGAACAATTAACACATTTTAGCAGTTGATAGGATACACAGTATTCATAGTCAAAGATGACCGGCATTTTAATGGCTAAAATAAATGATAGAATATGGACCCCTGGGTCCACTTTCTATGGGGATCCATATTCTAGCTGACACCGGAATGACAGCAGACTCAGTAGAACTCAGACATTTCTATTATGCAGTGAATCCAGTGATGCCTGGATTAAAATGCAATAAAATGTCACTGAATGAATTCTTTTGGTTTGGGTGATTATGTGTGTGTGTGTGTGCGCGCGCGCGCGCGCGCGTGTGTGCGCGCGCGTGTGTGAATTTTATAATGATTATAATTATATAAATACATCAATACATAACACACTGTATCACCCCCCTGTATGCACATTAATCGTATAATTTGATGGTTAACTTTTTTATGTGAATTGGAGCAGGAATTTATTGATTATATTATTGAATCCTATCAACTGCTAAAATGTGTGAATCGTTCCATATTGCATGATAGTTGAATAAATATAACTAAAAGAATTATTTATTCATTCATTTTTGTCATCTCAAGAAAATACAATACACGGAGAAAAACATTGTGTTAATGTTTTATATTATAACACCAGTTCAACTTCATATTGTTGATCAGTCTCCCTCTCAACAGTGCTCACACAAACTACTAAGAGCATGTATGAGACACTAAATTTTGATGGGGTGTTACCTTTAATTTAAGCCTAATTCCAACATATCCTAGCTATTATAATTGTAATATTTTGGTTGAAGTGCCCAGATGACACCGGCATATAAGTTAGTGGCCTAAGACATATGTGTGGAATATGTGGATGTGCCTCATGGATATGGTGAATTGTTCATCTACGGTCTACAGCACAGAATAATTATTTATTGCTGTCAACAAATCGACATGCGCTAGCCTTGTGAACTCTAGCACGTAACCTCAATCCGTGGACCTTGTCACTCGCTGTATTGCCTGTTTGATGTACTTACCCTTAGATATACCTCATTTAAACGCACAACTCTTGCTAATGTTTAATTCCGAATTTTATGTTAAATATAAAAACCGACGCGTTGCTAGCCGATTCGGTCCAAAACACAAAATCCACATTTTCAGGTCGATTACTTCGTGGGGCCACCCCTCAGTCATAGACATAAACTGTCTGATTTTGAAGACACTCCACGACAAAATCTCGATCAGTGTTTGTTTCAGTTTTATTTTACTTTATTTTATGAAAAAGACTGGTTTTATATAAACTAACACTGATTAACGATTTCTCACCTTATGATTATGTTCCGTGGTCTTGTTTGTTATTCTGACGCAGAAGTAACGAGACATTACATTTGCAACACCACCTGTCCGCCGCGTGACCCAGGAAACGGAAATAACTCCCGTCACCTTATGTGACCGCTCGATACCATGACGTCAACCGCAAACATTTAGGTACCGAGAAACCAGACTCCGTGAGGTGGCAGCACTTTTCAGCCCCTCAACTGTCTTCTCGGCGAAGTCTCGCAGCCGAGCGACAGGCCTAAGACCACATTTGCATTTTCCATAGGCGACCATTATAACGTTTCCTTCATTTCCTGTTAATCTTGATCAGGGGTAATGGCGGACGTGCACATTTTGGTGGTCTTACGCCGACAATCTTATTATATCTTATCGGTTAAATTTTATTTGATAACACAAAATATTAATATAAAATTAATAATATAAAAAGTAATATAAATGTAATAATAAATAATATAAATTCCAAATGCTTTTTAATATACTCGTACGTGGCTACCCGTGTTTTTTTTTTACAAGTTACAAGAAATAACAGTAGCCTGAGGCTGAGTAGGGGAAGCGAAGTAAGGCATGTCCGCACTCTGCGCATCGCGTAACACCTGGTTAGTGGAATCATGTTAAGCGGCAACGTCTAACCCCCAAATAAATAATTTGCATATACTTTTTGATGGAAGTGAAAAAGCAAAAAGTTATGACATAAAATGTCATTTTCGCAAAAACTGATGTAATTTTACTCAAGCTGTAGTGTTATGTGTATTACATTAACTGTAAGACATGCATATCAATTTTCTTTCATAATTCCCAATTGCATTTTAATGTTTTTTATGAGGTGTGAAATAAAGGATACTTTCATAAGCAGCATTTTCGCGCAATTCAGAATTGTTCACATGTTGTATGCTTGGGGCATGTTCGCACAGGCCTGTGCGGTCATGGCCCATCCGCTGTGCAGACGTATGTCATGCCTCGGTGCTTATAATATTATGTAGTCTACTAATATATATATATATATATATATATATATATATATATATATATATATATATATATATATATATATATTAGATACTTCAGTTTTGATGCGTGATAGTCTATGATAATTATTTTATAATTATGTTATATTATCACACTTTTATTTTATATAATTCATCGCTTCATCAATGTGCAATAAGCTATATATATATATATATATATATATATATATATATATATATATATATATATATATATATATATATTATATCGTGTTGACCTCACATTTTCCATGTTGTGTATCATTAGGTCCGTTAAATAAATAAAGCTTAATTGATCATTGTCCACAGACAAAAATAACCAAGATGACAAATTATTCTATAATAATGAATTCTGCCCGTATACGTTAGTCCATACAAAGACATGCTTGCACGGCCGACAAACTAAGTTGTGACTTTGCGCTTTACGAGACCATGCTGTTTTTAGCTAGAAGGCATCAGACAAGCTGAGTTGCAAACTTTGACTTTCCCCGTTACAAAATCAGGCTGTTGTTTGCTTTGACTATCAATAAGGAATAAACGTGATCTATGGTTCAAGGCCACTGCATTTTCAAAACTGTACTTATATCATATGAAAACTTGAAACCGTTGATTTGTGCGGAAGCCCGTTGGTGCCACGGTGAAAATAATTTGTACTCACAGCCGCCATATAATTAAGTGGCGGCCGCCAAATAATTAAGTGGAGGCCGCCAGATAAATAAGTGGCGGCTGTCAGACAAAATAATTTTCACCGTGGCACTAACGGGCTTCCGAAGGTAAGTGCTCCATATCATATAAGAATAAAAAGAATGATTTTAATTTGGTTCGCATTGACCAAATAACTACTCTATATTATTATTTACTGTTTCATTAAAATTGCATTGTGATTTAACTGTGTTGAAGTTTGCGGATGATACAAAAGGGTTTAGAAAATTGAAAGTGATGCAGATAGGCAACATCTACAAGATGATCGGAATATGTTGACCGAATGGTCTGAGAAGACGCAACTGATTTTTAAGTGTCAGGGCCTCCAACCAGGACATGGGCATGAAGATGCATAATATACAATGGATGGTACTGTACTATATACTACCGTAAAGGAAAAGGATTTAGGGTTAACTATTAGTGCTGGTATGAAGGTATTAGAACAATGTGGAATTAAGGGAAGTCAAATTCTTGGATTGTTTAGGCGAAATATAATGTACAAGGAAAAGAACTAATACTACTGCTGTACAAACCAATGATGTTGATACGATTTTTAATGCCAACTCTATCTTTTCTGATATTATAATGCTCCTTAGATAGGTGAAAGTGTGTGTGGTTTGATTTCATGACCTATATAGATTGCTACCGGGTTTCTCTTGTTTATTCCATTCACCTTGGATTTCTTTTGTTTTATCTTTAGTCCTAATTTCTGACTGATGTCGTTGAGTTTACTTGTCTTTTCCTGTAAATCTTGTCATGTATGGGACAGGCATGGGCGTCGATCGATGTGGGACGAGAGGGACGCACCCCCCCCCCCCCCCCACTGTTCAGCCTGAGGGGTCAGCATAGGAAGTCTCCCTCCACTTTTTCCAATTTTTTTTTACGGACATATATAGCGAGACTATCACTGCCCTCTTTTAAAAACCCTAACTATAGATCTAGCTGGTAGTAATATTAATATACTCAGATATAAATAGATAAATTGCTTGGTTGACCTCAGTGTGCAACCATCTTAGTCCAGTAAATATTCATCATGCCGGACTCTATCATTTTGCACCATTATGTTGTTATATTAATAGGCACCAATATACTCAGATATAAATAGATAAATTAATAGGCACTAGCCATCAAGCACATTATAGATGATTACTTTTTTTACCCCCTTACCCCTTGGATTGCAGCCTGGTGGATGCTTATCGCCTCTGTGCAGAACCAGCGGATTCCTGCACTTTGTGTAATTTGATCCCATTTGAGTGATGATTAATTTCTTTCACAAAAGGTGGGATTGGGAAGTCCTACACAGGCAC
This sequence comes from Oasisia sp. SBJ-2009, assembly GCA_964017155.1. NCBI lineage: Eukaryota > Metazoa > Annelida > Polychaeta > Sabellida > Siboglinidae > Oasisia > Oasisia sp. SBJ-2009. The sequence goes on from OZ024865.1 coordinate 28,245,370, forward strand.
CCATGTAACCTGCATTTTGTCACTCTAAGAATCAGGAAAGCAGTTATGGGTCTAAGGTCTACCCTCCAAATGTTCAGTGATTGGGGCGGGCCATATCCCCTATTCAACTACATGTAGCCAACATAACTGTTTTTAATACGATAACATAAAGGCCTCTGTTTATTTTAGAAATAGCACCAGACCGACAATAAATTATATTTTATATACATGTCCAAATTATACATATATGTATATATATATAACAACAAATTATTTTATATATAATGTATATGGGTCATTTCACGGTAACAGGGCTAAACGGTGTCCCGGCTCTTCTGTATAGAAATATTCGATAAAGAAATCTCGTAAAACTATATTTCTTATATGTGGCGCTTTATACAGTATTGTTCTTCATTTCTAATATAATAATGGCATTCTAAGTCGTTATTCTAGTTATTTCTCGTTATATCTCCCAGTCTACGTCATCGAAAAGTGGCTGTCCCCATCGCCTGGTCCTCAATTTGCACGTTATTATAAAGGTGTAATAATTACACATTAAATAATAAAAAATATTGCGTAAGGTTCTCATTGCGATGTCTCTCTTCATATTTGAAAAAAAAACAGCATTATTTATTAAATTGTTTGAGTAGTCGATGTTTTTCAACATAAAAATATATGTCCCCTGGTTCCATGTCATCTACGTCACGACAACTTTGATGCCACGCCTGTCCAGAGTCGGAAGAACTACCACATCCACGTGGAATCACAATTACGTTGCCGCCATATATGCATATTGAAAACAACTCCAAAACCGTTTTTGCTGCGATTTACACGAGATATTCGACATTTTATGGCAGGAGTCAGGTGAGTAGGTTTATTCCATGTCATCTACGAACGGTCTGCACCGCGTGCTATGCACGTCAGACAAACAAAATTATTGATAATCACGTCTTAAGTGGTGTCAACCAACTCAACTAGAAATTGCATACGCCAGTTAAGCTCACGACATACATGATATTGGCCATGACTCGCAAGGCACGTCATCTACGTCACAGTCATCTACGTCATATATTTGTCGTGACGGAGATGACATGGAGGGTGACGTATATGACAAACGTAGTTGTAATTAAGATAAAACGGTGACAGGATTAGCTGAAATTGGATAATTATCATCTTGGATAAATTAACTTAATATCTGACGATATTTTTCATTTTCAGACATTGACATAACTGCTGATGAACGGTACAAAAGAATCTAAACAAGCGAACCAGGCTGGCCATGAAGAATTTCTTTAGTAAGAAAGAAAATGCCGAAGAAACCAGTAGGCCTACATACACATAAGTTGCAGATAACAAGCAAGCATGCGTGCAACATCAAATTAAGTGCAGTTGGAGAAGCAACCAAATGTCTTCGCGTAGTCATCAAGCGAAATTCCTTCGCTCACCAAACAGCTTCATTGGACAGCCTCAACCCCACAACCCCGTGAACGTGGTCGAAAGAATGCTCTGCAAGACCGAGCAAAGGCGTACAAACGGATTGGCACACTGACAGAAAGTCTAGCCGCCTGAAGGAGACCATCTCAACGCTACAAGAAGCGCTATAAGGGGTTGACATGGAAGCTACATAGCAACGGCATTTATCAGACAAAGAACAACAGATTCATGAATGCATCATCGCGAAACACGAAAATGTCTTCAGAGGCTTCCGTTTCATAATGCCCTTACAAAGGAGCTGGGGTCGAAATATCATAGTAACTGCTACTATACTAATCAGTTCATCAAGAGACTGACTACGGGAATGACATTGCAGAAGCATCGACTGCTGTATTATAGACGACTCATATTCGCCTGTTAATCGGGAAAAGGGCACGAAGTAAATGCCATTTTAAAGCTTGACAGGTGAACAACAATTGCATAGGTTAACCGTAGATTCTACTAGCGTAACGACTACAGTTACATCACACATAGCAAGCAAGATACCGTCACATAAATGAAATAAGTTGAGGAAAAAGAAACATTTGCTCTCGGACACCATGATGATATCATATGCAAAATTGCACTAGGCCCCCATGAGCACAATGACATTGGCATGGGCTACGGCAAACACCGAAGACGACCGCAACACGTATATGTAACCAGTAGCGTGGAGCTGATGGAAGAGACACTTTACTGAGAACATATAATCATCATCAGCGGTGCATCGAAATGAGAATTGCGTCTTTCAGATGTCTGTCATGTGTATCCTGAGGTGACTCCATTATTGATCTGCAGATCTTATTGCAGTGTGGGCAGGAGGGGCCTGGTGTAAGGGACGCGTGATAATATTTGGACATCTCCCTTGTCATTTCTCTTCTGCTGTTTCTCCCCCTCGTGAAGAAGATGATGTTTCAAATTTGGCAGTTGCCTCGCATATGGTACGGCGGTTAAGTGAATGGTCCTCAGGGTTTTCTTCCCAAGTAAATTTGGCTTTTCTTCATGTAATGTTTAGCAGTCCATTAGAATCGTTTTCTCTGGCTGTAACCACGTGTTCTCATACCACGTGTTAGCATGTGTTAAACAATACTTATCGGGGAAGGCGGCTATCCGACATTCTAACACAGTGGCCAGAATTGGTTCTGCATTATCATTGCCTCAATACTATAGTTGTGTTGGCCTCCAAGAAGACACTGGCATTGGGGCGGCGATCTTCCCATAGGATACACAAAAAT